>OX104064.1:46188405-46387739 GCA_944474145.2 Dicrocoelium dendriticum | reverse complement strand
CGTTTTCACATATCTGTGGTTTCTCGCGAATCTGCAAATGAAAGGGAAAAGAAAGATCACATAAGTAGTCTTTAAAACGACTAATGGCGGTTTCGACTTCGTTACAGTCCACACAGTTGGAGTGCCGGTGTCCCATTTGGGCTTCTTTCTGGCCGCAGTTAAGGGAATGGCTTAACATGAAAAATACGTAACAGGCGGTTTTACTATAACATTAGTAAAGAAGTCCTATTCAATTAATATTGTCTCTTTGATCATGCCCACAATGAACGTTTGTTTAACTGTACCAGAAAATTATATATCGCCCCTTTTACTGCCATTGCTATAACGGTAAACTTTTGCAGTTATGCTGCGCTGCATTCGAAATGCTTACAGTGGTGGCACGCGGTCTAACAAATATCGACTCATTAAACACACTTAACAAAGTATAGGGCAGTACAACTGTACCTTTTTTATTCATGTGTATACTATTGGTTGAAATGTTTACAGACGCTTCCTCAATCAGGTACCGAACGGTAATGTGCCCATTGGTTTCCAGAAGCCTTGAACAATTTGCATGTAGTTTTGCATAGCCATTAATGGATTCTGTGGACACTATTCTTTATGTTTGTCATGAGTTACAGGTGCAATGTTTAGAGCCGGTTATTGGAATGTCAAAATTTCCAACAACTTATATGGGCAGAAGTGTGCGTGCTGATTAAACAATTCTGATGTGAACCCCGCCGTTGCCAAGCCTTGATAAAATCTGTTTTGGTATCGCTATGGATGGTTATTTACCAGCTGGAAAGGTAAAATTCATGCATGGACCGCTTAGTTGGTTGCACCATGAATTACCGTGTGGGTTGCGCACTTGCTCTGTACACCACGCAGACCCCGGGTTACCGTAGTTAGAATAGCCGCATACGTACAACTTTGAATGTTTGCAGAAATACGTGGCGTGTTTTAAGACGCAGAGGCGGTGGTCATGTCGAATATGCAGCCGCAACTGCATATACATGGAATCACCTCGTTTTACAGTTCAAGTAAACAATTCCGGGATGTCTTGGCTAAACTCACGCTTCCGCCTTCATCCGTGTGCATTCTTTGACTGTATTTTGGCTTGACAAAACCTGCCAATGTGCATATGTTCTTAGGACAAACCGATCCTAAGCCATGAGATGGCATGCATTCAGAATCCGGATACCTCCAGATAAGTCAGTAACGTTTAGAATGGTGTGTTGTCAGGTGCTTTTGTTCGGGCATACAGCCGACAATATATGCAGCATTTTGATTACTACGCATTCGTGAATTGTACCGTTACTAGTTACAATAAACTTGCATCAACATTTTAATAACTTCCCGTAAGTTTGCATGCAGTTGGCTACATGAATTTCCCACAGGAAACGTGTACCTATTCGAGAAAGGTTGAAGAGTTCCCTCCACGTCGACTAGAAGCACATGACATTGGTGATTCTCCCTGAGGCACTACGAGTTGACATGATAACCTGCTTTCCTCTGGAGTACGTGCACGGTTTGACGTGGTTTCAAGAGACATTTGATTACTTTATATAGCAAGGACAACGCGTTCACCTAGTTCGCTTGTCTGCCAGATCGATAACAGATGTACACACCAGGATAGACCATTACCGAAAGTCACTAAAGGCAGAGTTCCCTAGAAAATTCCATAAACTCGTATATGCAGATCCATGGACGACAGCACTGAACCGGCAGTTCTTGTATTGCAATGGCCCTGTTGTGATACATAGTATAATTCTCCCCACGATGCAAGAAATCTGCTGTAACTTCTCCATGGTGATGTATGTGAAGGGCTGCTGAAAGCGTTACAAATATTAGACTCTTTTAGCACAGTCAATGCTTTATTAAACGGTTAGTATAAAAAATAAACAAGTACCTATAGTTAGATAACTAGATCTGCTAAATGCTGTGCCCGGGAGGGTCTGATCAGTATTTATACAAATCGCATGTTCATGATTATTGTGTGCGGATACTGAGAATATAGGTTCCATGTTCTCAAGTACGATGCTAGGAAGTAGGGCCGTGGTGATATCTATGCTTTCCAGTATGGGACATCATATAACGCTAGTATTCCGGCCGGCGAAACTAGCATACCGTCGGGAGGAAGCTGTAGGTTTACAACTACCTAGTGCTGTCCGTTATTCTATACCGCCTTGAAACGTGGACGAGTTACAAGCCTGACGTTAGATACCTTGAGCTGTCTCATCAAAAGTGTCTGCGACGGATTCTGCGCATCGTTTGGTGCGACAGTTGCAAACACCAAAATGATGCACAGAAGTGAAATGTATACGGGGGACTGAATACTTTTACTAAGACACTCTATGCGACTCGTTTGTGTATGGTGTACATATACGACGCTAATATCCAAGCAGCTATAATACGGTCAGCTAAGTGTTGTAAAGCGGTATGGTGGGAAGCCGAAGCTTTTTTCCCAGTAACTGAGAAAAATGAGCCTAGCACGTTCTACTGCTGATTTTAGCATTTGGAATCAAAGGCGGTTGATCGACGTAAATGGCGCCATCTGTTCATGAAGGCATTTGCTGAGGTACAAGAAAAATCCCATATGCAAACGGTGAAACAGCGGCAGGTGTGGAATTGACAAGCGCTGATAGGTTGTACTCTATCAATATCGAGCACATGGTATTGTAGCAGATGCGGTTGCGTGTGCCAGTTTCAGGTAGTCCTAATTAGCCATGAGCACAACAACTAAGTATTCGCATCGAATGGACGTTGAACGCTGCTACGAACGTAGGGAGAACCCGCGAGTCGTTGGTAGTTAGGCTGCGTTCTATTTAATAGCGGCTTGCTTGCGTGCTGACGTCCTTTGGTTCAAATAGTGAAGTTGCTATATTTCGTAAATGCTTTCTTGGTAGTCATTTAAATATGTGGATAAATAAGATTTGCTTGCTCGCAAGCGTCGCTTAAGTAAATTGTGGTTAAATATGTTAACATACGCGCGTTCATGGCATAGATTAAAGTATATTTTTACCCGACATCTTTTACCCAGTGAGGGTTGTTGATAACCAGTATAGCTGACTTGCTCATTGAGCTTTATATGTATAGTCGTACGCTATAACACCAGTATTATTTGATGTTGTCTATTCAAGGTGTAAAAGTCGGTCCTTCAGCGACAAAACGTATATTCTGCGAACAAAAGGACCAGGCGAAAATGCAGGCAAAGGGCGAGTGAAACATATCGGTATATACAGCTAGTTGGATCCATAATTAACGACCTTTGTGAATGCATGACATTTTTTCGTTGATTCAGTCAAACAAACTCACTCCAATGCGTCCAACTGTCGGCCAATCAGCGTACATGCGAGAAACGTGTGAACGTCCAATCAGCTGCCGCCTTTGCTTGCGGTAGCCTAACGGCTTCCTTGCTGGGCTGGCGCCGCACGTTCGTTCGAGTGTATACTCCCATCACATACTCCATTTTTTCATGTTCTTGCTGCTGTACTTTGCTAAATAGTCCATACACTTTACCACTTCGCGTCCTCTTTGTGGGATCTGCCGATGTCGCCTCATTGCCGCACGCAGTTTAACGCTCTCTCCCTGATTCATGCTGTCGTCCCGGACACCTACTCAGCTGTACTCGGTTGCTTCTCAGCTTCTTCCCTCCAACATTTACTTCGTATGACCTTTCACCGACTTTCCCAGTCACGACTCCTTTTCTCCACCGCTCCTGTCCATCGGGAATTGGTTCAACCCATACTTCTTCCACCACTGTCAGCTCTGGTAATTCCCGTGCGCCGTTGTCGTAGTACCGTTTCTGAGTAGCCATTCGCCTTTTCAAACTGTTCAGTGCTTTCTCAAGTTGTAACGTGACAGGGCGCAGAAGTGTTGCGGATGCAGGCATCACAGTTCTGTTCCTTCGACTGTATAGGCGCTGCACTGGGCTCAGGCCGATATCCGTTGAAGGAGTGTAGCGACTCTCCAGTAGCATGAGCTATGGGTCCTCCCGAGTATCTCTAGCCTTCGCTAATAGTCGCTTGGCTTGCTTCACTGCGGACTCTGCCTTCCCATTTGATTGACTGTGATAGGGACTGGTTTGCCGGTGTGCGAATTCCCATTTGGTTGTGAAAGCCTGTTATGCCCTGCTGCTGAACTGGGGACCGTTGTCCGAGACTAGCTTCCCTGGTATCCCGTGCCGTGCGAATTGACATCTGAGTTTGTTGATTACTGCCTCCGTGGTCGTGCTGGCGAGTAAAGCGATTTCAAAGCAATCACTATATTAGTCCACCGTGAGTAAGTAATCCTTTCCGTTGTCCCAGAATAGATCCACTGCTACCTTTTACCACGGTCGGTCCGAAACATCATGCAGCATCATCGGTTCCATCGTTTGCCGAATGTCGTGTGAACGGCGCGCCTCACAGTTAGACACATGATCCTTGATCTGACTTGTCATTCCTGGCCAGAACATCAGTTCTCTTGCTCGATTAATGGTGTAATTTGTACCCAGGTGAGCGCGATGGACATGCTCCAGCATCTCCTTTCGGAGAGAAGAAGGGATTAGGATTCGACTTCCCTTGAACAACAGACCGTCACAGAGAGTGCGTTCGTCCCGAAAATTGAAGTAGGATGTTAATTCCTTCGGGTGCTGCTTCTTTGTTTCTGGCCACCCATTGGGGATAACGTCTCGCAAAGCTGCAAATGTTTGGTCTACCTCCGTGGAACGCCTTATGTCTTTCAAACGGTTTTCTGTCACTGCCAGATGCTGCACCATGATAACTGTCTCGGTCTCTTCTAGATGATGTTCGACCACTGGCGGATGTGCTCTCGACAAGGTGTCCGCGATTAACATCTGTGTGCCAGGTTTGTACACAATGTCAAGGTCATACTTTGGAGCCGGATAAGCATACGCTGCAGACGACGAGGAACGTTATTCAGTGGTTTAGTGGCTATCGACACCAGCGGCTTATGGTCAGTGTACACGGTTTTCTTCCTTACAAAAGTATAGTCATTGAAACGCTCCATGGCATAGACCACTGCCAGCATCTCTTTCTCGGTCTGAGCGTACGCTTCTCGGCCTCTGTGAGTGCTCGACTGCGGAAATCCAAAGGTCTTCCTTTCTGCAACAGAACAGTACCTATTCCACTCCGGCTACTATCTTACTTTACCTCCAATGATTGTGCTGGATCGTAATATCCGAGTACGGGCGCATTACTGATAAGGCTCTTAATGGTTGCGAAAGCCAAATCCTGTTCCTTCCCCCAGCGCCAATTTATTACTTTGTGAGTTAACTGCCTGTTCGGAGTCATGACACCAGCGAGTCCTGGTAGGAACCGTCTTAAATAATTCACCATACCGTTTAGGCGATGGACTGCCTTCACATCGTTAGGGGACGGCATCTCTTGTGTCGCCGTAATCTTTCCCCGGTCAACCCTGATTCCGTCGGATGTTACCACATGCCCATGGAAAAACACCTCCTCTTTCCGCAGCTCTACTTTCTCGCGTTTTAGCTTGCTGTTCTTTTGCATGCAACGCCTCAGGAACCCGTGTAGCTTAGTGTTATGCTCTTCTTCGGTAGAACCGTAAATCGGAACGTCATATGCCACATAGGTTACGTCATGTACATCATCTATTGATTGCACCAAACGCTTTTGGAAAATTTCGCTAGACACCTTCAGGCCAAACGGTAATCGCAGCCAACGATAACATCAGAACGGGGTAGCAAATGTGGTGAGAAAACTGAATCCGTCGTGTAGAACAACGTGCCAAAATGCGGAAGAAAGGTCTACTTTCGTGAAAAACAGCTTTTGTCAAACGTGGTAAAACATCTTCTTACGTCGGTAGCGCATAATGTTCTCTACGCAGGGCCTCATTCAGTGGCTTCGGGTCTATACCTACGCGTAGTTCGCCATTTTTCTTCGTAATGACTGCGACCTGGCTAACCCAGTCTGTTGGCTCATCAACCTTTGCAATCACACCCTGCATAGCCAGCTTGTTCAATTCCGCGGAAAATCGGTCACGTAGCGCAAATGGGACTCTCCTAGCAGGTAACGCAATCGAACGTACCAAAGGATCTAACGACAGGTGAGTGGTACCCTCAAATTACCCTAAACCCGAGCTAAACACAGACGGATACAGGTCACTAACCTCGGCTTCACTCTGACAAGCCTACACAAAACGATCATGGTTAAAAATGACAAAGCCAAGAGATAAAATCGAAGCAATGCCGAGAATCGGCGTGAGATCCTCATCCAAGATCACGTACTGCAGACGATGCGAAACACCGCCTGTCGGATTGACCACTTTAATTGTGTCTAGAACCATTCCACATGCGCAAATAATCTTGATCCGATTGAATTTGCACGCCGCGGCAGTGCTTTCTGGGCAAAATATTGATCGTCGCGCCTGTGTCAAACTGGAATCTCACAGACCGTCCCTCGATCAGAAGACTTGCATAGACACAATTCTGCGACGCTTTCCGAGACACGTTACAAATCGACTGTTCGGTGTCTTCTGTTGATTGGTCTGGAACGAGTGCACGGACATCTGTCAACTGACAGCAGCGGGCGAAGTGATTGCGCTTCCCACATTTGATAAAAATGCGGCCCCACGCCGGACACTGTTCGCGGTTCCTCGGATGTCGTGTTGCACAGAAGTTGCAGGGCTCCTGTCGCGCGGTCGTGGCCCTCGTAGTTTTGCTCCTGGAAACGGCGCACAACTCTGAATCACCTGTGTTTGTCATTTGCTGGAACTGATAGCCAGTGGAGGACTCACTGTTACAGATGTCGATACATTGCTGCAGAGATAGGTTGCGCTTTCGTAATAGTCGCTTCGTCAAACCTTCGTCACTGATCCCAAGAAAAATGCGGGTCACGTATGAGACCGTCCGCCATGCATTTACAGAAACTGCAGGATCGGGCCATAACTTTAGCTCAGTGACGTACGTGTCAACGGATTCACCTGGCCGCCTGTTCCGCGGAAAGAAGAGGTAGCGTCGAAAGGTCTCGTTTGTTTGGCCTTCGTAGTATTCACTGCACTTCTCAAGAACTGTCTCCAGATTGTTGGCATCTTCGCTCTTGTCGTAACACAAGGTCTCTAGCACGCGGCGCGCATCATCTCCTGCTGCGTGTCGAAACACGGCCAAGCGGTACGCCATCGGTTGTTTGTCCAGACGCGATAAAGCGCAAAAATCCATCCATTTGCTCTTCCACGAACGCCAGTTGCTTGCCAAACTGCCTTCATCCGTGTTCAGCGGGGCAGGTATTTGAATATCCCGGGCAGCTCCAATCATCGTCTGGGTGGTACTAATGTTCTGCTCCTTCTCGGACACCATGTAAAAAGTCGGTCCTTCAGGGACAAAATGTGTATTCTGCGAACAAAAGGACCAGGCAAAAATGCAGGCAAAGCGCGAGTGAAACATATCGGTATATACAGCTAGTTGGATCCATAATTAACGACCTTTGTGAATGCATGACATTTTTTCGTTGATTCAGTCAAACAAACTCACTCCAATGCGTCCAACTGTCGGCCAGTCAGCGTGCATGCGAGAAACGTGTGAACGTCCAATCAGCTGCCGCCTTTGCTTGCGGCAGCCTAACGGCTTCCTTGCTGGGCTGGCGCCGCACGTTCGTTCGAGTGTATACTCCCATCACAAAGGGGTAGGCTGTTGTTTGACCTCCCCGATGTGGCTGCGTTCGCTGTGCACGTTGACAAGGTACCTAACTGTCGCTTACCTATCACTTCGAATACTTGCAGCAGGAGACTCGAATCCTTGCTAATGGACAGGGTACACGGTCCACATGGTCCTGTTTGGCTCAGGCTATGGTCAGGCCAACGCTTTGATTGCGCTTAATTACCCAAATACAACGTGCTTGTATTTTCCGGTGAAGGATTGTGAGTTGGTTCCGTTGATTAAACGTGGCTTCCAACATCACACCATCCGGTCTTATTCCTCCGGCTTTGCACCGGATATGATGTGTGTGTGTGCGTGTGTGGATGTATCTGTGGGTGGTGTAGCGCAAAGCCAACCATGGTATTCCTGTAGGCGCATGCGTACTGTGCCTGTCCTTTGGAGGTCATTGTGACAGGCTGCTGGCTAGTTGGCGTTAGCAGTTAGTGGTCATGGGTTCGATCCCCCGTAGGGGGCCTATGGATGCGCACCACAGACGAGCCTTAATAGGGCGTAACGCGCGTCTGGTGCTTTTACGGTTTGGCAGCTTACCTAAGCGACTTGGAACATAATTGTGATGAACTTACCTGAACCGTAACGGCTAGTTGTTTGCATACACCAGAGTGTGTATGGTGCGCGCAACACACGGGTAAATAATTACAGAGTGACTCCCTTCATCACTCTGCGGTACCGATAGAGGACTAGGTGGTAATGTATTTGAGTTCCGCAATGAAGCCTTAGATATTCCGTGGAAGATACCATTTTCCTATGTAATTGGATGCACTAGATGCAGATAGGGTCTTTAATGATCACATGGCGGCAGTGTTCCAAAACAAACTGGGCTTTCGCTGGCAAGTCTTTATCCTATAAAATGTTTTAAATGTACATTAAACAACCCCGCGACTTGGTGGGCGAGATGCGCCATCGAACAAAGTTACAGTCCACAACTTCACAGGGAAAAACACCAAGCTTCAAAGTACACTATTCTTGACACATCTACATCTGTATATTCGGTCATCAATCCTCATTCTACGGCTTTACCGTTGTTTCCTGCGTTACACACACGAACCAAGTGTATCGTCACATGATTGTCAACCTTGCGTCTCGACCTTTTTCCAAGCAATCCTCCGAAATTATTGCGATTTTCTTGGTAAATGCATTACATAAATATATGGCAGTGTTTTTACCGCCCAAACCTCACGACTATTTAACCCAAACATTTACACTTGTCTTTTGCACAGTTTTAACCATTTACGTCTAAACATTTATTCGCGATCCTGCAGCCTTCTGACAACAGTACCTGAAGCATGTTCGATGCACTGGAGTTTATAGTTGAGGTTTCTATGTCCACAATGTTTATCGTACAAGCTCTTGAACTGAACACACTGAACTCATTAGTATATCTTCATATCGACAAAACTAGACCGACCAAAACAAATGAGGTTGAAATAGAGAACTTCTGTCAATAAGGGAAATATGTAGCAGAATTAAGCGGAAACGTGCAGTGTCCGCTAAATTAAGGAGACGGTTGCAACTCAAGTATAGAGAAATTAATGCATACTCCTACAATTAAATTCACGGCTGGTTTAATAGAGTTCATTAATAATTGTTCAGCATGTCTCCAGCCAGCCAAGAAGGAGTCCTATGATTGCAAGCGTGGAGCAACAGGTGTATTATAAACAGCGCAGGCACAGCCAACAACATCCAACTGGAGCAAAGACAACGGACGCAGCAAGCTAATAGACGTTCATGAGTTATTGCAAATAAAAATATAGGATTTGAAGAAAGTTAGGTTTATTCATGCTGGCGTGCCACACGTTTAAATGCACCCAAAGTGTGTTGTCACTGATGCCTCAGCATGCAACTATCTAACGTAGATTAAACAACATTCAAGCTACTTCGCATGCGAAAAGTGTACGGTTGCCGGTAAGTGGACATTCCATCTCAACTTTCTATGTTGCGGGCCTATATCAAGTTGGGCGGATTACCTTCCCCGTAGCACTGGAGGGTATCCTGTAGAAAAAAAGACTTCAGTTCCCGGCGTCAATGTAAGCATCATATCGGTGGTTTACATTTCGAAGGCCAAGCTATGAACATGATATCCTGCTTCCTCATGGACTACGTGCACATGATGTGCCTCAAAGTTATGCAATGGGCTCTAACGGCGTGGAGTTGTGTGCCTATTCAATGAAAATTCATTTGCCACCCAAAGCCATCCGTCAAAATAACAAGAACTAAAGGCAGTGCTCTGCAGGGTTGCCTACGTTAATTTTTAGAAAATGTAGCATCCTTGAGGATATTAAATAGTAGAGAGCCACTGTGTTCAGTCAGTACTTGTTATAACTTGAGTCGCTAGTTCCACAAGACACCTTGGAAACACATGTAGAAACCCTTCATTAATCTTTCTGTTGCGGGTTATGTAGTTTGTTTCAAAAGTAGTGCTTTCACTACCTAAGGCTGATGGATAAGTTGCTGGGTAGAATTAACAGCTAATATGCGGCAATCTACGGGGGAAAAGGGTTAACGTTAAACATGCATTGTGAAAACGTGGGACAGTTCAGCTACATGTGCAAAGTCTCTGCGGTCCACTTCGACTCCTGCCTCCAGCGTTTGCGACGCACGTGGCCTCAGCCGAAATTGCTACCTTCGCAGATTTGCCACCACATTGCCGAGAGTACTGCACTATCCCTAACGGATATAGTGTTGCTATTCGATGATACCGGATCAGTAACTATTAAGAGGCATGCAAGCACTGCTGCCGAACCATTGTTTACAAGGCTGTTCATTACTAATACTCAGTTCAATAATGCAATGATTGCACAAAATGCCCCGTCCATCACTGTGGACAACAGAACCCCGGAGGTGTGTGTCCAGTCGTAAACTCATGGCGATGTATCATTCGATAAATTCATACCCTCTAATGACCTGCGTATTAACACGTGCTCCGGTACACTCACGCCACCAAAGGCCATTCATCAAAGTTATGTCCCTTGCAATGGTCTGACGCTGCGAATACATCAGCTCACCGTCTTAAATGATTAAATAAAATGTTTATTCTTGACCACTCTAGGCACCTCTTTACAGGTATGGTCAGGTTAAGAAAACAAAGTGTGATCATTCGTACAAAATCACGCGTTTGCCGTAACAGTGAATTGCTGTTCAAAAGCCTGTATAGCAATGTAATTGCCTATGTGTGTAGCAAAGTCGACATGGATGCGGCACCATGGCTTAGTAACGTTTGGCCGTCAATAGCGTACTGATTTTTGTGGCGCTTTCAAGCCATTGGCACACTTTTGGCAGCGTTTAACTTTCTTTCCAGCTGTTTGTCCATGAAAAGCCAGAATACAAAACTGGGGGCAAGCGCCTTCGTCCGGTTGCTTCCAGGATGCCCAGCGTGAAACTGCCGAATAAAACGCTCCTGAATTGCTTTGGGGATGACCACCTCGAAAATAAAAGGCAGTCGTACACAATAGACAGCGATTTTCTCCACTGGAAGTGCTGTTGTAACTTCACAGATGGACATGAACGTGGCCAACTTGTTTTGTGAAACTGTGTAATATTCTCGAGTACTGGGTCCCGAACCGTTTCGGTTCGTACCGCTACTGTGGTAACTGGTAGACCGTGCAATGCATTACTTACCAGCTAGTTGACGCCAGGTTCAATGTCAACCTGGGCAATGATTGTGTCCTCATGTGTTTGATGACGTGCATCAAGTAGGCGTGACAGTGCATCTGCTTGGCCAATGGAAACTGTCGACTGGTATTTGATCTCAAAATCATACCCCATGAAGGTAAGAGCCCAACGTTGTAACCGGTTGGCTGTATAAGCCGGTATGTCCCATTTCGAACCATATGGCCAGCAAGGGCTTGTGAGCTGGCAGAAGCTAGAAGCGGCGGCCGTATAGCATGTTGTGGAATTTCTTGACTGCGTACACTGAGACCAGTGCCTTTTCTCGATCTGGCTGTAATTCCGCTCGGCTTTCGTAAGTGTTCTGGCGGCATGGGCGCTTGCTTTCTGAGATCCAGCGGAGCACATATGAGGAATTACTGCGCCAATCCCATGGCTTGATGCATCTGTGGTTAGGACAGTCTCTTTGAAGTTATCAAAATGAGTCAAAGGCAACCTTGAGGACAGCAATGTCTTGACCCGTACGAAGGCGTTCTGGCAGTCTGATGTCTAGTTCCAAGTTTGGCCTTTGACTAGTAGCTTGTTTAGCGGAACACGCAAGCAATGCGTCGCAGGATAGAATGCGTTGTAGTGGCTGATGAGCCTACAAAAGGAACGCAAACACTATAGATCAGTTGGTGGAGGCATTTTTCTAAATGCTTCTATTTTTTCCGGATCTGGTCGACGTCCGTCCTTTTCGAGGATAATACCGAGGTATTTGATGATCGGCGTGAAAACGGTGCATTTATCCTCACGGATCCGGAAACCGTAAGGCTGTATACAACCAAGCACTTCATCCAGGCGGTTGCATAGTTCTTCTAGTGTTCGACCCCCACTATACTATCCTCCAGATATGCAGCGGTTCCAGGAACTCCCGCAAGCATGGTATCCATCAACTGTTGGAGGATGGCTGGAGCCGTTTTCACACCAAATGCCAAACGGTTGTATTTAAATAGCCCACGAGAAGCTTTGATTGTCAACAACACCCTTGAGACTTCGTCAACATCCACTTGAACTAAGCATCGGATAGTTCAAGCTTAGCACAGTACTTACCACCTTGCAGCTTTGCAAAGATATCATCCGGTACAGGTAATGGGTACTGGAGGTCGTCCAGCTTGGCGTTATGACCAGTTGAGAATTCAGCGCAGAGGCGTTCCTTGCTAGCTGCTTTGTTCACTGCGACAATAGGCACGGCCCATGATGGGAAGTTGATGGCTGTGATGACGCCGGCACGTTCCAGTCGATCGAATTCTTGATCAACGGTTGATATAGCAGCATGTGGTACCGGTCTATTAGCCTTGAACACTGGTTTAGCACCATTTTTCGCACGTTCAGCGTTGCATTGAATTTCGAACAATAGCCCAAGCCAGGCAAAAGCCCAAGCAAATTTTCGCTTCAGGGTACGTGTCATGTCTTTGACGGAAGATGATGATGGGTCTGGAGTTGCTCGACCTCGTTTGCAGATCTGGTTAAAGGGAGCATGAGGATGCAACTTTCTAATCCAGTCGAAGCCAAGTAGATGCAAATTCGGCCGGCCTGAAATGTAGCGTGTACCCGACTTTTCCACACCTTAAAAAGCAAGCTTGCAGCTGAGTTCGCTCACTAAGTTTCACACACCGCCGGATGCATTATGTGCAACCTTCTGAGACTCGACCACCTTCGACCTTTTTATGTGCTTCTATGTGCTCCTGGAAATAATCGTGGTGTCCGAGGCCGTGTCAAATTGCAGTTTTGTTTGGATCCCATTGATCAACCCACTAATAAATCGTCACCCCAGGTTACACTCGATTTGGAGTGCGGCAACTATGGACAGAATCGGCGGCATCCTATCTGGAATTCCCCTTTCGATTAGACTTCATCACTTACTTCGACCGGACCTGACTGCAGCATTCTTCTTTATGCCCACGCTTAAGGCACGTTAAACAAATATGATGTTTGGAGAGACAAAATAGCACGCAGTGTCTTTCGCCGCAGGACCAGCATGTATTGGGCGGTTTGTTCGTGGGCCTCCTGATGGGTTTGCTTCGGTTGACCGTCCTAGCCTTTTTCACGAAGTGCACGGTATCTGGTGGTGCGAGACAATTTCGTTCGAACATGGCAGTGTCATGTGTTAGAGTAAGCAGCCGTTTGCGTTCGCTTACGTTCACAATCACGGCTAAACAGGTCTGCTAGGGCCCTAAGGTTGTCAGATTCCTCTCTGACAATTTAAGTCATTGATAACAAATACCAAACAAGGATACCGACTCACCAAAAATTGTCTTCAGCTGTGATACTACATCAACAAAAGTCAGAGCCTTCGGCTGGTTGGGCAAAATGTGGTCTATGAACCTTGAATGTTCACTTGTTCTGAGCTTGCGAAGTAGCAATCGCACTTTCTAGGAGTCGCTCTGACAAAGAAAGTCTGTCCGGAACATGTCTACCCAGCGCTAGCAACACGCTTCGAATGTGCATCCAGAATCCGCATCATAATTGAATTCAGTGAGAAGCTCAACAGCGTCGCTGCTCCTGATGTCTGCAAACTCAAGCATCGTGTCAGCTTTTCGATCATTTTCATTTGTGCTTCCATTTGAGCTTGCTGTTGGAAAAACAGCTTTTGAATGTTCAGCATTCAGTATTCAGGTCAGTATTCAACCTGACCTCCCATTGACTGAGAGGTTAGAATGGAAGGCCGCCATAAAGGACCTCAAAGCTCGTCGCGAGGCGGGTGAAACTGGTTTTCGATTGGTGGGTTTTCGGGTGGTGAGCCGGAGGTCTACTTCTGCCCTTTCAGATCCCCTTCTAGTGTCACTCGATCCCCGGCTCACGATCCCAGTTTGCTTAAAGTAGTCCTCAGCAACGTGCGTAGTCTGAGGAACAAGATGTGCGTGATTGGCACTCTCGTAGAAAGTTCCCGGCCAGACGTACTTGCCTTCACTGAGACGTGGTTGTTCTCAAATATCCTGGACAGTGAAATGTGTTTGCCTGGCTATATTCTTCTGCGAGCAGATCGCGCCTCATGCTGTTGCGGAGGTGGAGTTGCTTTGAACGTCAAATCCACCTTGACTATTTCAAGAACATATACTTTCAGTTCCCCTGATGTAACTGCCGAGGCGCTTGCGGTAGATCTTTGCGCTTCTTACACGCAATTCAAAATTGTGTTATTATACCGAAGCCCCGAAAGTACGTCAAGCAGGCTCATTGATTTCATTAGTACTCATATGACAAATAGATGTCTTGTTATGGGTGATTTAAATGTTTCTGGGGTGGATTGGCGCAATTTCTGCACTGCGGCGTCTGGACGTTTTTCTAATGATCTCCTTGACCTATCCTTACAAGCATCCTTTCATCAGTTTATACAAAGCCCAACTAGGTTCATGGAGGGCCAAAAGCCTTCCATTTTAGACCTAATCTTTACGAAATCGCTGGACTTTGTACGAGATGTAGTGTATGCTGCTCCCTTTGGCTCTAGTGATCACGTCTGCCTCTTATTCAAATGCGCTTTAAGTCGGGGACGTGAAGAGTGTATGGTCAGAAGGCCAACTATCCGGCACGCTGATTTTCAAGCCATCAGGGACAAGGCTGCAAAACAACCCTGTATCGTGTCAGAGGATGACACCGTCCAGGTTGCTTGGGACAAGTTCAAATCCTTTCTTTGCGAGGTTTCCCTCCTCCACATTCCAATCTCAACGAGGAATAAAGTAGGGGCAAAGCCCCTTGGTTTGACTCTGAGGCGCGCAGGATGCTCAGTAGGCGATCCAGGTGTTGGAGGACTTACGTAACAGCTCCCTCAGAAAGTGCCCATCATAGCTACCGAAGCGTGCGTACTGCATGTAAACAACGTCTGCGGACCGCATGCTTGAGATATGAACTAGCGCTAGCTCGATCGGCATCAACAAACCCGAAACGGTTCATTGGCTATGTCAAACGGAGATGCAATGCAAATTCGCCTATCCCTGTGCTCTTTGGACCTGACGGCACTGAAGTATCAACCGATCAGGCAAAGGCCTGCTTACTTGCAGAACAGTATGCTAGGTCCTTCGTTCACGAATCTCAATTGCCTAAAATCCAATTGCAAGCAAAGATACCCTTAGACTCCTTTCTGATGGACCTTTCCATCTCGGAAGCTCAGGTACTCAAGCTGCTGCGTGACCTAAATCCTACAAACGCTGCCGGGATAGATGCCCTCCATCCCAAATTTTTGTACCAGCTGGCTGGGGTGTTGTGTAATCCGATTAAGTGTATCTTTGAGAAGTCTCTTCGTAGCTGCTCCCTACCTGCTGACTGGAGAGATGCTATCGTGTGCCCTATTTTCAAAAGGGGTGATAAGCACTTACCTGAAAATTATAGACCGATTAGCCTAACAAGCGTACTAGTGAAAGTATTAGAGAAGCTTGTAAGAGATGCTCTGGAAAAGCACTTAGCTAAATTCAGTTTGCTCAACACGTCTCAACCCGGTTTCCGCAGAGGCCACTCCTGTTTGACTAACATGTTGGTAGCCCGGGAGTGCTGGGCTGAGGCTGGGGATCAAAGACAGGCAGTGGATGTGTTGTTCATCGACGTTTCTAAAGCCTTTGACACCGTACCGCATTGTCGTCTTTTGTTTAAACTAGAATCCTACGGCGTTTCAGGCCAAGTATTGAAGTGGATTTCGGCTTTCCTGGAAGGAAGGCAGATGAGCGTTCGAGTGGGTTCCGGGCTGTCTTTCAGACAAGCCGTTCTGAGTGGTGTTCCTCAGGGGTCGGTTCTCGGACCTCTACTGTTTGCATTGTATGTCAATGACCTCTCTAAGAAGCTTAAGTTACCATCCCTTGTTTGCGGATGACTTAAAATTTTGGAATACAGTGAGCGGTTCTGTTGGGCCCACGGCTTTACAGACAGCTCTGGACAAGCTTTGGGAGTGGTCAAAATTGTGGCAGCTGCCAGTCAATCTTGCAAAGTGTTCGGTCCTGCGCATAGGATCAAGCACTTCCACAACTTCTTACGTACTAGGCGGAAATGTATTGCGTCAAGTGACCGAACAAACTGACTTGGGTATCTCATTATCCTCTGACTTCAAATCCAGCGAGAACTGGACATATGCTACCCGCAAGGGTTTCCGAATGCTGTGGATGATCTGCAGGTCATTCGGCGTTATATTGTTCTCAGCCTGCGTCAGGCCATACTTGGAGTACTGCGTGCAGGCCTGTCCTCCATGCTTGGTACGCGATAAGATGACACTTGAACGAGTTCTGAGGGTTGGTACACAAATAGTACAAGGATTGAGGCATCTCTCGTATCCCGATAGGCTGCTCAGGTTGCAGATGTTTTCGCTAAACTATAGGCGCCTTCGGGGAGACCTGATTCTTACGTACCGTATATTGACCAACAGGATTGGGCCTGATCTAACTGGACTGTTCCAGCCGGCTCAGATGCCATTTCTTCGTGGTCACTCTCTGCAGTTGCATAAGCCTACATCTGATCACGTTAGAGCTGACGTTCGGTTGTCACGCAGGGTCATCGACTTGTGGAACGTGCTGCCCAGCGAAGTAATATTAGCACCAACGGTGAAGGAGTTTGAACATCGACTCGACGCCCTTGGGCTACTGTTTCAGACCTTTCCGTTTAGTTCTTAACTTCTACATCTATTTCCTTGGCTGCTCACATCTATTACTATTATTGTCTTAACCACACATTCTCTCCTGTACTACAATTATCATTATTTTGTTTTTGTTGGTTCCCTTCTCTTAACCTTTATTCTATTCACGTGGCCGGTACAGTGGGGACTGCTAGTGCAGGCCGCGTGGGCATTGATTGGTTAACCGTTATGTGATTCGTGTATTGATTTGGCTCCTCTTTGATCCAAATCGCTCCAGCGAACTCCATCCTGGTTCAACGACGCATTGAAGAAGGAACACACATGGGAATTCTCCTGCCTTTCCTGTCCAAATTGAACTTGAACTTGAAAAATTCATTACACTTCCAATCTTCTCCGTCGTCATTTGTGATAATCTTTACACTAGACGCAAATCCAAATATAACAATTTTAGGGCTCTACAAAACGTCTAGCCCAACCGAAGGAAAATGCAAATAGCCAATGACCTTGAAACAATACCGTACTAATCGCCGCCAACGAACGCTGTACAACAACTGCGGACCTTGGTTGTATTTATGGGTCTTACTGACCTTCGACATCTAGAATTGGAAGGTCAACTACCAAGGGTAGTGGTTCACCACATCTTTTGCAGAGGTGTCAGGTGGTTTTTAACCACGTGCAGAAGTAGAGCATCCCGGAACGTTCGAAATCGATGCGATAATCGTTAATAATCGATTAATCGCTAAAATAGTGGATTTCCAAGGTCCTTCTTACTTTCTCCCGGGCAATGGTGGTCAGCGGGAAGTTATTTGCCACCCTATCGCGACCCAGGGATGGTAGTGCCGACTTCCTTTAGGTAGTAATTAGCAACGTGCCTAGCCTAAGGAACAAGGTGCACAAGTTGGGTGTACATGTAGACAAATCTCGCCAGCAGCCAGTACCGCAAACAGTACCGCCCCCAAAATACGATCAGCTGTTTTCGACTAATCCGACTCTCTCGTCTCCGGATATCACGGACGGTAAGGTATGTTTACCTGGCTATCCGCTGCTTAGAACTGATCGCTCCGTTGGTCGCCAAGGCGGAGGCGTTTTACCGTATGTGAACTGTTACTTAGATGTGTTGAGGGCCTGCACATTCCATTCGTCGGATCAAACTGTTGAAACCCTATCGGCTGTTTTGTGTACTTCCTCTACCTAGTTTACAGTTGTAGTGATATACAGAAGTCCTGGAAGTTTTTTCAGGGGGTTACTTGACTTTATTTGCACCTAGTCTGCGAATAAGTGTTTACTACTAGTGGATTTCAATCTCCCGGAAGTCTGTTGGGCCGATGTTTCTTGCCATTCGGCGTTAGGAGCATTCGGTGCAGACTTTCTTGAGCTAACTCTCCAAGTGCCTTTGCACCAGTTCGTGGACTTCCCCACTAGGTATAGGGACAATCAGATACCATCTACTTTAGATCTGGTTTTCGCTAAGTCCATCGACCGTGACTGACATTTCGTACGGCGCACCTCTAGGGTCCAGCGATCACGCATGCATATCCTTTCGGTCTGCTCTTTCAAGGCACCAACAGACCGCCGTTGAATTACTTCTGAATATTTGTCGGGCGGACTTCAGTGCAATGCGAGCTAAGGCTTCAGTTCTGAACTGTGAGATCGCAATGGCTGACTCTGTCCAGTCAGCCTGGGATACCTTTCGGAGCTTTCCACTCTCTATATTCCACTCACGAGGAAAAGTTGGTTACGGGCACAGCCTCCTTGCATAGATACCACAGACAAGTACCTACTCAAGAAACGGTCTAGATGCTGGCGAACCTACCAAGCAGCTCCATCAGCCAGTACCTATGATAGTTATCGAGAGATTAGAAATAAATGTAAGCAACTTATCAGCACTGTTCGTCTCCAGTAAGAGCAGGGTTTGTCAAACTCGGCCGCAGCTAACCCCAAGGTTTTTGCTTACGTTAAGTGACGTAGCGGGGCAAAATTGTATATACCAGCGTTACTGTGAGCAGACGGGACCCGTGTGCAGACTGACTATGACACAGCTTGTGTACTTATTGATCAGTATACTGGGGTCTTTGCTCGGGAGTTGGTTTTAAAAGTTCCAGATGATTACTTAACTGCGTTTAACATAACGGATACTCAGGTCTTCGAGCTACTGCAAGACATTAATCCCTCTAAAGCTTCCGGTCCTGATTCAATTCATCCGAAGCTGTTGCATGAATTGGCCACTGAGTTGGGTGGTTCTCTCACATGCGTGTTTTCCAAATCGCTTGACAGCTGCGTCCTACCTTCGGAATGGAAGGAGGCAATCATCTGTCCGATTTTTAAGGGCGGTGACAGCGCTCTACCCGCGTACTACCGGCCTGTCAGTTTGAAAGCGTAGTAGTCAAGTTGTTTGAAAAGCGGATAAAGGATGCAGTGGTGAACCACCTGAATAGATCTAACCTGTGATACGCAATATGGATTCCGCAAGGGATTTTTGTGTCAGTCTAGTCTACTTGTGGCTTGTGAAAGCTGGGCCGAAGCGGTAGGCAGTGGTCACGCTGTAGACGTGCTATTCGTGGACTTTCCAAAAGATTGTGACACCGTTCCTCATCTTCGACTCACACTAAAGTTGAGATTTTACGGTATATCTGATCGCGCCCTTAAGTAAGTGTCTGCTTTCCTTGAGGAGAAGGAACAGTGCGTACCCTTTTACTCAGGCAACCTGTCCTTAGTGGAGTCCCGCAGGGCTCGATATTGGGGCCATTGTTGTTCGCGATTTATGTAAATGACTTGTCGGGAGAGCTAGGAGTGTCATCACTAATGCTTACTGACGACCTAAATCTCTGTAGCATTGTGGATATCCAGGGGGTCCTGAGACAATTCACGGTGCTTTGGATAAGCTCTGGGAATGGTTTACCTTATGGTTGATGCCCATAAATAGGGCCAAGTGCTCTGTTCTCCGAATCGGAGCTGCTAATCCTCCAGCCATGTATGTTATCGGCGGTGGTGAAATCCCTGTTGTTACTCAGCAGGTTGATTTAGGGGTTGTGCACCCATCAGCACTTCATTCTGGCAACAATTGGAAGAAGGTTGCTTGTCGGAGTCCTAACGACCAATTTGTTTGTCAAGCTATTCTCGACATTCGTCCGACCCCACCTGGAATATTGTATCCAGGCCTGTCCACCGTGTCTTATCCGAGATAAAATGAACTTGGATAGGGTGTTACGAGTGGGCATTCGGTTAGTGCAGGGTCTACGGGGACAGACGTATCTTGAACGCTTGCTTAGTTTGGGGATGTACTCCATGCACTACCGAAGGATAGGAGGGGACCTGATTCTCTCATCGTATTCTGACGGGTAAGATCGGCCCGGACTAGTCAGGGTTATTAGTCCCTCTACGTTACCTAATCTCCGCGGTCACCCAGTGAAACTGCATACACCACGGTCTGATAGGATTAGGACAGAAACTCGTCTGCCGCGCCGTTATAGATCACTATAATTCGGTTCCAGCCCATGTGATTAGGGAACCTACGTTTAAGAGTTTTGCGCGCCAGCTCGATGCTCTTGGGGGTGGCAACACCAAACCTTTCCTTTTTCCTAACTGACTCACTTTTCAGTTTTCTTTTTCATGATTGAAATATCTTGGTATTCTACTTTCCACTTTCACTTTTTATCTGCTGAGTTTACTTTTTTCTCTTTCTAACTTCACGTAACCGGCCCAGCAGGGACTGCTAGGGCAGGATACGTGGACATTAATTGTTTGGACAGGGTGTGATGCGGTCTGCCAACAACCCGCTGAATAAGGAACACTCACGGAATGATCCTATCGTTCCAGTCCCACTTGAACTTGAACTTGCTCGTGTACATTCGCAAGATTAGATGCTAGCATTTATCAAATGTTAGCCAACTATATAAATATATATACATGACTAAAAAACTAAAATAATGCGAATACATCGCTGTGCTGATGAGCTAAAATGATCTTGTAACAATAAAATTTAACACTGGAGGAACATTATAATGAAAATTTATGACCATGCACCTACGTATGTTTAGATGCAAGTATTTATCGCTAGTTAACTACCAAACTAGTGTTCTCCGGTTCACAACATGGAAAGAAAAAGAACCGAGGATGTCATGTATGCAGAAGACGTGACAGCAACGAATTTACCGAATAGCAGTGAAAAGCAAAAGAAACAACTTTTTATCGATTTCCACAACGTTTTCTCCCTTTTCTGGTTTTTAAAACCGTTTGAGATTTTTTGGGTTTTCAAAACATCGCGGTTTTCGGAGGGTACTAACGAGATTGAAGACCTGAAAACGCTGTTAGAAGCAAAATGCTAAGGAAACGTGCTAGGAAACGTGTTGGCCAGTGAACCCGACGACTAGTTCTGGTGACCTGACTCATGTTGAGTATTAATGAATGAGACTGAGAGACTGAGACTGTATTTGAGAGCAAGTAGAAAGGTTTCTGTACAACTCTATCGAATTACGAAAAATCAAAATTTACTTGTGAATTATCAGCAGTTGTGTCTGATCCTTTAATCGTTTATCCGTGTTCGGTTAGAAATTTGTACTAGCGTTACTATTTCCGGACATGCAATGTCTTCTTTTGGCACTGTATGTGCATCGTTTCACAAAAGCACAGGTTTCCAAAATAATCGATACGGGTTTTAAAACACTTCACAGAATCGGCCTCTATTAATCCTTCTGGTAGTGTATTCCATAAGTTTACGATTCTTCGTTCGATACAAAGCTGATGTGATACTTTGTTCATGCTGGGGACCCTGAGTTTGTAACGCCTTCTGGCTAACCCTGATCCTCTCAATATATTTAGCCCTGCCGCCCTGGCCGTGTACAATACGGAAGATGAGTCACCCGCATCATCGATATCCCTACCTGCATTTGGGTCTGTCACACCCACATCAAACCGAAGCCGCACTCTCTCCGCTACGTCGGCTGAGTCATTACCTCCCAGTAAGATGATGTGTGGACCGGAAAACTAGCCCAAAACATATGCTGTCGTGGAGGGTACCACCGCTCCGACAACAACTATCTTGAACCCAGCTGCAAGCAAGCCCACACGGAAACCGCTCTCTAAGCCCAAGGCGAAACCCAACACCTTGCATAACTCTTTCCTAGTGAAAGGAAATGTGACCCCAACCTTAAGCAGCCAAAGCCCAGCCATCAGTGCCGCCAAGTCTAATCCCAAATCCGGGGCTAAACCCAATTCTATGCTTTCAGCTTCTCAGTCGCAAATGAAGTCAGTTCTCAATAGACTTTCTGAACTGGAGAAAGTAACCAAGGATAAGTCATCCTCTCGTAGGCCACAAATTTCTGAGCACGCTCAACCTTCTTGGGACCGTTGCCTCATCATTATGAACGCGGTCAAATCGGACAAAGCCACCCCAGCGGAAAGAATGCTGGATGACCAAATGCTTATTTGATGAAGGCGAACAGGGAATTAACATCATATCTGCATAATGACGTCCAAGTGCGTGGACTTTGGCAATGGTATCACCTCCCGGTCATAGGCGGTCTAGTGCGCCCTCTGCGAGAGTTGGATGTACATAAGGTGTTTTAACATTGGTCAAGATCTCTACCACTGTCTTCAGCATACTGCCTCCAAGGGCATAAGCTTTCACTGCGAGCCGTGTCTAGCAGTGGTTAGCGACAAAAAAACTTTTGATGAACTTGCGCCCCTTCAGCGTACCTACTGCTTCTGCACAAGCTCTGTCTAACTCTGACTGTGAAACACCTGTTCCATCTGTGTGCCTGCCTCTGTCTGACTACTTTACGCCTAAGGGGAAACAAAGCCATGCTTCCTCCACTACGTTGGCAGGAGCACTGTTGCCCGTCGGTCCTGGCAATCCAGCTCAAAGTCGAAGACGATCACCTCTTCCTCAGAGGGTGCGCTACTAACCCAGAAAACTCGCTGGAAGCGAATCCTTTTGCTACCCAGCCCCCAAGTCTAAATAGCGGATTGCGAGTGATATTCGCCAATGTACGCAGCCTTAAAAGTAAGTTCGACGAGATTCCTCTTCTCATTACTGAGCATCAGCGAGATTTACTGGATTTCACCGAGACCTGGTTATCACCAAAGATCCAGGACGCTGAGATTGGCATATCAGCATAACAACTCTCACGAGCACATCGCTCCATTGGGCGGACTGGGGGTGGAGTAATTCTGTCTTTGAGGTTCTGCCTCAAGGTACGCCTTATCGTAGCTCTACGACAATGACGGAGCCTCTGAGAGACTGTGGTGCCGAATTCATGACGGCTATCAGCTGCACACGGTCGGTGTGGCTTACGGAGCACCACTGAGTTCAGGCGTCCATCTATTACAGTCGGTAAAAACCAATGGTCGAGGAAGGAACTGTCTGCTAATAGGCGACTTCAATGCACCCAATGTCAACTGGAACCTTCTTCACTGTGATCTTTACCAAGGTTCCTTCGAGGCTGGCTTTCTCGACGCTATTCACGAACACAATTTGATCCAGCACATCTCAGCACCAACACGGATGATACCGTGTCAAACGCCAAACATACTGGAGCTCGTCCTCACACCAGCGCTCTCTGATGTCCCTGGCCTGAAGAATCTCCAATCACTCCGTTGGAGTGACCATTGTACAATCTCCTTTGGGGCATGCCGCCTTGCAATCCACGATCAGGGGACACACCGTCGCAACTTCTGGCGTGTTGTCCCATCCAGATTACATGAAGTGGCAAACACTACAGACTGGACCATTCCACCATCCCTGAACCTTGATAAGGCATGGAACTTATTACGCTCGAAGATAATGTCGATCATCGAAAAACATGTTCCTATCACCAAGGGCAGGCCTTTTCTCAAAGCCTCCTGGATTGACCGAGAGTTGAGATCCCTTATGAACCGACGACGGAAACTGTGGAACATATTCAAGTCAACATAAGTGACGTCAGATTACTCGAAGTACAAAGTGATCAGAAATCTGTGCACTCCAAGAAAGTGCCAAAAACGATCACAATACGAACACGGCCTAGTCATGCAGTCACGAACCTGCCCTAAGAAGCTGTTCTCGTACCTGAAGCGAAACACCAAGGCTGGCAGTGGTATCTCTGCTCTATCCTCCCAGGGGGAGGACACAGTGCTCTACGAACATGACGAGAAGGCTCAACTACTAACCTCGCAGTACTCCTCGATCTACTCCGTGGAACCGTCATTACCGACTGACGATCTGACGACGCATTACCTCCTCTCGAGCAAGTCGAAATCAATTCCGAAATAGTCAAGAGACTTCTGCTTGAATTGAACCCTAACTCCGTACCGGGCACTGATGGACTTCACCAGCTATTCCTCAAGATGGTAGCAGAATACATTGCTGATCCGATACATCTAGTTTCCCAGCATTCTCTTGCAGACTGGCGCCTACTACCTGACTGGAAAGTAGGAATTGTAATGCCCAAGTACCAAGGAGGGAACCGGCACGATCCTGCAAACTATCGAGTGATATGCCTGACGTCTGTGATCTGCACGATCATGGAACGGATCGTCAAGCGCGCACTCCACACCCACTGCGAAAACCTGTGCGCCATCTCCCTTGCTCAGCACGGATTTCACAGGGTTCGCTCCTTCATCTCTAACCTGTTTGTTGCCAGAGAAGCATGGGTCAAAGCAGTAGACGACTGGAGACACCTAGATGTTATCAACATTGACTTCAGCAATTTCTTTGACAAAGTCCCACACAAACGACTTCTGCTCAAACTCCAGGGAATTGGGGTCGCTGGAAACTTCCTTGCATAGGTCGCGGACTTCTTGAGAGATTGGACTTTTCAAGTGAAATTGAACCAAATGCTGTCTGGCTCTGTATATGACTAGCGGAGTCCCACAAGGCTCTGTCTTTGAGCCGAAACTTTTCAAGCTCTACATCAATGGCCTCCCTGCAGCTCTTCAAGTCTACTGCTTAGTCTACGCTAATGATCTCAAGCTATGGTCAGGAGTAGCTAGTCTTGAGGACGCGGACAGGCTCCAAACAGCGCTGGACCAGCTGCACAATTAGTCCGTCAACTGGCAACTACTCGTTAACTACGACAAATGTTCTTCCCATTGATAACCCGGATTCATTCGGTGTATACCACATCGAAATGTGGCTGGACCTTACCGTGGTGCGATGGTTTGTGTACCTCAGTGATCCATTGAGCTATACTGGGTGGTGCTTTTGCACCTTCAGAGCCACTCATACCAGATTGGTCAATGGTTAGAGGCCAGACAAACTCAGCCTCCTGGTCCTCCAGGTTAGGGGTTGGAATGAGAGCGACTCCTTATTCCTTAAAACGGACTGCTTGTAGTCCAGTGCCAAACCCGCTGCCTTGCGGCCAGGTTTTTGAACCAAAGGCTTTGGTTGAGAACCCTAATCGTTCTCCTGTCTAGGCCTCGGCAATCTGACAGTATCCTGCCCACGCAATACAATGAATCCTTCCCCAAACAAATTTCTGATGCTCTGGCCACCGCAGAGGATAATCAACGGTGCCCTATCTGCTGCATCGAGCAGGGTGGATAGGGGTTTGGATGCTACTGCTCAGGCCTTCCCATCTTCTTATTCCCCTTCTTGCGCTTTTTCACCCTTATCGTCCCGTTCCAGCTTTACTTTTATCCCCCCTGTTTTCAACCCCCCAATTCTCGGCCCTCCCCCACCTTGCTTCAATAGTCGCTTGTCTTTTAGTTTCAACTCACAGGTGAACACAGAGCGTCATTCCTGCACTGTCAACAGGCCCATGTCCAAGCAAGCGGTCCATTCCAGTTCATCGGCTTCCATTTGGAGCCCTCGATCCTCCTTCAGACTGGCATGCCTCAATGTTGGCACATTGCTTCAGATTGGTCAACAGGCAGCACTTGCCCGAACATTAGAGACCCTCTCGATCGATATCTGCTGCTTATCGGAGACCCGCCTGCAAGACTCGAGCTCTGTACTCACTCTGCGATCCCGTTCAGGTGACACTAGCAGCACTTTCTCATTGCGCCTATCCGGTGACGATGCAGCTTCGAGCACCGGCCAAGCCGGTGTTGGTATTGCCCTGAGTCCCCGGGCTGAGGCTGCTCTGGTTGATTGGATTCCAATCAGTAGCCGGATGTGTGCGGTCCGATTGGCTGGCTCGTTCAAAACTTCGAAGTCGCGTGGGACTAACAGGTGTCTATTCGTTATCGCTGCCTATGCACCGACAAACTGTAGCGATGACTCGGTAAAAGACGACTTCTATCGCCAACTGAACGAACTCCTTCGCCACAGAAGAAGCTCGGACACTGTAGTGCTGGCTGGGGATCTGAACGCTCAAGTTGGAAAATTATCCACTGATGTGCTGCATCTGGGCGGCCAACATGGTATAGGCTCCCGTAATGATAACGGTGAGCGGTTACTTCATTTGTGTGAGGATGCTCGCTTATTTCTTGCGAGCACTAATTTCCGACACAGCACCCGCCGGAGGGTGACTTGGCGCCCACCAGCCTCGAACCAGCTATGGACGCAAATCGATCACATTGCTATTAGTTACCGCTGGAGAGGCTGCGTCCAGAACTGTCGCTCGATTTGGAGCACAGGTGTTGACACCGATCATGCACTTGTATGTGCTGACCTGCGGATGCGCTTTGGCGGACGCCCACGACGATGTTGTGAGCGCATTGACACCGGCCGACTGGTGAATCCAGCTGTTCTGAACGCCTATCAAATTACGCTGTCATCCGAGTTGGATAAACGCTCACTGGATGCAATTGAAGCTCACTGGTCTCATATGCAACAGGCCTTACTAGCAGCAGGCAAATCCTCATGTGGTATGTCTAATCGCCAACATGAACATTGGGTCTCTTCACAGTCTTTGGAACTTATAGATGCTCGCCGGCATATTCCGGCTGGAAGCGAACACAATGAAACTCGCAAAGAGCTCCGGGCAAAACTCCGTGGTAGCCTGAAGAGAGACCGCGAATCATGGTGGTCTCGTCGTGCAACAGAGATGGAAATGGCCGCTGCCCTTGGTAACCATCGTGAATTATTCCGTCTGATACTGGAAACGGGCAGCAGGAGACCTGGTGTTAGTGAAACTATACGTGACGAGAGTGGACAGCCCATCCACAATTTATCAAAACGCCTGGAACGTTGGGCTGAGCACTTTGAAAGGCAATTTAATCGGTCGGAATTGTTAGATTTCTCGCCGGCCAGTGATCGCCCTGCTCCGTGGGCTGTTCCTTTGGATCCACCCTCTCGCTCAGAAGTCGAACATGAGATCAAACTGTTGAAGTTAAATAAAGCCGCGGGACCTGATGACATTCCTCCAGCCCTCTTCAAATTCGGGGGACCTGCTCTTGTGGATTATTTACACGAGTTACTAGTGAGACTGTGGGAGCAGGAAACTGTCCCAACCGATTGGAGCCGCTCCTTCATAGTCCCAATTTTCAAAGGAGCCTCACGATCGGAATGCGGCAGCTATAGAGGAATCAGTCTGATCTCCATTGCCTCCAAATTGCTTGCCTCTGTCATCCTTCACAGACTGACTGGCACTCGTGAAAGCCAGATTCGTGAAGAGCAAGCTGGATTTCGTCGAGGTCGTAGCTGCATTGACCACATCTTCACCTTGCGTCAGTTGTTGGAGCACCGTCACATGTATTGGCGGCCCACCGTTGTCGTGTTCCTCGATATCAAAGGTGCATTCGATTCGGTGGATAGACATGTACTTTGGGACTGTCTACTCAGGAAAGGTGTACCTGAGAAATATGTGAATATTATCCGAGCATTATACGCGTGTACCTCGGGCAGAGTGAGGGCTTACGGCAAGTTGTCGTCGCCCTTTAATATCTCCAGCGGCGTGAGACAAGGATGCCCGCTGTCACCTTTCCTCTTCAACTTCGCTGTTGACGAAGTCATGGAAATCGCGTTCACAGGACACGACTTGGAAGGTGTGGAGCTACTCCCAGGAGAACGACTTCTTGATTTAGAGTATGCTGATGATATTGCCCTGATCTGTGACAGCTCACAAACGTGCCAAGCGACACTGGACAGATTATCACTAGCTGTCCGTCACTTCGGGCTTTGCTTCGCACCCTCGAAGTGCAAAGCGTTTCTCCAAGATTGGTCTGGACCGCCTCCTACGCTGACCCTTGGTGGGGATCAGCTAGAAGTCGTTCAAAAATTCAACTACCTGGGAAGTTGTATCAGCGCCTGTGGGATTGAAGATGAAATCAAGAATCGCATAGCAAAAGCTCGGGGCGCTTTTGCTAACCTTCGCCACTTATGGCGCCGGCGCGACATCACTCTCACCCTGAAGGGTAGAGTGTACAATGCAGCAGTACGTTCGACCCTATTGTACGGTTGTGAAACCTGGCCGCTTAAAGCAGCGGACCTGAAGAGGCTAGTTACGTTCGACCACCGGTGCCTTCGTAATTTAGCTCACGTTTGGTGGGAACACCGCGTGAGTAACGAGCGTGTTCGACGCCTTGTTTACGGCACAGGAAAAGGAAATGAACCGCTCAGCACCGTTATTTCACGCATCAGGCTCCGATGGCTCGGCCACGTGTTACGCATGCCAGCCCACCGACTTCCGCGACGTGTGCTGTTTGCGCGCCGGGGGTGTGGATGGAAGAAGAGGAGGGGTGGCCAAGCGATGACTTGGTCCAGAGGAATGAAGACCCTCACTTCGAAGCTGGCGTCGGTTGGAGCGTCTCGGCTCCCTGGTTGGGGTCCGAAAGACGATGAACACGTTTGGTTGGACACACTTGCTGATATGGCTAGGAGCCGACCTCAGTGGCATTCGTGCTGTGAGTTTCTTTGTCCCACCCCATCCCTCTTAGCCTCCCCCTCCAACCACGATCTCATTAGTTAGCCTTATATAATTTTGCATAATAATTTTTTT
Source organism: Dicrocoelium dendriticum (assembly GCA_944474145.2). Taxonomy (NCBI): domain Eukaryota; kingdom Metazoa; phylum Platyhelminthes; class Trematoda; order Plagiorchiida; family Dicrocoeliidae; genus Dicrocoelium; species Dicrocoelium dendriticum. Next base: position 46,359,028 of record OX104064.1, on the reverse strand, counting down.
TGGGTGCACAGCAGCCGGCTGGTAGCTTACCGGAACGTTGCCCATCCGTTACCGGTAGCTCAGCCAGCTTTCACCAGTTGTTTTTTTTCTCTCCTTTTTTCTTTGTATTGCGGCACAGTAGCTGAGGTGTTTCCCACCTCTAGCTAACGTGTATGATGATGATGATGACGATGATGATACCACATTGGCCGATGTCTTCTTAAGAATGTCTTGCACAAGAAAGATCTGGCGGTTATCTTGTCACATGGCCTGAGAACTTCCTAAAACACCTTGAGAAAGGTCGCAGCCGCAAACAGAATGTTATGAGCTCTACGCAGGTCGTTCTCCCATATCACTCCGGAAACTTTCAGAACTATGTTCACATCACATATTCGCCCGACACTGATGAGCTTCCAGCTACCTATCATCTCTTAAAATTTGAATGCGACTTGTTAGAAAGAGTTCAGGGGCGTGGCTCGAAATCCCTCATTGGGCTTCGAGACCTTGTGTACTCTCTTCGACTCCGAAAGCTGAACATATTCCCAATGGATTATTGTCGGCGCCGAGAACATCTTATCTACACCGGACGGATCCTAAGAGAACTGAGGAGTGAGGTACAAAAGCACTTTCGCCTTAACGTGGACGGCTCGACACGAGATCACAAGTGGAAGTTGTACAAGAACCGAATACTTCACGTCCGTGCAGAGTCTGTCCTATCCATTCGTGTAGTGAATGATTGGAACAGCCTGTCGGAGATACTTACTGATGCACCGACAGAGAAAAGTTTCAAACGGCTGCTTGACTGCCATCTGATAAATATGGCAGGACACTGCTGCTCCTACTGCAACGGCGACGATCCCCAGAGGAATGCCGCTTCGCAGCCAATTGCGTCAAGCCTGCACTGATTCGGATTCGACGGAGCTGACAAGGGTCTCGTTTCCTGCTCTTTACATACCAATGAACCACTGAATGAATTCCGGCTCGGTAGGAAGCAAAATGCTCCACCCAAACTTCGCCCCCTCAATGTCGTACCAAATAGAAGAGGAATGCCGACGTATTCTGCGACGGACCTCGCTTTCATAATGTTTACATATTTATCAGGCACACCTTTCCTCAGCAGACAGTTCCAAACGGCACACCGATCGACTGAGTCGAAGGCACCTTTTTATGTCAAGAAACACGACAACGGGTGGTCGCCAATACACATGGCGATGCTTCAACAATTGACGCAAGGTGAAGCTGTGGTCGATGCAGCCCCGACCTCGACGAAACCCGGCTTGCTCTTTACGAATCTGACTTCACGCGTGCCAGTCAGTCTGTGGAGCATGACAGACGCAAGCACTTTAGAGGCAATTGAAGTCATATCCCTCTATGATTGCCGCATTCCGAACGGGAGCCTCCCTTGCCAGCACACCGACTTTCGCGACGTGCATTGTTTGCGCGCCGGGGGTGCGGTTGGAAGAGGAGGAGGGGAGACCAAGCGATGACTTGGTCGAGAGAGATGAAAACCTTCACTTCGAAGTTGGCGTCGGTTGGTGCATCCCGGCTGCCTGGCTGAAGTACTAAGAGCGATGAACACATTTGGTTGGACACACTTGCTGATATGGTTAGAAGCCGGCCCCAGTGGCGTTTGTGTTGTGAGTTCCTTTGTCCATCCCCCTGCTTAGCCTCCCCTTTCAATCACCATCGCATTCCTTAGGCATAACTTTTTGCTGCACGATAGCCGCCTGTTAGCTCTCCGGAACGATGCCCATCCGTTACTGGGACTCAGCCGGCGTGCCAATTATTTTTCTTCTTGTCCTTTGTATTGCGGCACAATAGCTGAGGTGTTTTCCACCTGCAGCTAACGTGTATAATGATGATGATAATGACGGACCTCGCGCCTCAGAGGTGAGCCGCATTACGTACTACGCGATGTTTCTCTGGAGAATGGGATAAAAATGAAAAAAGCCGTTGAGAAGCTACGAACTGGCCTAGGAAGTGGTGAAACTGACCACCATATCGTAGAATTATGCGTTGTTCGGAAGACCCCGAGAGCCCGTTGGAGGCCTATTCTCCTCATCCCGGGACAGTAAAGCACACAAATGGACTGCGCGTGTTAACCGCCAATGTACACTGTCTAAGGAATAAATTTCATGAGATCCGGTTGATTGCCCTACAAACCAGTTCAGACCTGATGGCTTTCACTGAAACTTGGCTATTCACAGACATCACGGATTCAGAGGTGTCTATCCTCGGATACCAACTCTCCCGATCCGATCGAAAAGGAGGGAGGTCCGTCGGTGGCGTAATGATCTATTGGAAGACTGATATCAAACTACATGCAGTTGAAGCGACCAGTGACAACGACGAGTTCGATGCCCTCTGGTGTCATGTTCATGATGGACCGTTCTTTCACATTTGGTATTGTACACAGAGCGCCTTCAGGATACAGAGCCCGCTTGATGGACTCGATCACGAGGCATGGTGCGGGAAAGGACTGTCTTATCGTTGGGATTTCATTGTTCGTTCTGTTGACTGGGACCTGCTTCTTCGTGACCAGTCTTCAGACTCCTTTGAGGCCAACTTACTCGAACTCTTCGTTGTAATTTTCCCCAATATGTCACTACACCAACCCGTATTCCTCCAGGTCAGACGCCGCATATCCTGGATTTCGTGCTCTCCCCAGCACAATCAGACATCACGAACATTTCAGTTCTACAGCCCATTGGCAGCAGTGATCACTGTACTGTCTCATTCCAGTGGACACGTCGTTTCGCTGTTCACAGCCAACGAGCCGACCGTCGGAATTTTTCGCGTGCCGATACACTTCATCTGAAAACTGCTGCAAGCCTTGTGGTTTGGAGTATACCTGAACACCTTAATCTTGACGAAGCGTGGGATCACTTGTACTCCAAGCTGACGTTGCACATTGAACATGTCATCCCCTTCTCCAAAAGCTCTGCTTGGATCGCTCACAAATTGAGATCAATGATGAAAACAAGATGTGGACTGTGGGATCGTTTCAGAATTACGCGATTTGAGCTTGACTACTGCTACTACAAAACGGTTAACAATGCTTGCAATAGGAAAACAACGCGAGAAACGCCAAACATACGAACTGCCATTAGTTGTACTTTCTAGAACGACCTCCAAGACACTCTTCTCATATCTCAAACGAAGCACCAAAGCTGTCAGTGGGGTTCCTGCCTTGTCTTCCTGTGAGCAAGTGGATTTCGTGTACGAAGACTTTGAAAAAGCCTTTTGGCCCAGCAATATTCCTCTGTCTACTCGACCGAACGCCACTCAGATCTCGTTATGCCTTCTTCTCCATCTCTGTTAGAGCACCTGCATGTTAACTCTGACGTAATGAAACTTCTTCTTGATCTAGACCCCTATTCCTCGCCTGGTCCTGATGGTTTACACTCTTTTCTTCATAAGACCGTGGCTTGGCACATTGCCGCTGCTGTCTGTCAAATCTTCCGTCGTTCTTTTGAGGTCGGGCGGCTTCCAGCTGCCTGGAAGGTGGGAAACGTTAAACCTATTTACAAAGGAGGGAACCGACAGGATCCAGACAGCTATCGTCCCATTTGCCTGACTTCGACTTTGTGCAAAGTCACCGAACGGATTCTGAAAGGGGCCCTTCGCCTTCATCTCATCATCCTTCATCATTATACACGTAAGCTGGAGGTGGGAAACACCTCAGCTACTGTGCCGCAATGCATAAAAAGGGGGGAAATGCAACAGATGTAAGCCGGCTGAGCTACCGGTAACGGATGGGCATCGTTCCGGTAAGGTACCAGCCGGCTAATATGCAGCAAAAAATTAATATGCAAGATTACATAGGGCTAAATAGTGAGATCGTGCTTGGAAACGGAGACTAAGAGGGTTGGGGTGGGACAGAGAAACTCGCAGCACAAACGCCACTGAGGTAGGCTCCTAGCCATATATGCAAGTGTGTCCAACCAAACGTGCTCATCGTCTTTTGGACCCCAACCAGGGTGCCGAGACGCTCCATCGAGGCCAGCTTCGAAGTGAGGGCCTTCATTCCTCTGGACCAACTCATCGCTTGTCCACCCCTCTTCTTCTTCCATCCACACCCCCGGCGCGCAAACAACGCACGTAGAGGGAGTCGGTGAGCTGGCATGCGTAACCCGTGGCCGAGCCATCTGAGTCTGGTGCGTGAAATAACGGTGCTGAGCGGTTCATTTCCTTTTCCTGTGCCCGGTAAACAAGGCGTCGAACACGCTCGTTGCTTACTCGGTGTTCCCACCGGATGTGAGCTAAATTGCGAAGGCACCGGTAGTCGAACGTAACTAGTCTCTTTATGTCCGCTGATCTAAAGGGCCAGGTTTCACAACTGTACAGTAGGGTCGAACGTACTGCTGCATTGTACATTCTACCCTTCAGGGCAAGAGTGATGTCGTGCCGGCACCATAAGTGGCGAAGGTTAGCAAAAGCGCCTCGATCTTTTGCTATACGGTACGTGATCTCATCTTCAATCCCACGGGCGCTGATACAACTTCCCAGGTAGTTGAATGTTTGAACGACTTCTAGCTGATCCTCACCAAGGGTCAGCGTAGGGTGCGGTTCAGGCTGTAGCGACCTGGAGATTCCCCCGTATGACTGTGTAAACTATTCTAAAATATTCAAATTATAACTTTCTTATGTATTAGGGAACATTCGGTTTGCCTGTTGGAACGTTGTTCCCGTTTGTTGGAAACACGAAAACGATCTCCGCCTTTGGCGCGCGGCTCGACTGCGAACGACGCTCCGTCTACGCTCTCGACGCCAACGACATTTTCCCTAGCTAGCTCTCTCTCCGAGTGCCCTATTTTTAGCATTAGCTAACGCTCCTCCCGTCCAATAAACTTCTTCCCTAGTTTACTTTTGTGTCTTCTACCCACTGCTTTTGGTTGGCCGTTTAGTCGCGTACCGGATATATAGCGCACGATCTACGCGCTATAATTGGGTCACGTCGGGGTCACCAATTATAGCGCGTAGATCGTGCGCTATATATCCGGTACGCGACTAAAGGGCCAACCAAAAGCAGTAAGTAGAAGACACAAAAGTAAACTAGAGAAGAAGTTTATTGGACGGGAGGAGCGTTAGCTAATGCTAAAATTAGGGCACCCGGAGAGAGAGCTAGCTAGGGAAAATGTCGTTGGCGTCGAGAGCGTAGACGGAGCGTCGTTCGCAGTCGAGCCGCGCGCCAAAGGCGGAGATCGTTTTCGTGTTTCCAACAAACGGGAACAACGTTCCAACAGGCAAACCGAATGGTTCCCTAATACATAAGAAAGCTATAATTTGAATATTTTAGAATAGTTTACACAGTCATACGGGGGAATCTCCAGGTCGCTACAAGACCAATCTTAAAGGAATGCTTTGCACTCCGAGGGTGCGAAGCAAAGCCCGGAGTGACGGACAACTAGTGCTAATCTGTCCAGTTCCGCTTGGCACGTTTGGGAGTTGTCACAGATCAGGGAAATATCATCAGCATATTCTAAATCAAGAAGTCTTCTCGTGGGAGCAGATACACACCTATGTCGTGTCCTTTAAACGCGATTTCCATGACTTCATCAATAGCGAAGTTGAAGAGTAAGGGTGACACTGGGCATCCTTGTCTCACCGCTGGAGATATTAAAGGGCGACGACAGTTTGCTGTAAGCTCCCACTCTGCCCGAGCTACGAGCATATAATGCTCGGATAATATTTACATATTTCTTAGCTACTCCTTTTCTGAGTAGACAGTCATAAAGTGCACGTCTATCCACCTAATTGAATGCACCTTTGATATCGAGGAACACGACAATGGTGGGCCGCCAATATATGTGACGATGCTCCAACAACTGACGCAAGGTGAAGATGTGGTCAATGCAGCTACGACCTCGACGAAACCCGGCTTGCTCTTCACGGATATGGCTTTCACGAGTGCCAGTCAGTCTGTGAAGGATGACAGAGGCAAGCAATTTTGGGGTGATGGAGGTCAGGCTGGTTCCTTCATGCTTACCACATTCGGATCGTGAGCCTCCCTTGCAAGTTGGGACTATGACGGAACGGCTCCAGTCGGTTGAGACAGTTTCCTGCTCCCACAGTTTGGCTAGTAATTCGTGTAAATCATCCACAAGAACTGGTCCCCCGAATTTGAAGATGGCTGGAGGAAGATCATCTGGTCCCGCGGCTTTATGCAACTTCAACAGTCTGATCTCACGTTCGACTTCTGAGCGTGAGAGTGCATCCAAAGGGAGAGCCCACGAAGCGTGGTGATCAGTGGCCGTCGAAAAATCCAACAATGCCGACCGACTAAATTGCCACTCAAAGTGCTCAGCCCAACGCTCCAAGCGTTTTGACAAGTTGTGGATAGGCTGTCCACTCTCGTCACGTATAGCGTCACTAACACCATGTCTCCTGCTGCCCGTTTCCCGTATCAGACGGAATAACTTACTATGGTTACCAAGGGCAGCGGCTATTTCCATCGCCGATGCACGATGAGACCACCAGGATTCGCGGTCTCTCTTCAGGCTAGCACGGAGTTTTGCTTGGAGCTCTTTGCGAGTTTCATTGTGTTCGCCTCCAGTTGGAATATGCCGGCGAGCACCGATAAGTTCCAGAGACTGCGAAGAGATCCGATGTCCATGTTCGCGATTAGACTTACCAGATGAGCATTTGCCTGCTGCTAGTAAGGTCGGGTGAATATGAGACCAGTGAGCGCTTATTCAACTCACATGACAGCGTACTTTGATAGGTATTCAGAACAGCTGGGTTCGCCAGTTATCTGGTGTCACTGCGGTCACAATGTCGTCGTAGGCGTCCGCCAAAACGCGTCCACTGGTCAGCACATACAAGTGCATGGTCGGTGTCCACACATGTGCTCCAAATCGGGCGACAGTTCTGGACGCAGCCTCTCCATCGGTAACTGATTGCAATGTGATCGATTTGCACCCATAGCTGGTTCGAAGCTGATGGGCGCCAAGTCACCCTCCGGCGGGTGCTGTGTCGGAAATTAGTGCTCGCAAGAAATAAGTGGGCATCTTCACACAAATGGAATAACCGCTCACCGTTATCTTTACGGCAGCCTACACCATTTTGGCCGCCCAGATGCAGTTCATCAGTAGATAATTTTCCAAGTTGAGCGTTCAGATCACCAGGCAGCGCGACAGTGTCCAGGCTTATGTGGCGAAGGTGCTCGTTCAGTTGGCGATAGAAGTCGTCTTTTACCGTATCGTCGTTAGAGTTTGTGGGTGCATAGGCAGGGATGACGAATAGACATCTGTTAAGGCCGTGCGGCTAGGAAACTGTACGAGTCAGCGAATCGGACAGCACACAACCGGTTACTGATTGGGATCCAAGCAACCAGCACAGCTTCAGCCCGGGGACTCAGGGCAATACCAACACCGGCTTTGCCGATGCTCGAAGCTGCATCGTCACAGGATAGGCGCATTGAGAAAGTGCTGCTGGCGTCACCTGAAGTGGATCTCAAAGTGAGCTCGAGTCTTGCATGCGGGTCTCTGATAAACAGCACATATCGATCGAGAGGGTCTCTAATGTTCGGGTAAGTGTTGTCTGTTGACCGATCTGTAACAATGTGCGAACATTGAGGTATGCCAACCTGAAGGATGATCGAAGGCTCCAAATGCAACTGGGCTTGGCTGCTTGCTTGGACATGGGCTTGTCGACAGGGCAGGAATGACGCTCCGCGTTCACATGTGAGTTGGAACTAGAAGATAAAAGGCTGTCAAATCAAGATGGGGGAGGGCCAAGAATTGGATGGTTGAAAGCATGGGGATAAAAGTAAAGCAGGAACGGAACGGTAAGGGCGAAAACGCGTAAGAGGGGGAATAAGAAGATGCGTCGACTTGAGCAGTAGCATCTAAACCTCTGTCCACCCTGCTCGATGCAGCAGATAGAGTACCGTTGATTATCCTCTGCGGTGACCACATCATCAAGAAATTCTTTGAGGAAAGATACATAGTATTGCGTGGGTAGGATACTATCAAGTCGCCCAGGCCTAGATAGGAGAACGATTATGGTTCTTAACCAAAACCTTTGGTTCAGAAACCTGACCGCAAGGCAGCGGGTTTGGCCTCGGGCTACAAAGAGTCCGTTTTAAGGAATAAGGAGTCGCTCTCATTCCAACCCGTAACCTGGAGGACCAGGTAGCTGAGTTTGTCTGGCCTCTAACCATTGACCAATCTGGTATTCGTGGCTCTGAAAGTGCAAAAAGCGCCACCCAGCATAGCTCAGTGTATCTCTGAAACACGCAAACTATTGCACTACGATAAGGTCCAGCCTCATCTCGAGGAGTTGGAGTTCATCTCTCATGCCCGGCATGGTTTCCGAAAGGCGCGTTCGTGCGCCACAATTTTACTGGTGACTAGGGAAATATGGGCAAGATCCTTAGATGCTGGTAAGCGCCTGCACGCTGTGTTTGTTGATTTCAGTAAAACTTTTGACAAGATCCCGCATGAGCGGCTCCTTTTCAAACTCCGAGGAATCGGCATCACTGAAAAATTTCTTTCTTGGGTCTTGGATTTCCTGGACGGTCGCTCCATGCAGGTTAAAGTGAACGAAGCGCTTTCTGATCAGGTCCTCAGGACCAATGGGGTCCCCCAGGGTTCCGTACTCGGTCCCAAACTCTTCAACATTTTATGAACGACCTGCTATCCGAACTGCAGGCCGACTGCTTAATCTACGCGGATGATCTGAAGCTGTGGATTGAGATATCCAGTCGGGAAATTTGCAGATAGATTTCAAGCGACACTCGATCTGCTCCACGCTTAGTCAAAAAGGTGGCAGTTGCCCATTAACCGTGCCAAATGCGATGTTCTTCCAATCGGTGCTCATGAGCCATTTGGGCCGTACCATATCGAGGGTTTCTTGCTCAGAAATCTCAACCAGGAGAGGGATCTTGGGGTGATTGTGTCTCCTGATCTCAACTCAATCCAGGATACCCTAAAAAGGTTTGCCCCCGCCTACAGAATTCTCTACGCTATACGAAGAGCCTTCTCACGCCTGATCTCAGCACTCTTCGGACTATTGTTTGCTTTGCATATGCACCCAATTCTGGGGTACAGATTGCTTGTTGCGTATCCTCTCACCAAGTCCGAACGTGACATGATCGAGGTTTGAAGACGTGAATTCAAATCCGTTCCAGAGTTGCGGGACTTATCCCCTATGGCTTCAGCGGTTGAACCTGTTCCCTTTGGATTCTCGTCGTCGCCGCGGAGATATGATATTTACTCAACCTATTCTAAGAGGTGAGCTGCAACCGTTCTTTCGTCTCAACACCATGTGTGCAACTCGAGACCACCCGTGGAAACTTTTCAAACCGCGGCGACTTCGTGTGCGGTCCGATCTGGCCCTATCCACCCGGATAGTGAATGACTGGAACAGCTTGCCGGAGGCCGTCGTCGATGCGGAGACAGAGGAATGTTTTAAACGACTGTTGGATTCCCAATCTCTGTGTGCAGGGGTTTTGCTGCCCCCAATACAACTACAGCGGTCCTCTGCGCAACCTTGTTCCGCAATGACCCCAGCAACCCTCGCAACGATCCGAAAGTGACCTAGCTGTCAAAGGAACTTCTTTCTGCTCTCTACCAACCAATGAAACAATGAACCTTTTTAGGTTTGGCGGTGTCGGAGGGCTCGGTTTGCGGGTTTCCGGTTGGGGTGTTGCTGCCTGCAGGCCTTTCCTCCAACATCGGTTGGATCGGTTCGTCGGAGGACGGAGAATTAGAGTCGTCGTTCGACTCTGGTTCGACGTAAGCCACTGTAGCGGTCGATCGAGACAGTTTCTCGCTTGGCGTTGCGTTCGATGATGAAGAAGCAATCTTTACGTTGTAGGACCTTAAATGGCCCTTCGTCAGGTCGTTCGAGTGGTCTGCGTAGACCATCTATGCGAATGAAGACGAACGAGCAGTGGTGAAGAACTTCGGGAACGTAAGGCTTGCGATGCTGTTCCCGTACTTCGGCCAATTTGTTGCGGTGCATGCTCGTAGCTAACTGCCTAGCGTAGTGTACGTCGTAACGAGGAGTGTTCGGGCTTTCGGAGAAGTCGCCTGGTAATCGGAGCGGTTGTCCATACACCAGTTCGGCGCTGAACGTTCCGAGATCGGCTTTCAGTGCGGATCGAATTCCGAGTAGTATCATTGACAGAACTACTACCCAACTATGTGCATTGGCGGCACTTAGCGAGGCTTTAAGCTGTCGGTGGAAACACCACCATTCCATTTACCTGAGGATGGTACGCAATTGTCCAGATGCGTTTGCATCCGAGGACTTTGAGTAGGTCGTTGAAAGTCGACGAGTCGAATTGCAAACCACGGTCGGTAATCACAGTGGATGGACAGACATGTGAAGCTACCTAGCACTCGACGAATGCGCGCGTTATGGTCTCAGCAGACACATCGGGAACTGGAACAGCTTCAGGCCAATGAGTGACGCGATCCACCATGGTCAGTATGTAGACCACACCTTTTGGTTGCGGAAGTGGTCCAACAATGTTAAGGTGGACGTGAGCGCATCGAGTTGACGCTGACGGGAAGTGTGTTATCAGAGTGGCAACATGTCGATAAACTTTTGTTCGCTGGCAAGTCAGACATTTGCGTGCCCAAAGTCTGACGTCGCGCTGCATGTTGGGCCAGACATACCTGTCAGCAATCATCCTGACTGAAGCGCGATGTTGTGCAGCTTATCGAAGATTTTTCGGTCTAAAGCAGTTGCTACAAATGGATGTGAATGTGCGGTAAAGACGTCGCAGATTATTGTACCTGTGAACGAAGGAAGCGGTCTAGATGCCACCTTTAGTGTGGACTTATCGCAGGATGTCACTAAGTCTTTTTCGGCTTGCTGAGCTGCGACCATAGCTGACGGATCGAGCGACTGATCGGTCGGAGCCAGAAAATTTACTCTCGAAAACGTGTCCGTCATGATGTCGTTCTTGCCAGACACGTGTTGGACGTCCGTCGAAAACTGAGACGAAATCTAGATGTCGGACTTCACTCGGAGAGTGTCGAGGCGAAGGGTTCCGGTAGGCGTAAACTAGTGGTTTATGATCGGTGAAGATCGCAAAACGATTAGCTTCAAGAACAGGACGAAAACGGCGCACCGCGGCGTAGACCGCGAGTAACTCGCTGCCAAATGTGCTGTATTTCGTCTCAGTTGTCTGAAGATGTCGAGAGAAGAGCGCTAGTCGTTGCCAGTTACCTTGGGAAAACTGCTGTACAAAAAGGCGGATTGCCTTTCCCGAAGCGTCGACCGCAACACTTGATGGGAGCATAACGGCGGAAGCTAATGCATCTTTGCTGGTTTCATATCCTTTTTGTGCTTCAGGCGTAACATCAACTTTACCGTTGTTGCGTCCACTCAGAATATCGGTGAGCGGTTGCGCAACCTCGGCGCAGCGTGGTAGAAATCGGCGATAGTAGTTGACCATGCCGTTGAAGCGTCGAATGGCGGCTAGAGTTGTTGGACGTGGAAAGTCACGAATTGCCTGGACTCTGTCCTGCAAAGGGCGGACACCCTCGGAATCAAGTTGGTGTCCGAGGAAGTCAATGAGCGGCTGCATGAAAATGCACTTGTTGGGGTTAACAGTGACATTGTGCGCTTTCAGCCGTTCGAACAAGAGTCGTAGATGCGTTCGGTGTTCCTTTTCCGAAGAACTGGCTACCAGGATGTCGTCGATGTAAGGGTGGAGGAAGTCGGGTCAACGTACGACGAAGTCATTGAAGCGTTGAAATGTCTACGCAGTGTTGCGCAGACGGGATGCTATTCGTAAAAGCTTGAACAGTTCAAATGGCGTGATAACGGTTTTCGGTATGTCCTCGTCGGCGACCGTGATCTGATGATAATCCCGCTCCACATTGATCTTTGAGAACACGCGAACACCTTGAAGACCGGCCATGATATTCTGTATGTGAGGAAGCGGGTATCGGTTCGAAACTGTTACGTTGTTGAGAGCTCGGTAGTCTCCACATGGTCGACAGTCTCTTGACTATTTCGGCACCATGTGAAGTGGCGAAGACCAGGGGCTGTTGGACGGTCGGACGATCCCAAGTTCGAGCATGTGCTTGAGTTCCGCACGGGCAGTTTTGAGCTTGTCCGAAGTCAGTCTTCGGGTTTTGGCGGAGACGGGCAGATCCTTGGTAATCATGTGACGCGGTGCAGCTGCGGCGGCGTTTGACAGAAGCGACGTAGGTCGGAAAACTGGGAAATTCTCAAGTAGCGATTTGTCGGTCGGTGAATTGGTGGCAGCGTACATCAGGCTGAGCGATGCCACATCGCTGGATATCTTAGCGACAGAAAGTTTCGCTGTCTGATCGATGAGACGTTGTCGTTTAGCGTCGACAAGCAAGTCGAAATGATGAAGAAAATCCATCCCGATTATGTAGTTCTGGACATCAGCGACAAGGAATACCCATCCAAAGGAACGCCGCAAACCGAAATTGAGCGTGCATGAGCGCTGACCGCATACGCGAATACTAGTGCCGTTGGCTACGCGTAAAGAACTAGTCACTTTTCCGTTTACGCCGTTAGTATTACAAGAAAGGGCGCTGACTTTTGCACCAGTGTCGTCGAGATCGCTAACTCCCGTTTGTCGATCGGCGACGAAGAATAGGCGACTGTGTTGACCAGCTACGTAGTAGTGACGAAAGTGTCGGATACCTTGGTTGGTCGCGAGTAGTTCCTTGCCGTAGGTGCTATAGCGCGATTTGGCAGGCGGCAAACGTTTCGCGAAGAAACTTAGAGGTATCCAACGTTGGTCGATGAATTGTAAGAGAACTGCGTTAATCGCAGTATCTGATGCCTCAGTTGTCAGATGGTGTTGCTGAGTCTGGGTGGGCGGGAATCGCTATGTCAGCGATAGCGTCTTTGACCTCGAAAACCAGTTTAGCGTCTACAAATTAAAAGCGTTGCTTACCGTGGAGAAAACCAGCCATTGGTTACATTATGCTCGCGCAGTTAGAAATAAAGCCTCGGTAATAGTTGACAAGGGCAAAAATTCGGCGAAGCTATTTGAAGGAGCTTGAAGCAGAGTAGTCTGCTGGTGTCTGGTAGAGCTTCGATACCAACGGCGGATATCTTATGACCAAGGAAGTCGGTAGCGTTGGTCAAGATCGCATTTATCGGGGTTGACGGTAACCCCTATGTTGCGTCAATCGTCGGAAAAGTGCGTCAAGATGTTCATCCTTAAAGAACTAGCCAGGAGATGAAGTTATGAATAAACACCACGTTCTCTCGTTACCACATGCATGAAACGCTGAAAAATGCGCAGCGTTGCTGAAACCAAAAGGCACTCTGAGGTACTCAGAAAGGCCAACCGCTGCAATAACCGCTGTTTTAGCGATATCGTCTGGCACCACAGGTATTTGATGGTAGGCGCGTACTAGGTTTAGCTTGCTAAAGATTGGAATCTCAGCTAAAGCTGAGGCCAACTCGTGCATATGCTGGATGGGACACCTATCCGGGACGGTAACTTTGTTTAGTGCCCTGTAGTCACCACAGAAACACCAGTTACCAGATTTCTTTGGTACCTTGCGCAATGATGACGCACATGGACGCCTGAACGGGCGGATTATTCCGAGTTCGAGCATTCGTTCGGATTCCGACTTGGCCGTTTCGAACTTGTTCGGAGCTGGTCTGCGAGGGCGGGCCGAAACGGGCGGATTCTTAGTGCAGATGTGACGTTTGACGTCATGGGAGGTAAGTCGTTCTGGATGCGAACGAGCTTAAAATGCTGGTTAAATAGGTCTATAGAAGCCTGTGAAGTTCGAGGTGGGACACAAATGTGAGTGCTATCGACCACTTTGGCGCTAGTCTCGATAACGCCGAACTGTGTCCACGAGTCAATAACTGTCTTTTAGCGCTGATGCTATGGATGAAATGTTGGAGTAAGTCTATGCCTATGATGGCGAAAGGCATGGCTACTACTATGAATATATATATATATATATATATATATATATATATATATATGGTTGTCAGCTGTACATCGGAACGACGCTTCGCTGCCACGTGACCATCACCAGTCGCGCGTGGACTGAGTATGCCGCGAGGATGCCCGCGCTTACGCGCATTCGAACCGGTGACCTCATGATTGCAAGCCAGGCGTGCAAACCACTCGACCACCTGCCGGTTACTATAAAAGGCCAGTGAAAAGCTCGCCGTAGGCCTAGATTGAGCGTTAGCAGCTTCTCGCCGGAAGTTACGACTGGTGTACCATTGGCGACACGTAGTCTGGTCTGTGTGGGTGAGATTACCTCATCTGATTTTAGGGGGGCCGCTAATTTTGGCTTCAGTGTCCACTAAGAACCGGATACCAAGAGTTAAATGCCTAACACGGATGAGGCGACTTTGATTTGGGCCGGTCGCATTCGTCGCCATTACGAGCCGGTCGAGAAGTTTCTGCTTCTCGACGAAGTTGCAAGGCCTGACGTACTTATTGGCTGCGTCACCAAAGTGTTGGTGGTACCAAGTAAGCTTCTTTGTTGACGGAATTTACGTGTCTTGAAGATGACTGTGACGGCGACGACTCATAGTGAGCTATTGGATCTGGCGACAAGGTGTCGCAGCTTGTGCTTGCAAGGCTTCTATAGTTGAGTGTAGGCTGTTGCTAGACATACGCTAGGACGCGACGCCATTGTGCTTGCTGGTGTCCGCCTATCCCTCTTATCGTTTGATGACTTGGTCTGCCAGATTATCTTGTTCAGTACGCGATACGAAGCTCACGATTGCGAGAATCGCTTGTGTGTTTTCTTATAGCCGTTGTAGCCATAATTCTCGAAGCAGAGTCTCGTCAATGGTAGATGAATAAAGCAGCTGTTGCATCTCTTGTAGCAGGGTTGAGGACAGTTTGTCGCTGTTGCAACTCGGCCCGTACTGCACCACGACACAGTAGAACGCAGTATTCTGCCCGTAACGCACGAAAGTAGAACTCGTCAGTTTCAGCAATACACAGAATGTACTGTGTCGCCACAAAGACAACGCTTCGCATAAGTTCAGACAGTCTAATCAATGGTTAGCTGGCGTTAACGGACACGCAGACTGACTGTTGGATCCAACCAATAGGAGGAGTTTAATCGATGACTGGCTAACGTTGGACTGACACACTGCGCAGATGCCACATTTCTCCTCCCTTTAGTTGGAACTACCCCAGCTGGCCTGGTATCGATCAACTGGTCGGCGTACTCGGCCTGAACGGCGACATTGCGGAGTCTCCGATTGATTGGTATTCTGCACCTCTTCCAACTCAGTGACTGGGCTTGTCGATGTGTCGGCTGGCGGAACCGAGACAGAGCGGGGACGGACATGGTCCTTGTGCCGAATGACTACCCTGCCGTCTGGTAGAGCCACTTCCGTATTTTGTCCCACAACTTCGCGCAGATCTCCAGGCTGCCAGTTCGTTTCGTTGGGCAATTTGATATAAACCGGTTCGTTCTCACAGAGTTGTCGATCGACCGCCCTCCGATCATACTCGGCCTTAGACTTATCTTGTTTGGCCTCGACACGTAGCCTCTGATCGGGAAACAGCAAGTCTAACCGTGTCCTTAACCTCCGCCTGAACATTAGTTCACCGGGGCTCTTACCAGTCGTTTCCTTCGGTGTGGAGCGATAACCAAAAAGGAATTTGTCTAATCTTGTTCACAATGGAGCCGGCACTTGTTTTCCAAACCCGTTCTTGGCTGTTTAGACCGCCCTTACAGCAAAGACATTAGAAGGTGGATGGTAAGGGGACCGACTTCACATGACGTATGCCGTTATTTTTCAAAATCTCCTGAAATTCCTGACTAGTAAACACCGAGCCATGGTCTGTTTCCAACGTGTGCGGTATACTGAAGGCTGTAAAGCACGCTCGCATGCATGAAATCGTAGTCTCTGACGTGGCTCGTGTTAGCAGGAAAGTTTCGATCCATTTCGAGTAAGCGTCGATCAAGAGAAGAAGCACCTTCCCGTCGCGTGGGCCGAAGAAGTCAGCATGTACGCGCTCCCATGGTTTACTAGGCCATTTCCATGAGCTGAGTGGTACAGCAGGGGCGCTTCTTTGTGTGCTTTGACAAGTGTCGCAGTGTCGACTTAACTCTCCAATGTCTCTGTGAATATCGGGCCACCACACATAAGATCGCGCAAGTTCTTTCATCCTCGTTATTCCCTGCTGAGTTTCGTGCAGCTCTTATAGAACATCTGGACGCAATCGGGGTGATATGATCGCTCTGGATCCCCAGAGTAGACATCCATCTTCAAGACTAAGCTCGGAGCGTCGAGTAAAGTATGGTAGCAGTTGCGGCTCACATTTATCAGGCCATCCCTGGGATACTAAACGCTTGACCTTGGCAAGTAGTATGTCGTTCGGTTTCATGACGGATATCTGCGCTTAGCACCGGATTTCCCTCTAAATGCTGAAGTAAATTAACCAGTTCAGTGGATTTCAATCGAGTAACTGACTTAACGCTAACCGGCTCAGAGTGTCGGCAACTCCATTCGCTTTCCCAAGAGCATATGAGATTTTGTAGTTGTAGGCCGGAAACAGTAAGGCCCATCATTGCATACGAGGGGATGTCATCTGCTTGATACTCTTTACCTTACCGATCAAAGGTAATCACGGTTTGTGGTCTGTAAAAGTTTCAAACTTTCCTCCCCAAAGGTGTTGATTAATTTTCTTGAACCGAAAGATAACTGCTAAAGCTTCCTTGTCTAGCTAGGCATAATTCCTCTCCGCTGGTGCGAAGTTCCTGGATGCAAAAGCTATGGGTCCTTCGGTCATGTCATCCATTTTGTGAGATAGCACGGCTCCGAGCCTGGTGGGTGATGCATCGCACCGGAGAGTACTCGACCTCTTTGGGTCAAATTGGACTTACTTATAGCCAGCTTGACAGCAGCATAAGCATTTTATTCTTATGGTGACCACTGCCATCGCGTATTTTTACGAAACAATGCATACGGGAGTGCGAATGAAGTTGCTAGCTGGGGCGAAAAACGACTGTAATGAGTCACCATCCCGAGAAATGATTGCATTTCGGGTATGTTACACGGTGTCGGCGACTCAAGAATGGGTTGAATTTTCTCCCGTAATAGATGTAGTCCATGTCTGTCCAAATGAAACCCCAGGTACTCAACGCTATCGGAGAAAAGGACACGTATCATTTGAGCTTAAGTCCTCTCTCTTGGAGGCACTCCAAAACAATAGTGTGTGCCGTCAGATGCTCTTAATCCGTACTGCCAGTAACCCAGATATCGTCCATGTGAGCACACTTCAAGTACACCTGACTAAATTGTCTACAATTCTCTGAAAAATCGCGGGCGCAGAATGTATTTCGAACGGTAATCAGTCATAGTGAAGCAACCCCAAGTGTGTATTGATAGTCGTAACTTCCTTAGCAGGTTCATGAAGCTCCACTTGAGAATAAGCGTTGCTCAGATCAAGTTTGAAGAACTATTGTCCACCCGACAAGGTTGCATAGTAATAATAACTAATAAATCGCCATCTGCAAACCGTGACGGCGCTTCGCTGCCACGCAACCAGCATCAGTCGCGCGTGGGCTGAGTATACCGCGAGGACGCCCGCCCCTACGCGGATTCGAACCGGTGACCTTATGGTTGCAAACCAGACGCGCATACCACTTGGCCACCGACCGACACAAGGTTGCATAGAGGTCATCTATTTGTGCAATAAAATAGTTTTCCGTAGTCTTCACTTGATTAACCGTCAGTTTGTAGTCACTACAAATGCGAATCGAACCATCTGGCTTTTGTACCGGAACGATCGGTGCAGCCCAGGATGAATGTGATTATTCCGTCTTTTTGAAGGCACTGCAGCTCCGACACTACCTTCAGACGGATCGCAAACGGCAAGCTTCTTGCTTTGAAAAATTTCGGTTGCGTACCTGGCATGATGTTGAAACGAGCTTGGAAATCACGTGATTTCCCGGGCAGATTTGCATCAAAAACAGTAGCAAAAGCTTTCAAAAGTGTGGGCAAATCGGGAATGCGGTCCACCTTTTTGACATTTCGAAGTATTTCCGGCATGTATTTCAAGCAATTTCTGGCAAGCAGGTTTGGGCCATTGGTGCTAACCACGATCAAGGGAAGAGTCAACGTATCGCTTCCATGATTTGCCCTCACATCACACGCACCCAATACATCGAGCACTTCTCCCGTGTAAGAACGTAACGTAGACTGAGTCGGTGTCTGAATCAGATCAGGCTGTTCGCCTGTTGATCAAGGTGACTGATGCCCCGGTGTCGATTTTCAAGCGCATTGGCTGGCCCTCTCTGTCCAACTCCCAAGTATATGGGGGTATCCCCATGATATGAGATATGGTAGTGTGTGATATCAAATACGATATGGAATCGTCAGCGTTTTCCACTGACCGAACAGCATTTTGTGCAGGGCGCGGTATCGATCGCTGGTAAACCGTCGAACGGCATACGCGTGCAAGAGGTCGAACTTGGCCGCATTTGTGACAGGTAGATTGCTTGTGTTTACAGTCAGCAGCGTTTTCATGCCTTTCACTGCATCGGTAGCAAGTAGAAGAACGTTTAACGGTTAGCTGAGGACGCGATTTAACAGCGTGAACTGCGTCGGGAAGAGAATCGTTCTGATAGTGAACCAATTGTTGCACCAAGTTCTCGCGTTGTCTGACCAGCGCACATGCTCTCTCCCAATTGTTTTTTCTCATCTTAGGAAACTAGTCGTTCCCTGGCTTTATCGTCCTGGATACCAATCAACAGACACTTGATAACCATTGTCTCTTCAACCTTCGTGGGTGGAATTTCATTATAACGGCAGTCTGGAAGGGATTGTTGTATACGGTTGATGAATTCATTAACACCTTCCTCTCCCTGTCGTTACCGAAAAACTCAGGCGTCGTGAAGACATGCTGCCGCGGCCCCCAAAGGCGCTCGATTGCATTAAGTCTGTCGGACAAAGATGTTTTCATACAAATGCAGTGCATCACAATGCCTTTGACCTTCTGCGCCAACATGTCTCAGGAGTTTGACAGATTGGGTTTCGGTAAGATTAATGTGAGGATTTGTTACTGATAATAGTTCAAGGTACTCGCAGAAGGTTCTCTTCCAGCAAATCCAAAGCGCTTAAGTTGGCTTACAAGATGCATCCTTCCAAAACGGTTCAGGTGCAGTGAGCTGGCTCATAGCAAAGGTATCCAAAATTGATCTCCGTCGCCATTGTTACAACTCGGTCCGTACTGCACCACGACACAGTAGAACGCAGTATTCTGCCCGTAGCGCATGAAAGTAGAACACGTCAGTTTCAACAAAACACAGAATGTATTGTATCGCCACAAAGACAACGCTTCGCATAAGTTCAGACAGTCTAATCAATGGTTAGCTGGCATTAACGCACACACGCACTGACTCTGGTGGATCCAACCAATAGGAATAGTTTAATCGATGACTGGCTAACGTTGGACTGACACACTGCGCAGATGCCACAGTCACCCAACTGCAAACCCCTGAGAGCTGCTGCAGGCGAGCATGATGCGCTTAATCTTTGCCTCCATGGTCTCATAGCGGTGTGACTGAGAGATGATGAAGTCTCGAACCTGCAAGCATATCTTGAGGTGTTAAGACGTGAGCTTGCATACTTAACGTAATCTGTCGTGGTTTTGTGGTTACAAAATTTAGTCGCAGGATGAGCCAACCACGAAAGGGGCTCTATGTTCCAAAAACATGGGACGGAAAGAGAGATGCAACATTAGCTGCGGGAGACTGCGTTACGGTCTACAGAATACTTGGTAAAGAGAGGCACAAAGGAATAAAAGGTATCAGCAGTACGCCGGTACGCAGTACCGACGCTTCGCTGCCGCGCAACCAACACCGGTCACACGTGGGCTAAGGATACTGCGATGGTCGTCCGGTCACCTACACAGACTAAGACTCGCACCCTCAGATTACACGGCAGGCTTGTGATCCTTAAGGCTATGGGTATGTATCAAGTAATGCTACGGTAGGTAAAAATAAACCGGCCGATATGCACAAATATATGGAATGGGCTCACTGAAGAGAAAACCGAAATCTCGGGCCCTTAGACTCTTCCGAAGTCGGGGTCAACAGTTTAGTGGGTACCCAGATATCGATTCCAAAGGGCAGAGTTACCGAAAAACTTATATTTGCACGGCAAAAGGTTCCCTGTTTGCCTGGCTACAAAAGCAACACTGTGGACGCTGCTGGCTAGGTGGGGTCGAAAAAAGCTCCGCACGCGGAGCGATAACGCGTTGCAATCGAACCCAGCAACCAGTTCAACAATCCGCACCGGTTGCCTAAGTGTACAATGAAATAGTAATTTTACTTAGATCTTCACACAGGCAAACCGGAGAAATCTCTGGACTGCTACCTAGGATGCCCCTCTCTTTCTGAGTGCTGACACATGCTAACTCGAATCCTAAGTTTGTCTGATCTCTAACTCTTCGTCAGCCTAGTATAATTGACCGAAGATGCATGAGACTTGCCATGTTATGTTCCATCTCGTCTCGATCACATCACCGAATGGGTGACGTATTTCTTCATCTGCCGTTTTGTGTCTATGGACTTGCCACCCACAACTTATAGCAGTGGGCAGCAATCTTTATTTTTTATTCGTAAAGTGACGCATCTTTATACCGTACGAAACTTGTTCGACGGTTTCTCAAATGTCACTTGTCATTTTCGCGTCTTCTCCGTCTGTGTGTTGCTTGCTCGGTACGCGCTTTAATTCACTCTGCTCGGTTTTGTCCTCTTCTATACCGTCTTCAGCCACGTTCATCTTAACTCAAGATTGGCCGCGTCAATTCTTCACCGTCCTTATTATCCGCGTGATCATTGCAACTCGCTTGGATGGCCTTTGGTTCACTTTCTTTTTTACTAGCTGTCAGTGGTCACCGTTTGCTCACTGGATGGACCGCCATTGTACCAGGTGTCACTAGTGCAGACTCGTTAAAGCACATTCCATTCACTGACATCTGTTCGAGCCAATCCGTTTCGTCTTTATTCGTGACCATGCTGTGCTTCGTTCTCCATAGCCCGATCCAGTTATGACTTGTCTGTCTGGCTCGTACAGTCGGGCTCAGCTGACATCGGTTGTAATTGGTGGTTGCCCTCCTTTCTGACTGCGCTGCATCGGTTACATTCATACAAAGAAACAGTTATCATCACAGTTACGTGCCGTTTTTGGACCTCATTGTGGTCTTTGCTGCCTCAGCCATGCGCTCTTCTTGCCCGCGAGCTGGCTTTTTCGGCGTGTATTATATGCTTATGCTACGCCTAAGTGAGTGAAACCTTGTTGGCGTTTGATCCTTGACATGGCAGAAGAGAGTCCAGTTACCCCCTGTCTTCATTCTACGTGGGATTCTCATGACCGTCTACATCAGTGATTGGATTCCGTATCACATCATACAGTCACGAAACTATTGCCGTGTCTTCAGTTCTCAAGCACTGTGACTGAAATTCAGATTATCGTCACTGTTTCATTAGATCCCAATCATCCCACTTTCTGTCACTCCATTTTTGACTTAGACACAGTGGCGTAACAACTACTTTTGTCGCCCCGGGCAGTAGTACAATTTTCGCCCTGACTGAGGGCAGAATAGGCGCGTGAAGGCCACGCAATCGGCTCAGGGTGAAGTGCACATTAGTTTTCAATGAAGTGGATGATCGTTTGCGACACGGAGGTAAATGGGGTGAAAGTGACCACAATGGTACAAGTAAAGGGATCGCTGGGAAGCAAGTTTGCACAGGCTTGACACATGGCGCATAGGTGTTGTTAGTCATGCAGAATAACATTAACAATTTCAACCCTCATCTTATTTTGAAATATTGCTCTTTATATTTGGTATCGAACAATCAACGGCACTAAAAATCCGCCACCTGTCACGTGCCGCCCGGGGCGGATCGCCCCTATTTAGACATACATATTGCCTTTCACTATTTTGAGTATTGCGCTCGCGGACTTCACCTCGTTGATTTTCGCTAACGAATCCCAATTTTGCTTTACTTTTAGACCTCTTGTGACGCCGTCGATCTGAAGCTTCTTCAAGTGCATTTGCCATTTTCCTAATGCATCAGCCCCTTTCCAATTTTTTATCACTATTGAATATTCCTCCAGTTGATTTCGTTTTCTCTCTTTGCCTTATGTGACTGTATAGTGGTCCTAACAATACTTTCCATTTTTCCAGTAGTCTTTCATGTCGCCTAAATGTCATTCTTCATCCATCTTCGCTGCACTTGTTTTCGAACTTTATTTCGGTCCTTTCCTGCTGACTTCACTTCGAATCTCCGAGCCTGGAAATCGTTGAGTCTTAACTTGCGCCGCAATGTTTCGAAAAGATCTCTTGGTGCTGGTTGCGCTGCCCTCTTCAATGTCACTTTGTTCCGACTATCGTTTCGTCGGCAACTGTTTTTCACTGTGCTTTGCGAACCACTTGAGGATACTGCTATCCATCTGGAAGCCCCCAGTCAAATCACTTGGAATTCTATTGATTTGATCAAAGTTTTATGGTTCGAATGGTTTAATCTGTCATGTGCAGTGGTGGTGCGTTTGATTTTGTTCAACTTCGGAGTTTCAGGCCGTGTTACTCGCAGCTTTTATGAACATATCTATTCCTGTTTATCTCGGGGAGTTTGTGAATGTCCTTTCACATTTCACAGTGGACGGTGCTGAATTTAGGCAGCTTTATTCCCCCACGCTTATGCTGCTTACAACTTACATCATTCAGGTAAGCTACTCACTACCTTATGAGAAATTGCATATCAATAGCATAGCCGATTCATATCCCATTGGCGCCCTTTTTCATGAACAATTTGTTTATCTAATGTTATCTGTACCGCTACGCGCTAAGCTGAATCCATATGGGCCCTGGATTTTGGGGCTGCACTTTTTGTAGCCACGTGACTCACTTAAAGTTTGTAACAGGTAGTTTTCTTTACACTTCTGATATAAAATACATATGACACAGTTTGTAAGGCGACGTCGCCATTTCTCACGTTATTATCAATCACAAAAATGCTGCAATGATAGGGAAACGAACACCATATCACATGAGAAAGTAAATAACCAAAAGTTTGTGCTACCAGGATAGGCTTAGAGCCACAGTCAGCTCTTTTTGAATGCAGAGCAGCGGTCATTCGCGATCGGCAACGATAGCCTCCAGTAGTCTATGCATGTGAGGTTACTGATCGCGTATTAGGACTGGGA
This sequence comes from Dicrocoelium dendriticum, assembly GCA_944474145.2. NCBI lineage: Eukaryota > Metazoa > Platyhelminthes > Trematoda > Plagiorchiida > Dicrocoeliidae > Dicrocoelium > Dicrocoelium dendriticum. The sequence continues at coordinate 46,335,886 of OX104064.1, read as the reverse complement.
ACGACTCGTCATGATCAACTTAGTGCCCCGTGGAGTAAGCAAGTGCTTTGTGACTACCGATGTGGCTCGGTTTCCTGATTCGACGGATTCCGTCGTCACAGACCCCATCTGGATCACAAGCTTGCCCCGAGGACGCGGGTTCGAACATGCGTAGGGACCGAGTGACCCTCGCAGTATCCTTAGCTTAGGTGCGACTGGCGATGGTTGCATGGCAGCGAAGCGTCGGTACTGCGTACTGCTGATGCCATTTTTCATCGATTCTGACACCTAGACTTCAATCAGTGCGCCCAACCTAGCTGTCCTCACAACTGCAGGTGACTTTGTATAGACAGTAGGACATGCGCTGCCTCGTCGTGTTCTAATCATACACAAACAGGTCTCGAGACCCAGAATGACGACGCAACTTCACGCCACTGGATCCATCGCCCCTTATCACGCAGATTGCCTTATTTGGCAGTCGACCTGACCGCCTGTGTTTCAACTGAAGTTCGTCGTTTAGCCTTTTACAACAGTTTTTGATGGAACATTGGGTTATCCGTCAAATCCGAACATCCTCAATCATCCTTCGTATGTTCATCAACCGACTGCCTCGTCCACATTTATTTAACAACAACGCGCTTTTTCAGCTGGGACCACAAATTGTCCGATCGATGAGGAAATATCTTACCACCTATCGTCTTCCTGGATAAGAGGATTCGTTCCCTTAATTCTACCTCCCAACCACCCGGTTTAATGACTACTTATTTGTCCTTTCTTAATTTATTAGATTTAGATGCTTAATGACTGAAAACGACAAAAAATTAAAATATGGCGTGTGCAAGATAACCAAAGATGCTCCGTTTTTGTCTTTTATTACGGTACAATAGTTGAAGTGTGTTGCTCACCTTCAGTTAATGTACCATGATGATAATACGGTGTTAAATCTGTCTTCTTTTAGTGGTTTCCATTTTGATGTTTGGCTCTACGTCTATTTACTGGACTGCTGTCTATACTACTACTACTCTTAATTTATTACTGCTGTTAACTGGGGTAGTTGGTCGAAGTAACCGATCCCACTGCATTTCAGTGTTTGGACCTTAGTTGATCACGCAACTGAGTCGAATGTTCGCGTTGTTCATGAAAAACACGACTTTACTAACTAAAATGTTTCCAGGTATGGCATATACTCCCAATAAATTTTCGTGAGGGTAGGGATACGGGCACTTTTAATCCAGCTTCCCAGGTACTACGTACCTACTGATCCGGGTTTTACTCGCATCTCCGTCCGCTTGGCTACCCCTGATAACATTTCGGTGCGTCACCTGATTGACCTCCCTATTCAAACGTATCTGGAACGAAGAGCGTGTGCCGGCTAATTGGAGCGAATCGATTATAGTGGCAATATACAAAAAGGGCAGTCGAACAGTCTGTTCTAACTACAGGGGTATTAGCCTAACGCCAGTTGTGACAAAATTACTGGCCTCGATTATCGTTCGTCGCCTCACTGCAGAACGGGAATCTCAGATTAGGGAAGAGCAGGCCGGTTTTCGCCCAGGACGTGGCTGTATAGACCATATATTTACTTTGCGGCAGGTGCTAGAGCAGCGCCACGCATACCGCAGACCGACAATAGCTGTGTTCCTCGATTTCAAGAGTGCGTTCGATTCAGTCGATCGATCGATTCTGTTCGAATTACTTGCGCGAAAAAGGTGTTCCCACGAAATATGTGAACATCCTTCGTGCTCTATACTCGAACACTACAGGCTGCGTCAGGGTCTATGGTGCCCTATCGGATAGCTTTTCGACTACAAGTGGCGTTCGTCAGGGTTGTCCGATTTCCCCGTTTTTGTTCAATTTCGTCGTGGATTCTATCATGGAGTGTTCCCTTGCGGAATCTCATGATGTGGGCGTTGAAGTGCTGCCTGGTGAAAGGTTAGTTGATCTAGATTATGCGGACGATATCGTCTTGCTTTTCGACAATGTTGAGGCGGCACAATCAACCCTGAATAGCCTGTCCAGAGTGGTCCCATTATTTGGTATGCACTTCGCACCTTCAAAGTGCAAAGTGATGCTGCAGGATCACCAGCCACTTGATGACCCCTTGACGCTTGCTAATGAGGAACTCGAGGTGGTTGATCAATTCACTTATCTTGACAGCTGCATCAGCAATGATGGGCGCATAGAAGCTGACGTGAGCTCACACATTGCAAAGGCCAGAGCTGCCTTGTTGAACCTGCGTCATCTTTGGCGACAGAAGGGAGTTTCCCTCTGTCTGAAAGACCGTGTATACAAGGCCACAGTGAGGGCCGTTCTGCTCTATGGTAGTGAAACTTGGCCCCTTCGGTCTGAAGATCTGAGGCGCCTTCAAGTCTTTTGACCATCGTTGTTTACGATGCATTGCTGGTGTCGGATGGCACCAGTGTGTCCGCAACGATGATGTGCGTGGGCGAGTACTAGGAAGTGATAATCATGCTAGCTCCCTAGAACAACAGATAGCACTGAATAAGTTACGTTGGCTTTGGCACGTGCTACGCATGCCTGGTCACCGCTTACCTAGGAGGGCCTTGTTTAGTCTGCCAGGTGTAGGGTGGCGCAAGGCTCGCGGTGGACAGAAGTTGACTTGGCAGCGGGAAATGAAGTCACTGACGACCAAACTGGGTGCCGTTGGTCCGTCTCGCCTTCCGGGCTGGAGTCCACGTGACTCGCCTTTTGCTTGGCTCGAAACTTTACAGGACATGGCTCGCAACCGACACCAGTGGCGCGTCTGCTGCCGTCTCCTAATTGGTTTGCCTGTTATCTGCGGGGTAATGGCTGATTATGACGCGTGGCAGTGAAAGCCGCAAGGAAGCTGTCTTGCCGATGCCGCCTTATCTTTGCACGATAGCCAGCTGTTTGTGACGGTATGTTGTCTACACAAGGTGTAGGCGCCTTGACCCAGAATGTTTGCTTAGGGCATTAAGGTTTTCAGGTAAGTCCCCCTTCTCCCCCTCTTCTTATTCTTTATTTCATAGGTCCTCATAGTTGTATGGCAGCGAAGCATCAGTTCAAATGGCTGATGTACTGCTTTTGATGATGATGATGTCACCTCGATCTCAGTCCTTGATTGCTGCACGTGTGTACCAACTGTGTCTCATGGTCACTGCACACAGTCTGTCATTGCAACTAGATAGACACGACATGAGTTATGGCAGTCGACGGTGGCAGAAGTCATGTCCAAATGTGAGTTAATCACTCGTATAGACCACGTGTACGGACCTCGCGTTCTGGAAGCTAGACAGCTGTCATAGTTTCTGAAGAATAATCTCCCCTTTGGAGGATGCCAACTCAAGTTCATGCTAATTTCATACCAATTCACTACCACTACATGCCCATCGCATTTTAGACCCTGCTGTTTATTACAATTGACATCTAAGTGATTTGTATGTAGGTAGCTATGTTGTGCAGATCTTTTCCACGCATTATGTACTCACTCCTACGAAACACCTTTTGCTCGCTTTTCTTAAACAACCATTCGAGCAGTCGCTTGCCACCTTCAGTTACATTGCGCTCTTGGGTGCGGCTGGGGAACGAATCGCCCGTAATCTGAGGGATGCGCTTTTCGTGAAACTTATTTACCGCAAAATGGCCTACTTCGACTCTCACAATTCCGGAAAGCTCGTAGACAGGTAAGTATATTGAATCTTCCACCATATGCGTTATGTATATTCGTGTTTCTTTGCTGGATTGCTTTACTCTGTCGCGTTACGGCTAGCATTCGACTGCTGCTCGTTTCGCCCTCGTTTACTAATGTTCCTCAACAGTGTCCACTTTTCGACTTGAGAGTGGGAGCCACGACTGTCGTTTATTTCCCCCATGTTTTTATTACGGCTGCGTGCCACAACTTGACTTGTTTCCTACCGTGCCGTAGCTTTAACCGCGATTATTTTCCCTTTGGTGTATAATGATGAAGCGAGCTGTCATAGATTTTAGATACACTGGTTGATATGGCTAGGAGCCAACCTCAGTGGCGTTCGTGCTGTGAGTTTCTTTGTCCCACCCCATCCCTCTTAGCCTCCCCCTCTAACCACGATCTCATTATTTAGCATTTTATAATTTTGCATAGTAACTTATTTTTTTCTGATGCATAGTAGCCGGCAGGTAGCTTACCAGAACAATGCCCATCCGTTACCGGTAGCTCAGCTGGTTTGCACCTGTTGTATTTATTTACCTTTTTCTTTTATGTATTGTGGCACAGTAACTGAGATGTTTCCCACCTCTAGCTAACGTGTATAGTATGTTATAGATTTTATCGGATTTACTAATTGGAGTAGATAGTTTTATATTGTAATGAATTCAAATACCGAATGTCTAGTACCGAAGTGTTCCTGTGGAATGTGCATTGGGCCTAAAAGTTTGTCACTTTCCAGTTCACGTTGATTTCTTGGGTTCGGAAAAGTTTGAACGCAGTCGGTAAGTATATAAGTTATGTCTCCCCTGACTGTTCACGCCTCCATGACTACAAGAGGAACACGAAGATGAGCCAGGACCGAGTTGTATGCAGGAGAACACTGCTTCCTTAGGTAGGGTACAATAGTTTATGAAGCAAAGCTACTAAAGCATGTTGGAGCCAGCCAACCTTATAGGAAACAACGAATAGTACGAGCGAATTAGAAATGGCAAAAGTAGAAACCAGTCAGGCGAGTTTGAGGAAACGGCATTAGCGGAAATAGATCCCTGAGATAGCATCTATTATGAACGACTTAGGCCAGCCAATAGAAACAAAGGAATGATGCGTTTAGACAAACGTCAAGAAACAAACGGTGGCGAAACGAAGGCAGACGACTAAGAATTGTAGCAAAAAATATATGTCCACTGAGCACCCCCTAACACTATTTGGCCGGCAACCTCTTACTTTTGACATGGAAATCAAGGGAACTAGTGAATACTTGCATGTTTATGTCAAACTAGAAGGACAGTCACGACAGCCGAGTTCTAGCTCCAGTTCGAAACGCGTTTTTCGGAGATTTTCAATACTCCGAGGTCTCTGTTCACGCGATGGTGTAATTCATCACTCCACCATCTTATGCCGTAAAGGTTTGTGACCATACTCGATGGGGACACTATCTGGTTCAACTGCGGTTTGGTGAGGAACCATCAAAACTCTGCCACTCCACTAACGTTTTTTCGGCTTCCATCTGATCACTACCTTCCATCATCCTCGTGGCCCGCACCGCAAAGGTAACTCTGCTTCAGCGCTCGCATCTCATAATTAAATTACTTATGAATGGAAGGATTTTGGTGAGTATTTTTGTTCGTCGCAATCAGCCGACAATTCAGATATGTCGACCAGCTATCCGGAAAAGCACCAGACGGCCGTTTCGCCCTATTGGGGCTCGTCAGTGGTGCGCATCCTTCGGTCCTCTGCGGAGGATCGAACCCATGACTGCCAGTGGCTCTTGCCAACTAGCCCGCAGCTTATGCAACTGCGTCATGGAGGACGGTATCTGACTATCGTGAATTGTTAGCTAAATGCGATATAGCCCGACCGATCCTCCACTGCCATGCAGGCACCTGCCATGCAGATGACAGCGGTCGGCCTTCCGGCGTCAGGACTTCCCGGTTACGGCAGCTATGAATCGACATAGCATTTTGTGGAATCCGATGCGTCGGGCTATATCGCATTTAGCTAACAATTCACGATAGTCAGATACCGTTCTCCATGACGCAGTTGCATAAGCTGCGGGCTAGTTGGCAAGAGCCACTGGCAGTCATGGGTTCGATCCTCCGCAGAGGACCGAAGGATGCGCACCACTGACGAGCCCCAATAGGGCGAAACGGCCGTCTGGTGCTTTTCCGGATAGCTGGTCGACATATCTGAATTGTCGGCTGATTGCGACGAACAAAAATACTCATAATTAAAACCTGAGCAGTATCTGGAAGAGGTTTTGGAGTGGATACCTACTGTACTGTAATAACCATTGACTTCTCTTATTTGTGTACCGAGAACCTTCGGCTACATAGCCTTCTGACACAAGCGTTTGCATCACATCTCTGCGAACTAATCGATCGGAACGATACTCTGGAATCAAATTGATTGTATTAAGATCGGCCACGGATGGTGCACATCGATGGAAATTTATTCGTCACTCAGGCGCACTTGTTTGTATTTAACCGTATCCGTGCTCATCCGCACTTTGCTCACTCTCCCAGTCCCAGCAGAATGCTTAACTTGTCGTCACCTGAACTCATGGTCGGACAAACGCCGCTGTCAACCCTAGTTAGATAAGCGATAAATGAACCAAATGGGATCATTTCTCATGCGTTTTGATGCAGCAGCTGTTCCATACAGGTGTGTCTATTTGAACAGTTAATGCAAATATATAGCTTCCGTTAGTTTCAGCAAAATGCCCCACCGTCTCACCGTTCAACTCCTTTAAGTGTTTGTTCGTTTTATATCACACAGGCCTGTCACGTAATCTCTCCCTATGTGACCGGCAATTTTGTATTACTGATCTTATTAGTTGTCATAATTGTACCTCTCTTCAGTTCTATTCAGTGAATTGCTGATTACTCTAGGGTAACACACATCCATTAGATCGGATCCCATAAGCTAGAAATCCGCAAGCAAATCTCGTTGGTGGTGAATCAGAAGAGTGTTCCAGAACAGTCGTCGTCATCATCATACACGTTAGCTAGAGGTGGGAAACACCTCAACTACTGTGCCGCAATACATAAAAGTAAAAAAGTAAAATGCAACAGATGCATGCTAACTGAGCTACCAGCAACGGATGGGCATCGTTCCGGAAAGCTAGCAGCCGGCTACTATGCAACAAAAAAGGTTTATCATACCAAATTATATTAGCGTAAGAATAGAGATCGTAGTTGGAGGGGGAGGCAAAGAGGGATAGGGAGGGACAAAGAAACACATCACAAACGCCACTGAGGTAGGCTCCTGGCTATATCAACAAGTGTATCCAGCATTCATGATGCTTCTTCACCGCAGTTGGGCTAAACCAACTTACACTTAAACTAGGTCTTTTTAATGTGGATAAAATTCATTACATTTTATTTTATTTTTGTTCTGCCTACTTGATAATCTTCTCCCAACTTACACACGTCGCTCATGCTAATTGTGGTAAACTTGCGTAATTTTATCGCGTGGTATTTTCTAAAATAACTTTCGGACATTTTGCACTTATCGTGTATTCACCTTTAATCAATTCCTTCCATATGCTCATTTAGCGAGTATTTATGTCGTCATATGCATTTACTTTACTCGATATCGGCATTTCGAATGATTGGCTGTTGTTTGACATCCCAGGTGTGGCTGCGCTTGATGTGCATGTTGACAAGGTGCCTACCTGTCTATTACCCACTACCTCGTCCATACTGGCTCCAGGAGACAGTTGGTCGTTGCTGGAGGGGACGGGGTGCACGGTTCTTGTGGCCGTGCTAGGCTCAAAGAGTGGTTCCATGCACTCAGTGTGGAGCGGACTACGGTCCAGCCACCGTCTTGTGTGCGGTTGATTCCCCAGATACAGCGTGCTTGTGTTTGCCTGTGAAGGAGTGGGCTGGCTCCGTTGATGGAACGTGGCTCCCATCCGCATGCCTCCCGGTCTTATTCCCTCGGGTTTACACTGGATATGGGGTGTGTGGATGGAGCTGTGGGTGGTGCAGCCCAAGCCATCTATGGTCCCTCGTTAGGCGCAGGCGTCCTGTGGCTGGCAACAGTGACAGGCAAATCTGAAACCGGATGCCGCCAACCATCCAGCCAAAGGTGTTAATCGTCTTTCAGACCTCAACCAGGAAGCCGAAACGCTCCAACCGAGGCCAGCTTCGAAGTGAGGACCTTCATTCCTGTCGACCCAGTCAGCGCTTGGTCATCTCTCCTCTTCTTAAATCCACACCCCTGGCGCGCAAACAGTGTAAGTCACGGGAACCGGTGGGCTGGCATGCGTAACACGTGGTCGAGCCATCGGAGCCTGGTGCGTGAACTACCGGCGCTGAGCGGTTCATTTCCTTTTCCTGTGCTGTAAACAAGGCGTTGAACACGGTCGTTGCTTATTCGGTATTCTCACAGAACAGAGTGCAGGAGAATAACGTTTAGGAAGGTCAGCCGCACCATATAACTACCACAAACATGCGTCATGTGATCGCCCTGTCTCTTCTGGCGAATAAACTGGTTCTTGAAAGCCGTCTTATCAGCTAATCAGAACGGCCGGAGCGACCTTGGGACTATGGCAGGTACGACAGCCAGATTTTGAATTTTCTACCGTCAGTAACACGCTACTTATGGCATCATCATAGACCGATGCACTCTCATGTAATCCTGACTACTTTTGGCTACGATTTTATCCGGCTAACTGAGCCGTTCAGTTCCGCGGCAGTGAGTTAGTTAAAGCCCTAACAACTTCCTCATTCCTGGAGTTCTTTTTTCTTGGTTGCCTGCTCCGCCATAGCCATTAGGATAACCTCAACTTTTTCATATCATTTCCGACAGCATCTTTCATGGGTTTTTCATTCTTTCAACCGCACTATACCGGACATCCTTATCTGGACTCATCCATTACCGTCTACATCACATAAACATTTATGTGGGTCTCGCTTCCTCTGTTCCCTCCTCTCACACGCTGCTTACATTTTCACATGTATCTTAGAAGTACCCTTTACCTGTACACCCCCACTGTGATACCTCGAGACTTCAATCGCTGTGATTTGCTGTCGATCGAAACGAACGAATTTCCTGCAGTCCACTCTGTCATTTTTCGATATGAAGGAAATTTCAACCAGCAGATTCACTCGAACATCTATTTTGTATCTACATCAACGAACTTGTTTTTATGCGCTATGTTCTGCACAATGTCCCGTCACTTACTGCGGACTATTAGAACCTGGTATGGGCTTACGCAGTTCGTTCAAAGGCGTTGTTGGTCCTTTTTCTCTTTTTACGGTTTCAGTGAACGGTTGAGCCAAATTGGGCATCCACAGGTTACTTTGACTTTTCTTCGATCCTTTTCCGTTGCCTCGAATCTTGACAGTATGCTATTAACACTGCGGGCAGAATACACTCGTATGTGGCCGTCTTTGAATTTTTATTTGATTTCACCGATGATTTAGTATGACGTCAGTGATGATATCAGAACTCATTTTACATCTACGTGAATGAAGTCGTTGGTTTTCGGTGAACTTGTGAAGTACATGTCTGTTTTTTTAACTTCAGGCCACCTGTTTACTTGTTGTTCCTTATTCGATCGCTTGCTCGAAACCTGCCCGCCTTCTTAACACAATTAAATGTGCGTGAAAATGGCGGGGCGAGCGCACATCAATGACGCTGCTTTCCACACCTAATAAGTGCGCGAGCCGACTTCTGCATATTCACGCTTGGTGGGTGCTCCAAAACCTTACAATTAAGCGCTGCTCGCGGAGTTAAATGGCCTAGTGACCATAGCGATGGCCCTCCAACCACCATGTGCTGAGTTCCATTCCTAAATCAGGCTATCTCTGCCTAATGAGTCCAGACAAGGACGAAACGCGTTACGGACTGCAGAGATGGGTGAGAGCCACACCGAAACCCTCCACTTCGGATACGGTTCCATTTATCGGCATGATAGAGGTTAACTACAAAGTCAACCGATGCGACAATTGAGATTGCGTGTCGCAATCCGAAACACATGGCGGATGCTCCGAAACCCTACAAGCACACTTAGTTTTCCTCCCAATAAGGCGCACGAACTACCGCGGCCCTTTTCGGTCCTTTCCCTGTGGCTCTCTTCGTCTTTCCAACTATCCTAGTTCTCTTTTTGCAGGTGAGTACGGAGTTAGCTACAAATGGCATTCAGCTATGTGCAAACTACCCTGCATTTAAACACTTGCACATCCGCTGTAGTCACCTTATTTATTCACAACGCAGGGTCTGTGTGTGCATTTGAAGATGCGATCCTTCTTTCGACCAACTTACTCGCCCGACCTTGGCCACATCGGTGATCTCTGTTGATCAACATCGATGGCTTTGTTGTTTGTCGCTTATCCTGCAACTGAAGCCCCCATCCTCATCTTTTTTTCGCAGACCCACAGCTGCCTTCGTCATTTCTTATTTCTATATTTTAGCATACTGTCTGACGTTCAGTCCTTCAAGAGCTCGTTCAAACAAGTCATATCTCACGGCCTGAGAGGTGTCACACAGGTTAGCGGGATATGTTGAATTGTTCCTAAAACGTTCTTTACTCTTATATCTGATGCGGTTGTCTTCCGTCCTTATTCGATGACTACTTGACAGCACCGTCTTCTTTCACCACTCCCACTGTCAGCTATCAGAGTAACAGTATATGCTTCTTCCTCCGCTACACGAAATGTGCTTCTTTCCTCTTCATCTTTCACTTTACTCCGGAATGATGATCTGCAAGCTAATCTGTGTCCTGCACCTGTTCTTCACGAGATTACGCACTATGGCTGTGTTCGTGGCGTTTAAACATTTGGTAGCACATGCAGCTTCCCCGCACTATGTTCAGGGGCTTAAAATACATTTGCATCATGCCTTCATCAGCCTATAGGAAAGTCGATGTTCCCATAAACCTTGTCTACCTTTGCTATTTACATTTCCTCTTGCTTTTCAGCTGCTTCCCAATTTCATTTTGATATAGCTCTGCTATGCTCATAAGACACTTTCTGCACCGTTGATTTCTCATGATTGCGTTCGTTCTTGCCAATGCTTCTATCCTCTATTTCGCCTTTATAAGCTTTCTCATTCTTTCTCCTATATGACACGCAGTTCCCAGCCCTCCTGCCACTTATTTGGAGTCTGTTCCATTCATTGACCCTAAACATTGGTTGTGTTTCCTGCTTTATACATTTTTACGTCACCGAATAGCTTTATAATTTGGTTAAACGCAATAGATCATTATAGATTGGGTTTACTCTTATCTGGCCACTGTATGTACTGCGAACATATGTTCTTTTTTTGACCAGCTCCTATATTTTGCATCAGAAAGCTGTGTTACTTCTTTAGCATGACATCATAGGTTTGAGTTGAGCCAGTTATCAAAATTTGCTTCGTTGGAGTCCCTGATTTTTTGTCTTCTCTTCCTTGCCATTTCGTAGACAGAACACCTCGACCACATTTCCCTCTGGAAGCTACTGGATTACTGTTGCGTACTTCAAAGTGCCCAGTTTGACCCGCGCCTCTAATATAGCGCTCTCGTAGCTCGTGCCGAAATTAACCGCGATCTTCATGACTACTTTCAAATGCCTATAAGTAGCCGTATTTTGCACGAATCTGAATCCAGCCATCGTTCGTTAACCTGCGACTTCAAACCTTCGATCGACTTCTAAATCCCCGTTCACGCTTGAGCCCTCTTCTAAACTTCCTAGTCTAGTGCACTTAGCTAAATGTCCTGTTCGAGGTAGCCTATTTTTACCCGCCGATAATGTAACCCGCCATAATCAGACTCGACCTTAACCTTGTGCGACGGTTTGCATATACCCTCGACCCATTGAGCTATACTGCGTTGTGTCCCAGGACGCCTTGAGAGCTGCTCCTACCAGGTTAATCGCTCCTTAGAAGTCAGACGAACTCACTCTCCCGATCCTCCAGATTGGGGTTTGAAATTTGATGGCGTCCATTTCCGTTAAAACTAAATCATGGCCACCTCCGCGCTGCTTTGCGGCGAGGCTTTTGAGCCAAATGTTTTGGTTAAGGACCCTAACCTTCCTCCTGTCTAGTTCTGAGTGCTCTGGCAGTATCTCAACCCACATGCAACCATGACTCCTTTTTCAAACTTCAACCATATCCTGCATCGGTTGCCGCGCAGAATTTCAAGGGACGCCTCATCTGCTGCACATAGCAGGGCGGATAAGCGAAAAAAATGCTACTGCTGGCGTCTCCCTTCTCTCTTTTCCACCTGTTTCTCTTACTCCCATCTCGACCCCCATTGCTAACCTCCCTTCCCTAATTTCCAGCGTAATTGAAAGCAGCCGTAATGCCACTGGATTCGAATCATCTACAGCTACCTTCCCACATCACCCACTGGACGCATCAGTAACAGTCTCTTATAAGGCCACGTTATCCCGTTTCCCTAGCGTCGTTCAACCTTCTTACCCTACGACAAATAGGTTAACAGGCTGTATACGCACTCACCTTGGACACACTAGACATTGACATGTGTTGCGTATCCGAAACCAGGATCAATGACCCCCATGGGGTTGTTGAATTAACTGTGCCCGGCTTCTCCCCTCGCTATTGGTTGCACGCATCTGGAGACGCTGATGCGGCCACAACTAGTCACGCGGGAGTGGGCATTGTTCTCAGCTTCAAGGCTAAGTCATCCTTGGTTGATTGGATTACGTCCCTGTTCGAAAATGTCTGGAAGGCAGTCCGTCTGACATCAGCTAAGGTTGGTTCACGAAGTAGTACGAGGCGGTGTTTGTCTGTGGTTTCCGCGTATGCTCTAATCGACTGCAGTTTTGCTGCTACTAAGGACACCTGCCACAAACTGAACACGCTACTGCGCAGTGCTACCGGTTCAGATATCATAGTACTTGCAGGGTTATGAATGCAAGTAGGTCGCCTGGGTTCTTTATTAGCTTTGCTAGATGGTAATTATGGGCTTGACTCCGAACGGACTGACAACGGCGTGCATCTGTTGCAACTGTTTACGGAGCACTAGCTGTTTCTTGGTAGCACCGCTTTTAGATACATGGAGCGCCGAAGTGCCACTTGGCGTCCTCCTGTAGTCGGCCAGCGATGGACCAAAATAGATTACATTGCCATAATTTACAGGTGGTCTGGTTCCATCCTAGATTGATAGTCATTCTGGAGTTCTTGCTTCGATTCTGATCAAGACTTGGTACGCTGTCCTTTTTTCATGAACTTTGCATGGAGGCGCACTAAGCGTCTCCCTCGATTGGCAACTGAGAAATTATCTCAGCCGTCGGTCATGCAAGCTTACCAAGTTGCACTGCGTTCCGAACTTGCGCCCCCTTGTCCTATTGATACAGCTTCCGTGGAATAGGATCTTGGCCGCCCTGTACGACTCAGCAGCATCTGATTGTGGTACTATCAATTGTTACCGCACCAATCATTGGATACCCGAGAGTTCGGTGAACCTGTTGGAATCCAGAAGAAACGTATGGCTGGCTCTGAGCACACTGTGACCAGGCGGGCACTGAAACGGAGCCTACGTACTGATAATGATGCCTGGTGGACCAGTTATGCCCAGGAAATGGAGGAGGCATGAGCTGTAGGCAGATATCGCAAGCCCTTCTAGGTGATCTACACCACTGGTCCCAGGAAACCAGGCGTTAGTGAGACACTCAGCGATATTGCGGGTACACTGATTCGTAATAGTGTGCGCCGTATGGCTCGCTGAGACGGCACTTTCAAGAGCACTTCAGTGGACTCCCTGCTTCCGAACCTCTTCCTACTCAGGTGATGCAGGATGAGCCATGGACGGTTAGTTTAGAGGCTCCATCAGAGACTGAAGTCCGCAACGTGATCACAGCCCACAATGCTTCCCGCGCTGCGGGCGCGGATTAGCTCGCAGCCGCACTATTTAAGGATGATGGTGAGATCCTCTACAAACCACTGACCTCTCTGTTCCAACATGTCTGGAAGGAGGAGACCGTCCCGACTAACAGCAGTGAATCGATTATAGTGGCAGTATACAAGAAGTGCAGTTGCACCGATTGTTTTAACCACTGGGGGTATTGGCCTAACGCCAGTTGTAACAAAAGTACTGGCCTCATTGCGGAACGGGAATCCCGGATTAGGGAAGAGCAGGCAGGTTTCCGCCCAAGACGTGGCTGTATAGACCACATATTCACTCTGCGGCAGGTGCTCGACCAGCGCCACATGTACTGCGGGCTGTATTCTTCGACTTCAAGGGTGCGTTCAGTTCAGTCGATTGATGAGTTCTGTTTGAAATACTTGCGCGGAATGGTGCTCCTATGATATATGTGAACATTTCACATGCTCTATACTCGACCACGCGTCAGGGTCTACGGTGACCTGTCGGATATCTTCCTGTCAACAAGTGGCGTTCGTCATGGTTCCCAATTTTCCCCTTTTCGTTTTAGGCTGCATCATAGGTTTCCCTTGCGGAGTCTTACGATGCAGGCTTCGAGGTGCTGCCTGATGAAAGGTTAGTTGATCTTGTTTGTGCGGACAATTTTGTCTTGCCGCTTATCGATATGGGGGCAGCGCTATCAACCCTGAATAGCCACACTTGCTTGATCCTATTATTTGGTATGCACTTCGTACCTTCAAAGTGCAAAGTGTTATTGCAGGACCACTAGCCACTTGCTGACCTCTTGATTTCGAGGAACTCGTGGTAGTTACTTATTTCTCTTACTTTGGCAGCTGCATCAGTAACGATGGGCGCCTAGCAACTAAAGTCAGTTCAGGTACTGCAAAAGTCAGAACTGCCTTTTTGCATCTGTTATCTCTGTGGCGTCAGAAAGGGACTTCTCTTCTCGAAAATGTCGTGTGTACAAGGCCAAAGTAAGAGCCATCCTACTCTAGGGAAGTGGGACTTGGCCCTCCAATCTGAGGACTTGCGGCGCCAAGTCTTTGATCAATGTTGTCTGCGAAGCATTGCTAATGTCGGATGGCACCAGCGTCTCCACAGCGATAGTGTGCGTAAACGAGTACTAAGCAGTGATAACCAGGCTAGTTCCTTAGAACAAAAATAGCACTGATTAAGTTGCCTTGGCTTGGGCACATGCTACGTATGCATGGTCACCGCTTACCTAGGAGGGCTATGTTTAGTCTGCCAGGTGTAGGGTGGCGCATAGCTCGAGCTGGACAGAAGTTGACTTGGCAACGTGAGCTGAGGTCACTGATAACCAAACTGTGTACCGTTGGTCCATCTAGCCTTCCGGGCTGAAGTTCACGTGACTCACTTTGTCCTTGTCTCGAGAATTTACAGGACATGGCTTGCAGTCGGCACCAGTGGCGTGTCTGCTGCCGTCTCGTAGTCTGGCTGCCATCATCATCAACAGCAGTACATCAGCCATTTGAACTGATGCTTCGCTGCCATACAACTATGAGGACCTATGAAATAAAGAATAAGAAGAGGGACAGAAGGGAGACTTACCTGAAAACCTTAATGCCCTAAGTAAACATTCAGGGTTAAGGCGCCTACACCTTGTGTAGACAACGTACCGTCACAAACAGCTGGCTATCGTGCAAAGATACGGCGGCATCGGCGAGACAGCTTCCTTGCGGTTTTCACTGCCACGCGTCATAATCAGCCATTACCCTGCAGCAAACGCACTGTAAACAGGCAATCCGGTTAGGAGACGGCAGCAGACGCGCGACTGGTGTCGGTTATGGGCCATGTCCTGTAAAGTCTCGAGCCAAGCACCGGGCGAGTCACGTGAACTCCAGCCCGGAAGGCGAGACGGACCAACAGCATCTACTTTGGTCGTCAGTAACTTCTGGCTGCCTGTTTAATGTGTGTTCAGTGCTGGGTCATCTACGGGGTAGTGGCTGATTATGCGACGGGGCAGTGAAAGCCGCAAGGATGCGGTCTTATATTTACACGATAGCCAGCTGTTTGTGATGCTATGTTGTTGACATGGTGTACGCGCCTTGATCCTGCATGTTTGCTTAGAGCATTCAAGTTTTCCGGCGTCTCTCTTCTTTTTCCTTTTTATTATTCGTACCGTAGGTAATCGTTGTATGGCAGCGAAGCTTCAGTTCAAATGGCTGATGTACTTTATATCATAATGATGATGCTTGTAAAGACTATACGAATCCTAGACTTGGTAGTCGCACGTGATGGAGCAAGGCACTGAAGGCTAGTAAACCTGTACTATACGCACGATCTGCGCCGCGAACTTCCAACATACATTCCTGTTACCGTAATTCTATACTACAATTTAGAAACAGTATTCAGCTTACGAATAGGTTTGCAATCCTAGTAGGGAAGGGTATAAACAGCAAGACGTACGGCAGTGTGGCAAAACAATACTGCGTAGCAATTTGCTACTTGGCAGGCTGTCAATGCCGAATTGTTTGGCCTTCACGAGTCAAGGATATGCCAACAATGCGAAGTGGAAACCTAAAGTATTTCATAATGCGAGTGTTGCAAGAAAGCATGTATAACTTTCTGTAAGGATATAGGTGAAGGTTTTGGGAAAAAGGGATATTATGCCCTCAGTCGGTAAACCAGTTTGGCTGAATATTCAAAGTTCCCTTTAGTCTTTACAATGATGATGATGAGGAGGATGCGGATGATGATGGAACCACTGCAAGCCTATCGTTAGGCTCAATGATCACATGAACTTCCCTAGCTACACCAGAAACCGAACCCATTTCCTCTCAACAATAGGCTCTATGTCACTAGGCTACGGGTGGCGCCGACCGGTCGTCACGATTTAGGAACTAACTGCCATATAGCACGTCTAATTTGCCAATGCCATGCAAGTTACGAATGTTGCAAACTACCGGGTTAAGCTTTGACTTAACGGCTTCCCACAACAACGGTCATGCAGAGAATAGCACTTGAATGCTGTCGGGGTTCAATTTTGACCACTTGTGAGTAGGGAATTTTCGACGTAACTAATTGCGAAGTCTTTGTGGTCATTCGTTGCCTATGGCTGTGACACACCTTTGTCGAGTGATCGAGAATTCGGTTCCTGGTGTAGCCGAGGAGTGCGCTCAACTGATGAGTCCCGATAGAACGAAACGACCGCCTAGTGCTTTACTGAACGCGTGTGAGACTATCTGACTTGTAAACTACTGGCGGGGGTCCTCAATGAGCCACGTCGAAGGTCCCTTGCTCAAGTGTGACGTTGGGGGTCTTTAAAATCGGTCCTTGCCTTTTTCACTGGAACGTTTTTAATACAAATATTCGATATTATCTTCGGTTAGACTATTTACGAAGTCAATAATGCTGTTCGCCCTGGATTTTTTGCTAGAGAACTTTGTGATACTGCGCCTACTACGCGGTTTGTTGATTACGGCCATGACTTCATAAAGCATTCAAAAAAGTTGCCAAAAGATGTTTTTATGACTTTATTAATCCTCCCGATCGAAAAACTGAGCTTCCGCACTATGCCGTCAACAGGATGCAAATGCCAATGGTTCACTTCAGCAACTTGCTATGGTTGCCTGCAGACTCGGGATCGTTTACTATGGTGACACCTGTGCACTCAGTGGCATTTTTTCTATTTATACAACTTTGTATTTTTATGGTGCTATTTTAGTCCATCCACAGTAGCCATTGTAAAATGCTGGCAATGCACCCACTCGGGTTCATGAGTGATCACGTGCGCATCTGTGACGTTTTACTTGTTTTGAACGATTCCAGTGTTCATTTTCTACTTCTGTGCTTTCACCTAATCGACCTGATCGAAATCTTCCCCCCTTGTTCATCTCTGAATCCGCTCAAGGTCCTTGACCTGCTAATTAATTGGTAAAAATGTTATTGATCCACTTAGTTTGTAACATGTATGGTAATGCTGGCGTTCCTTTACTTGTCACTGTACTTTCAGATTGTCGGCTCCGTGTACACGCTCTATGTTATTTCACCGACGCTAACTCTGGCCATGTTGGTATCGTTGCCTTGCGTGTTCCTTGTTGGGAGCCTAATGGGTTCGGAACTCCGTCATCTTAGCAAGGAAGCCCAACTACAGGTGCGTCCTCTCTCATCTTCATCTCTCTAGACCCTAATAATTGTTCTATTTGTAACGTCACTGAACCCGCCAGATTATTTTTTCCACTCGGTTTATTTAATGCGGACCTCATCGATTGCGATGATGTCCACTTTTATCTCGTATGCTTGACCACCAGTTTACTTGTGAAAAGTAACCCAACGCACGCATTAGATGTCGCTCCACTCGCAATTCCTACCCTCGTACTCTTTTTCTAAGCCCTGTGGAGCCTGATCAATCCCATAGGAATTGAATACGCATACTTGAATCGGCTGATCCTTCTAACA
Source organism: Dicrocoelium dendriticum (assembly GCA_944474145.2). Classification (NCBI taxonomy): domain Eukaryota; kingdom Metazoa; phylum Platyhelminthes; class Trematoda; order Plagiorchiida; family Dicrocoeliidae; genus Dicrocoelium; species Dicrocoelium dendriticum. The sequence goes on along the minus strand of OX104064.1, from coordinate 46,317,989 downwards.
TCGCTTCTATTTTGTCAGTATGTTTTCACTAATGCGTATCGATTGCCCACCCTACCATCTACATTCAGAGTTCACTGTTGGCATGTGTCGCCGAAGAATCATTCACACACATCCGTAGCGTGAAATCCCTGGCCCTTGAAGAAGTTCAGCATGAGTAAGCTGCGCATTTCGGTCAGATAGGCTGGCTTCTCACCAACGCTTTGTCTCTCCTTATCTTTATTTCTCCATCACTTATACTTCAGGGTAGCTATTCAGCACCTATGAGCTTCTTGGTCCTATCACTGGAATCCGATTAAAAACATCATACAAACTCGTTCCCACTGAGCGAACTAACTAGATGCGATATCGCATAGAATCGATGCGCATACAAGCTTGCTTTCATCTATGCCCATTGCTGCCATCATCGTCTGAATTCAGGATTTACATGAACCGGGTGCACACACACTCGCGCTTAAAGCCGTGTTGTGCACCTACCCACCAACACCACCACTGTCATAAAACCGTTTCGGAGTGCACCAAATGTTACTTTTACAGCATGACTGTCAGATGGTGAAGTCACAAAGACATTGTAGCGAGTGGACACGCTACGCATCCCTAGTTTACCACTCGTGCGTCATTCTCCCAATCTGTCCAACGCCCCCACACCCCTTCGTATATCCATAATGTCACGAGGCTATACCGTTTTTGTGTCAAGGATATCCTCCATTCTTGGACTACCGTCAATTAAACCCAGACATGGGTGTATCATGTGTCGAGTTGTGAGACCAGAACTCTTGCGACAACAGTTGTGCATTCACATTATTCGTGCTACACAAACCGTCGCGTGACTCGTAATTGGGGCACAATGTGTAGCTGCATGGGCTTGGTCACATTGCTGCGTTCCTTCATCACCGTCGCCATTGCTTTAGCTTGGGCCATCAAGACCGCCTTACATTTTACTGTAGTGCATGTGCCGTGTATTTTTAGCCCAAGCTCACTTTCGAACTGGAGTGAACTGCGACGACTACAGGCCCCTCGCTCCACACTCGCAGTTTATCCTTTGGTGCTTGTCTCTGCTCCTTGATTTCCCAATTCATTCCGTCAACGTTCCGTTTTTATCCATTTGCCCATCGGCATCACTGCAATTAGAAGTGAAAAAGATGATTAAGCTCGTCACAACTACTCTATAAATGCAATTCAAAAGCAAAGAGCGGTCCGCTCATTCGATAAAACGAAGGCAACTTTCACCCCTTAAGTACAGCTCATGTACATCATTTTCTTAATGAGTAGTGACCTATGGACACAGCGATTACTCCTTTCTCTATTGTGTGAAGACTTCCATTATGCTCTTTCTTAGTACTTATTATTTTAATTCAAATGAACGAACAAGCGATCCAAAATTGTTGCTATCAATACTCAACTAGAGACCCAGGCACCTGAGAGTACACTCCTACTTTGAATTTGTTTCTCCTTGCGCCTATTTCCTATCTATCTTGCGCGACGCAGTTCTCAGAGATGTAATAGTGTGCTACATGTGCCATCGGCTGTATTTGGCAATATGTCAACCCCTTATGTCATTGTGTTCATCACACGTCGTCAACGTCGACGGTAACGAGCACAGTGTATGGCTGTGCGCCTGCTGAAATCTTACCACCGCGTTCAGACCTCCAAACCCTAACCTCAAAGAGTTGGAAATTGATAGCAGTCCATAAGATGCGCCATCCTCGTAGAAACGGTTGCTGTCCAAATTCTGAACCATAATCTCTAAGAACGGAAAATTTCGTTTCTCTCTCTATTGCCCATTAACACGCTGCATGATCAACTGGCCTAAACAAGTACGCGAACTGTCACACTGGTTAAAGTCCGGCGTTTCCATGGAGTTTTCATACGCGTACGTTACGTACTGTGACAGTCATTGACTGTGGGAAGCCTATGTACGCCTCAATATGCTTATATTGCCCGCCGTCCGGACAGGCCTTCGAGACGGTGGATTCACGTCATTAGGTTTCCACTGATTTTCTATCGAAACCCCCACACACTACTGGGTTTTGCAGATGTTCTGCGTGTCAGTTCGCTTACGCTGTTCACTATCGACCGAAACAACATCCTCCGATATTACAGTGATTTCTCTCCAAGTTTTTATCATGGTGTTTTACGTAGATGCACTGCAAAATTACATGTTGACAATGCTGCGTTTTACCCCCGTTCGCTCCTCGTATGCGTCTGGTGCGACATTGGAAAACGTGATTATGTTTATAAATTTATTATTACAGGCGCTTTTGTGCTGGTGATGCGAGGCTGCTTCAAGTCAACACCAAATTGGGCTGTGGCATTGGTGTGTTTCAAGGGCTCTCTAATCTAGCTTTGAACGGTGAGTTTTTATTGTCTGATATGTGTTCTCTTGTCTTATTCCCACGCAGCTGTTTGCTGACTTCCATGTACACGTTTTCGAATTTATCAAGCACGTGATTAAGCCACAGCTGTGAGTTCAAGGCTTACGCTAGTGTACTGGTTTACGTGTTCCGTTGGGCGGAACGTTTTGAAGAGCAGTTCAGCAGACCTGCTGCGACACTGACATTTGCCGAATCACCTGATCCGACGTTGGAAGTAGATATCACAGCTCCCACTTTAAAAGAGATTTGACACGAGCTTTCTGGTTTGAGACGAAACAAATCTCCCGGATCCGACAATCTTCCTACATCCTTGCTAAAAGATAGGTGACTGTTGACTGGACGCTTCCCTATTTAAAACACCTTTCAGTCGGCCGGTGGCCGAGTGGTCTGCACGTTTGCTTTGCAACCATAAGGTCACCGGTTCGAATCCGCGTAGGGGTGGGCGTCCTCGCGGTATACTCAGCCCGCGCGCGACTGGTGGTGGTCGCGCGGCAGCGAAGCGCCGTTACGGCGTACAGCTGACGCATTATTATTATTGTTATTATTATTATTAACACAACTTTCAACTATCGTGTCCATCTTCAAGGAGTGTCAGCGTGTAAGAACCCGAGGTGCAAGCGGAGTTGTTTATTGTGCAAACGTAGTTAATACTAACTACATCCGTTCTGACAAACAAGATATCCAACCACCTTCGTCATCCCGGTTGGCGATTGCATGGCGCGGGTTTCTTTCTGTGTCTAGTAGTTGTGTGGTGTGCACTGCTTATGCGTCCATTCCCCCTGCGCATACACTTGCGGTTCCAAAGTGTTCCTTTCCTTTGGGGGAGTCATTACGGCCTGCTTTGGCTGATTGCTGTTTCGTATCTTGCAGCACGCTACTGATAACTGGCGCAGTAGCGTCTGTCTTTAGTCCACCACACTTCTCCCCCTTCAGTGCTCGCTCCAGCTGCCATCACTCTGAGTCGTTCTGATTGTCGAGGATGCTCACTGTGCGAAAAAAGTTCCTCCTGTAACTCGTGCCACTTCCTCAACTCACTGGCATGTATTCGCCGTGAATCTCCTTACCGAGCGATTGTGTTCACTGTGTCTCGCCGGTTGACCACCTCGTGTGGTCCCTACCACTTCCGTAGGAGTTTCCTCGCCCTTGGGCCACAAGTGGGAGCGCGTTCATGGTCCTAGTATTTCATCTTTGAACCGATCAGAAACTCGACACCCATCTCACCATTGTTGGCCTGGGACTTCTCCATCCTATGCGCCTGACTTGCTTTTAGGTTACGGTTGGCTGGCTGTCTTCCTGTTATCCTATGCCTCTTTGGGAGATATTCTGCAAGTTGGTCACCTTCCAACCTCTAGATCCACTGGTAGGCGAGGTGCTTGACCGTACATCAATTGGATTGACGTTTTCTTTGTGGAGACCTAGTTGAATTCTCGATGGGTCAGCAACAGCAGTGGCAAAGATTCCTCCAAGTCTCCACCCTTTGCCGCTATTCACTCTAATCGTCTGTTGTGGCGCTCCGTGAAGCCATTTGTTCACGGGTGGTATGGGGTTGTCCGCATTTTCTTGATACCAATTTTCTCCAAACAGTTCCGGAATTCCTCACTCTGGAAGCACGGACCCTGATCTGTTAATATGGACTTTGGGATTCCATGATCCGCTATCAAGTGTTTCATGAATGGGATTCCCGGATTATGGAAGAGCAGGCACGTTTCCGCCCTGGACTATATATTCATTCTGCGGTAGGTGCTCGAGGAGCGCCACGCATACTGCAGAATGACACTAGCTGTATTCCTCGACTTCAAGTGTGTGTGTGTGTGTGTCGATTTGGTCGATCGGTGCATTCTGTTCGAAATACTTGCGCGGAAAGGTGTTCCCATGAAATGTGTGAGCATTTTACATGCTTTATACACGAACGCGACAGGCCACGTCAGGGTCTACGGTGAGCTGCCGGGTGGCTTTCCGATCACAAGTAGTGTTCGTCAGGGTTGTCCGATTTCCCCATTTTTATTCAATTTCCTTGTGGACTCCATCATGGAGTGTTCGCTTACAGAGTCTCAGGATGCTGGTGTTGAGGTCCTGCCTGGTGAAAGGTTAGTTGATCTTGATTATGCGGACTATCTCGTCTTACTGTTTAACGTCGTTTGGGCGGCACAATCAATCCTGTATAGTCTGTCTAGAGTGGTCCACTTATTTGGTATGCGCTTCTCATCTTTAAAGTGCAAAGTGTTGCTGCAGGACCACCAACCACTTTATGACCTCTTGATCCTTGCTGACGAGGAACTCGAGGTGGTTGATTAGTTCACTTAGCAGCTGCATCAGCAACGATGGGTGCATAGAAACTCAAGTCAGCTCACGCATTGCAAAAGCCAGAACTACCTTGTACCAATTTAAACTTATCGAAATGCAACGGAAACAGCCTGTGACATTAACTGTGCGTTTGTTGCTGGAACTACTATCAGTCGTGTTGCACAACGGTGGTTTCAGAATTTTCGAAAGGGTTACGAGAGGCCTGAAGATGAAGAGCGTTCTGGGCGGTTGTTGGAAGCTCAACACGACCACTTAAGGGCCTGTGTTAAAGCGAATCCGCGTAAGAGTATTCGAGATCTTGCTTCTGGTTTAGCAGTATCACATGTGGCAGTTTTAAAACCTCTACGGGAGATTGAAGTGTCGGAGAAGTTTGCTACGTAGCTGCCGGACGAATTGAACGAAAATCAAAGAAATCGTCATTTTCAGGCCTCGTCCGCCCTTCTGTGCGATAAAAGCGACCTGTTTCTCGACCGGATTGTGACTTGCGATAAAAGGTGGGTCCTTTACGACAATTGACGATGAACTTGTCAATGGTTGGACCACGATCACGCTCCACAACACTTCCCAAAGGCGAAATTACACCCAAACTGGTTATGGTGACTGTTTGGTAGCCTGCGACTTGTCTGATCCACTAGAGCTTTCTGAATCCAGGGGGAACCATTACAGTAGAGAGGTGTTTTCGACAAATTGTCAAAGTGCACCGAAAACTTCAACACAGGTGCCCGGCACTGGTCAACAGAAAGAGACCAATTCTTCTCCGTGATAACGCTCGGCCGCACGTCGCACAAGCAAACCTACGGACGCTGTCCGAGCTGGACTACGAATCCTTGTCTCAACCACCATATTCCCCTGACCTATACTCCACCGGCTACCACTTTTTCAAGCACCTGAATTACTTCCTCTGAGAGAAATGTTACAAGACCCAAGCAGATGCTGAAACCGCCTTTGACGATTTCATCGCCATCAGAACTCCGAGATTTTATTTATCAGAGAAATAAACTTGGCTCCCGGAGGTGGTTTTTTAGGTAACTGAATCTGTGCAGTGTTTTCGGGTGGGCAATACCCAATTTCCATCTAACTGAAGCTTCTATTTCCCGATGAGCTTTTCAACGAAAACGTTGGCACGTTACATGTAGTTACAAAGCCGATTACTTGGGAATGGCAGAGCGTCAGCTGCAGGTGAGAACCGCGGAGTATTTGTCGAAGTGGGTGAAACGACGCGTCTCGCAACCGACCTCAACCATCGCCTCAAGTGCCAACGATTTGCCATACAAATTTCCAGCCTCGTCAATCGCCCGACGTCTGCAGACAGACAGACACAACGTGGATCCTGCGCGTACATTCCGGGTGATCTTCGCGTCAAATAACCCCCACGTTTTACGATATGGCGAAGCGGTGGCCATCAAACAACTGGGCCCCACCCTATGCGTACAAAAGGACGCGTTCGTCTCATTGGCTATGCCGTACTATTAGGCCAGCTAACAAACGAACAATTCACCCGAGTGCTTGTTTATGTGTGTGTCGGTGTACATCCTTTGATGAATTTGCTATCCCAACTATACCCGACATTCATGATGCTATGTTTGCACGCAATCTGCAGTACGCACTTGATAATATGCAGAGAAAGTTGTCCGGATATAAATCGTGCGGTGCTATCATGCTAACGCTTTTGTTGAAGAACGTGGTTCATGTTGGCAACAGTGGGTCATTTTAAGTGGTTTTTATTTTAAATTAAAATCCTACATTTAGGCTATGTGCATCTAAAGTTTAAAATTAAAAACCGCGATAACTTTATTACCAACCTAGTAAATATTTGCACCCGGGCCGTCCGCCTTACACTATCTTAGCACCCTCGTTGTCATTTCCCTATGACTAGACCGCTGGTCTATCTAAAGTGTATCTCCATGATCACAAGATGTGTAGGCGGAAGTAAACTAGAGCACATTCTCAGTGCCTCAGATGAGCAATAAATTACGGCGTTTCTGTAAGGGACCGGGGGTGAGTGGGTTGACGTTGTCTTTAACAATGAAGGTTCTTATTACTGCTCAATGTGTATCGCGTATATTCGTTCCCGATCCAACAAAACTCACCTTTTGGTGTGCGATCGGGCGCCGTCGGCTAATTTCCCGTTTTCTCACAAGCTCTTTTGTCACTGCATAGGAGAACAAAAGTTAAACTCACTCAAACCTATGTTCAACCTTTAGGTTATAGCACAAACAATGCGACAGAGCATTGCTTCAGTAGGCCACTCAGCAGTGCACAAATTAGCACACCACCATGTAGTTTATTCTCACAATTTCTTCACAGTCGCTCTCCTTTTACTGGCTTAAGAATTGCCCCGATATCTGACTCGAGAGAATTAACTTCCTTCGTTCATCTCAGTTGCGACCCACTACACCATTGCCTCGTGTATCACACCGCTATAGCATATCGAGTCCATTGCGCAGTACAACACAGCATGCTTGTGTCAAGCGATGTCGAATGCGCATTCCTTTGCCACTACTCATGGCTAGCTCACATGCGAGGCACTCACGTTGTGTTAATTCTCCTCATAAAACCAGCCATCATGAGGCACTTGCTCACACGACCTAGTGGAGCAGGCGTGCACTGCCGTGTGTCACTCCGATGTACCGATTGGGTTCGTCACATACCGCTTGGAATTCGAAAACTACACCTGTCTTTTGTCGACTAGATTTAAGGTCGATGCTCTGTATGTCTGAGGGAAGAGCTGAAATCCAGTGGGTATATGACGCACGATCTCTGTGCTCATCTGCACCCACTTGAAGATTGAGCAACCAATATTCTTTGCTAGTTGGTATCCCCATCACGAGAAAAAGTACCTTACAACGGTTGCTTGTAACGCAGAGCTGCGAAAATCACATGGAAAATTACTCTCTGATATCCATTCATTTTCATTGGTTGTTTCTAAAGTGTGGCTGCCTTGATTCTACATTTAGTGACAACATAGTAATAAGTAATTATACTAGCTGCAAAAATAATTTATCATGGTTTTTCGGGGGTGTTGCATGTAAAAGTGTGATTTAAGAATTATGTGCGTTTGCAACAGACCGATTGTATCTCGGTCGAAAATTATTGCAACTAATAAAAAATGTAGAGAACTCGAGAAATTGTAAAACTGTCGGCTCGGATCAGACCAATATGGCGAAGTACGACTCATGGAACGTCTTCTAGATGCACCGAAAGCAGTTGCAGTCGATGCCACCTCGCCAATCCCAAGCGACCGAAGCCTTCAGGGGCAACTGAGGGTTGATTGTCTTGTGCCAAATTAATCGACCAGAAAGGGAAGATGCGCCCTCGTTTATCCGTTTAGGAAATAGATTTTATCCATGCATTGACCGTCAACGGAGGATTGAAAAAGAGATGTGAGATCAGCGGATAAGTGTGGTTCGAAAAATAAAATCTGTGTGTTTTATAAATTGTAAACACCGTATTACATCCAATGTGTGTGCATTAGCAGTGGAAGTCCGTTACGTCAGGGGAAAGTGGAAACCACGAGCTTCGAAACGACGATAGTGAACAAATACTTGGGGTGAAAGAGAACACATGCATGGGCAATGGCACCCTCGAGGCATTGCCTAGCTCCACGCTGGTCATTTAGCCATTATTGGTTAAATTTATCTATCCTAATAAGCGTCTATATGTCAGCTGGATAATAACTGCTCCAAGCCCTGTATACTTTTATGTTGCTTCGTACTGTTACGAATTGACAACTCAACAGTCCACGGTGCCTCAGTGTTTGTCTTTGTACGCATATCCCACCATAGGTGAACGCGTAACCGTCCATTTTTCACATGTATTTACTCGGTCTTTCGGCCATAGTTCACTGTTGCCTGCACTGGTGGTTCTCTTCGTTCTTGTTTTTCGATCGTTATGGTCTTGTTAGCATCTGTTGCATCCGACCGGTTGCACTCTGCTCCAACATATGCTTGGCGGCATCCAGTTTCGGATTTGCCTGTCACTGTGACCAGCCACAGAATGGCTGCGCCTACAGAGGGACCATGGGTGGCTTGCACTGCAGCAGCCACAGGTTCAACCACACACCCTATATCCAGTGTAAACCCGAAGGAATAAGACCGGGAGGCATGTGGATGGGAGCCACGTTTCCTCAACAGAGCCGGACCACACTTTTTCACAGACAAACACGCGCACGCTGTAGTTGGGAATCAATTGCACACAAGCCGGTGGCTAGTCCGTGGTCCGCTCCACACTGAGTGCATGGAACCACCCTTCGAGCCTAGCACGACCACCACAAGGACCGTGCACCCCGTCCCCTCCAGCAACGACCAACTGTCTTCTGGAGCCAGTGTGGACGAAGCAGTGGGTAATAGACAGGTAGGCACCTTGTCTACATGCATATGAAGCGCAGCTACACCGCCAACAGCCAATCACTTGAAATGACGTTATCAAATTAAATATATCTGTCAAGTCATACGGCAACGCCGACATAACTCTTCGCTAAATTAGCACATGAACTAACTTGGTTAGCAACGAATCAGCGATAAGCACAAAATGTCCAGAAATTACTCAAAAATGCTACAAACGCTACACAATTACCGAAGATAATCGCAATTAGGGTAAGCAACGTGGCCAGTTAATAGAAGATTATTCAGGTAGACTGAACAAACCAAACAAGGTGGAATGATATGTATCCAGATTAAAAAGACCTAATTTAAGCGTAAGTTGTTTTAGTCTAACTGCAGTGAAGAAGCATCATGAATGCAAAATCAGCGCCAGCATGGGGCTATTAACGCAACCGCGGTTCACTGCCTCCTCGATGTTGATAACTGCAAAGCAGCATGTGTCTGCAGCTATCAAAGGCTTCGCTCATTCGATCCACTGTCACCGTCCCACTATGCGACAAAATAGTTCGGTGACACAATAGTAGTGTGCGCTCTCTCCGCTGCCGGTGAAGCGCCACTCTTCCAAGTCTACAGACCTCTTCCTATATGGCTCCATGGGCTTGCGTTCCGTTTTTCTTTAGCGCTTACGTTTCTTATCTTGCCTTATCACCGATATTGATCGTATTGACTTGCCTTGTATGATGGTATTGCACGCTCTCGTTCTTACAAATCCCGAATCCATACCAGTGTCAACAGCCTCTTCTATTGCTACTCGATTCTGTTACTCCTACCAGGTTGGTGTTTGACAGGGTGTCACACAAGCACAGCCACCTGCAGGCTGGTCACTGAGTTAAATTGGCACGCATTTTTTCAGTGTTTTACTCTATGGACTAATGTCATTTTTCTGCTGTCTTGCAACCAGTTTCCCAGCTGAGAGCTGATTGAAACTCCTAATCGTTATTCTGTATAGGTTTGGTCGCCCGGCTAGTACCCCAGCGTGCATACAACCATTCCTCAAAGTCTCATCCTGCGCCGTCTGTCTCCCGATGTCGAACTAACTATGTGTTGATTACGACGAACGTGTTAAATGTACACGGGCTACCACTGGTACCTCATCTTTTATTTCTCTACCCATTTATGTTCCCCGCGATCCCCTGTAGCTCATGACGCGAGGGAAAACAATTAAAATGTTACTGGGACTCCACCGTCTGCATTCATACCGTCACGATATGTTTTACTCTACCATTGAAAGGTGCTTATCAGGTCATGCCGTCCTGTTTCGCCGAAGCGTCCAACGTTCGTACTCTAAGAGAGATAGGTCAACGAGCTGCATTCGCTGGCACGTTGGACCCCATGAATGTGGGTGTGCGCTGTGCGTCCACACGGTTCCCATACTAACCACCCCTTGCAGATCTCATTGGTATTGGTTACTTGCACTTCCGTAAACGGTGATCCACGACCATATGTCAAAGTGAAGTGGATATCTTTCTCATCCCCAGAACGGATTCCTCGCTGATTCGAATTCCTGAGAACAACCGTTTGCATGCAGCTCACTTAGTGGCGCTGCTAGTTCGCTTCTTTTTCCAAACTAAAGTCCACACCACTCACTCGGGCTTGGGTCGAAACTTTGAGGGCCATGGCTCGTAATCCGTACCAATTACGAGCCATGGCCCTCGTAATCCGTACCAATGTTGGCTCTATGTCTAGTTGCTAGGCTGTTGAGATTACATCCGTACCAATGGCACGTTTGTTGTCGTCGTCTAACCAGCGCACCTGTTTACTGTGCGCATTGTCCTGAGTTATCTGCGGTTTAGGGTTGCTTTTATAACCCAGGGCAGCAAGAATCTCATGTAAGGGAACTATCTGATATCTCTGCATTTTCACTGGTTGTTGATAAGGTGTGGGTCCCTTGATTCTAAATATTTACGTGAGGCATTTTGATTTTACTTTGTGTCCCACTTCTATTCTTTAATTCGCCTTTTTCGCTAGTGGTTGTGTGACAGCAAAGCACTGGTATACCGTAGTTGATGATGATGCTTCCTGTATCTGTACATGGCGCTAAACATCCTCGTCCCTGTTTACTTCCTTTAATCAGGGATAACACTTGGCGCGCTGTTGCTCGGTGGCCATCTCGTTTTGCGGAACGAACTTACTCCGGGACACCTCATGTCTTTCCTTGTGACCACGCAGACAGTGCAACGTTCACTGGCTCAATTATCCATGCTATACGGCCACGTTGTTCGCGGGAGTGTCGCGTTCACTAACATTTTCAACGTAAGCCTTTGAGTTGCCGATTGCTTGTCATTCCATTTTTATTACGAACAATCTTCCTTGGATGTGTTCCTTAGTCTCAGCATGCTCTCACTCACCTTTCTGCACTTGAGAGTCGGTAACTTCCATCAGTTAACAGCTCACACGGTTTCTCTCTCCGGCCTCATGCAATCTGCCATCATTTTCCCACATCTCTGTCACCAGCTCGATCACGATAACACCGCTTTCTGCGGGATAATTATGCCAGTTTTATTCGGTTCCGCGAAACCATGGTTCACCTGTTTCGTTAGGTTTGTGCAACCGGTTACTGTTCGCCTTTGCACTGAGCCCTGCGCTGCTTCTCTATTCTCACGTACGATTTTCTTGCGCTCGACGGCCAAGTTGTGTATTGAAGCGATCCGCTGAACACAATCAGATATGGTAGTGGCTGTACCCACGGACGTCGCGGATTTTTGGATCACCGTGTGCTGGATACTACTTTTGCTTCAGATTACTGTTATCAGTTTTTCTGTGTGAATTGTGCACCAATATTCTTCTTTTGGCGTATTTTCCAAGCGGTGCAAATTTGGCGGCTATTCTTCGGCTAATTCCGGAGGTCTCATTGATTTGCCTTACTGCCATCTCTGTTCGCCATCTTGGATTTGCTCTACCATGTGGTGCCGTCTCAAGCCACTTGTGGTTCGTGTTCGAAAGTTGTGGGAAATAAGGCTCATGCACTTCGGTACTTCGACTGTGATGTTTTGTTCCATATTTCGTACATTGGCTTATCCCTTGACGTGTTTCGAAAATCTCGACATCAGACATCGGTTTTTTCAACTTATATGTGATAAATGTCGCGGTGCAAGACATCAGAATACACAGCGACCGCCAACAACTACGGGGAAATCTCTCTTTCAGACAGAAACAAACCGTTCACCACGTGGAATCAAACGCCCTCGTTAAAGTACCTCTGTTACCTCGCCTTCTATTGTCACTCCGCGATCTGCACCACCACCAGCGTCTTAGACCCCGGCCGAGCCTCAGGTTTAATGTTCCCCACCGATGGAAGACTCAGACTCGGAAGCTACGAAATGCCGCTTCACTGATCGGTCCGTGAATTTCTCAGAGCTTGTCTGTGAACTTCTGAACACCGAGGATCCATGGACCACTCAAAAGCGCAAGGGGCCACGTAATCGAGTTCAGAAGTCACCTACTGATAAACAACAACCCAATCAGTTACGCGTGTCTAGTTCTGCTCCCACAGGTTCATCACTGATTTCGCTGAGGCGTTATAATCTCATGGTCTTCCACGTACCAGATTCAAAAGATGAAAACCCTCAGATACGTTATGATCACGATGTTGAGTTCCTCCAGGGGCTCATCGATAGACTCTTGGATATGGGCGAAGACAGCGTGACGATTAAACAAGTAATCCGACTTGGCCAGAAAACTAACCAGTCATGTCGACCTCTGAGAATCACCTTTGCAAATCCCAATATGCCGCAGCTCATACTGTCTCGTCTGTCAAGGTTGAAAGGCATAAAAGTTCACATCCGCCGAGACTTGGAACCCGAAGACAGGGATCGTTTGAAGACTGCGGTCATTGAGCTCAACGCCGTACAGAGGAAGGTGAGACTGACTTACAAATTGTAAATTTTCGGGTGATCAAGAAGGGTGTACGAACCCGTATCAACCGGTTGCTCAACCTCCAGGCACGTCCCGCAGTACCTCCCAGGACCTCCGTGTGGCATTCGCCAACGTGTGCAGCCTAATGAACAAACGTGACGAACTGTGCCGCTTCGCTGTCTCGGAGCGGCCGGACGTTTTAGGACTTGCAGAGACTTGGCTGAACTCCGACGTCATACCCAAGAAGTCGCGTTGTCAGGATACTCTTGTTTCCGATGCGACCGAAAATCAAAGGCTCACGGTGGTATTCTGTTGTACATAAAATCGTCACTATCTGGCAAACTTATCAGCACCTATCGGAGCGAGGCTAGTTTATGCGAGCAATTGTGGTGCACAATCCGCCTCAGGCTCGCAGAACTAATAGTGGGGGTTATCTACCGGAGCCCATTAAACCGTTGTTGCGATTGGCTACCACATGTACAGAAGCACATGAGCCGCCCTCAGTTGTTACTGATGGGGCATCTAAATTTACCTAGGATATTTCGACCAGACGTTCGACTTCTCTCCGGTCCTGGCAATCTTGAGGCTCAATTCGCTAAAATAACTATTGAAATCGGGGCAACATAACATGTCATCCAACCCACGCACGTAACTGCGCACTCGGCATCTTGTCTGGACCTAATGTTTACGAGCTGCGAACGGAAGCTGAACGAGCTCAGAGTCATCGAACCTCTGGCGAACAGTGACCACTGCTCCATTGTGGCAAGCTTAGAACTGTCGTTACCATATTACAATCAACGGAAGCCGACATTCAACTATTGGAAGACGGACTTCAACGGGCTCGTCTAAGCCGCAAGTCAGACTGATTGGACACTACCACAGGATGCGTCGCTTGAGGCCTGTTGGTCATTAATGAAAGGGAAGCTTAACTCGCTGTGTACTCGGTTCGTTCCCCTGAAGTATTCAAAAATCGAACCTGTCAAACCGCATTGGTTTGTTACGGAATATAGACAGTTAGCGCGACGGCGTTGCAGACTTTGGGATAGATACATCAGCTCGGGTTGTGATGAAGATTACACGGTGTACAAGAAACGGCGTAACTTATGTAACGCCGCAAAGATAAAGAAACTCCGGCAGTTCGAAGAGGAGCTAGCATCCTCAGCCACAATGGCACCCAAAAGAATATTTGCCTACTTGAAACCTCAACTGAAACCTGGGGGCGACCTGCCAGTCTTAGAGAGTTTGGACGGACAGACGCTAATTTCAAGCGCGGAGCGCGCGGACGCCTTAGCTACGCACTTCCTCACCGTATTTTCCAGTAAACCGGCGGCTGTTCCAATACCAGCACAGGTTGCGCCAGTCTTGCTCGACAGCCTACAATGTGGTGCAGTCGAAGTGTATCAGCTAATCGTCAACCTCGATGGTGCAAAGCCCCCCCGGACCAGACGGACTTCACACACTAATCCTCAAGTCCCTATCAATTATTCTCTCACCAGCTGTGACAAACCTATTCAATAAATCACTCTCTGAAGGATCTGTCCCCCAACGAATGGAAATGCTGGATAGTGAGACCGCTTCCCAAGGGTGGTGATCCGAGTAAAATAGAGAACTATAGACCGATCTGTTTGACTTCGGTATTATCCAAAATTCTCGAGAAGCTTGTGAAAAAGTGTCTGCTGTCGTTCTTCGAATCGATGGACGTATTGACGCCAGCGCAACACGGCTTTACGAGAGGGCGATCCAGCATCACCAACTTGATGTACGCAAACCACCAGTGGGTACGAGCTCTCAATGCACATAAGGATGTTGACGTGGTGTACATCGACTTTAGTAAGGCATTTGACAGAGTGAACCACGAGGTACTCCTTTGTAAACTGAGGACATACAGAATCGGTGGCTCGTTACTTCAGTGGTTACACGAGTTTATCGTTGGACGAAAGTTCAGAGTACAGGTCAATGACTACCTGACAGACTGGTTCCCATCGATCAGTGGCGTGCCTCAAGGAACTGTACTTGGGCCAGTATTATTTCTTATTCATATCAACGATTTTCCATAGCAGCTCCAGTCACCATGTGCCCTGTTTGCGGATGATTTGAGAATCTGGAGGATCATTGAGAACCAGGACGACTGCATTCGCCTCCAGCATGACTTAGAGCGACTGTCAACGTGGTCCACTGAAATACAACTCCCTCTTAACGCAAGCAAGTCAGACGTCATCAGTATCACCAGGCGTCCAGCCACTAGAGCATACACCTTGGACGACCAGTTGCTCCACCCCAACACATCTGTCAGAGACTTAGGTGTTCTCTCGCGACTTGATATGAGATCACCAGAACATACAGAGAAATTGTACCGTGTGGGACTTCGTATGCTCTGGGCATTAAGGCGCAGTTTCTCCACATGGTCCGAAGAAACCGTCCCTCGTCTATTCACCTCGCTCACTAGACCAATCCTTGAATACGGTGCCCCAGATTACCATCCGATAACCCAATGGGAAACTGAAAAGCTGGAGAAAATACAGCATATCGCAACTAGAATGGTACCGAATCTACGAAAGCTTCCGTATGCAAAATGTTATGAAAGGCTCGGACTCTACACACTATCCTATCGCCGAGTAAGAATTGACCTTATTATGACCCATCGAGTAGTATACTTGAATCACTTCCCCATACTGCGGCCAATATTTCACCTGCAGGAACCCTGTACACCCGAGGACACCGTTACAAACTCAGGGTCCCCAGCATGAACAAAGTATCACATCAGCTTTGTATCGAACGAAGAATGGTAAACTTATGGAATATAGTACCAGAAGGATTTATAGAGGCCGATTCTGTGAAGTGTTTTAAAACCCGTATCGACGATTATTTCGGAAACCTGTGCTTTTGTGAAACGATGCACATACAATGCCAAAAGAAGACATTGTATGCCTGGAAATAATGACACCAATACCAATTCCTAACCGAACAAAGATAAACGATTAACGGACTAGCCACAACCGCTGATGATTCACAACTAAATGTTTTTGATTTTTCGTAATTCGATAGTTGTACAGAAACCTTTCTACTTGCTCTTAAATACAGTCTCAGTTTCAGTCTCTCAGATGGCAGTCAACGACCATTTTTAGAATTTCATTTTATATCAAGCGGAATAACGAGGAATGACCAATGGGGTACATGTGCATCGCATATGAACGGAGTTATTACGTGTTTGAACATTAGCTATTTTTCATCTGATAATGGCTTGTTCTGTCACCCTATTCGGTGTCCCAAAATATCAGGCACAGGAGAAATGCCACATGCCCGAATTTTCTCCTTGTGCTCATGGTTGATACCTCTTTGCGATCTCTCGTTTAGGTTTTCCGTTAGAGAATCCGATTCGCTTCACGCTCTTTCTCATTTCTTCCATTGTGTAGTTGCTTCATTCGTCCGGCGCTTCTGATATTTCATCTCTGAACAGTGAGTCCCGTTTGTTGTTTGAGAAACTACTACGTCAGTGGTGTCAACCGCACCGTTCTCCAACTCTGCAGTTTGACGCAGTGTCCTTCAGTTATCCAACTCGTCCCGATGCTCCTGTGTTGGATTCTCTCAACATGTCTGTTCCAGCTGGCAAGGTGACTGCGCTTGTCGGGAAATCTGGTGCAGGTTAGTGCTTCCTGTCAGCACACATTTGTTGCATTGTATAGGGTTGTCGAGACGAACGGATTATTCAATCGATTAGAATGGATCTAACTTGCTTAGTATTGTCACAAGCGGCTTCGCGGTTTTCCTCCGAGCCCTTCCGCTACCCAGCGCTGATTGTACACTTGCCATGTACTCTTGCGTTTTTAGCTTTTTGTAACCTCTAACTTCTCATCCCCACATGGTTTCAAGTCTCACTTGGTGTAGAGTTCTACAGGCCAAGTTTGAATTCCCCCCCTAGCACAATGTAAATGATATCTACCTCAGTCATTCACATGCTTATTGAGCTTAATCAGCCTCACCATCTACCTAACCTTGGTACTCTCTCGAGTGACCCTTCAAACTGCATCTAAGGTCACTGACACCCCATCCATACACCAGTTCTTTTCGCCCTCACCTGCAGGCAAATCAACCATCGTTTCGTTGTTGGAACGTTTTTATGAGCCGTCTGGTGGAACAATATTGCTCGACGATCATGGGTTGCACGAGTTTCCCCTGTCGTTTCTACGGAGCCAGCTGATCGGGTATATTAGTCAGGAACCACAAATCTTCAACACATCCATTCGCGAGAACATCCGTTTTGGCCGACCATCGGCAACTGATGACGAAGTGAGTTAGTATCTCTTCACGTGTCCAACCCGAGAAACCCGTCCATATAATCGTAAACCAATCAGAGCTCGCTCGCCCGCTCGTCGAATCAATCCGAACGCATCAGTGCCAACATTTTATACATACATGAGTTAGTGGGCAAAAGAGAGCTCCTTATTGGGGCACCGCGTCCCTAACTAACTGTTCACTCCCGATACAGCACACCTCGGTGACTAACAACCACTTGTTAGACTATCTCGGCGGCACAGGACGGGTATGACGAATTCGTCATTCTAAACAGTACAATCCGACGAAGTGTGTTACTAGCGGATATTATCTCGTGTTATCTGATCACATGCAAACAAGCCACTTTTCTAACGATCACGCAAGGAAAAATCAGTAGTTTGAATGCTCTCTGAAAGATAGAAAAGGGATATACAAAGGGAAAACCTGCAGCAGCTTCACCAATTAAGTACCGAGTGTCACGGTCCCCAAGGAAGTTTGAGTGTGACAGTTAACTGTTTTTGCACACAAAGCTCCGGATACCCATTTTGTATGTATGTTAGAGAGCAAATGTCTCGACATTTTTGATGTACTATTTACCAGAATTGCGCACGACTCGATGCGGGGGTCTGTCTACCGAAAAACCACTTGGACAAAACTTCAGAAGCCGCACGCTGAGCAAGTATAAACGTTACGTCGTCAATACCTGATTTAACGATCTTGTGGAATATGCAGCCCTTAATGCATAGTGCATTATAATTCATTATGCAGACTCTACAGGCCAATTATTACCCGGGGACTTACAATAAGTCCCACAGTCACTCGAACTAATATAAAAAGCCCGCTACCGTGTCAAAATACCCGTCTGTCTCCAGTTGCCATTCAACGGAGACGTGGCGGCACAACTCGTGCAAAGTATAGGCACAGCAATTTGACGGAGCTTCCCTACTACCTTCGGTCAAGCTTACCCAACCGATTTCTGCCACTCACCACTTTACCTTAATTGTTGAAGTAATTTCATGTGCAGAACTGATCGGTTTCTGTGTAAGTGGATTGGAGAACGTATTTTCAAATCCGTAGCTGCATCTGTCGCTGAACAAGCACGGGCACAGATGTCAAACCCAAAATGCCTGTCCCTTCAATTAAATTGATTAATTCATTATAGCATAATCCCGTTTGTTGAGACACAACTGTTACGGCATTAAAAGCATTTTCTAGTGCAACGACCACGACCGGTCTGGAAATGCACAACGGTGTTGCAAATCCTTTTTTCAACATTGACAAGGCAGAACTGTTGATTAATGTATCAGTATGTTATCTGGTTGACTCTGATTTGGCCTTTATGCTTATCTACCGCAACAGATGGAGATTGAACCCGGTTTCATCTATGAAGATACATTTGCTCTTGTCATGCGGCGCGTGTACCAAGAAGTCGAGAGTGTAGGCCTGCTGACTGGCGACGGTCGGGGCACTGTTGACACGGTCTAGCTCGTAGTGACACTACTACAGTGTTATATTTGGTCTTTTAAGTGCACTGAATACTTTAGACAGACAAATCGCTGATGCAGCTGCATCAGAGCATCTTGTGAACGTCGTTCAGCGGTCTATTCAACGCGCTGCAGCACATCGGGAGTCAACTACTCCTTGTTGTTTCTTTCACATTTGCGCTGAGTAATTATGCTTACTTGGGTGTAGGCATTGATGATATATATTTATTTCTTGCACTGCTCTCATTGATATCGGCGACTTCATCAGCTTCGTGGGTGGTGTTGCTGTCGACGAAAACAAGCTTGGTGAGGATGTCATTCTGTGCCCATGACGTTCCTTGGTACGGTCACCGCCTCGAAACTGCGCTCTCCCGTCTTCCGTCGCTTCTTGGTCGTTTCATGCAGAACAAGGCGTTTGTCGCGGTAGTCGTGCACTGCGTAGGTTAGCCCACACATCCACATAAAATACGAAGAGACCACTACAGAGTCAAAGGAAAACTTTGATCGAGGTGATACTCCTGATGAAGAACGGGGGCTCCTCAATCACCCACTGCTTGCTAAGTTTGGTTGCATTATCGTGACCAAAATGTGCTCTGAACATCGCGCAATCGTCTTACTTCTCATTTCTAGCTAAAATTATCATGTTTTTTGACAAGAATAATGTGTAAATTTTATTTTGCGTAACGTCTACTTTGGCTTGTGAAACGTCCGATTTAAAATGGAAATGGTATGCACATATATATATATATGCATATATATATATATATTGTTCGCGGCATCCGGTTTCCGATTTTCCTGTCACTGAGGTCAGCCACAGGACGCCTGCGCATACAGAGGGACCATGAGCGGCTTCCGCTGCACCACGTACAGCTCCAACCACACACCCTATATCCAGTGTAAACCCGAAGGAATAAGACCGGGAGGCATGCGGATGGGAGCCACGTTACATCAACAGAGCCGGCCCACACTCGTTCACAGGCAAACACAAGCACGCTGCAGTTGGAACTCAATCGCACCAAGGCGGTGGCTGAAAAGTGGTCCGCTCCACACTGTGCATGAAACCACCCTTCGAGCCTAGCACGACCACCAGAACCGTGCACTCTGTCCTCTCCAGCAACGACCAACTGTTTCCTGGAGCCAGTATGGACGAGGTAGTGGGTAATAGACAGGAAGGCACCTTGTCAACATGCGCATGAAGCGCAGCCACACCGGGGATGTCAAGCAACAGCCAGTCATTTGAAACGCCAGAATGCAATAAAATAAATCGAAAATGCATAGAGATACGATGACCTAACTCTTTGGTAAATTAGCATATGAAGTAAGTTGGTTAGCAACGAATCCGCGATAAGTAAAAGTATCTAAAAGTTATTCACTAAATGTTACAAATGCACTAAAGTTAAAGAATATGTCCACAACCAGCATAGGCATCGTAGCTAGTCAGTAGAAGATTATTCAGTTAGGCCGAACAAACCCATTAAAGTGGAATGAAATGTATCCAGTTTAAAAAGATTTAATTTAAGTGTAACTTGGTTTATCCCAACTGCGGCGAAGAAACATCATGAACGCAACATCAACCTCTACATATACATATATATATATATATATATATATATATATATATATATATATATATAGAGAGAGAGAGAGAGAGAGAGAGAGAGAGCAGTAACTCAGTAAGTTGTATTGAAATTGCTCGCAGGATCTTGTCGTATTGGCACATATTGTCTATCTGTATGTGTCTCGATCTCGTGATCATGAGATCGGTCACCTTAGTTATCGGAGTCTTTTTCCGACGTTGTACGACCACCAGGCCAATTGCACTCCTGCGTGCCGTATAAATGCTCCATACCTAAGCTTAATTTGGAAAATGATTTTTTTGTTGTATGTTCGTTTACTTAGGTTCACAACTTATTATAAGAAACAGGGTTAAGTGTACGGTGACATCACCATTGAGGAGTCAAAGTGGCGGCTTCCTCACCGACTTACACCGACGATGAGCAACGCTCAGTTATCTCTTTTTTCTGCGTAACGAACAAGCAAAATCGTAAGATGTTACAGCAACTTGTCACGCCATCAAGTATGTGCATCTCATAGTGAGTACAAATTTTACGTTCTAGATGTGTCTGGTACAGTTGCATCTGTCAGACCACAAACTACGACAGCGCAGCACATTGTTGTGAAACTTGCGGAATTTCTGTGGGACGGAAAGGAAATCAACATACACGGTCTGTTCAACTGCATAAAAGGATGGGAGAAATGTATGGTATCTATGTGACATAGGATATGTATGTATGCCGAGTTTGGTTACTCTCGATACTCAGGAAGTTGGTCATGGAAAATTTTTATGGAGCGCCGTTCATAGACGAGGTTGCTAGAATGCTATCCATTAGCAATGGCTGTGCACGTCATCACATAGGCCCTGCACTTCCGTAACGACTTTCAAGACAACCGACTCCCTAAACGAAGGTTTTATGCATGGATGCTTGCTCTCTGTTGTTTTGGTGGCACGGAGGAGCTGAATTTTCATTAACACATTCGCAATTAATCAGTAATTAGTTCTTTATTTTCAGTTGGAAAGCAAGCGAGCAGGCCGTTTATAGTCAGTAACCAAGAAATGTAAATTCCGCTCAGCTCCTTCCTCTGCTGAGCTCGTGTTAGCACACTTCAGTAACCACAAGAGTCCGATATTGGGACATTATTTGCCATAAAAACGATTGTGCACATGTGTGCATCATGTGGTCTACTGTTCAGTCGTCTTAACACTGCAATCAACTTGAAGCGATGTGGCTTGCTCACTCTGGGGGTATTGCTACAGCACGCCAATGTTCATCTGTCATGCTGCAGTACAACAGTTGCGGTCCGCGTTGGGAAACTCGTCCAAACTTCCCCTCTTCACCCGACCTTACAGCAAGTGCTTGGCATGTGTTAGAACCACTGAAAGACACTTGTCTGTCGAAAATTGAAATGCCTGAAACGTTTCAAACTACCTGGGCGATTATCCCTGGAGTCTAACAAGTGAATTATTCCCAATTGATTTGACTGATTTCTCGCGTTGAATGTCTGGGATTTTATGCATCATCCTGTACACAAAGATCGTAGAGGCCAACTGCTCGCCCCATCTAGCAGTTTGCTTTTACCCGTTTATTTTTTCAACTATACCTGGTACTTCCACGCTGTTTTCCCATTTGGTTGTTTGTATTTCTGCTTGCGTCTTCCCTTACCTACCTTTTCTTCTATCCTCCTAGTAATTTTTATCCTGGCGACTTGCATCTTATTTTCCTGCACTTTATTTCCTTACTATTTTATCTCAAGCAGATCACGTCGTTTTCAGCACTGAAGCTACAATATCATGTACACTTGAGCATCGTGTGTTTTCTTATTCGTTAGATGCGCTCGCCTCTATCGATGATGGCCTGTCACTTTTTTGGAGAATACATTCCAAGTCGACTAGGTGACAATTGACCGCATAACACTGACTCGCGCATTATAACATTTCCGTGCTGTGACACTTGTTAGTGACTAAACATAGACACTCAAATTGGCTAACAAAGCGACCTTCAATGTGTGTCTAGGAACCAGTGCTGTTCTCTCAGCTGTTACTTTAATCCCTCGTCATCTCAACGCTGCCTGTCTTGTGTTTCGAAGTTTTATCCTCACGCAATTATCGTGCTGCTTACGGCACCAATCGCATCACATCTTCCCGAGTGATGTACACACGCTCACGCCTCTTTCATGTGCGGCGTATCACCATTCGACAGCGATCGAACCTCAAAACGTCATGTCTCTATTTATTTCCTAACTCTGGGCTATATTGTTTCATCGCCGTGCCACGACGTCAGACGAACAACTATATAACGATTATCGCGAGGTTTCTTGGTACTTTATTTTTGTGTGTTCAGCCTATAACCTACATCACTGTCACGGCTGCACAACTTTTATGAGCATCTACCTTGTTTGGCGATAATTAGTCTCGATGCGGAGGCCCCACTGAACTATCGCCCAGTACTTAGAAGTTTTCAAGTCTGGTTTCTTGGCTGATTTAAAGACAACACGGGTTAGAGCTACTTAACCGGTGCTCCGACAGTCCGAGGCCAACAACTTTACAATGCCCACCTTTTTGAACTGCACCTATTTCTCCTCCAACTCGGTTTAGAATAACTAATTGCTGTTATCGTATCATTTTATTGTCTCCAGAGAGTAACTTAGAGTAAATGAGTGGATTCCTAAGGCTAGTTTTTTATCATTACTCAACTGTTTGGTATCAGTTGTCTAAAATCTCTGACCGATATTTTAGTTTCCGGTTCTTACCACCTATTTCGAATGTTTTCGATGGAGCTACCTTACGGCCTCACCCATCCAAAAAATTCACTTGGCGGGCACTCCATCTTTTCGGTAATCGTCACTAGTTCACATTCCATTTTACTCGTGTGGTGCTAGAACCCACCTAATCATCAATGTACCTAAGCTTCTTCGAATGACCCAAAAGCATTTCCACAGACATTCGTCTGATCGGATTGCCCACATTTCGTTTTCCGTTCTGTTAGATTTTCCCACTTGTTGTCATTCGGAGATAAACATCTAACTGCTCCACAAGACCTTTAGCCCAACCGAAGGAACAATCAGAAAGCAAATGACCTTGACAAAATAACGCGTTCACTGCCAACAGGCCTTTATCGTGTTTATAGGTCATTTAATGGTCTTCGGCTTTTGGTATAAAAAGTCAGCTGACAAAATCAACAAAGTCATACCGATCCAGACCATCTTCGGGCGATTCGCAGTCCCATGCAACCTTGGAACATTCCGAAATGTTCGAAATCGACGCGGTGATCGGCCACAATCGATTAAGCGCTGAAATAATGGCTTTTCCGAGAAATTCTCCCGTACACTTCCATCTACTCTAGTTCACATATCGCACAAATGCGAGATGGAAATCCCGCATTTGTGCACGTGAAACGGTACTTAACTTCTCTTCAGGAAGGATATTGACAGATAAGGATAAAACATTCTGGTTCAGGCTGTGCATAACTGGTACGAACGTTTCTTCAAAGCTAATTGCAACTAAGCCTGGTGTTGTTGCACTAGACCATACATTTGTGGCATAAATTCAGTCCTGTATATCGAGTTACCGTCACACGCATTTGCTTCACTAGGCCTGACCGTACTGAGGGAAGCCTGTCTACACGGCCTTCAGAACACACCACGGAACTTCGCGTCTAGTGGCTCTAACTTGCCCATTAGTCCACCTATTCCGCACATGTTTAACGGGCTTTGTGCCGAACTTTCTGTCATCCGGTAACTTGTGCAACCACTGTGACCCCATAGTCAATGTTGTATTCTCCCGATAATACGTACACCGTATCATCAGAGGCGATGACCTTCATCATCTTACCGCTTGTTGGCATCGGTTCCCCGTGACCTTGTCATCACTCACACCTACGTAAATCTTCCGCTGATGGTATGTAGGTTACTGATTGCTAGTTTTTTCTGCAAACGGAACCCGCATTATCTAGCTGAAATACTGCCTTCTCTTTCCATTTTAAAACTGCTGAAAGGAGATCAGTACTTCAATGCGTGAAAATACTCTTTTGCGAACCGATAACTCCTCCATACACTACTACTGGAAACTGTTTTACTTCACCATTTGTGTTCGTTGTACTCTTCATCCTCCTCTGCTCATTTTGACGTCGATTGGTTTTCATTAGCAACAATCTGTCCGTTAGTTGCTGATGCGATTCAGGCTGATAACTTGCCTCCTTGGTCATGCGAGCCGTTGCAGTTGTGCACATGCTTTTGTTTAGGTGTAGTGGTGTTTACGTTGTTAACATTTTATTAGATACACGGTTTCTTCTGTTGCTGGGCGCTTTTTGTGCTTTTTTTTCCTCGCTGGCCGTGTGTCTCGGTTCCCCCTGGAAAAAGTACCTGGTGAGTGTCTAGATGGGAAGCTAATCATTTCAGTGGTCAGATCGAGGGGACTTTCCAGTGTAAGTTGGATTACTCCTGCTTTTGCACAGGATCTGATAACGGCTGGTTAGCTGCTATTCCACAACGTATCTGATGAGGATTCAGTGAAAGCGAATAACTGGCCTAGGCCTTGGTGCCATTAGTGTACAACTCCTGTGACGAATCCGAGTGGAATCACTTCTCGAGTACATTGTTCGCGGATCGGATTTGGCCTTATGGTATAACAGATAGTGCTAGAGCGTCAATTTGTGCTTCAGCCGTCGCAATTAAAGGTTCAAAGTGATGCTGCTGGTAAGTTTTCTACTAATGATGGTAGGCGCTTTAGGTGACAGAAGTTTGTAGATTCTCTTGGGTCTTTCTGCATATTCCCATAAATGATACGGCATTTTTCACGCATAGAATAGTAGGACTTTTAAAAGTCTCGACTCTTGCTTGGAGTGTATGGCTTGTATAGCATATACCAGTCATAAACTGTTTGGCTCGTATTATTTGAAATTCGGTTTTCAGAAACCTAGAGTTTGCAAGTAGGCAAGTCTACACAGACGCGTACATTTTTAGGTTTTATTGGCCACTCACGGATTGAATAGTCGTAATATATGATACCTTATTTGCTAGAAGCGAATTTCACCAACCACTTGTCGCGCTTTTTCTTCTTAAGTTAACATCAGCGTGCTCTGAAGTACATTCCGTCCAAGCTTATAAGCAATCTACATTTCGTCATCGCGGGCAAACTGACCTACCATCTTTCGGTTGTCATACTGATATCGTTCATACAGAGTAGGAATAGCGAAGAACCGAGTCCGCTTTTTTGCTTTAGACTCTCAAATTGGATCGTCTATGTGGACAGTTTACTTGAGTCGGGAGTTTCTCCACGACAATGATGCATTTGTTTCACTATCCTTCTCATTCCACGTATACGTTTTACGACTGTGACCCTCTTGTTAGAGGAAATCATCTGCTCTCAGTCTGTCACATCATTTTGTCCCCATGCAGCGTGAGATGCTTTTGTGACATTTGCCGCTTGTTTTTTTCCTGCTTGTCAGGTGGTGGCTGCTGCACGTCTGGCGAACGCACATGAATTTATAGTCAGCCAACTTCCACAGGGTTATGACACTCCTGTTGGACAGGGCTCGGATACCGTAGCCGGTCTGAGCGGTGGTCAACGACAAAGGATTGCAATCGCTCGCGCTATCTTGAAGAATGCTCCTATTCTAATATTAGACGAAGCCACTTCGGCGTTAGACGCCGAATCCGAGGCCCAAGTTCAAGATGCGCTGAAAACTGTCATGAAAGGTAACTCCTTTTCCTCCGTTGAAGAACATTAATTTTCATGTGCGTGTCTTCTCAGCACAGTTTTCCCATGAACACACATTTTTATCTTGAAAGTCGCGCTCTTTTTATTCTGTTTCCAAAATTATGTAGTCAAACCCTGCGTTGTTTTTAATAACTTTTTTACCTCACTACTGTGGTCTAATTACATAGTTGATTCCTGCGTGCCGTGGGAACTATCGTATTTGTTGTCTGACAGCTTAGATGATGGAGAGTTGTTAGCAGTTTGGTCGGGCTCAATTTCAGTGCATAGTCAATACGTTTATCTATGTTCACTACTACTGTAGGTGGGTGGAGCAATAAGTTTCCGGTCGCGCAAAAAATTTTATTTTTTACAACAATATAAGCATTGCATTCTCTCGAAGTACTGTCCACTAGCGTTCATGTACACTTCCATGCGCTCAAGCCATTTGAAGAAGCAGCTAGACCATACAGAAGCGGCTAACCCTTCAAACAATTCAATAAATGCCTTTACTGCAGCTTCTGGCGACTCTTAGCGGATTCCACGCTTCATGCGCTTAACATTTGGGAACACCAACTGTTACACGGAGCCAGGTCTGGACTGTAGGGTTAATGACCAACCTAGATGCGTTCTCTGGCCAGAAAATCTACGACGACATGGGACCTGTGTACTGGTGCGTTGCCATGAAGCAACAAGCGGCTACAGCTGCCAGCACTTGTGGCAGACAATGGGTGGGATGTCCCTCTCCGGTGACTCGTTGCCGTACGAGCAGTACAATAGCCACATGGCCGGTCTTGGCCACGAACACAGCCAACATCTGCCTGACCACACTGCGCTCACGCCGGCATTTCTGAGGGCGGCCGTCCACTGAGCCGACTGTTGCTTGGTCTCTGGGTCGTAACTGCACACCCACGTCTCATCACCACTGAGGATCTCCCAAATAGCATTGGAATGTCCACAGTCAAACATGGCAGGCATGGTGCAGCACCTGTTCACCCAAGCTGCTTTCTGGTCCTCAATGAGCTGATGAGGTACTCAGCGTGCGCAAATCTTTCTGTGACCGAGGTTCTCATGTAGGATGGTGTGGATCGATCCCGATGAGATCCCCATGGCTTTCCCCAGCTGTACCACAGTCACCCGCGTGTCTTCCTCCAGCATTGCTTGCACAGCAGCAATGTTGTCCGCAGTGGTGGCCTCCACAGGTCGACCACACCGTGCCTCATCATCCAGGGACCGCCTGCCACAGTTGAATTCCGCAAACCACTCAAATACGATGGTTCTTGAAGGCGCATCATCACCAAACGCAGCACGCAATCGCCCACTTCTCTGGTACTACTTTAAACCACATTTGTTGTCATAGGAAATCATCGCCCCCCAGGGACGTCGACTAAGTTCCATACTTACAGTCAGAGTATAGCGACCCTTATGATTTGTGAGCTGTGGTGGGCTGCTAATATAGGGTTCTGTGAGTTCAAATCACTGAACAATGTTCAGAATAGATTGCAGTTCACAGTTTTGTCAGGTCATCTGCAACTTATCTGAGTAGTGCGTATCCGGAAACGTACTACTCTGCCCTCGTATATTCCGACTGCCAAATACCGCTTGTTGTCCCATGTGAACGATGCTACTATCGGTCGATGACGATCGTTTCAGTCCGCAAACTATCCCGGTTGCGCGATAATCTCTACTCTACTCCAAGCCTCACCGATCCAGAGAACACAATTCCGGCACGTGAGCCGAATGTGTCGCATTTCAAAAAGTGGATCGGCATATAGCTGTACAACAATTTTGGATTTTTTAAGGTAGGACAATATAAATGAACCACAACAGTACTCAGAAGCATGTGCGTGAATCAGCAATCCTTGTGAAGCGAACTCGATGCAAGGAGGACAATTTGACAGTGTAAAGATCACCATGAATGTTTTTGATCTAGTCTAGAAAATTTGTCATTCTCAGGGAAACTGACATACTTAATCTTCAACAGGCTTGTAGGTGAGCTTCGTCCTTCTGTTTACTTTCTTTGGGACTCGTCGCCACAGCCCTCCACTTCTACTCGATGGGATGATAAAATGCTCTCCTATTATCACATCACTTGCCCAACTCTCTAAATAGGGTTTGTGGCGAATTGCGTTTCATTGTCGATTGGTGTGTCAGTCCTCTTATTTGCGCAATTCCACGCAAAATCACTCGTTAGGCAATGTGGTTTCCACGCTCTCACGTCTTGAACAACACTCAGCGTGTTCCCCTCAGTGTTGCGGTGGCATCCATCCTGTTGCACATTTGACAGTTGGGCAACACGTGATTGTCCAATATCGGTGTCTCCTCACAACGGAATAGCCTCTATCTTCCCACTTTAACTGCTTTTGGCCGAAATAGCTGGTGCTCAATTCGACACTGTTAGTCCCGTGCTAGAATGGATTCTACTCTGTCCTCTGTGAACGCCTGACAACACAATGGCAGAGTGATCAAGCGGTTTCCTAAGTTGGAATCCCATCTCAAATCTCCACCTGTATCTGAACAGGTGGTGCTGACTTTATTAGAAATTTTACGCCCCACTAAGATTAGTCCACTGGTCTGTTGTGTGAAACATGTTCCCTCCGTGCTGTTAACTTCGTTAGGCTTCACTTGATTCCTTCACCCTACGACACTTAGAAATTATTCCGAATTAAAGTAAGATTGTCTTATCCTTAATTGCCTCATTGTCTTGTTTCTCTTTTTGAGCCGAAATTCAGCTGTCGCATCTTCTACTCCCTGGTTACATCGTAGCATGCTTTGCCGTCTAGTCGGTCCCGCTATCCATCTAGTTGGCATACACATGTTCTCGTCCCTGTAAACTTTCTGCCTCCAGCTTATTCACCTACTGCCTGCAGCTACTCACTGCCTACTCAATCTAATGGGTGCTTCAACTGGCGGATTCCATTCACTCCATCTGTTTTCATATAACTCCTCTGGAAGGGTCACGGAGGTCTCGTTTCCACTCCCCGATTTTCAAGTCTCCATATATCTGCTGACCACGATGGTACCGCTTCCCACCTGTTTGGGATGGGAGGAAGCAGTGGATCAGTCTACTTCATTGATTCAGCTATGATTCGTGCACCGATGTGTGATGGACTCAATTCTCGTCGCCAACATATTAATGATATTGTCATTGATTATTTACGAGAAATGAACGTGATTCAGAATCATTAGGTGAAACAATTAGTAGTTAGAAATGGGAGATCGCATCTAGCTGCTTTACTAAATCCGATAGGGGATATCCAACCGTTGCGGGGTCTGATTCCTAAGGTCTACATTCAAGAAGGTGGCTTTAGGGTGAGTCTCCTCATACTCTTTTGCCATGACGTTGATTGACTACCTCACGGGGTCCCACCCAACTGTATGCGGCGTCTGTACATGATACCTGCCGCGGCAGGCATGTGGTACTCGTGGCCTACTTAGCGTAGACATTTCGAGTTCAACAGTTTGTCTGTTGCCAAACATCAGATGTCGGACTTTGGTCTCACTCATTGGGTGTTCCAGCCTGATATGAGCAAAAATTCCCAGGCATCGGTGGGCAAACACGATCCATCTCCTAACGTCCATAAACACACAGCAGTCATGCGTCAGACGCATTTAGCTATACAAGTCACTGCACGTTGTTGTGAGCTCTTGTGTCAATCGGGAGACTCATATATCTCCACAAGTTTTAGTGATACGTACGGTAGTAGTTCTGGTATTACGATTATTAGAGGTGGTACAGCCATTTAGACGAGTGAACTAGTCGATCGAGTGGTTTTACCATGATTGTGGAAACCTATGATTTGTGGACCCAATCCCGTAGCAATACTTTGCATTTTTTGGGTTCCGCCACGGAATAACACATGCAGTTCTATACGTCATCCCTATTCTACAGCGATTGTATGACAAAAAGGTCCGATTCAACCAGAGCTGTCTTGTTGGCACTCACTAAATTCAATACTCGCTCACCTGGTGGTACTCTTACTCGAACATTAGCGAAAAAAGACATGTGAGAGTCATTCAAGACAATTTAGCTCACAATCTTGAAGAGAAATGGAAAAATATGGCAGTCCTACTTCGCTTCTTTTATCTGTTGAGCTCTGGGGGATTTTCTGCATACCCTGACACCTCCCAAATAGTCGTGATATGTCCAATTTAGCATCTCACTACGAATTCGAACCCGCCTTTCGGAGACAATTATTATCACAGACAAGTGCAGTTATCGAAATCGAAGACAGCCTTGGTACCATGATTGAGCGTTTGCAATTACAATGACATTTTAGGCAACTGGAGAAGAGTGAACTAAGATCAGTGCACCATCGTCTCACGAGAATCAGGGTAGCATGAATCACAAATGTAATTTGGAGGTCTTTGAAGTGAAGCTGCCATCGCCATAATTCTCACAGGATACCTTTTGGTCTTCAAATATGAACGTAACTGCCGACTGCTGCCACTCAGGGGACAATTTCTCTGTGCCAAGTAGTGTCGAACGGAGCGGTCAAAACAACGCTGCCATCGTCTACAAGCCGCGTTTTTATAATGGGATTCGAACTCCATTTCTCCTCGTTGCGGACAAAGCGATTTAGTCAGCGCTGCCAGTGAAACTCTTTACAATAACTTCCATGTATTTTTCTTTGTGTATCTAACGCATAAAGACCCAAGAACAAACTCTCCTCCTGGAAACTGCAAGCAGCAAATACTTTCCGCGCACTTTCACACCACTGTACTTTCTCTCTTTCCCATCTTCTACTTGTTTCGTCTTCTCACGTTATCTAACAAGAAACCTTTGCTTTCCCTAGTCACACCTTCAAACTAAGCCTTCTTTTAAACCAAAATATTATTTCACATCGAGTTTTCAAACATCCACACTCTATGCCAGATCGGTTAGCCAGTGCCGCTCGCACTATATCTACATCTGCTTATGGTTGACACATGTGTCTTCGAAACGCGTACACAAGACAAAAGTGACCCAAGGCATCTATGACTGCCAAGCTAGAATTCTGATGGTATATTTCACGTCTCCAATGTTGCCGAATCTTTGATTTGACATTTAATATACCGGATTTGCGCGGAGGGCGGATGCCCTACTCCAATGAATTTCATTCAACAGACACATGTATGCGGTTCGGCTTGGAAGCACAATCGAACTAATAAAAAACCATCGCTGATGACAACGGTCTTCGTCATGCGCTGCCATTGATTGCAGTGTGGTGCTACGTGGGCTCAAATGGGACAAACACCAGATTCTATTAACAGCCATGATATCCGTTTCAGAGTCAGTGCGTGTCGCCCTGACTACGGCGATCGGCTTCTTTAAACATGCCGACAAAAATGGGACTTTAGAAATACATCTATCTAACGTGCGTGCTCGCTTTGAATCACCTGCCGCCTATCAAACGATGCGTCGCAATGAACCAAACACCGTCATATTACCAGTCATCATCGGTGGTGCGCATCAACGCGGAATTGGCAGCTGATCTGGACGCTTACCTAGATCCCGATTTTGTTCCCCTGCGTACTCGCGTTGTTCTCAACCCCAACGAATCATCGACGTCGCGTTTCCCACCTATCATCAGGACTCCTAATCCACGTCATCAATCCGTAATAAAATGCCAGCAATCATTGACGAAAGTATTTTTAAAGCATCTTGTTGGTCTAGCCCGCAACGCCTTCAAGACGGATGATTTTCTACGGTCCTCATTAGTGTAATTGAATGACGAACAATCAATTTTAGTGTCCAAAACACTTAAGCACCTTGTAGTTCTGCCTTGTGCTCGGCTCGAGACGTTGCAGGATATGGTTCGCAGTCAGCACCAGTGGTGCGTTTGTGAACGTATTGTTAACAAGGTGTAGGCATCCTAACTGACTATTTACTCAGATCATTTCTGCTCCATATTGGTTCCCAATTTCTCCCCTCTTACTTTTATTCACTCCTTAGGTCATTATAGGTGTACGGCAGCGAAGTAGCAGTTTAAATTACTGATGCACTGCTGCTTTTGTTGTTTTCTTAGATCGATCGGGGCGTTGCTTGCTTGAAGCGGTCAACGGAATAGCTAGAGCCGGTACCATTGGAGGAAACCGAATACTGTTCCGATAGCTCCGAGATATATCCACGGGAAACATCTGAGTAGTGCTTTAGCTGAATGTTGATCTACTTTTGGCTGATATAGCGCTGTTGTTGTTGTTGTTGATGATGATGAGGATGATCATGATCATGATGATGATCATGCTGATGATCATGATGATGCTCTACTGTTGGACCACTCGGCTTGCTTGGAAGGGGAGACACTGTTGTTCCCAGACAAATGAACCGATGATGCTACATAATAATGTGCCAGACCGACAAATGCGGACAATGATAGAGCATCTATCCTGTGAAAACGGAACGCTTACTAAGCCGCAGTTGGTTACTAAAGTGTTTGTTTTGAAATTGATCTACTTAGCACCACCATCATCACATAAACTGTGGTAATCAAACGCAGGTGCCAGTTTACTGGGCACGGGATGCCAGAAAATCTGATTTCCGACAATGGGCTGCAATTTGACAGTGTTGCTTTCTAGCATTTCGCAGCCAGGTCGGAGTTTACGCACCGACAAATTAGATCGTATCACAATCACTCAAATGGAAAGTTTGCATCAACGGTATAACAAACCCAAGAGGTTGCTACCATTAAAGTTCATCTATTTGCAAACTTGCGTTGTCTGACTAGTCGACCTCATCAGTGCGACTTCAATAATCTACTTTAAAGAGCTTCGTAATCTACTCTTAGATCAAAGTGCCTATTGACCGAATTCTTCATTGGATGCTAGGTTTCAAATAACTCACGCACCAGACAGGTTTTTTACTCTGGGTTTTGACGTGCTCGTGGTCGAATTCGTAGTTTTCAACTTCCATTTGCGCTGACACCAAGGAGTTCTGTTTGTGGCGACGAATGGCTAAGCTCTGCTCATGTAGCCTTGTGCCAAGCTTTTTTCTCCTTTGTGCTACGCAATAGTTGTTGCTGTTTCGGCAGCAAATCTGGTATATCACTTTAAATTTTTCCCCTACTATATTTATCATTGATCTTAAAGAGTTTAATTCCAAGTGTTTCCATTGATTAATGGGCAACCTTGACCTTAAGCGGTACTCCAAGTCGCTGCCATTTCAGATATTCCGTTGATACTTTGCAGGTTGCTCTTTTCGATTGTTTATTTGTTGGGGTGTATTGTTTTATCTTGCAGTGCAGAATGAAGCCTTTGGATACGAGTCCCGCTTAAGTAGACAGAAGAAATGGCCCTCTGCGGCTTGCGTTGTGCTACGGTGTGTTCGTGCTTGTTCGAATAAAGTGCTCACGCAGTTGCGCTTGTGGGATGTCAGATGATTGCTGCTGTAGTCTAGGATCTGATCCATGTGTGTTGCTTTCGATAAACTGTGATTTTTAGTGGTCCAGCAGCAGTCTGTCGTGTGAGAACATCTAAGCATGGAAACTGTCCGTTGTTCTCCTCTTCCTTGATGAATTAAATGCTATGAAATGTGTTGTTGATTAGTTCGATTGTGTCCCCTAACTTGGAACTTAGGAGGATGATGAAGGCGTCGTCTACGCAGTTTACTAGTCTCCGTTGGGAGTGCCAGCCATTCCAGCTCCTCCTCCGATGCAAACAATTAAATCAACACCAGGCAAATGATGAAGTTGCCGAAATTCTGTCTACCAACACCTTTCATCTTTGACGGCTAAATGTACAATCAGAGAGGAGGCACACCAATGGGATCGCCAATCTCTGGATTGGTAGCCTAGGCATTGATGCAGTCGCTGGTGGATCACCTGTTAACAGGTCGTTAGCTAAGGAATTGAGTTCCTAGATGCCGCGGAAACATGGAACATGCCGACACAACTATCGTGGGCGAAAACTGAGGCGTTCTTTCATTGAATACTGTATTGGCCAACTAAGTGCACTCGGCGTGAAGCGGTTTGGGTGAAACAAGTCTGTACATCCACCTGCGACGAATTACTTTACTTGTGATTTTGCTGAACTAACAAAATTGCACAGCTGATGTGGTTGTGCAGTGCTCTTGGTGTACTCTACTGAGACATGCATGCTGGCCCTCCACTTTTAAGCGGTCCATGCGATCGCACGTAGCTTTACTGTATTGCCACGATTGATTCGGCTCTTACACTGCCGGACATTCCTTCACCGACTGGGCTAAGGTGTTTCCCATCCTGGTCAGTGCACTGAACTTACCGATTGCGATTGCGATAGCGATCAGATTAGGTCAAGTAAAACTTAACAAAGTTTTGTTTTACTCTAATTATGGAGCATCGCTTCCAAATGCACGGTGTCTAGCCAAACAGAAGTAGAACCTTTCGCTGAGTTGAGGGCAGCGGAGACTTTCAACCACTAACGCAAGCTTTTCTCGCTATTCCACTCATTGTCCACAGATACTGACACTATTTAACACAGTACAGCATCTTGGTGAGGGTCGGAAAAAGTTTGTTACCAGGTGTGCCAAACTCCTGCCTGCGTGTTCCAATGTCTTGGCGACCAGTAACGGCATATGCAGTCTTGCGTATACAAATGGTCGTTGGACCGTGATATGCAGCCACAGACCTGCCTGCACCGCATGGCCAAAGTGGTAGGTACGGAGACCAGAAACACGAGTAGATCTCAGCGAACGCACCGGCAACCAGGAGGCGACCATATGATAACCCCCCAGAAACCACCTCAGCCGAACAAGGGCCCAATAAAAGCAATAGACAAGTGCAACCTGGTACATCTTCATACAAATCAGAAGCGAACACGTCACCCGGCCAGGGAAAGGTTGCCAATATGCAGCACGCGCGCACTCACAACCTGAGTCGAATCAGCACACCCATCAAGCTCAGACCTCTCAACATTGCGCTCAATGAGTATGCAACACCCCAAAGCGTGCCACGGTTCAAACGCTGACACTGCACCCCGACAACATGAACCCGAATTCTATTCCAGTCGGACCACCACAACAATGCGTGAGCAACAGTCATGTCATTCTCCTGGGTCACTCGGTCCACAGCAATGTGGGAGCCAAGTAGTAGGTAGAGAGCTACACCACATGTAGTCCAGTGACAGCGCACACGGGAACACGGCACAATTTGCACATCTCACAGGAACGGGTCACTGTTTACAAAGTTATTTACAGCAACCCCGACTATCACCAAACCACCGTTACACGTAGGCACTGCTAGGCACGGGTCACACTACGTGATTTTGACATGCATACCTCCTAATTTGCGTGTAGCCACTCGTTGCTGACTCTGAGTGCCCCAACTGGACTGGGCATATTCCACATCGCGGTCGATCTGCACCGCACCCCACAATACCGCAGATGACTTTATTCAAAAGCCATCTGGCACTCCATGTCGTACGCTCGCCTTATATGCTATCGGCTGCTTTGGAATTGGCCACTCAACGAACAATACGCATTTAGAGGCTTGCGCACCAATCGCATGCAATTTGCTTGCGGTTAGAACTATTTTGAGTGATCTGTAGCCAAAAATGATTTCCTTGAGAAGGAATGTGATTTCGTTCTAATTGCAATTGACTGAGATATAGTATAGACCGTGGTCAACAGATGATCTGCTGAACAGGTGTTGCATCTGATCAATGAACCTGGCTTTTGTGGACAGCCGACCCAGATTCATTCACATCTCTTGTTGGATACTTTATCCAATATGATTCAGCTAATAAGTCTGTGTGGCCATTGTATTCGGCCTTTCGTTTCTATGTCCTTTTTGCTCCTAACTATGCCTCCTCTCAAGTCCACCTTATGCTGTATTTTCCTTCGTGAATGTGTTCAGGTTTTCTAGCACATTGCTTCTCCATTTATTTTATCCCTGCTTCCTTGTCGCTTCCATCGCTGTTAGGAGCATATTTGCTTACCGCAACCCACTTGGTTCGAGTCAACCTTTTCTGAGTCCATATGCGCTGTCGAGCCATTGCATTCCCAATCGTTCCACTTACTATTCAGTGGCTTCCATATCAACGGATTTCGCAAACTTGGTTGACCCTGGTAGTCTCCTAGGTTTTGCACTTTATCTTGATATTCTCTCGAGGTTTGCTTCCATCCGGGACATCAGAATGCTTAAAGTTGCTAGCTATTCTGGGACGCTGTATACAGGCATTATCTCCTCTGTATGAAACTCATCAGTCTACCGGGGAACTTTGTGTGTGACTTATTGGTTGCAGTTCCAATCCTGGCCCAGATGCACGCACCCTGTGTGCACTCACCGTTATCTCATTGAGTCATCACGACGCAGCATCCGTTGTTTTCGGACACTGCTTATCGGTGGAACCCGTTACTGCTTTACTGAGTGTCGATTTCATGGGGCAAGTGACCGCGAGTTCTCTAGACACTGTGTCACAGTAGGCACTTCGTCAGGTCGTGAAACTCCGTCTTGTTTGTGAATCAGATTTACATCGATATTTCATCCGGTATCTACACTCGCAAGTCAGTGCCTTATTATGTCCCACTTGGACTCATTGAACTGGCTATATCATGACAACGTGGTTTACCGAAATCGCGTTCGGTTTTTTTCCTTCATGGTAGGCAGCATAATGTATTGTCTCCTTCCTGTTTCTTACGAACTTCTCGCACCAACTGTCAAGAGTCTTTGCGTCCACTAACCGATGCATGGGCACTCCAACTGGCCTGTTTTTGAGCACACGTATGTCCAGTTATCCCCGCAATAGTGTTCAACTTTTTACCACTATCTACTCCACTACTGTTCTCATTCTTCTCTTTTATCTCAGGGCGCACAGTGCTCGTGATCGCTCATCGTCTGAGCACTGTTCGTGAAGCAGACAACATTCTGGTGATGGACAGTGGCAAGATTGTCGAGGTTAGTGTGTTGACAACACTGTTCACCCCATTCCGTTTCTCCATCTTCACAGTCAACCATCATTAGACCCTGCTGTTTATGTCGAATTTGGTTGTAGTGCGATTAACTCTTCGACATTATACTCTTTCTGTACTGTTCCGTAGCTGGATCATGTTTCTAATCTCCTTTGACACCCACCTGAGACTTATCCGTCCTGTGAAATCCTACCTTTAAGTGGTTCGTGGTAGTTGTTGGGTATATAAAAATTGTTTACTTTTGCTTGAAACATCTATTCTTCACCACCGACCGCCCCACACAGAGTGCCAACGTCCCGGTATGTGTTGAAGACCAGTGAAAGACGTAAAGAAGGAAGAAAATGTGAGCAACTGCTAGTAGCCAGAACTGTTTTTACCTCATGATATTTCATGCGCCTGAGTCAACGTATGCAAATCCTCAGGTACGCTGTGACCACGACGTCCAATTTTTGCAGAGTCTGATCGATAGGACTTCCCGACGTAGATGAAGAGGGGTTGAGGGTGAAATATATCATCAATCTTGAAAAGATAAATAAGGAGAAAACTCGGCCTGTCACACCTTTCGTTCATGAAGCTAGTTTGAGGTTGATCTTATCCTCCAGTAGGATAAGAGAGCTGAAGATCCATTAGACCGGAATAAATTCAAGTCCGCATTCATTGAGCTAAGTGAGGTATTGATGGTGGGGAAACCGATCACCGCATTGTAAATTTTTGGTTTTATATATATATATATATATATATATATATATATCACGATCCCTGTACAGATATTGTGCCATCGGAATTATGGCGGAATAGGAAAACAGTATTAGAGTAAAGAAAGAAAGAAAACAAACAAACAATTTTTTGTCCATTTTTCCACTCACAATTTTTGACTTTTTTGATGTTTTTTTATTGAGGGTGGGAGGGAGAATAAGCGCAACAGGCAGAGATACACGTCCGCCACTGAGTGCGGTTTCGAGCCATGACTTTCAACGTTTCCAACCAACTGCACTCAACATCCTTGGGACCCCACCTAGGGAGTCGGGATTAACCAACCGTGGCTAGCACTTTTGTCAATTTTTTCATCCTGCTTCTCCAATTTGTAGGCTGTCCACCACACCGCCTCCTCCAACCCCTTCCAACGACCGCGAACAAGACACGACGCGGAAGACGCTGAACGGGCGTACGCAGTACGTGTCCCAGCCATCGTAGTTGGCTCAGCAAGACAAGCGCCTCGAAGGAGTGACTGTCTCCACCCAAGACTCGCTGTCTGACTTCCGCGTTGGTTACGTGATTCAGCCACCACACATAGGCGATGGACCGCAAACAACGGTTCTCAAGGACAGATAGTCGACGTAGGTCATCGGTACGAGCAGGCCAAGTCTCGCAAGCGTACAAGAGTACAGCGCAAGCAGTAGCACTATAAACCCGTCCTTTGATGAAGAGGCGGATGTCATGACGGCACCATAAATGTTTCAGCCTGGAGAAAGGAAACGATCTCTTGAGAAACGCATCGAAATCTCGTTTTCAACAGCCCCACCAGTAGTTATACAGCTTCCCAGGTAGACAAAACTCAGTGCTACTTCTAACCTTTCCCCATCGATGGTGAGTGCAGGTAGAGGCGGTTGGCATTTGGATGGTGAAAAGTGCATGCCATACTTCGGCGCTTCAATCGCCAGGCGATTAAGCGCAAGTTGGACGGCCTGCGGACCGTCACCTAACAAAAAGATATCAGCGTAATCCAAGTAAGTATTTGCTTTGTCCCCTTGATTCTCCTAATCCGGATCTACAGATCAATAACACTTTATGCACGCCTTGTGGTTTCTACCGCGGCCTGCACATTGCTTTCACCAATGTTTGTAGTCGAGTTAACAAGCGTGACGAGCTGTGCCACTTCGTTTCCTATCGGTGGCCCGACATTCTAGGACTGGCTGAGACCTGGTTGAATCCTGAGGTAACCGCAAAGGAACTCCAGCTTAGGGGCTACTCATTCTCTCCGTGTAACAGAATACCAAACGGCCATGGTGTTGTTCTGCTATACCTTCGGTCTTTCTTGTATGGGAGTCTTGTAAGCACCTATCGAGGTGAAGATGGCCTATGCGAGCAACTTTTGTACTCGATTCACCTATGTGGTAAACTGTTCGTGGGCGTAGCTTATCGCAGCCCTCAGAGTGCTTGTTTGGACTGATTGCCGCATGCCGAAACCACATGAGTCGTCCGCGCTTCCTACTCATGGGGTTTTTAACTCTGACTTGAGGTTCATTTTCTCCCCGGATAGTAGGAAGTTGAGACAGAGTTCGCTGAGATGATTTTTGAGACTGGGACAGCGCAGCACATCTGCCAGCCGATGCGCATAAGGCCTCATTCAGCTCCGTCGTGTCTGGACCTGATGTTGACCAGCCGCGAACAGCTTGTGTATGATATTCAGGTTCTTGAGCCACTGGCAGCGAGTAACCACTCAGTGGTCATGGCCAGCCTAGAACTGCAGCTGCCATACTCACGTCCACAGAGCCGCTAGTCAAGTGGACTGGGCGCTGCCGCAAGATCCATCTATTAAAGCCTGTTAGTCTATCACAAGAAGGTGTAAAATCGTTGTGCGCTTGTTTCGTACCCCTCAAGTAACGGAAAACCTGGCCAGTGAGGTCATATTGTTTCGGCAAGAGGTATGGTCAATTTTCTCGACGAATAGAATAGAATAGAATAGAATAGAATAAATTTTGTCTGACTGCCGACGATTACGAGATGTACAAGACATCGGAACTTCTGCAACAACAAGAAAGAATTGCAGCGTCAGCATCCGAATAGCACCTTTCGGTCGCAGCCAAGACGGTCCCCAAAGATGTCTGGTTACCTGAAGCAGCGCCTGAGACCTGTAGTTGACGGAGCAGTGTTAGAAGGCTCTGACTGACACCCCCTGACTTCGAGCACTGAGCGTGCGTTTACCTTGGCGGCGCACTTCGCTTTCGTATTTACAAATGGCCGTGCGTCAGTACCGTGTTCGACAGCTGCAGCCCCAACCGAGCTCGACATCCTGGATTGCGGTGTGGAAGATGTACAGCCTACTCGCCTATCTTGACGGCACAAAACCTGCTCTACCTGACGGCCATCACCCGCTGATTCTCAATTCTCTATTGCCCATTATTCCACCTTCCGAGACTGCTCTGTACAACAAGTCGCTGTCCGAAGGCGCATTGCCGAGAGATTGGACATGCTCGATAGTGAAGCCGATTCAGAAGGTCGGTTAGTCAAGCAAGGTGATTATTACCGATCAGTTTGTCTGACCTCCATTTAGACCAAAATGTTCGAGAAGAACGTGAAGTATGGTTTGTAGTAGCTGCTAAAATCGAAAGAAGTGATGTCGGCACAGCACAGTTCCGGGAAACGCTGCTCATGCATCACTAACTTGCTGATGACGCGGCATGAATGGCTTTAGGCGCTGAACTGATGTAAGTCAGTCGAAGTCATCTACTTTTATTTCTGTGAAGTTTTCGACGAAATGAACCTTGAGGTCCTCCTACACCAGCTGCAAATGTGCTGTGTTGATGGCTTACTACGCCGGTGGATCAGCGGCTCCCTTAATGGGCGAAGCAGAGGCTACCGGTAGATGATCATCCAGCTGACTGGTATTCTTATGCTATTGCCGTTCTCCAAGACACAGTACTGGGGCTAGTTTTGTTCCTGATCTTCACCAACGAAGAATTTCAGCTTCTTGGTTTGCTGTGTGCTTTTTGCCGGCGACCTGAAGATTTAGAGTTACTGATGCTCCCGACGACTGCGACGTACTTCAGCATGATTTCGACCACCTGTACATCTGGTCTGCAGATACCGATCTGCCGGTCAACCTAGTCACATCGTTACCTATAGAAGGGTCATGCCACGCATACAAACATTCGTACGATCGTATAGTAGCCGGTCAACCGCAGCACCCTAGAGCTTCACTGTAAGACTTAAGTGTACTATCACTCTGCGACTTGAAATCCGCGGACAACACGAACAGGCTATATGGAAACGCTTTGTGCACTCGAACACAACTTCTACACTTGGTCTGAAGAGATTGCCACTCCTTTCTTTCCTTCCATCATAAGACCGATGCTAGAGTAGTGTTTACCCACCTATTGTCCGCTTACTCGTAGCGAGGGGCAGAGACTGGAACGTGTTCAGCATGTGGCCACTAAGCTCATTCTCAGTTTACTGGGTATGTCGTGCGAAGACCGATACAGAAGACTGCGGCTGTGCACTCTGTCGTATCTTCGGTTTCGAGTGATCCACGGGAACTTACATCTAGGTTACCTCCCCATACTGAGGTTTCTACTGCGCACGCGTGCATCAAGCAGCAACCGCGGGCACCGTTACAACTTGATTGTAGTGCCGGACCTAAAGCAAATCAATCAATAAATCAACAGCAGCAGTACATCAGCCATTTGAACTGATGCTTCGCTGCCGTACAACCATGATGACCTATGAAATAAAGAATAAGAGGAAGGAGAGAAGGGGGACTTACCTGAAAATCTTAATGCCCTAAGCAAACATTCATAGTCAATGCGCCTACACCTTGTGTTAACAACATGTCGTCACAAACAGCTGAGTATCGTGCAAAGATAAGGCGGCATCAGCAAGACAGCTTCATTGCGGCCTTCACTGCCCCGCGTCATAATCAGCCATTATTCAGCAGATAACTCAGCACCAAACACACTTTAAACAGACAGTCCGACTAGGAGACGGCAACAGACGCGCCACTGGAGTTGGTTGCACGCCATGTCTTGTAAAGTCTCGAGCCAAGCCCAAGGCGGGTCACGCGGACTCCAGCCCTGAAGGCGAGACGGACCGATGACACCCATGTTTGGTCGTCAGCGACTGCCAAATCAACCTTTTTCCACCACAACCCTTGCGCCACCCTATATCTCTCAGACTAAACAAGGCCCTCCTAGGTAAGCGGTGACAAGGCATACGTAGCACGTGCCAAAGCCAACGTAACTTATTCAGTACTATATGTTGTTCTCAGGAACTAGCTTTGTCATCACTGTATAGTACCCGCCTAAGCACATCATCGTTGCGGACACACTAGTGCCATTTGACACCAGCAATGCTCCGCAGACAACTATAATCGAAGACTTGAATGCGCCCCAGACCTTCAGACCGAAGGGGCCAATTGTCACTCCTTAGAGCAGGACGGCCCTCACTGTGGTCTTGTAAACGCGGTCTTTCAGACGGAGGGAAACTCCCTTCTGTCACTAAAAGTCGCAATTTCAAGAAGACAGTTCTGGTTTTGCAATGCTTTAACTGACTTCAGTTTCTATGGGCGCATCTTGGTTGCTGTAGCTGCCAATGTAAGTGAATCGATCAACCACCTCGAGTTCCTCGTTAGCAAGGGTCAAGGGGTCATCAAGTGTCCGGTGGTCCTGCAACAACACTTTGCACTTCGAAGGTGCGACGCGCATACCAAATTAGGGGACCACTCTAGAGAAGCTATTCGGGGTTGATTGTGCCGCCCCAACATCAAGCAAGAGGATATCATCTACATAACCAAAATCAACTAACCTTCTACCAAGCAGGACCTCGACGCCTACCTCGTGAGAGATTCCGTAAAGGAACAGTCCATGATAAAGTCCACGACGAAATCGAGCAAAATCGGGGAAATCAGACCTCCCTGACGAACGCCATTTGTGGTCGGAAAACCATCCGACAGGTTACAGTAGACCCTGACACGGTCTGTAGTGTTCGAGTATAGAGCACGTAAGATGTTCATTTATTTCGTGGGAACACCATTCCGCACAAGTAGTTCGAACAGAATGCATCGATCTACTGAGTCAAATGCACTCTTTATGTCCAGGAATACGGCTATTGTCGTTCTGCATTATGCGTGGCGCTCCTCGAGCACCGGCCACAGAGTGAATATGTGGTCAACGCAACCACGTCCAGGGCGGAAGCCCGACTTCTCTTCCTTAATCCGTGATTCTCGCTCCGCAGTGAGGCGACGAGCGAGAATTGAGGTTATTAATTTTTTCACAACTGGCGTTAGGCTAATACCCTTGTCTGTGCCCTTCTTGTATATTGCCACTATAAACGATTCACTCCAGTTAGCCGGGACATTCTCTTCCTTCCAGAAATGTTCGAACAGAAAGGTTAGTGCTTTTCAGAGTACCTCACTTCCCCAGCCTTAGTAGTGTGGTTGGAAGAGTATGCGGGTCTGCAGTACGAAAACGATTGAGGGTTGTGATCGCGTTTCGGACCTCGACCTCCGATGGAGCCTCTAAACAAACCATCAATGGCTCGTCCTGCATCATCTGAGTAGGAGGAGGTCCGGGAGCAGGGAGCCACCCTAACTGATCTTGAAAGTGTTCTGCCCAGTGATCCATACGCGCTCCTTACTATGTATCAATGCACCCGCACTGTCTCTGATTGTCTCACTGACGCCTGGTTTTCTGGGACCAGTGGTTCGGATTAGCTGGAAGAGCTTGTGGTAATTGCCTGCTGCTCCTGCCTCCTCCATTTCTTGACCCTGACTGGTTCATTATGCTTTCTCGTCAGCACGCAGACTCCGCTTTAATTCGCGCCTAATAGTCCGTCTGGTCACATTGTACTTAAAGCCAGCCGGGAGGTTTCTTCTAGATTGCAAACGGTTCGCCGGCCTCTCAGATATCTAGTGACTGGTGCGACAAGCTGATGCTCCTGCATCTTACATGGCGGTCGAGACCCTACTCCACTGAAGCTCAGTGTCATTAACACAAGGCCGCGAAAGTTCGGTACTCAGTGTGTCTTGACACATTTGTTTGACCGAGGGCTGAGACAATATCTCCGTTACCAATCGGATCAGACGCTTGGTGCGCCCCCGGTAAAGTTCATGTAAAAACGACAGCGTACCAAGTCAT
This sequence comes from Dicrocoelium dendriticum, assembly GCA_944474145.2. NCBI lineage: Eukaryota > Metazoa > Platyhelminthes > Trematoda > Plagiorchiida > Dicrocoeliidae > Dicrocoelium > Dicrocoelium dendriticum. The sequence continues at coordinate 46,274,353 of OX104064.1, read as the reverse complement.
GATCAAAGTCGACGCAGGTATTCCAGAACGAGCGGCGATCAAGCATGAAACCACACCACCTGTAACTTATGGCTGTGTGGTCAGTTTAGGTCCATTGCAGGCTAGCTACAGAAGGATGCCAAGTGGCACTTCGGCGCCCGCTTTGTCTAAAAGCAATGCTACTGAGAAATAACTGGTACTCTGCACACAGTTGTAGCAGACGCTCACCGTTATCAGTCCTTTCGGAGTTAAGTCCATAATTACCACCCAGCTGAGCTTCTGAAGAGCTCAGACGCCCTACTTGTGCGTTCATATCCCCTGAAAGTACTATGATATCTGAACTAGTAGCACTGCGTAGTAGGGCGTTCAGTTCGTGATAGAAAGTGTCCTTGACTGCATTAGAACTGCAGTCGGTGGGAGCATAAGCGGAAATAACAAGCATACAGCGTTTTGTATTACTTCATAAATCAACCCCAGCTGATGTCGTCAAACGGCTGCACACAAACGGCTGTTCACCGAAATACAATCAACCAACGATGACTCAGCCTTGGAGCTGTGAATGATACCCATCCTAGCTTGACCAGAAGGTGCCGAATCAGTGTCTCCGGATGTGTGCAACCAACAGCGAGAGGATGAACCGGGTGCAGTTAATTCAATAACCCCATTAGGGTCATTGATCCTAGTTTCGGACACACAACATACCTCAATACGCAGTGTGTCCAACGTGTGTGCGAGTGCAGCCTCTCGACCGATTTGTCTTAGAGTGTAAACGTTGAATGCCGCCATTGAAGCGTGACCTTATAAGGTACGGTTACCTATAGGCGGCCAGTAGGTGTTGGGGGAGAGTGGCTGCAGATGCTGTGTCTCCAGTGGCATTTCCGCTGATGTCAATTAAGCTGGGAATTATAGAAAGATCGTTAATAATGGAGGTCGGGATGGGAGTAAAAGGTAGAAAAGAAAGAAGGGAGACACCAACAGTGGCATGTTTTGCGTATCCGCCCTGCTGTATGTAGCAGATAAGGCGACCCTTGATAATCCTCGCGACGACCGATGCAGGGTGAAGCTTACGTTTGAAGACGAAGTCATGGCTGTATTTGGGCTGAAATACTGCCAGGGCAGGACGATTAGGGTCCTCATCCAAAGTCTTTAGCTCAAAAGCCTGTCCGCAAGGCAGCAGGGAGTTGGCAATGATTTAGTTTTACAGAAATGGACGCCATCCCATTTCAGCCCCCCCCCCCCCACACACACACCTGGAAGACCATGAGACTGAGTTTGTCCGACCTCTAACCATTGACCAACCGGCAGGAGTAGCTCTCGATTGTCCCGGAGGCACCACGCAGTGGTTCGCACCACGTTACCGTCCAGTCTTTTTGCGGATACCTCTTGTTGAAGCGAAATCAGTGTCGGAATTCACGAAATTCCTAGAGGACCACTGCAAACCATAGATTTCGAGAGCGAATCTCATTCGAATAAGATGTCGCACAGCCGAAGTGCGTTAACAGAGCGCATTAATTAATAATGCTGTTCCATGTGCCTGACCGACTATATCTTTTCGTTCTCTAGTATCAGTATTTAGCCATCTAAGTGAAGGCAGTCCGGCATCCATGACTCATGCCACCTTGATAATACAAATAAGCAAACCAATTTGCAAACAAACTCTAACGGAGCTTAATGAGGTGCATCATCACTGTCTAACAGAGTAGCTAACGGTTATACTGACGAGGCCGAGTGTAGGAGCGACACCGGCTGCTCGACTGAGCTATGCCGGACAAGCTATCTAATCAATGGGTTGGGCGCTTTCGCAGCTCCCCTCCGACCGATGACATGTACTATCCTGACCAACTCTGCTTGTCTCTTCATACCTTCTTACCATATAAACCGAGCAAAAGCATGCACTGCGCTCTCAGATAGCTTGTCAGCAGGCAAGCGAAAGTACCACCTATACGACGTGTACAGTACAAATTCAGGAATTGTCCAGTATTGTCAACTGCTAAGTAACCGGCTTTAGTACTTCTTTGGTGCTCTCATCTGATCTGAGGACTGGTCAAGCACTGCCAGTATGTTGCCAACGATAGCACTGATTGTTCCGCACCTTTCCACCATCCTCATCTTAACTATCCGAGCTCTTTCTCTAGCTTGCAAGCTGATATCTCGTCTTTCTCAGATGAGTAGCACTCTGAACTCCGACGCACATAGAAGCGAGCGGCTCAACTTGGTTGGTTTTCTGCTTTTCTCAACGCGCGTTCACCAAATTTTCTCTCCACTCGGTAACATTGGTCGCATCTCTGTATCATACACCCTATCCCTCATCGGTAAGCTTATATTTTGTTGCGTCCATAGGTCATCGGTTTGAAAGCTATCTCACTTTTGTTGGATCTTGCAACAGCCTCTGCCTACTTACTCGAGTGGTCATATACCTACCTAAATAAGCGGACCCATCAGCCACTTAAGGTAGATACATTGCTAGCCAGTGGTGTATTGGTTGTGTCCTGCAGCGGTTCATTACACATACCGAAACATGCAATGCCCTGCATCAGTACGTAGAAGGGAACTTGTGAATGAACTTGGTTCAATCCCAGGAGGGTCATCTCCTCCACATATTTTAGCGCTACCACACAGTCACAAACAGCTGGCTAGTATAGATGGACAAGGACGCATTGATCAGACCGTCTTCTTACAGTTTTCACTGCCCCGCATCTTACACAGCTTTTCCGCACAGACAAAATAGCATTAGACACATGTTAACCAGTCGGTCCAATCAGATGTCAAAAAACGCACCACCGCTGTAAGCTGCTATCCATGTCTGGTCTAAAGATATGTACAGGACGGTTCGATTGAAATCGCCTGGAAAACGAAACGGACCAACACCCAGTCTGTTGGTCATCAACGACTTTATTTCTGGATACCCTCCTTTAAATTCTTGCATCCGTAACTATGACGATATCTGAAATCGTTGCACTGCAAGTCTGCGCCAAAATCCTCATTGCAAACTTCAAGGCTCCAGTCGGTAGGGGCATAACCACTGGCAGCTGCAATCCAACTGTGTCTAGCCCTACCCTTTGCGCAAACCTTTATTGGCGTTGTCATATAGACTACACACAGACAGTTATTCATACGATTCGAATCAGCTACAGATGATGACTTAATCCTGGAACTAAAGCTCCATGCATAATCTGTGGTTGCTGCATTCTTGTCTCTGGAGCCTGCATGACCAATCGCGAGAAGATTGGCTAGGCGCAATCAATTTAACAACCGTGTGCGGATCATTGATGCTAGTTTCTGACAAGTGTCACACGTTAACACTGAGGGTATCCAGTGTTCGTGAAAGTTCAGCCTGTTAACCCAGCTGTCTTATGATACGGACGTTGCACGCCGCCAGAAGAATGGGGCAGCTTTTTCTATACAGTGTTTTTGCTGGTAAGAGTCTGATAGGTACAGTGGGAATATAGCTGATGACAGTTTTAGTAGGGCTGCAGCTGCTGTTGTGTACACGGGTGTAGATTTACAGTGGATTATAGCAGGTTATAGGGGAAGTAGGTAGAAAAGGAAAGAAGGGTGGCCTTGGCAGTGGCATGTTTTCTTTTATCCGCCATATGAAACCGCGCGACGACCAGTGCGGGATAAGGCTGGAGTTGTAGGAGAGAATTTTGGTTGTCTGGTGGCTGCGATACCATGGGAACTCCAAACCTGGACAGGATAGCTACCCTGGAATCGAACCCAGATCCACTGTCCCACATTACAAAACCACTTAGATCCCGGCGTGAGAATGAAAGGGGTAAGTACAGCACCCTCTTAAGGAGCAATATTATAGATAATTCAGAAAATAAGCCAGTTTTTACAAGAGCCCTACACAGCACAGCAAACAGATGTGATCGACCAAATCACAACGGGTCTCCGAGACTCCTCGGAGCCCGTTTTTAGTATTAGCGGAGCGAAAATGTGTAACCAGTGCGCCTTCTTCCGGTGTATAAACCAACGTGGCCCGCATTTATCGCGAGTCACTAACTTCTGTTAGTATGCGGTATTGACGGATCTCGCCCTTGAAGTTGTTCCAGATCCTTTTCATATATAAATACCCAGTGGGAACTTAGTTTAACTCAGCTGGACACTGATTGCTGTTGCCTAGCCATCGCCGGCGCAGTAAGTCTACCCCGTTGGGACCCATGTACGGAAAATTCCAGTGGCCCACAACGCTGAATGCAATGGCGCAAAACTGGATGCAGTAGAAACAATGCACGCTATCTGTTTACATTATCGATATTGGCGCACAACATGCAATTTCTCACTATTTCGAGATCTGCAAACTTAGTGTGCTAGCGAAAAATCCCTCGATTATATTGCAAATTCCTATCGCAGAAACTCACCGGATCATTAATTTGAAACACGACATGCTAATTGTTAGAGATGGGGAAACACTCTCAGATTATATTGATGTCTGGCGATTTTCCGGTATCAGAACCGCAGAAGTTGATCATAAGAATGTTCTTCAAGGGAATCCCCTTTTCCATTTGGCAATGTGGACATTGGGAGGTTTTGAGTTTGCATCCTTTCAACAGTCAGCTGTCATACGTGCCTTAGATGGGAACTCCAGACAACCCTTCGTGACCAAGCCACGGTTCAAGCATGTTCCTAGTGCCGTTGTCTTCCAAAAGGTATTGATACCGATCTTACCGAGGATGTCACTGGGAGCTTGGCTCGGGTCTAGATCGTTACAACTTCAGACACCACAGTCGTGTCAGATAAGGCATGGAGAATTTTATCATTCAACATCAAACGACCGTATAGCAATCAGAGAGCGCATCAGGTGACGAACAGAAATTGGTTGATCACTTTAGTGGTGCACGTCGTTCTACTGACTACCCAGTTTGGTGAACAATTTTCATCATAGGCCATTGAAACTCCTGTGGTTCGATCGAATTGAGACTTTTGATCTCATTGATATCCCAGGTAGTCAGATTTGAGCGAATATTCGGCTTCAAACATAGCAGTCATCGAAAACCATAGCTATCGAGAGAAATATGGATTGCTTCTTTGTGATGGTCTGGGTAAGCGCACGAAATCACATACTTCATTATTTCTAGTAGATTACACTATCCCAGTACTTTATGTCATACACCCAATAACTTACGCAGCAATACCAGTTGTTGCCCACGAACTGGTTGCTTAGTAACAAGTATTTTGTCCGTCTTCCTAACTTCTCAGCGTCAATCGAGTTACTCAAAAAGTCATATGGGCGAGTTCGGATCTGCACTGATTTCCCGACGACTGTGAATACAGCAGTCTACTTCCATCGACACTGTCCATTCCAGCTGATTTGTTTGGGAGTTTAATGTTCTGCGCAGTTTTCTCTATCAGACATTTAGCTGCAGATCGTAGTCCATTAAACTCCAAAAGAGTTGCTCATCTAACATACACCGAACACCCTCGTCAGTACAATTAAACTTGGTGTTCCCGCTAACCATTTTCGGTAAAGCATGGATGTAGTGTTGACAGGACCAGTAGAGCTGCTTAGTTTTCGGACGACATTTTTGTTGCCGGTGTTGCTGCCGACAACCTCCTCGACAAACTGAGTCAGGCTTTTTGTCATATTCGAAAATACGGATTCGGAGATACCCACGGAGATACACATTCTTTATGAATTGATCAGGTTAATCAGTACTACTGGTGACAAAAGTTCCTGGCCTCAATGATCATCGAGGTCATTAAGATGTCTCTTCCTAAAGGCATTTCCATGCTTATATCATTCTTTGGATTCATCAATCACACTGCAATCCATTTGAACTTTGGTGCATCACTCACACTGTTTGTTTAACGTGCTGTTGGTCAAGCATCTGCGCTGTTATCAATCAGAAAGCTACCCAAGCTTATTTAAAGGAATTAAAATAATTCCATGTCCTGGCCTCGTGTCGACAATATTACGACCGAACCCCGAGCACGCATTCATCAGCATTGCTGCCTCTTAACTTTATAGGTCGATATGCCTGATTGATCCGAAGATTGCTAGCCATTGTTTATGGTCTTTGAGAACCTCATGCTTCCTTTCACTAAGAATTTGGTAGCACTTTTATTGCCAATGCAACCGCTAAAGTCTCAATTCTCTCCGGCATTATTTTCATTTCTATAGTGCCAATGATATGACCTTGTTGGCAGTCGTCCCTGCGAGCAGCAAGTACCCAGGTTCCCTGTTCCCAACTGACTGCGATTCGTAGGTGATATCGTTTAGCTCAAAACATGGACGGTTCTTCCACAGCGCTTGTTGGCTCTTATATGACAGGGATGACTATGAACAATATCGAATTTAACAGCACCTCTGTGCACTATACGGTATTCAGTTGAACGACAAACTGCACCACGGATATGTCATCATCGTCCTTTAGGAACACTAAAGAAAGCTCTTCGGCCCCATATTCTTCGTTTTGCTCCAGCCTAGCCAGTTCGCATTCCATCTCTTCGATGCTCCTGGTCTTGGCTTCAACTACTCAGATTCGTTCGTTCGCTAAACAATTGCCACACAACACGCTTGTTGAATTGCTCTTCGAAGCGTTTCGCCTGATACACATCTCGATATATCTGAGAAAGGGCAAAGTTTTCGTCTTCGAGCAGGCTCTTCACTATTCCAGGGAGTTTCTGGACGTGTGTTCTGAATCCGTTGGGACTGTAACCAATGACTTCAATAGCACTCATCCTTTCTACTATCCGTCTCTATTTACCAACACTCCCGATCGCTCTGGATACCCTTTGCCGGGAGCCTCTTCATTGTTTTGTAGACGATAAGGCTGATTACCTTTGCTTTCATCAGACCTATAGCGGTTCTCGAAACACATGCTTCCTGATGGCATTTCATGACAGAGTAGCAAGCTGCTTAAACCACCTTCATTCTGGTATAGTGAAGTCCATCCAAGTCGACATGCGACTCACTAATCTTGTTCATCAGTGCTTGTTGACATCCTAACCCGGATCATTGGTTTTGGTAATTGCTAGTCGGTTTCACTGTATTTCGATGCGAATTAAAATAACAGTAGCGCGTTACCACACGCTCTGAATCTGGCGTTGATTCGCGCCACCGGTGACTATTAATCTACGACTAGATGATCTTCAGAGTGACGTGCCTTTTGGTGGTCACTGAAGGATGCGATGCGAGTGTTTACCTGGACGTTCTGTTACTCAAATTTTAAGGCTTTCTCAAAACAGTTGAAGTATTCGATCGGCACACTCTATGTGGCAAACATGCCTTTTTGAGCCACCCATCAATCGTTTGTTTGTTTGTGTGCTACCTTCAGTGGTGGTTTCGCAGTGCCCGCACTTCTGTTTCTGATGTTTCGAAGTATGTATATTTCTTTGACGACCTATCATCATCAACCAGCTGTTCATTCGTAATGGTCATGTCGCTGCAAAGGCGTTTTTGTTGTTTACACCTGTCAAATGTTGTTCTCTTTAGAACACGGCTACGCCTCCGCACTTACTCAACTAAAGTCACTGCTGCATGCTTCACTTGCCACCATTGTTAGTTCAACTAATGGTCGATCTATCTGAATTCAGCCGGTCAGGTCGCTGCAGTCATTTCGCTCTTTGGGTATAGTCCCTAAATCCATGGATACACCGCGATACTGTTCGAGGTACTTTTCTCCTTCGCCCAACACATTAACACCGGTTCAATGCACCAGTCATATGACCTAAACTACTCCAAGTTGATGGATAAAAGACTAGATCGTGGATATGACCATTTAGTATTGATACAACGAGATCAAGAGTCAACATGTGTCCCGTAATGACTGAGTTATATATATATATATATATATATATATATATATATATATATATATATATATATATATATATTAATGGTTAACTCACTGATGATTGGCTGGGCAGTGGCGCAGTCTGATTGGACCGGGGGGGATAGCTGGGATCGGTTCATGTGCAGCCTTTGGGTTAGGCTTCCGTATATGACAACCAGCATTTCCTGTACGCAGGGTCTTGTGTTCATCTGTGCAGTGTATGTGATTATCTATTCCGGATTGAATTTACTCGGCTTACCCACCTTTTTAGCGTTGATATTTTGCTTCTTGGCATTGACAGTTTCACCTCTTCCCCTAACCATCTGCTCAACCTCGTGCGCTTTCAGCAAGGAACACATCGCGAACTGGTAGGTAAACGGGGCGTCTACTATGAACTGGTGCAACGACAAGAAAGTGGCACGCTACCGCCTGTTTGATTTTACTTCTTTCTGCCTCGTCTTCTGTTTTGTATACTTATTCTCCCACATTTGTACGATTTTTTTCGACCATTTAATGGATATAATATTGTTACATTGAGCAGTCTGCTGTCATGTATTCGCGCTATGAATATACGGTTTATTCAGATACTGTGCCTGGAAGAAGACTCTCTCTGTGTATGTCACCAGCTTTCTAAGGACATCATGCCTCAGGATGTTGCATTTTGACTCTGATAGACTTTTGAAGCTTAGCCGCACACATGCGGCCAATCAAGCGAGTTTCCCTATGCATGTCAACTGAACGAATTTTCGACACCGGAGTCCCGAATTATGTGACCACCGTACATTAGATCCCCAGGTCGGGTAATCCTAGATTCATCGTCACACTACCGTTTTGTATGGCTATTTCGCGGAAATTGTCCACATAATTAGTAGGATGGTGTTAGCTCAAAACGAGCGGCGTCATTTAATCCATCCAACATGGAATGCAGCCGTTGGAACACCTAGGACCCTTAATTCGAACGGAAGCTTACTTTCATCATTAACCTGTCCCTCAAGATCTAAGTTTCTTGCCGATTAACATAAAGAGGAAACATTCGAATTGGCTATGAAACAGACGGAGGGAAAGTGCTTGTTATAGCTCCGACGACTGGATTTTACAGCGAAATTAAACTTCTTCGTCACGTATTCTGGGCGATCGTTTTACTCGAGGGTCACATTGTCTGACTTTGCACAACACTCTTGGTCTGAAGATCACGTGACCAATGAATACCTAATCTCATGTGGTTACAGCAAATAGAAGTTAAATATGTGCAACTCCGACGAACTATAATCAGAAGTACTTAATCAGACCACTTGTTTCTTCAGGCCCTCTTGTGCTATTGTAAGCATGTTTGACTCACCGTAATGTTGGGCTCGCAAATGTGAGATGTTGTTATGACTGGGCCATCTCTCTCCGATACTAAGGGTAAATTCAGCAACGTCTTGGACTGCTGTACGGTTTTGGTCTCCACTACATGCTCCGGTAGGCTGTACAGAATATTGACCCCTACGTTCGAAGCACAGGGCGTCAAGAACTCTCCAGATCTGGAAGCACAAGCTTGCACTGGTGTTGGCAGTGTTCACGTGCTGAGTATCAGCCTCAGCATGGGTAACTCATCGAGATTTAAAATATGGGGGTCCTGATGAGATCAACTCACATTCCACGGTGGCACAGAGCACACAGTTCGAGTTTCTCGCATCGGTCTTTGTACAGTAAATCCTGTAGACTGAGGATGCGCTTGGTAGTGACGTTTTGGACCCTTCCGGTTTTCTTCACCTCGCCTCCGGTGATCAGACAGTAGTCAGCTGAGCCGTACTCTAGCATTTATCTTATGGTCGAGCAAGATGCGTTTGTGTGCGCAAAAATATATTAAGACATAGCCTGTTCTTATTGTCCACGAACTCCAAATCACAGCATGAAAGTACCACTGGGTCCTTCACAGAAAGATGTAACGGTTGGCTTTCAATGGTGCAAGTTGCACCATTATCCTTACCCTTGTCTAAGAATGCCGATTTGGATGGATTGGGCGGGAGGTGGTATTCTGCAGACCGTAGACAGACCGCCCATCACTTATTTTCATCTGTTACGAGCAAGAATCATCAATTTCCTCTCAATCTCCTTCCACGAAATAAGTTGTAGTCTTGATCTGCTGATTCTCTTCCATGGGCTTGTCCGGTAAGGGTGACTGCGAGCACACTTTGAACCTGCCACCCAGTTTAGTTCAGTGGACCGTGGAATTACCATTTACTATGGTGCCGTTTTGGAACGTGGTCTGTACCACATCAATGACAGCCCTTCGCAAATGAGTGGGCCATTACTCTGAACACAAATTGCGAATGGCACATGTTGCTACATCATTACTGGATTGCTTATGACGCTTCGATACATGCAATCTCTTCGTGTGTACCTGTACAGGTCTTGATCAGGCGCCTAACTTCAAGTTAACTTTACATTACTTAATCCTGCTGCCTACCAGGTAGCAATTTCATTATTTAGTATGCTGGATTTCATTGGCGAATGGGATTCGTGAGTCGAATGCAGTGTTTAGCTGCTTCTAATGCGCCACACTGTCTTCGAATCTTCTCGTTCATTTGACTTGCGGAGTCCTCACAGTTAGTGGACAACTGAAGGCTCCATTGGTTTATTCGAATCACTTGAGATGGTTCCGCAATGTAATCAATCTCCGAATCTTCATTTTTCATGAGGTAACGTGTGGCTAGTGGTCTCAACGCGAATTGGTGGCAGGGTGTCGTGGGATGAAGACCGGTTCCCTTGAGAACGGTCAGGTATTGTTCAAACCCACCTGATGTTCATGTCTGATAAGGTCCTGCATAATCATTCCGTTATCAAACCAGGGTTTCCATTTCTGCCGTTAGCCGATCCGCTTGCTGGCTCTCCACAAAGTTCTACGTGTCACTGATCGCCGCGTATTCGTTGGTAGTGAAGCCATCGCAGTTGCTCGAAAGATCTATTGGAAGCGCGCTTATGGTATAAATTTGCAACTGAAATTGGAGCACCTTTAACTCATCATAGTATGTATGCACTGATTTTTCGGGCGCACTTTAACTTTTGCTGCTTTTATTCCCTGATTACTCAACGGATGGCACTTGTCATTTTACCTACTTTTATTGTGACCTATAGGTGCTCGAATAGTTGGCAGTCTTCGAATACAAAGTCTGTAAGCATTCCATTGCGTGATGGCTTTCTCTGCTACGCTCCGACGCGTTGCTCATTCATCCCACTAAGTATTTTTGACTAGCTGTGGTGGTGCGTTTACAGTTGAATCATCCGGTGATGTGAGCACCAACTTGTGCATACAATATGCTCCATTCGGAATCTCTTGATGCTGCCCTCTTTTCCCACTTTATTTCGCGAATGACTCCTCAACCAGAGGCGGTTCTCAATTCGGTTAAGGCAGTGAGTTTCTGTATGGGTCGCTACATTCCTTCCTGCCGTCGTCATTGCACACAAATAGGTCGCTTGGGTTCATTTCTCTAATGGCCGATTCACAATGCACCTCAATACACTGCTCTCCGCTTTACAACTGTATTTCATCACCTGAATTGCATCCCTGCTTAATCCATATATCGCTGGCTGCACCTTTTCCTACTTATGGAATAACCGAGCCACAGCATCTGACCATACATAATGGTCCCGAGGTGTTTTCGACATTCTTACCCTTTGATCGCACCGGCGGTTAAAATGTGCGCGGGTGGTCGTTAAAAAAGCGTCTACCAAGCGCACTGATACCGACAAAGCGCCATGTTCGTTTGCGCGGACGCCGCCTTCCACCGTGTGTTTAATTTGCTCTATTGTAATGTACTTCATAGTCGCTAAATGTCCTCCAGGCATTAGTTACGACTGCGTACTACTTTTCAACCAGTTGACTCTACACGAAAGCCCTTTAGTGGTTGCTTTACGATACCTCAAACAATCAATAGGTTACACACAAAAATGTGTTGTTTTCTCTCAGGTGAATCGAACTCGCGTATTTGTCTACTGTGTTCTGCTTGCGATACGTAATCTAAGCTCGAGACTGCCTCGCTCAAGCAGACATCTGTCCTTATGAAGAAGCTTTTGGCCGGCAAGCTTGAAATTTCTTGCTTGATCCACAACACTGACTGCCTCCGACTGAGTTGCTCAAAAATACGAGGCCGCTCGTTGAGTGTAATGTTGGGAATGGGCATTGATCAAATGCAGGGTAGACAGATGCACTGGGCTTTCGTGCTGCTCTTTTACCTGAGTCGTGTTCAAAAGCAACGAAATCACCCCCTTTATTTATTTTGAGGTGGCTCTTGCGTGGGTGGATTGTGACAGGCGGCATTGATTAGGTCCACGATTCACTAAAATGTATCTCAGTCAGCAACATGACGTCGGTGCTAATCCTTCTCTTTATAGCGTCTTCATTCATACATAACGTTAATCTCTATGGCTACCGAAAGTTGACCTTAAGGTTATCTCGCGTTCTTTCGACTAAGTTTCTTATTTTCATTGTCCCTTCGGTGAGATCTGGGTATCAGAGTCACGAGCCCAGAACGCGTATCTTATAGTCTGCTAAGCAGTATGATGTGATAACTTCGCACACAGTTCCCCTCCTCCGATTTCTTGTCACTAATGTTTATGTTCGTTCGGCTTCTGCATATCTGAAGCTGTATTTCATTGGTATAGAGCTGAACTGAACGGTGTTGCCTCGTAGTCCCTACCCTTAATCGGACGTTTCGAGTCACTCTGGTACTAGTAACGACAGTTAGCGTTAGAGTACATAACCTCGGAATCTTGTTTCTCAACCATAAAGAAATGATTTTCTGCAAAAGTTGGATCGAATTAGCCAAGTTGTCTTTTTGGTTGTTTGCATCTTTATCTACCTCTTCCGATGGGCCGTTTTTGGTGGTGGGGCGTGTAAACCTTTTGTATCTGCGGCATAGGGTGCGGACGTGATAAGTGGTGCCCTGGCACTTCTTCAGAACTGCCTGAATAAACAAATGTTGCCTACCATGTAGAAGCATAGTTTAGTTAGTCCAATCTTTAAAGACGGCAGTCGTTTGGAATTCATAGATCGTCGTTCAGTGTTCTCTATTCCTGTGCTCTATGTGGTTTCAGCCAGGGGTGACCTATTGACTATCTTAAGTTTGAAATTTTTTCAGAATTTGAGTATCAAATCGGTATTGTAGGTGTATCAGATGTCCCAACATGTGCGTGACGCATTTAGGCTATATGATGATAGCACTGAGCCTTGAAGTCTCCTGGTATGCGTAGTGAGAGGATTGTAGGGTTCTTACTGATTCGGATTCAGTGCACAGACCAGTGTTTTCAAATTATCCGGTGCAGTGTGCTTATGCTTTTGCACATAAGTTGTAGCTTCATGATCCAAAGAAGTGATTCGGGACTGGCCTAATAAGCAAATGACATTCGTTGCCATAAAGCTCTTACTGACACTGGTCAATTGGCCCGACTATCCAGGCACCTATGTCATTTACGTTTATGTGACCACCAAAGAAGTTGTTTCGCACATATTCATAGCTTATCAACTAAGATCACAGTGCTACAGTGCCACTATATCATTCTACATTACTATACACGTCAGCTAGAGGTGGAAAACTCCTCAGCTATAGTGCCGCAATACAAAAGTCGCAGAACAAAACATGCAACAGAGACACAATGGCTGAGTCACCAGTAATGAATTGACATCGTTCCGGAGAGCTAACAGCCGGCTATTATGCCGCAAAAATGAGTTCTATTATGCCTAACGAATGAGATCGTGGTTGGAGGGGGGATGGACAAAGAAACAACACAAACGCCACTGAGGTCGACTCCTTGCCACCTCAGCAAGTGTATCCAACCAAACGTGTTCATCGTCTTTCGGACCCCAACCAGGAAGCTCAGAGGCTCCAACCGAGGCCAACTTCGAACTAAGGGGCTTCATTCCTCTTTACCAAGTCATCGCTTCTCCACCCCTTCTCTTTTTCTATCCACATTCCCGGCGCGCAAACAACGCACGTCGCGGGAGTCGGTGCGCTAGCATGCATAACACGTGGCCAAGCCTTCAGAGCCTGGTACATGATGTAACGATGCTGAACAGTTCGCTTCTTTTCCCTGTGCCATAAACTAGGCGTCGAATGCGCTCATTGCTCACACGGTGTTCCCACCAGATAGGAGCCAAACTGCGTAGGCACCGGTGGTCAAACGTAACAAGCATTTCTTTGTCTGCTGGTCTAATGGGCCAGGTTTCACAACCGTACAGCAGTGTCGAACGTACGGCTGCATTATGCACTCTACCCTTCAGGGAGAGAGTAATGTCGCGTCAGCGCCATAGGTGGTAAAAGTTGGCCAAAGTGCCTCGAACTTTTGCTATACGGTTCGTGATCTCGTCTTCGATCCCAAGGGCGCTGATACAACTCCCCAGGTAGTTGCATTTTTGAACGACTTCTAGATCATCCCCACTGGGGTTCAACTCATGAGGTGATCCCTGCCAACCTTGGAGAAAAGCTTTGCACTTCGAGGGTGCAAAACATAGCCCTAAATAGCTGATATTCAGTGTTAATCTGTCCAGTGACGCTTGGCACGTTTGGGATCTGTCACATATGAGGGCAATATCGTCAACTTACTTCAAATCAAGAAGTCGTTCACCTGGGAGCAGCTCCACACCTAAGTCGTGTCTGTGAACGCGATCTGTATCACTTCGTCAATAGCGAATTTGAAGAGGAAAGGTGACAGCGGACGTCATTGTCTCACACCACTGGAGATATTGAAGGGCGTCGACAGATTACGTTATCTCTCACTCTGTCCGATGTACGCGCGTAAAGCGCTAGTATAATATTTACATATCTCTCGGTCACACGTTTCCTTAGCAGACAGTACCAAAGAGCAGATCGGCCGAGTCGAAGGCACCTTTGCTGTCAAGAAACACGACAACGGCGGGTCGCCAATAAAGATGGCGGTGCCCCAGCAGTTGACGCAAACTGAACATGTGATCGTTGCGGCCACGACCTTGATGAAACCCAGCTTGCTCTTCACGAATCTGGCCAATGCCAGCATATGCATCAGAGACATGCCCAAATCGCCTTGAATACACTGTACAGCTTGTCGTTTTTAATCATGGGAAATTGTACAGCAATGCTGATATCTGCTAGCAGTGCCGGACTAGTACTGCTGTTATCCCTTAGTTGGTATTCGGAACCGCACTTCCTAACGCAGCACTGGACCATCTTTCGATTTGCAACCGCCCACTTTGGCCTGACCATGATCTTTGTGTGCCCGTGGACCGCCTACCTCAACTTTCACTGTTTACCGCATTGGACCAAACTGCTGGTTGACCAAACGTTGACATGACAACCAGCACACAAATCGATCGGATATGTACATCTCATCTTTCTTGCTATATGCCTCGGGATCAGACACATTATCGCTCGGGCGGCACATCTCCGCGTGACACTGGCGATGCAAATAGGGCCAGTGTTCACTCTATGCCCTTCTCTGTGCCATATGGTTTCTGAGCTACTTTGCTTTCCTCACATTGTGCTGCGATGGCGGCGTGAGATCTAGAATCTCAGCTCAGCGACCTGAGGCGCCGCAGCCTCATGGTCTTTCACGCATCTGAATCCTGTGATTCCAATCCTTAGGTGCGCTCTGAACATGACGTCGAGTTTTTGCAAACTCTGGTTGATAGACTGCTCGACGTGGATGAGGGCGGGCTCAAAGTGAAACAGATCGCTCGTCTCGGAAAGAGAACCGAGGGCAAAAGTCGACCTATGTGGGTGACTTTTGTCGAAGAGGAAAGTCCTAACTTAATATTGTCCCGCCTTAATAGGCTGAAAGCTCTAAAGATCCACGTGCGCGCTGACTTAGACTCAGCAGACAGAGAGAAACTTGTCTGCGATGATTGAACTAAAGCGACGCACGGACGATGGAGTAACAGATCTCCGTATCGTAAATTTTCAGGTAGTCACCCGGATTCCTCCGCCAATCCGGATCAACAGGTTTCTGATGCTTCAGGCGCGCCCAGCGGTTCCTACCGCGGCCTGCGCGTAGCCTTTACTAACGTCTGCAGCCTGATGAACAAATGCAAAGAGCTGTACTGCTTTGTAGCCCCTTAGCGGCCAATGTATTAGGCCTTGCTGAGATATGGTTAAACTCCGACATAACCGCCCAAGAAGTGGAAATCAGCGGCTACTCGTGAACCACTGTGATAGACCATCAAATGATCGCGGTGGCATTCTACTTTACATCAAGTCTTCCTTGTGTGGGAGACTAGTGAGCGCCTATCCAAGCGCTGATGGTCTATATGAGCAGTTATGGTGTTCGATTCACCTCAGACGCTGTGAGATGCTCGTAGGCGTGTTATATCGCAGTCCACTGAGCCGCTGCTTGGACTGGTTACCGCATGTCCGCAACAACATGAATCGTCAGCTGTTCCTACTCATGGGCGATTTCATCTTACCCCGAATACAATGATCTGAGGCTGAACTTCTCCCTGGCCATTGTGAAGTCGAGAAGAAGTTTACGGAGTTGATATTTGAAACCATGGCCACACAGCACATCAACCAACCGACGCGCACAACTCCATCGTGCTTAGACCTGCTTTTGACCAGCTGTGAGCAACGTGTACATGACCTTCAAGTTTGGGAGCGAGTGACCACTCGATAATCATAGCCAGCTTGGAACTGCCGCTGCCGTATTCTCCCCCGCTGGAGCCAGCCTTCAACTATTGGAAGACGGACTTTGATGTCCTCACTCGAGTAGCGAGCCAGATGGACTGGTCTTTACCAGAGGATTCGTTTATTGAAACCTGTTGAACTAACCTTAAAGTGGGAGTGAAATCGTTATGCGCCCGATTTGTGCCCCTCAAATTTCGGAAAGTTGGGCCAGTCAAACCACATGGGATGGACAATAAGTACAGCAAACTGATCCGACGACGCAGACATGGAACAAATTCGTGTTATCTAGCTCTGATGAGGACTACAATGCGTACAAGGTACAGCGAAATCTCCGCAACAGCGCGAAAACGAAAAAGCGCAGAAGCTTCGAAAAGCGGCTTGCAACCGCCGGAAAAACTATTCCCAAATGGATCTTCGCCTGCCTGAAGCGGCTCCTGAGGCCTATAGGCAATATGCTAGTGTTGGAAGGCTCAGATGGACAGCCCCTAACCTTGAGCACAGATCGTGCGTCCGCATTGGCAGCGCACTTTGCCTCCGTAGTTGCAAGTGACCAGGTGTCTGTAACGAGTACGACCAGTATCTCTCCCACTGAACTAGACATCCTGGATTGCAGCATTGAAGATGTACGCCAGCTTCTGGCAAGTCTTGACGGGACGAAGCCTGCCGGGCGAGATGGAATCCACCCACTGATCCTCAAGTCCCTATCGGCCATCATCTCGCTTTCTGTAACTGTGCTGTTCAACAGGTCACTATCCACTGGTCTATTACCGGACGACTGGAAATGCTCAGTCATAAAGCCAATACCGAAAGGTGGTAACCCAAGCAAGGTAGACAACTACCGGCCGATCTGCCTGACTGCTGTTTTGACAAAGACGTTCTAGAAGATTGTAAGAGTCTTCTGCAGCTTCTCGAGTCGAAAAACCTCTTGACGCCCGCACAGCATGGTTTCTTGTAAAATCTCTCGTGCATCACCAACCTACTGTCGACGTGGTAGGAATGGTTACAAGCGCTAAACCAAGGCAACTCGGTCGACACCATTTACATTGACTTCAGTAAGGCTTTTGACACGGTGAATCATCCAGTGCTCCTCGATAGGCTGACGGTGTGCAGTGTTAGCGGCTCACTGCATCTATGGATCAAGAATTGTCCTGTTGATCGAAAGTGGAAGGTCCACGTGAACAACCATTTGACCGACTGGTATCCATCGAGCAGTGGCGTGCCCCAAGGCACTGTACTGGTGCCGATTTTGTTTCTCATCCATGTAAACGATGTGCCTCAGCTACTCCAATCACCTTGTAGGTTGTTCGCAGATAAAGGTGTGGAGAGTAATCCGCGAACCCAATGATTGTGATCTGTCTCATCAAGACCTCGACCGCCTCTCCACGTGGTCTGCAGAGGTCAACCTTTCGATCAACCCGGTCAAGTCGCAATACATGAGGCTGGATGTGAGCACAGTCGAACCTACACGGTGGCCGGTCAACCGTTGCATCTCCTGCCTTTCGTGCTAAACCTCGGTGTACTCTCACACTGCGACCTAAAGTCCATGGACAACACGAATAGGCTTTACCAAAACAGCATTCATATGCTTTTGGCGCTCAGGCGTAGCTTCAGCACTTGGCCTGAAGAGATTGCCACTCGCCTCTTCGTCTCAATTATACGACCAATGCTGGAGTATGGCTCTCCCGCGTATTGTCCTATCATCCGGGGGCGAGGTAGAAAAGATTGAGCGAGTGCAGCATGTAGCCACCAGACTGATTCCCAACTTACGAGGTGTGCCGTATGAAGACCGGTGTAAGAAACTAGGGCTGTACACCCTAGCTTATCGTCGAATGCGGGTTGACCTCATCATGACGCACCGGATATTACATCTGGGTGATTACCTCATGTTGTGGCCGCTGCTTCATCTGCGCACACCAAGCAGCACACGAGGACACCGGTACAAGCTTGTCGTACCGGATTTGAAGCGGGCCGCCCGCCAAGTCTGTTTCGAACGCAGAACGGTGAATGTATGGAACGACCTGCCGCAGCACGTAGTTGAGGCAAAGTCGGTGTCGGAATTTAAGAAATTCCTGGACAAACACCTTGCCGACATAAAATATTTCGAGTGCACCACAACACAATGGGTCTTTGTCTCTGAGTGACATTAGATGCAACTACACAGAGAAACCTCTACTTGCTGCTTCCAACCGGTAATCAACATACTTTGGTGCATAGATAATGATTTATACGGGGTTATGTTGTGCTATTTTCCTCTACCGGTCTCGATTAAAGGGGTGCAGAGATGGGTGGAAATTAGCACAGAGGAACCTACATTTCCATCAGAAGGTGATGTATCTCATCACATGATTTGATGTGACGGCCAAGGTTATGCGATCACGCATCGCTATCCGGCTTTCTGTAGCCGACCTGGCTGGACAACCGTCCGCTGTAATGCCAATGATATAGAACCGCTCCAACGCGAAAACTTCGAAACCTGGATGATATGGATAATATCACTGGATCGTTGATGTCCATGGAATAACTGGAACAATGCTCACGTATACGAGAAACCTGTGTTCTATGCTATGACGGTTACGGCTCCCAAGTCTCCATGTCGCTGTTGAAAACTGCCTCCTGTCTCATCTCTTCTGGGCAACCCTATTGTGGCCTTCAGGAATATAGTTTCCTCAGGAACCAAACCGAGGCACCCTGGTTGCTTTGTAAGGCGTTTCTGTGGCTTTCTGGGACCCAATGCGGACTGTCCGCACATGTATTATTTTACTTCGGATAACTGTTGTGGTACTGTCTGATTCGCTTTTCTCTTGAGCCTCGAGCCCGTTTTGTCCACCGTCCACAGGTTTCTACCAGTGGTCATTAAACTAATATCTGTGTACCTCGATAATGTTTTTTCCCTAATGATACTTATCACCAGCATATTTGTAAATCATCTATGAACCTCATGCCGCCAAATTCAATCTCTTCACCTCCATGATTTGTCTGTACTTGGCTCGTGACATCCCAACGCCTTCATTAGAGTCCTACATAAGCTCATGAGGACGTGGTTGGTCTGCGGTGAATGGGTGGTGACCGTCAGTTCAACTTAGTAGAGGAGTTGGACGCCTTCGTTACGTAACCGGATTTGGTGATACTTCCGATAACCCAGTTTTTATGATCCGTATCAAGAATCAGAATTGACAGTACATTTGTGCTACAGACCTCACTTAAACTCCTTCTGATCTTGCATTTTTCCTATTGAATCACTGTCAGCTGTCTGATACTCGACTGGACCTCCGTTACATTCATCCACAGTTCCACTTGTCCCAGGGACGTCAACTATGTCTTATTTCAGAGAGACACTTGATGGAGTCAGCTAACACCCTAACATTCTACAACTCAATGAACGTCTCCTTATAGTCAAATATTGGTATACCATTAACCAAATTTGTTCGGATACTATCAATAAACTGATAGTTCCTGTTAGTGAAGCGCGTGGTTACTCGTATTGCGGCGAAAATTGATGTGGCATTTGTAGCCGTTTCGATGACTCCTTGGACTCGCCCAGTACATCGTCCTGTTCAAACTACCTAGACAGCGTGTCAGTAATGCTACTCTAAGATGCATATGTTACTACCTTCATGGAACCAAATGTTATGCCATCGTGCTGAGTCACGTTTTAGGAAGTGTGCAGCAGACACCGGAGTACATTTTGAGACATCTCTGTTTCAAGGTTTCACAGTTTCTTTTACCCATCGTTGTATTCTTATTTGCGAGTTCTGGTCGGACAACAACTAGGGGCTAGATATTCATAAGTTTCTACGGGATGTCATCGATGACGTTTTAAGATAGCTTTTCCAGGTATCTCTTTAACCTATCTGAGTTCCTCCCGACCAGGCTGCCAACTGATGCTTACTACGAGAACTGGAACCTATGCAATTACTTGGATATCCTAAGCATTCATGCTGATAGAAACAGGACGCGCATTCTAGGTGAATGCAACCCCCCAATGGTTATGATAACGAATCTTCTATTGCAGTCTATCTGAGCGCATCCCAGTGAGACGCTCGTTTTCCAGACTGTTTCGTATATGATCCATCCACAACGTTTCTCATGGTCCCTTTTGCAGGGAGGTTTCCACTGTATGTGATAGAATTTTCATATGTTTAGACGAATCATAGTGTGGCAGAATGACGTGGCGATGAAACGTAATCTCTATTGACGCCATAACAGTCAATTCAACCAGTCACACAAGTGAACTTGTGTGAGTCACGTTTCCTTTCCGCGGCGCACCACACCTGGAGTTCGCCAGACACATCTATGCACCTACATGGTCTGCGCCGTTGCACGATTCTTACACATTCCACCCCGTATCTCCGTTTCTGTACGTCCCGTCCTGATTTAGTAGGATTCGTTTGATAGCTCATGACTTGTTTAATCCCAGCTGCATCACTCTGCTTATGAGTCAGTCCTGGAAGTTCCATTAACGGTGCAGTTGTCTTGTTCATTTTATTTCCGACGAAGGTCTTCTCTGCTCTCGGCTCGTCCCGTAAGGTCAACATTGACCCGCTGGCCCATTCATCGCGCTTGTTCATGTATCCACTCACTTCCACACTATGCTCGCAAATAGCCAACCATGGATCCACCCGGAAATCAGACAGCTGTTGTTATCCACCGTCATACAATGATTGCGCGACTGATGGCACATCGGTGTTCGTGATTTGCACATCTTTCACAGGAAAAAGACAAAAATTATCTCCTTCCTTCGGTGGTTAGAAATGCTCATTTAAATGTTAATGAGATAACTTCAACAGAACCGGATCGATTTCGGTGGTTCTGAGGAACTAGCCTTCTTATACTTGCTTGTCAAAAGAATGTCAATACACGCATAAGCACATTCACTGTGATGATGAAGGAAGCCTGGCTCGGTGATTAATGACTCGAAGCTCAAACATCCAGGTGTCATTTCAACCGGACGGGCTAGCACACAGACAAACGTTTACAAATTGATGCGGTTTTGTTTAGACGTATGTGTATTCATATGTGGGCATACATCTGTGTGTATGTGTGTATAATACAGTGTCTACTTATTGTGCATTGTTGCATATAGAACTGTCAGTGCACAAACCATTATTTTTGTCGGGTAGGACACGAATCACATCCATGTTAACGGAACGTTCGTACATTGTGCATTGGTAGCCCTAATGTGAATTTGACACTTGTGAAGACATTGGCTGGAATGCCGGCGGTTGTAGTGTAGTGTAGTAGTAGATTGTTGTGCAGTGCACCCGATATCAACCACTTGTAATCTCGTGATAAGAGCGCAAGTAAAAGAATTCGTCCCCGCAAACTCTTCGCAGCTGTTAGGCGACAATCCGGATTACCCCGTGCGGTATGACACATTGTGCAGCCGCCACTTCGGGAAATAAGCAAGCCAATAGACGGACAGAAACGTAACGGTCACTCACTAACCCTTGTAGGTCAGGATGTAAACTAAATAGATTTCGGACCCGAACAGCCAATGTCTGACTAACAGTTGATCCATAATGCACCAATGTGTACTCAGCAATTGCTTCTCGACGAAACAATTGAAATGAAATGATCTCTCTCTGAGATAGTAGAACTTCAACTGGTACTTTGGATGCATGTCCAGTCATCGCTTACCAAGGAGGGCCTTTTGTTTGCCATATGTAGAGTGGCGCAAGGCTCGAGGCGGACAGAAGTTGACTTGGTAGCGGGAAATGAAGTCACTGACGACCAAACTGGGTGCGGTTGGTCCGTCTCACCGTCCAAGCTGGAGTCCACGTGACCCGGCTTGTAAGTGGCTCGAGACATTACAGGACATGGCCCGCAGTCGGCACTAGTGGCGAGTATGCTGTCGTTTTTCTGGCAGGGCTGCCTGTTAAAAGTATGTATGGTGCCGAGTTATCTGCGGTGTAATGGCTGATTATGACACAGTGTAGTAAAAGCCGCAAGGAACCTGTCTCTCCGATGCCGTCTCATCTTTGCTTGTGTGACGGTGTTTTTGACAAGTTGTAGGCACCTTGGCCCTGGTTGTTTGCTTAAATCACTAACGTTTTACGCTAGGTACCCCTTCGTACTCTCTTAGTATCTTTCTTTCTCACTTCACATTGGTTGTACGATAGCGAAGCATCAGTTCAACTAGCTGATGTACTACTGTTGATGCTAATGATGCCGTTGGGACGCCAGCCGCAGGCTTTACTTCTTTACCACAAACTTCGGACGTGCTGCGGTATAGAGTTAGTATTTTTTTCATTATTATCCATCCAAATAATAAGAAAACGAGTTAACATTATATATCAAGTGCTCCAGACACTCTGTCCATCTGAGTAATGTGGGCTTTCTTCCACCGTTTAATGCACATTGGCTGGAGTTTCATTGCATATACTACAGGTTTTCTCAGATTAGCAGAATTCGTCAGTTTTGTAGGTACCGCTTAGCGTTTTAGTTGGAAAGTATGTTTAAATCTTTCCCCACCGACATCTTTCATACTTTATTTTTATTGACTGGATGTAAGACACCCGTATACACAATATATAGGACAATGTGTCTGTGCCTATTTCTATCAACTGGGTGTATCACGTCCATATGGTCTTTCCACCATCTAATCGTATTTCTTGTGTGACCATGTCCTTCCAACAACTTGGCATCATCTAACAGCTTTAGCTGGTCAACAACAAATGTGTTTAGCATGGATTTCCCCTGTTTAAAGTCTTGCCATGCTGTTCTACCATCTTGAAATACTTGCAAAAGTAAGCAACAAGTT
Organism: Dicrocoelium dendriticum; assembly: GCA_944474145.2. NCBI lineage: Eukaryota > Metazoa > Platyhelminthes > Trematoda > Plagiorchiida > Dicrocoeliidae > Dicrocoelium > Dicrocoelium dendriticum. The sequence continues at coordinate 46,251,203 of OX104064.1, read as the reverse complement.
TTGCCATCACAGTTTGACGTCAACATCAGAACACTTTTGTATCAAACAAAGGTAAGACCCCGTGGACATTTATTTACGACATGTATCAATGAATATCAAACCGACTAGTTATGAGACCAATATGATGTCAGAGGTGGTCAAGACCTACCTTTGCAAAGATTGCAAAAGTAATACATGTTTTGTGTTGCGTTTAAGTTTTATGTCTTATTTTAACACGACAACGGTCATATTTGAGATGAGGCTTGCCCTTTCACGGGTGAAGAGAAAAAAGGACAGCCGTTACCATCGGAAGACACCAGCACTGATTCGTCTAGCTCTGAATCCGTTGTAGTGTGTGATTCATTTCATAAGAATCTTGCCAAATATTATAACCCTGGAGAACGCATCACAATGGATGAGCTGCTTCTGGGAGTCAGAGACCGGTGCTAATGTATACAGTACATGCCAAGCAAACCCGACAAATACGGCATAAAAATCTTTTGACTCTGTAACTCCTACATTAGTTATTTTCTGAGGGGTTCACCCTTCCTGGGCAGAGGCCATTAGTACATTGAATCCCCAGGGAAATTTTGTGGCCGCCGCTGTGACTGTAATGTCGCTAACAAAAGAATTTGGGAAGTGGCCTGAATGTCACTACTGACCAATACTTCTTTGTTCGCTGTTATTTTCCTTCTGTTTGTCTTATAAAATGTGCCCGGGTGTGTTACAGGCAGTTAGTGGGAAAAGTGTTTTGACCCTAGTACATGTCACATTTTCGCAGTGATGACAACTTTTGACCAATGAGCATATTCATTATAAGTATCTTGAGGAATAAGTGAATTACGCCTGAAATCCTCCAAAAGATGCTCAAGTTGTCATCAAAAATAGCCGCTCTCCGGGTGTATTAACCCAGTCGGTGGGAAAGCGTTAAACTGAAAATGTGTCGATTCTCTGGCTGATTCTGATGAGACTGTACTATAAAATAACGCGATGCCTTTCGAGACCCCTAGACCAGTTACACTATACTCAGTAACAGTTTCTATAGCCTCAGGACCAGACATGCATTAGAAGTCAATAGTTGCAGGTTATTCTAACTCGGTTTCATGTGTGAACTGTTATGGAGTGGCTCATATTAATCTTCCCCTGAATCAGCTTTGAGAAGTAAAAGTTTGCGAGTAACAAGTCCAGCTCTATTCGATGCGGAAAAAGGGCACCACGAATTGTCGATGACAGTAGGAAAACATTTCCTCTAACACTCGTTTGGTATCACCGACAATTCAGTTTCTGCTTAACCATACACAACGACCACTCAGCTATGCTTATGCGCGTTAACTGTTCACTATCTGATACTGCTGAACACTATGCGTTGTCTGTGAATATCCACAAGGAATATCTAATTAGAAAGTCGCTGAAATCTCGTCAAACTACCAAATAGGGCATATTCCCGGTTGTATTTTAGGCCATACAGTATCTCCGGCGTCTCAGGACAGCAAATTCCAATCCAGTTTGAAGAAGGGAGGACTAGAAATGAGGCTTGTTGCAAGATTGATTATGCAGTATCTCAATACGGTATAGTGTAACCAGTTTTCTCACTCATCGTATGTTTCCCACACTGTAAATCCCTGCTTGCACTTATTAACAGGGGATCATCTGCAACTAACCAAGCTTACAAGTGTGTGAGCTCTGGATTTATGCCTAACGTACGTCCGGAACGCTCCATGTAATTAGTGTACGGCATACTTGGAAACGCCAATAGATCAAACAGGCTGCTCATTTACTGGTTCACTCACCAATATTGAAGCATCGGTAGCAGCTCTTTACTCGCCAGTCAGGGTAATTTCATCAGATCTGGACTGTTAATGGTTTCGCCGCGAGTAATGTTAATCGGCAACTCCGGAACTGATCCATTTCTAGGCCACTGAATTCATGATCTATAGCATTCATGGTATTGGAGCTGCCATTTGGATATATCCTGACAGCCAAGCACAGTTGACCCTGCTAAGCAACATATCAATGCGTGCTGTTTTGAGAAACCACAACGAAGAGCGACCTAAATTGTTAAGGGATTGCTCTACTTGTCTTACCATTCGAGACTAAAGACTCTAGTTTTCAGTAGGTGATATCCTATTGGTACCTCAGATCCCCAAGGATGCTAACCACATATGCGGAGCCTTATTGAAACTCAGTCACAACACCTCACTGAGGCCACCATCTGAAGTTGTCGACACAGTATAGTCGGTTGGAATGCCGTCGGAACTTTTTCTCATTTCGTGTGTCCTAGCCGTGGGATTTGCTTCCACACTCTGTCCAGTCCGCTCCTACGTTGTGCAAATTCCAAACTCGACTTCGTAATGCATTACACCACATTCATTACATGATTTAACCCAAGTTACAGGGACAGGGACAACGTAACCAAACTATGTGAACAGTCTAAAATTGTGGTAAGTCCACCGCTACGCGCCTTTTTGCTTTGCTACAATTTTTGACTTCACTCTTTACTTACGGAAAACTTTTACACGCTTGCTTTCATATGCATGATAAATTCATTGTTCCCCCGCTCCGGTGCACTCATTCCCACCAATCCGTAAGCATAGCTCGATCCACAGAACTGATTTGATTACATGCGTTTGGTGCATGTATTGCACTCCCTGGACCTGATTTGGTGTTTTAACCGCGTCACCGTTCCTTCTCATGCAAACCATCAGCGACCTCACTTGTTCGAATGGCCTGACTGTCTTAATTCTGCATTTTGGTTGGTTGGATCACAGAAGCCGACATATATCAACGTTTCGATTGCTCTTGTCAGTCGAAAATATAATACCTGCGTAGACATATGCACTTAACTATGCTTGGCGGCATCCGGATTTGCCTGTCACTGCGGCCCTCGTGGGAACACTACAGGACGCCAGGACCTAGAGAGTACATGGATGGCTTACGCTGCACCACCCACGCACCCCAAATCCAGTGTAAACCCGGAGGAAGAAGACCGGGAGGCATGTGGATGGGAGCCACGTTTCATCAAAGGAGCCGGCCCACACTCTTTCGACATGCACAACAGCAGCATTCCTAAGTAATCCATCATATTTAAGCGTCTGGAGAAGCACCAGACAGCGCTGTGTTCGACCTTCTGGATCCCGTCAGTGCTGCGCCTTCCTCGGGCCTCTGCTGGGTCCCGACCCCATGATTTCCGGATACCAGCAGCTTGTGCCACTTAGCCATGGGTGACGGCCGCGGACCTGCATGCTTGACAGCTGACTGTGACATAGCCCATCTCATCTTCCATTGCCATGCCAAGTACGAACTGCGCAGAAGACAGTAGTTAGCTTCACGAGCTATGACTTTCCGGATAGCGACTATATGCGGCACTGCACTTAGAAGCTCCACGGACGGCTGGATTTTAGCTTACTAATGAGTATTGAAGATTTTGCTATAATTCAGAGGTCATTCATCACAGTCACTTTCAAGCAGCAGGCTTTGTCCTGATTGTGTGTTCAATCTCCTGGGTTACGCCAATGGTGCGCCTTCTTCGTACCCCTACCGGGATCCGATCCCACGACATTTGCATGCTAGCAGCTTGTGCCACTAAGCCATAGGTGCCGGCCGCGGACGTACTCGTGGGACTAATAGTAGGATTTGTAACTGGCATAGCAGTAGCAGCTTAGCCGGGCTATATCACAGCCAACTGTCAATCATGCAGGTCCTCGGCCGTCATCCATGGCTTGGTGGCACAAGCTGCTGGTATCCGGAGGTCATGGGGTCAGAACGCTGCGGGGGTCCGAGGAAAGCGCACCACTGACGAGACCCAGAATGTCGAACACGATGCTGTCTGGTGCATTTCCAGACGCGGCAAAGCCTGCTGCTAGAGAGTGGACTGTGATGAATTACCTATGAATTATACCAAAATCCCCACTACTCACTGGCAGCACTCCTGTTTACCTAACTTAGGAATCATGCGTACCAGATGCACACAATGCAGTGCTTGGGCTTGACTCTGCTCCACACTATATGGAGTCACACTTTGAGCTTAGCACGACCATCAGGACGGTGCGCCTCGTCCTCCCAGCAACAATTCACAGTCTCCTCAAACCCGCAATCGACTTGGAGGGTGTTAGGCAGGTAGGCACCTTGTCAACATTCATATCAAACGCAACCACACCGGTGATATCCAGCAACCAAAACAGAATTCGAAGGAAAATACATGCGTAAAATTGACACCTAATCTACAGCATAATAACATAATTGAGCAAATCAAACAGAGCTATTGCTATCCTGATAAGTAACGAACTTACGAAAAGTAATCATAAGAAGATAGAAATCCCTCTGTATAAGAAACCAATTCTGATGTCGGGATTGTCCGAGGTGGTTGATAGCAGATTAAGCATGTGGTTAAACTGAGAGACATTGCAGATTGATATTGGACGTAGCGCGCCGAAAAGCACTACACACTACGACGCGTTTCAACTGTGTTTTATCTCATCAAGCAGAACCCGAGCCAGAGACCATCGGAATATTAGTAGAAACTTATACCCCTTTGCCCAGCGGGTCCCGACGCGCAACGATTGACACTACAGTTATTGGTTGATTGGAGGATCATTTTGAAGCATTGGAGAAAAGGCCGTATCTTAGTGCTCTGGTTACCTATCCTCTTCACCTAAAACATGAACATAGGAGTTTCAGAGCAGAAATGGACCGGTAATTCAGCAACTTCGTTATTCAGGCGTTGGAATGTGTGTAAATAAAAGCCATAGGAAAATAGAACCGCAATTCCAGTAGTAGTAGTAGTAGTAGTAGTAGTAGTAGTAGTAGTAGTAGTAGTAGTAGTAGTAGTAGTAGTAGTAGTAGTAGTAGTAGTAGTAGTAGTAGTAGTAGTAGTAGTAGTAGTAGTAGTAGTAGTAGTAGTAGTAGTAGTAGTAGTAGTAGTAGTAGTAGTAGTAGTAGTAGTAGTAGTAGTAGTAGTAGTAGTAGTAGTAGTAGTAGTAGTAGTAGTAGTAGTAGTAGTAGTAGTAGTAGTAGTAGTAGTAGTAGTAGTAGTAGTAGTAGTAGTAGTAGTAGTAGTAGTAGTAGTAGTAGTAGTAGTAGTAGTAGTAGTAGTAGTAGTAGTAGTAGTAGTAGTAGTAGTAGTAGTAGTAGTAGTAGTAGTAGTAGTAGTAGTAGTAGTAGTAGTAGTAGTAGTAGTAGTAGTAGTAGTAGTAGTAGTAGTAGTAGTAGTAGTAGTAGTAGTAGTAGTAGTAGTAGTAGTAGTAGTAGTAGTAGTAGTAGTAGTAGTAGTAGTAGTAGTAGTAGTAGTAGTAGTAGTAGTAGTAGTAGTAGTAGTAGTAGTAGTAGTAGTAGTAGTAGTAGTAGTAGTAGTAGTAGTAGTAGTAGTAGTAGTAGTAGTAGTAGTAGTAGTAGTAGTAGTAGTAGTAGTAGTAGTAGTAGTAGTAGTAGTAGTAGTAGTAGTAGTAGTAGTAGTAGTAGTAGTAGTAGTAGTAGTAGTAGTAGTAGTAGTAGTAGTAGTAGTAGTAGTAGTAGTAGTAGTAGTAGTAGTAGTAGTAGTAGTAGTAGTAGTAGTAGTAGTAGTAGTAGTAGTAGTAGTAGTAGTAGTAGTAGTAGTAGTAGTAGTAGTAGTAGTAGTAGTAGTAGTAGTAGTAGTAGTAGTAGTAGTAGTAGTAGTAGTAGTAGTAGTAGTAGTAGTAGTAGTAGTAGTAGTAGTAGTAGTAGTAGTAGTAGTAGTAGTAGTAGTAGTAGTAGTAGTAGTAGTAGTAGTAGTAGTAGTAGTAGTAGTAGTAGTAGTAGTAGAAATAAGATATATTCTCTATTTTGCGCAAGGCACACCAACGAAGGCATGATCAGTTCGCGTACGTTGTCACTGATACGTACTGCTTTAAGTTTGATGAAGAACATGGTGGTGGTGGAAGGCAGAGTCTTGCATAGAAATCGACTGTCCAGATATCCAATTCACGATGTTTTCCCATAAAGAAGTGAGTAATGTACTACTTGGGGTTGGTATATGGATGACCTTATTCTTTGGTGTAGATTTACCAGTGCTATATACTGTAAGACCGTTGTGCCGAATGCAGTTTCCTGCACAGTATATTCTCTCTACCTTAGCTGTTAACTGTCCTATGTTCACAATTGCGTTTCGCTTGCACTTTGTGGACTCCTCTCACTAAGGCGCGATTGTCAGTGCACTACAACATTCGGTTCTCTCAAATAGTTTTATGTAGCACTTTCTGTCCATACTTGTTAGATCCGACATCTCATATCGAACTTCCAAGTGACGCGCCACACTGTTTGATCATTGATGTGAGTGGGGCGGATGCGTATGACCCACGCATTCATGCCATTCGGAGGATCCACCACATTTTTTGTTTCACTCCCAGCATGAAAATACCACCTATTTTAAGACAGTTGTTTGTGCACTTGATGTAATGAAGTTCTCTTTGCTGACTAATTGCATCGGGTGGAAGAATTTTGTTACCGGATTGGACAGAAAGTATACATTACTGCGTATTGCGTTATTTTAGAGTCTGACTCGTGATTACATCGTTTCCTGACTCCAGACCTTGTTTTCGAACTGACACCCAGACAGACGCGTCGCTCACGCCTGTACGGTTTCGGGATCTTTTCTATCATCCACCAAATCACGGTCGTCAATTCTTCTTATAACGTGAGTATACCAACGCTTAACTTTTGTTGTTGAAATGTTAGTACTCAAGTTACGGGGTACGTTTGGAGGCTCGCACTTTCCTACCCTATATGGTCGTACCTCTTAGGTAACCGGGCACTGTTTAACTAATCGTTTATCTATAAACTATCGTGTGATCTCACGTTTTGCAACATCTTGTGCTGCCCTATTTTTATACCGATGTGCAAATGATGAGTTACACCGAATTTCACTGTGAAGACATGTCCGCGTACTATGCAGCGACACACTTCCAACAATCTGGACTCAAGAATTTTAATTATCGCACCACCTCGATCTTCTGAAAATATTTTGTGAAATGCCCTTGTTTTGCGATTGACTCGTAGACCAATGAAAGCAACAGAATGCGCAGTAGAAGCGTGTAAGTGGTTGCTTAAAGATGCCTACTTCACATGCGGTCAAAAAGCTGAAACTTTTGGGAAGGGAAAGGAGTGATGTAAATCAGTTGTATGCCAGTCTCTCATAGGAACATCTATTTTCTGGGTTGATAACCTTGTGCGGTCGAGACACTCCTCTCTTCCCTGCGGACTGCAGGTTGGTCCCCATCAAGTGGTCTGGACATGTTCTTGGATAGCCTCAGTTCGGATTGTTCCGGATCGGTTATTGGTCATGTGTTTTATGTGGCTAACTACATTTCTCGGAGTGCCATCAGATATCGATCACTGAGTCAGCTCGGGCGCCTCGTTTGAATGTGGTTTGACATGGTCCAGGTGGCTGCGCACCACGCGGCCGTATGCCAGCTTTAGCTCCGAGTGGCTACCAGGCAGAATAAGAGCGTAGCGAGTTGCCAAAATGCTTCGTGTTGCAACCCTATACACCCTGGGGCAAACTCCCTGAGATACATTATTCCGACGACTTGTCATCTCTACGGACCTATTTCTGCTTCACCACCATGTTCCTTTGAGGGCTTGGAAAATACAGATGTAATTCTGTCAGTAAGAATAAGCCAAACTCCGACCCAGCTGGTGGCATCCTGTCGACTGAATTTGTATCATGCGGTAAACGATCAGGAAGCGATCCAGGTTCCTTTGCGTAGTCCCATCGGTTTTCTTGTGAAGACCTGCTTAAACGATTTGGGGTACACATTCTGTCAGCCCGTTCGATGCGGGATGACACGGAACCGGCTTGATATGCAATATCACACCATTACCCAAACTTTTCTCCAACTCATCATTGGTAAAACTTTCGCCTTCTCGGTGCACTTTTTTTCTAAATTCCCGAACGCAGCGATTACGGAACATATTTTGCATCTGTCTTTGATATATTGGCTGAAACTGAATGTGCTTCCATACATTTTGAGTGGGCATCAGGTAGGAGTAGATTTATCATCGCACTGCTCGGGTGGAAGTGGTACCCGCTACCAGGATCTCTCCGGCCACCGTCAACGCCAGGAGTACACTATCTGGGTTTTTACTCTACTAGTTCGGACATGGTGCTCAGATTTTCGCAAACATCCTCTATCCTGGTAGATGTTTGACCACCAACGGTAACCCTTGTCATTGTGTTCAGTCAGTCGACTCCAGTGTTAGTTGGAGTCGCAACTCATTCTGTGAAACTATACGTGAACTCCGGAATCTACGGACATGGTATGGTTTCAGCTCATCTTTCCGACAAGCGGGTGGCTTCAATTCGGTTGACGTATTTGTAGGTCATTCAGTCAGTAAGAGCCACTACACCATCGAGACTACATGGCCTTAATCCGTCATGAGATTGATAAACCCAATGGCTCCGTTTTCGTTATTTTCCCTTACTGTTGCTGAACGCAACGCAACGCATCGGTCATAGTGTTAGTAGGTCAGTTTATATATTACAGGTGGTATTTATAGGCATTCAGAGACAGAGCCCACCTTTGCATCCTGGGTGAGAATATCAGTTGGATTTCCTCATCCTCCTCACCCTACAAGGTCTGTGTGATTACCGAAACATTTTCCCTAAAGGTAGTGGTGAAAATTTGACGCCGGAAGTATTGATAAATACCTTTTTGTCCAATTAGGAGTAAGTCCTGTCACTGGGTTTCAGGTTGCGGGCAACAAAAGGGATTGGGCAAAAGAAACATTCATCCGCCCGATGGTAAAGGCTCTATCCACTTTGCGTGGTGGATGCATCACTCTGCAACACTAGGGGCCAGTTCTGATGGAAGTGTATGAGGAACGGACGCACTGAGCACTTTCGTAACGCTCTTAGAGACTTTGTTCAGATCCGAACCTTCAACTCCGAGATTTCCCTTTGGCAACAACTGACACAAAATGCGAATACTGCTGAGACGTGGAGTAAGAAACGGGGATAATGAGTGTACGTCCCACAAGAAAACGACGTTCGACCACCTTCTTGGGTTTAAGGGTAGTGAGGGTAGGCATGATTTTGTCTTCTGAGATCTTTAGTCCATTTTATCTAGTTAATAATCTTCATCATTTTGAGCCCACTTACCTGGGGGCATTTTACCAAAGAATATAACGTTTGTAACGGCCCACTGTCCACTCGCCCTGTAGTCAGGATACCGTGCAGATAGGCACAAGTGAAAGGTCTCATTGCTCAAGTTAACAATGACCCTTTAGAATCTCGTCGGGTCTGAACTATTACAACTAGCAGACATTTAAAGTGAAATAGACCTGGTTGGGTACATTTCCTATTGCACGGAGGGCCTCGTCTAACCCAGCTTGCATGTATGCTTTGTCCAAATTGAGCTATGCGCAAATTCTGTTCACCGGTTAAGTTACATTCCCACCTACTATCATCACTGACTCAATGCTTACTCCCAACTTACAGCCAAGTTCTTGGTTCCGGCGAGTTCAACGTGCACCACTTGGAAAGCTCGGCATTCCCCGGCGAAACATACAATCACACCACCTCACCTACAAGGTACAGAGCTGATAACAAACCAGCGGTATATGACCTCGTAATTAGAAATGAGGAATTCATGATCGACAAGCCATTTATAGACATCCCACTTGGGTTAAACGAGCATGTCACCATACTTTATAACTATGTGTGTTACGCTGAATATCTGCAGGAACACACAGAACTAACACGTACTATCACACATTAAAACATCTTGAAAAACCTAGCTGAGACGACCGATTTGGAATTTTTGAAAGGTGGCTCACCTGACAGCGCCTGGATTCTGTTTGTTGGACACTTCAGCAATCTATTTGCAAATGCTTCAGAAACGAAGAGGATTCGCTCCACCAATTCCTCGTCTTTCGTCAGAAGTAGAACTCGCAAGCGCATGTCAATAAGGAATGCATCTTGGCACACTTACAGAACTCGTCCTAGTCCCGAAACCTGGAGCGATTACGTGACCCAGTGCAACCACTGTAACATGCTTGTCCGTGAGGACAAATTGACTCACCAACAAAATTTGGCCTGTAAATTTGCCAACAACAAAAAAGCTCCTATACAAGCATGTTAACACCATCCGGAAAGTGCAACTTGATATCCCCACACTTAACACACCAGTCGGAGTGGCACAGGCTACCGAAGAGGCAGCCGAAGCCCTACGAATGCAGTATACCCCAACGTTCCAAAGAGAGCTCCGTCAGTATTACATACGCCCAACCCTATTCCCAACTTCCACTTTCACTAAAATCGAAGTTACTGCCACAGCTGTACTGAAAAAACTGCTCTCACTACGGATCTACAGCTCTCCCCGAATCGATTATATTCACCCGAGGACGCTGAACGTAGCAGCAACAGCGCTGGCCGGGCCATTATCGCATTTCTTCCAAACGTGCTTGCATAAGCAAATTGTGCCTACCATGTGGAAACATGGTTTAATCACTTAGATTTTCCAAAGATGTATTCGCTCACAACCCGCCAACTATCGCCCAGTGCTCCTCCTCCCTGTGCTCTCAAAGGTGGTGTAGGCAATCATCGTTGACGCTTTAGTAGACCATCTGGAACGCCACAACATCATAGCACCCGAACAACACGGTTTGAGCCAGCACCGTTTGTACACTACCAACCTATTGATTGCACGCTGTAGTTGGACGGAAGCGGCCGATACAGGCAGAGGGACAGAAGTCATTTACCTCGACTTCTCCAAAGGCTTCGACCGCCTGAATCACCGCATTCTGCTTCACACGCTCGAAAGCTATGGAGTTGGTGATCCTGTGTTTGGGTGGATCCGGAATTTCCTGCAGTATCGGCAACTGCAGGTCAGAGTTCGAAGAGCGCTGTCCGATCCGATTTATGTCGAATGTGGAATTCCACAAGGATCAGTTTTAGGGCCGTGTCTGTTTCTTGTATTCATTAACGAGCTCACGCGTTTGATTGCTTCAGGTTTCTTGCTATTCGCTGATGATGTTAAGATGTGGCGGACGATCACCAACCCAGCAGATCACGATGCACTTCAGCGAGACCTGAACAGAGCGTATGGGGGGTCACTCCATGATCTGCTCCAGTTCAATTCGGGGAAGTGTAAGGTTGTTTAAGTTCGATACCAGCCGAATATTACATGCAAGCTTGGAGCCCATGTCGTGCAAGCAGTCACCCAAGAGCGCGACCTTGGTGTACTAGTCCAGACTTATCTGTGCTCCTCAGAACAATCTGCGAAAATGTCAAAGACCGAAAACCAATACGTTTATATGCTGCGGAGGGCATTTGAGCGGTTTGATCCCTCGGTCTGTTCGCAGTTGCTTCATAATACGTAGTACTACTAAGCATGTAACGCACGCTTCCGAGACACGTAATCCCAGAAAGTAGAAGACGTCTGAACAACAGGAGGTTTATCAATCAATTGCGAATATACAAGATTCACGGAAACTCGTGTTGCGAGACCGGCGACGTATGTCAGATGATTGGCTGGCTGGTGTGAGTGGTAACCAATCCGCGCACAGCTGAAGTAAACGGATCGAAGTCATTCGCGTACATGACATCCCCTCATCTCTTGAAATGTTTATACTCCTGGCACAAAACGGTCAACGGGTTTATGCGTACGCTGAGATCTACGAAGCGATGGTGCATCTGACGATTGTACAGAATCTTGGGGGTTGCTTCCGTTTCCGGCTGAACGGATGCTGATTCACCCAGACGTTCATCTGCTGTTGTCCCAACACAACGTGAGCGTATGTGGTCTGAGTGCCGCCGTACTATCCGACCATTTAATTCGAGATCTGCTTGGGTACAGTCACCTTTAAGTACAGTTGCGGGTTGCCAGCAGCGCCCATGGGGAAGTCGTGTGTATACGGGATCACCTGGCTGCCAACTAGAGTCCTGATCATCTTGCGATGCGGTAGCCTTGTTTTGTTTCCTCTCCATTTGTGTTCTATGATTTGGGAACAGAAGATCCAATCTGGTATGGAATGTTCGGCCAAACATCATCTCCGCAGGTGATTTGCAAGTGGTTTCCGTTGGCGTTATCTTGTAAGCAAACAGCAAGCTATCTAACCTCGTCTGAACAGTTCCTGGTGCTTGTTTCGAGAGACCACTTTTAATTGTCTGCACCGCCCTTTCCGCTAGCCCATTAGAAGCAGGGTGATATGGAGCTGTACGGACGTGCTGGACACCATTTCTATTCCCGAAGATTTCAAATTCTTTGCTAGTGAAACATGGCCCATTGTTTGTGCAGAGTCTCTCTGGTATCCCAAATATGGCAAATGATGGTCGCATTTTGCAGATAGTTGTCTCAGTAGTAGGGTGGGAAACGGGATAAACATCTATCCATTTCGAATGTGCGTCAATTAGCAGCAGAAAATAAACACCATTAATGGGTCCAAACTAGTCCGCACGGATGCGCTGCCATGGTTTTTCAAGCCATGGCCAACGCTAATTGTGTACCGGACCGGGAGGTTTATTTGACTGACACTGCTGGCACAAACCAACTGTTTTTAGATAGTTCTCTATTTCTGAATCTATGCCAGGCCACCTGCAATAACCGCGCGCCAATGCTTTCCTTCGGGCTATGCCTACGATCGATCCACTGACCTATGGTGTCACCTGTCAATGGAGTGGTGTCGAGGTGTTGCATTAGATTTACAAGCTCTACTGGTTCCTCCAGTATTTCGTCTGGGGTCGCATGTGGTAACCTGCTTAATGCATCCGCTGTATGATTGTTCAACCCAGGAACATACGAGATTCGATATTTATATGCACTTAATATTAATGCCCAGTGTTGCATTCTCGGTGAAAACATCTGCTCGATTCCCCTTGACTCGCTCAGCAAGGATACCAGTGTTTTGTAGTCGGTTTGTATTTCGGAATAGTTTCCTAAAATGTACTGATGAAACCTCTTGACGCCAAATATAACTGACAGGGCTTTTTTATCCAACTGGGAATAATTCTTTTCGGCGTGTTTTATAGTTCCACAGGCAAACGCAGTCGCGTGAATGACACCATTCGACATTTTGTGGCATAGAACTGCTCCGACTCCGTATGGAGAGCCATCAAACTGTAAGGTTAACGGCTTTTCTCTATCGGAATGGACCAAAACAGGTGCGGAATCAAGACAGTTCTTTGAATAAGTAAAAGCAGATTGATGCTCGCTTTTCCACATCCACGGGATGTTTTTGTGTAGCAGTTCGTTACATGGAGCAAGAATGGTTGAGGCATCCGGTAGGAAACGACGATAGTGGGACCACATTCCTAGGAATGATCGTAGTTCATCACTATTCTTGGGCCGAGGTGCCTACACAATAGGCGTTATTTTATCTTGCAGGACACGCAAACCGGTTTCGTCCAGTTTGTAGCCAAGGTAACGAACAGAATCGGATAAGAACTTACATTTGGACTTGTTTAATTTCAACCCACACTCTTCCAGACACTCGCGAACAGTTCGCAATGTGTATAAGGGATCAGCGTCACTGCGGCCAGTAACAAGGATATCGTCCAAGTATGCACAGGTGAACGTTATATCTTTAATTATGTTATCCACGATCCGTTGGAAAATGCTGCGTGCTGAATTTATTCCATTTGGGAGGCACGTGTATTAGAATAGTCCCAGGTGGGTAGTTATTGTGATCAGTTCCTGTGATTCATTATCAAGTTCGACCTGAGAGCATGCTTGACTGAGATCCAGCTTGGAAAACTTTTGGCCGCTGGCTAAAGTCGCGTACAAGTCTTCAATACGTGGTAGGGTATATCTTTCCACTTTTGATGCCTGGTTGACTGTCAATTTGTAGTCTCCGCAAATACGGACGGAGTCGTCAGGTTTGAGTACAGGTACAATCGGAGTGCCCCAATCTAAATGTTGCGCCGGAACTATGACTCCTCCTGATTGCAGACGTTGTATCTCTGTCTCAACTTTAGGGCGCATTGCATAAAGTAACGATCTAGCTTTGTAAAATTTTGGCTCGGCACCCTCCCGGAGTTTGATAGAAGCCTTGAAATGACGCATTTTTCCCAGTTTATTTTCAAACAACGATGAGAACTCGTTCAATAATCCATTCAAACTGCCGTCTTCAACAGTGAGTTGGTTGAGTTGCATGGTCTCGGGAAAGAACTGTATCCAGTCTCGACCCATGAGAATCGGTTTGTTTCCAGGTACAACGATTAAGGGTAGGGTGAATTCGCGCTCCCCATGCCTGGCTTTTACGAAACGTCTGCCCAACACTTTAATTGGATCGCCTGTGTACGCCTGTAATCTAGGGTTGCACGGTTGTAAAAGTGCTAGCGTTTTCATTGAACCGAGTTTACAATGGTGACCGCCGCTCCAGTGTCTAGCTCCATTTCTATCGGTTCATCCTCTATCGTCAAACGCATTGTGTAAGGAGGACAGTTTTTCAGTGTCACTGTTTAAGTACACGGAGTTAAGTTCACTATTCAGATTTGCTAGGACCTTACCTTCACGTAGTTCTATCTTGCTTTGACGATTCGATGAGGCGATGTTCGTGGGGCGGGAACTTTCCGTTCTACAGTCGCGTGCTAGATGGCCTATATTGCCGCATTTCCGACAGATACTTTCTTTGTCCCGGCAATCGGAAGCATGAGAGTGCCGCAAACCACAACGATAACACAAATTGTTTTCGATGTTCACTGGTGTCTGGTTTGCGGACCGCGTGCACATCATCAACTACCGGACGACCAATGAACTCGCGTAATTGGTGTGTAATATTCTCTCGCTGGCGAACAATGAGACAAACGTTTTTCCACTTGACGACCGACACATCCAAGGATTACGACTTCTCTCTGGCACTTTCGTCCGATATTCCTGCAAGTAAACATTGAATTTTCATTTGCTCTTCAATTTTTCCAGGTGGAATATCATTATACTTACATTCAGGAATAGATTGATGAATATGTGCAATAAAATCATTGACACTTTCGTTCGGCTTTTGGACAAGTTTTGAAAAGCAGTATCTAGTGGTGTAAGCACTTTGTTTCAGCTCCCATAACGTGGTATAAGTATCCAAAGCAGAACTGTGGGTGACATAGTTTTCCAGTTGTAGGGCATCGTAGTGCCGTTGACTTTCAGCGCCAAGCACTTGCCTGAATAGTGTGATTTTGTGAGCCTCAGAAGGGCACATGGTCGGATTCAGTGCAGGAAGTAATTCTGCGTAGTTAGTAAATGATTTCCTCCATCTTATGCCGTGATAATGTCGGTTTTTCCTCAACAGATGACCAAAAGATAGGTGGTTTTCAACACTGGGTTCGTCCTTTTCGTCGCCACTAAAACGTAGGACCACTAAACATGTAACGCACGCTTCCGAGACACGTAATCCCAGCAAGCAGAAGACGTCTGAACAAAAGGAGGTTTATCAATAAATTGAGAGGGTACAAAATTCACCGGAAACTCGCGTTGCGAGATGGGAGCCTATCAGATGATTGGCTGGCTGTGTGAGTGGTAACCAATCCGCGCACTGTTAAAGTAAACGGATCGAAGTCATTCGCGTACGTGACACATAACACCTACGTGCGGTCTCATGTGGAATACACGATCCAGTGTGGCAGCCCTGGAACAGGCAAGACCTTGCAGCGCTCGAGACTCTACAGCGACGAGCCACGAAGCACGGCAAAGGGTTGTCCAATCTTCATTATCAACTTAGACTGAGGACCCTGAAATTATACAGTGGCCGATACCAGCGCCTATGTGGCGACCTCATTATGGCCTACCAGATTCAAAGGAACCCTAACCACATCTTCCGTGACCTACTACAACTGAGCCACAACACGTATTTGTGGGGCCACCGGTTCGTGTTAGCCACGCAATATAGTCGGCCAGAATTTTGACGTAACTTTTACGCTCTTCGTTTGTGTCATCCTTGGAACACGCTCCCAAATTACGTTGTTTCCGCCCCCAATTTACCTGTGCTTAAAAAATCGCCTTGATGTTGCCCTGACCCACCTACACTACGAGAAATGGCCTGTGTGTCTCGACAGACGATATAATGTGATGAACGTTGCACAAGCAGAATTAACCTACCCAACTGTGGTTGACTCTTTCTGCGTGCCTCTGTGTTAACACTGCGGTGAGTCCACCAAAACGATTATTTATCCCTTTGGTTTCTATTCATCATGTGGTTCTCATTTTGGCCATCCTACGGGGCTTGCTACGCGTCCGCTTTTTTGCCCGGAATATACCATTGTTCCATTCTCAGTGTGTAATGGCTTTTCATTTTAAATTGAACAGCAATGAATAGCTTGTCTGTAACTGTCACAAATATCTAACCATCCGACTTCAAGATGGAAGCTATAGGTTTTGCTCCACACTGTGTTGGACAGGTATGAATGATCCAGCCGCTCGCAACCTCAATAGCTCGTCCTCGACTTTTCATCTCAGAGAACATGATAGCATACATGCTCTGCAGAAACAGGGATGAGTTCAAGCTGAAATTGAAAGTAGCCTAGTATCAGTCTAATTTTACAAATTTATCCTGGAAAATTCAAAAAACTGTTACGCAAGTACTCCCACCTCCGATTGTCAGAGGTAAACTTTGCTGCCTCTAGCTTACTTGGCATGCATTTAATCCGGTCGTAACAGCTAAGTTTCCAACAGCTCTCTCCACAATGCATATTGATAAAATTCGCGAACAGTGTACACTCCCCCATAATCGATATCGATTGTCCGTTGTAAGCCCGCAGGGTTGATTGATAAGTGGTCAGCTTAGGTGGCCTTTTGACAGATACACCACTGGTTATTGTAACTGGGGCGCTGGTAACAATCCCGGCCTTCGCACGCTGGCCTTCACGTATATCGAGTCTAGTGAACGACTGCCACAGGTACCCGACGTTGTGTTTCGGATCGTGTTTAGCGTATGGCCGTATTCGTTCGAATCCTGAACGATCTCAACAGACTTAGTTGGAAAGCGTAACACCACAGCTATACTAGCTTTTGACACGCTACCTTGGGCCAACTGTCCTACTTTCCCACATCGGTACCAGGTACCCTGTTTATTGCAGTCGTCATCAGCTGATACATGTTGCAAACAGAAAACTCTGTAATCAGTGCGATGACTCAATCATTTCGCGCAAGCTCGTCAATCACAAAACATGTAAAATTCAAAGACATGCAAAACGCGATCATATGCGATCAATAGGTAGCTAAACGTTGACCAATCGTCACGCCTCACGCTACTACGGTAGGTTAAGATTCAGTCAACCGTTGTTGCACACAAATCAGTGGCCCCTCTCGATCGACGACAATAGCTTCCAATAGCCTGAGAATGTGGGGTCGCTGATTGCGTGCCAAGACAGTGAATGGCTCATCGGGATTGACTCGCTGATCGATGCTCAGTAAGTACCTTGTGATTACCGAGGCAGGTCGATTTCTCAACTCAGCTGCTTCCGAAATCACAGATTCCATCCGGTTATGTAACTACTTAGGAAGGGGTAGAGGTTTCGGCTAATATTCAAGGCCTGTTATCTCCACCTGATGAGATAAGATGATATCGAAACGCATCGTGGTTGTGCAATGTTTTCGGCCGGGCAACAACTAATTTCCATTTACTCAGGAATGTGTTCATTGACCCTGACACTTAAACTTCGGTCAATGCGCCCGATATAGCTGTCTCCGTAGCTACAAGGGAATTTGTATAAGCACTAGCCATGCACTGCTTCGTTATCGGTTTCTTGATGGAATCCATGTGCAGGGATCTTGTTGACGTGAACAACCGCAGTTCGGCTGCACTATACGCCCTTTTCATTGAAACACTAATAGGTTTCACTGTGACTTTTATGTTATGATAACCTTTGCATGAGGACTGGTTTCTTTAGAACGGTTGGTACGCGATCTCGTTGGCTAATGCACTTTATAAACTGCACCGGACAACCGTTCGAATGTTAGGTCTCGAACAGCAAATTCTTCTCTGCTTGTAATGTGTCCGGAGTGTAAATCATGTACGTTCGATGAAACAGCGTCCGCACAAGCGAGCATTTGTGTTGGATTGGGGAGGAAATCTAAAAATTCGAATTCCTACCTGTCCATGTTGCTTTCCGGTAAACTGACCTGATTGAACTCATGCTTGTTGGTTTCCACATCGGTATTGTGAAAAGCCCTAATCATTCCAGTTCTTCATCTGACAACCTTATCTTAGCTGACCTTATGAAAATAAGTTGACTTCAGCGCACCATTTCCCTACAAACCTTCATAGTTGCCTACTCACACGGTCTGTCATCCTTGTGTGTCATCCTTATTCCATTGCTAATGTCAGTATAGCTTGGATGCAATTGCTATTTGGAATGATGAAGTAGGGACTTGGTGCAACGCAGTAGCATTATTGCATCTGTCTACGAGGCACCTACTAGAAGTTGTCTTAGACGGGGTCAATCTGCTGGGTAGACTAAGAAAAAGGTAATGCCAACGGAAATGGTACGTAAGTGTCTTAGTAAATTACATCGGAAAGGAATCAGCGCATAGGGAAAATTTGTTCACTTTACGAGCACCGAATAGCTGCACCCCAGGCGTACTAAACTAGATCGTAACCAAGTAGTTTATAGCCACAACAGGATACACAACGGTATGTATAAACGGATGAGTACTTGGATGACAACCATGCTACATCTTGGATATTTGCAACACAGTGCGAACATTGTTTGGAAAACCGCAAGTTTGACAGTGGCCAGTGAGACTTAGTTGTTGTAGTACTATGGTAGTTGTCGTGCCAAATAAGCCGTAAGAGGCGAACACCAACAGTATGTATTGGGTACTTAATCTCATGCCTGTGCAAGTAACTCTTAGCCTGACCTCCAAATGAAACCCATACATGTTTGTTCATACATGCTTGTTCATGCGGACTAATGTGTCTCTGTCCAGTTTTGTGACAGTTAATAATGAAGTCCGTGGAAACACATGTGCATATGTTGCATTCGAACTGCCATTGGATACAGATGACGGCAATCTATGTATATACCGAATGTATGTATACCGAATGAATTCCACGAGGATCTTCATACCGCTTTTGTACGGTTAACTTAGTGCAGTAGAACGACATTCGAGCAAACCGAAACTAATATTACCAGAACATGAAGAAGATGAGTTTATGACAAACTCATGTTGATTTCAGGTGTTGCGAATCCAAGGCAAATTTGATCGATGCGAATTCCGTGGACTGCTCAAAAGGGCGGTTTCTCAGGTGCCGGAGAAGGCACACTTGTATGCGGAATGGAAGCACCATGAGTATGTTCCCATTCCATTTACTAATCCAGGCCAATAAGGCGGCGTATGTGGTACGTTTGCCTGCGTGATGAGTAATCTTGCATTTCAGAAGTAGATGTTGCTTGAGTTCCCCTGTGTGGATGCGCCTGATGTGAATGTTGACAAGGTGCCTACCTGTCTATTACCCACTACGTCGTCCATACTGGCTCCAGGAGACAGTTGGTCGTCGTTGGAGGGGAGGGAGTGCACCGTCTTCGTGACGGTGCTAGGCTCAAAGAGTGGTTCCATGCAACCTGTGTGGAACGGGCTACGGTCCAGCCACCGCCTCGTGTACGTCTGGTGTGTATGATTTCCCAATTAGGCCGGAATGCTTCCGTTCTGCTTGTTGAAGGAGTGTGGACCGGCTCCGTTGATGAAACGTGGCTCCCATCCGCATGCCTCCCGGTCTTATTCCTTCGGGTTTACACTGGATATTGGGTGTGTGGGTGCAACTATGGGTGGTGCAGCGCAAGCCACCCATGGTCCCCTTTGTAGGCGCAGGCGTCCTGTGACTGTCCCCATGGACGTCACAGTGACAGGCAAATCCGGATACGGACGCCGCCAAATCATTGTGAAAAGCCACGTCAAACAGTTTCGCTAGAACAATACTTGTCTGATCGACTTCTTTGATCATACCTGCACTAGGCCTTAGGGAATATTTTCAAATGTTTACGAACACCTAGTTGCCCGACATTTTTACAGGCTCTCCTGAATCATCGTGGTCTCATCTTCTGGTAATATCCTCTCCCGAGCCCAGTCACTAAAATTTGGATCGGACACTGTGGAACACCTTTTCTTCGAACTTGGTGCTTGGGATTTCATCGTGCTAGCACTGTGGTAGGACCTGTTGAGTACTAGTGAGGAAATAAATGACCCTTTACCCAGAGTTCTAATACAAATTCGCGAAGAAATATCGCGCATTGCATAAGTTCCGTCATGAAGCCCATAGAGCACTAACAGCATCTAATCCTACTGGTATTCACCTTGTCAGCGAATTGGAGGGTAACGAATTATCTTTGTTCTTTGTCCCCCAGAAACCACCATAGTAGTGTAATCTCGCAGCTTCTTGAGAAGAATGCTTCAAAACGGGCACCAGCCACAACAGCAAAAATGGTACGCCTACAGCTGTTCCAGGTAACTGATGTCTGTCTCCTGGGAGTACGTGAATGGACTATAATCAAACGAAAGTGACAGAGTTGGCAATCAGGACGCGTGTCATTTTACTCAAAAATACTCCTGCTTCACTGGTGACCAAGGACACGAACTAACAGTTAACGGAACAAGTTAAGTGAAGTAAGTTTGAAGGTCAACCTGTCATATCACCATCTGTGTTCTCCATGGATAATCCTGGGTGGTCTTAACACGCTGAATTTTGCATTGCTGTTTTATCGTCTTTTAGCATTTTGAAGATTAGCTACTTGCATTATCCGGATAGAAGAATACGGATCCCGTGTGGTTATATTTTCGGTTCAATTGACAGAAAAGATCAGGTTAAGTTAACGCTTATAACTTCCGGAATGCACGCAAATTTGGGCACACTTTTCCACTGCAAACAGTTTCGCGCTAATGCCTCGAAAGTTATAAGTTGCTGGCGTTCTTCATCCTTGGGTCCTAAACTGCGAAGATAACCCGCGTCAGCGATGTCAATACTTTTATGCTTTGTCTTCAGGTGGTCTGCTGGCTCCCATGCGACTTCTTCCATTGCATCCCTGTCTGTGTAAATAGGGTGCAGTGTGATCAACGCTCGCTAGACATGTGTAGGATGTGGCCAAACCATCGCAATTGATACGATAGTGCTCGCTCACATAGCGGAAGACCCGTCTAGCCAATGACGCAGTGTCTGACGTGATCGTTGCGCACTCAGTCTTACCACCACACATGGAAGATCCTCCGCCAGCAGCCATTTTGTCACAAGCCAAAAGCCTGCGCACATTATCTACATGGATCGATCATGATTCGCATCCATACAACTATCGCGCGAACATGAGTATTGATAATTCTGCCTTTTAAAGTGAGCGAAATGTCTCGAAGACACCACAAATTTCCCAACTTGATGAAACGCAACCAGGCTTTAGTTGCATGTATGGATATCTTCTGGCTAAGGATGTCATCGGAAGCAACACAGGTCCCTAAGTAAACAAAACTATCCAAATGTCTGAGCTGTGTGCCTTCAACGGGAGCTGAGAAACGGGTATCTGCTAATCATGTAACAGCACTTAGCACTTGGACAGAGAAAAATACATGCCAAATTTTGAGGTTTTAAGCACCAGTCGGTCAAGGATCGACTACATACATTGAGAGTCATCACTGAGAAAGATGATATCACCAGTGTACACTTAATCACTTCCGCGATTACCTGGAAGGAGATCGATGCCAAAAACTTGTAACCTTACTAAAGCTCCCGAACAGGATATCTTCGATCGCAAAGTTGCAGGGAATCATAGACGTAAGGCATCCTTGTCGCAAACCAATGGTAGTAGGGAAGAGGGCAGAAAGTTTTCTGTATACTCTCACCCTGCCTGCATTTTTGGGGCAGCGTCCGAAGGATAGTGACGTACTTTACGGAAACTTTGTTCTTTGGCAAGAAATGCCATATAGCAGGTCGACCTACTGAGTCGAATGTAGCCAGAATGTCTAGGAAAGCGACGATGATAATTCTGTGATAGATGTTGCGATTTTCCAGAAGCGGACAAACTTCGAATATCTTATCCACATATCCCCGATTGAGGCGAAAATCGGGTTGCTCCTCCAGGTAGTATATCTCACAAGTTGGAGATGATCTGCGAAGCATGATGGATGCCAGTAAGTTAGATGCAACCGATGTCAGACTGATCCCTCTGTGATTGACGCATTAAGTACGAGAATCTTTCTAGAAGATTGGGGCAATTATTGATACTGCCCAAGAAGAGGGTGCTCTTTCTTCTTGTCAATGCTTCAGGAACAGAGATATTAGCTGATTGACAACTGCTGTGCCACCATACTTAAATAGTTCTGGGGAAACTTCAAGTCTGCAGTCTTGAAGCACTTCGGGAGCTGAATCTCAAGACAAACCATCACTTTAGTGAGTGGCGCTAGTCTACGGCATTCGACCGGGTATGCTAAATGCAAAGGATAGACAGCAAGGCGCAACCGAACTGAGATATAAAATGCAAGCCCAGCCCATCTGTCCATACGTCTCTGAAACAGTGATTTGCGTCCCATCCACCCCACATATGAATTCACTGTTACCATATCTTCTGTGTCCACTTGTCCGAAAGAGCTAAACTAGCCTGTAAGTGTTTCCCGTGACAACGGTTGCCTACGCCTCCAAGACATGTTGAGACCATCAAAGTTCCCAATCTCTGCGAAGGCTTCTTTTTATTTGTCTACTGACATTGCTGCGAACTTCATGATGGTTTGAATTTACCTGGAGATTTAGCTGCTGTTGAACAGTGCCAGGGGGTACACAGAGCTCCCACCCTCCGAACGGTGGTAAGTTAATCCGCAAACAGTTTAGCTCAAATTTACTTTTGCCGCTCCAATGATGTTCAACGTCAGTAGACAAAACCCAGACTAATGAGTTTGCCACTGACAGTTAAGAGTTCAACCGAATCGACTGATCAGCCAACCTGTTCGTATCGAACCTACAACGTTTGCGTTTCTGCGGCTCTTTCAAATGCATGCACAAACTATTGTGTGTTTCGAATCAACATAATGGTCAATGCTAAATTGCGGGAAACGAATGTCGTAGCTTGACATGCTCCGTCGGATGATCGGTTAGGAGTGAGCAAAATGAACGCAAAAACAGCAACATGAAATAGTGGACAACCAAAAACTGCCAACTTGCTTGTCACAGTGTTCCCCGTTTGAGCAATCCATACGGTTTTATGCATTATCCAAGGTAATCGTCTATGGTTTCCAGGGAAGAATGGAGATGGGTTGATTTGTTTTGTTTTCCTGCAATTTGTGTCAGTCGTCTGGGTTACGTGGTATGGTGCATTACGGTCAATGCACCGTCGATACGAGCTTTGGACACGACTAACGTGGGGGCTAAAATAACACATTCTGAAAGGGTATTCCACGTGTGGCAAACAGGCAGCGGGAAGACGTTTCTGCGACATTCCAAACGGCTGTATTGTTCTGCTAAGTTGCGATGGTCACATCTCAGTCTGTTGTTGTAACTCAGCTGCAACAGTTGATGGCACCGGTGATTAGAGTTGTTTAGAATTTGGTAACCCATGATTAGGTCACCAAGCAAACAACGATAGCGTCAGTTGCAAATGCCTGGCACTCTGGTGCGCTGTTCGAATCGCAAGTGGCATAGCCCCTTGACCATTTTGTTTGTCCTACGTTGCGGAATCTCCAAGGCAGTGAGATCCCGCTTCAGCAATGGATGTCATGCTTGAATTGCATATTCAACATGAGGGTGTATGTAACCGGAAAGTAGTTGGTGGAAAATAGATGATTCAAAGCGGCCGTAAGCTCTACGTAGAATCCCCACGATTTGGATCCTTCGCTTCGATGCTTTTGTTGACTGCTCCGAGCAGCCGAGATCTTCCTGAACCAGCACACTGAGGTTCTTTTCGTGAAAACAGTGTTGTAGATCTTGCTGCTCCGGCTTATATGTGTGTATCCTTCGGTGTCGTAAATGGAGCACTCGACATTTAGCAACATTGGATAAATGGCGGTTTAGGATCGACCATCCACTGATCTTGTCGAGGTCGGTTTGAAGGTGGAAACGGTCTTCTAGAGTCCTGATCGCTATCCAAACTTTGATGCCATCGGCGTAGCGTAAACAGTTTGACGTGATTTGACACATTAGCTCGTTATTGAAGACCAAGGATAGACGGGCCTCAATACCGAACCCCGTGGCATACCGCATTCGACGTAACTTGGGTCTAACATAGATTCACGCACTCTCGCCTCCGGAAGCCTGCGAGAGAAAATTGCAGATCCAGCCGAGAAGAGAGCCTCTAATGCCACATCCCTGAAATTTGGTGAGAAGGACACAATGGTCCAACCGGTCGGATGCCTCAGAGAAGTCAAGCTAAGCCACATCAACATCCACATTCACTCCAGCAGGTTGGTGGTACATGATCTATTCTGACTGAAGCCGTGCTGCTACTGAGCAATGTGACCAAAACCGTCCAGATAAGACATGAGTGGGTCGACAATGATTGTCTTCATAACTTTGAAAGAACTAGAAGTAGTCACTGGTAATCATGGGTCGAAACGACTACCTCCTTTGTAAATTGTAGTTCTTATCCCATGTTTTACATTGCAAGAACGCCTCTCTCGTCAAGAAAATGTTGGAGCAGCCGCGCCATGGGTTCAGCCAAAACATTAGCCGACACAACGATCGTCTTTGGACGAATGTCGTCAATTCCAGGATAGGCGTCCTGGCGCAAAGATAGCAGCATTTTCATCACGGTGTTTGCCGTAAAACTTATGTGAATGAGTACCAATGGATGCCACATAGATTCCGAAGGTCCAGCAGACCACGGCATACAACGAAACGTTGGTGCTTGTCCTTGTTGCAGTACGCTCCATGCTTCCGTAGCAGTCCCAGTTAGAGCAACCGCTATTTGAAGAGGGGTCTTTCACTTTTCACCTTACGAAGTCCGTTCACTTGCTTGTACAGAATCTTATGACTTGAATTACGTCGCTCTACTAAAGCCTGTTTATATGTCACTTTATCCTTGCGCACTAGTTGTGTATAATGGTTACGGTGGACAACATTAGCCTTCCAAGTACTCGGACTCGGATCGCTTTGTGAACAAACCACGCCGCGTTACGCATCACCATGTATTTGCGTGTCCTACTCCGTATAAACGACGTCATGTTTATAGAACTGATAGTCTTGGTTTCCGATGCCCCACTAACCAATGTGCTAAACTTACTGACGAAAAGTTCCCAGGCAATATCCCGCGCATCCTCAGTTAGAAACCAGTCAGCCGCTTCAACGAGTCGGGTTAAAGTGTCGTAACTGATTGTGGTCCGTGTCGTTTGATTTCTGTCCTCGGGATATTCGACATAGGAAGTGTACATGAAATGCAAGATTACGTGATCATTGCGGCCCAGAAGAGTATCGGCTATCACTCTCTTGATCATCAATTCTTCATCAGTTCATATCAAGTCTAATATGGATGGCCTGTATTTTCCCTGAACCTGGTGGGCAAAGTGACGTGGTCAAAAAGCGGAAAATTTGAGACAAATGCTTGGAGTGGCCTGGGATTCTATAGCATGTAACTTGAAGTCGCCAGTGACTAGAACGTGACTGTAATTCCTGTTTATTAGCTGCCTCAACGCAAACACCAAGTTGAAGTCCATCTCAGGTGTAGATGTTGGTGGACGATAAACAACAGCCACTAGACCAAGATCGTTCCCTCTCAGCCTTAGGTTACACCAAATGGAATCGGGCACTTCGGTTTCTGAATCGTGTATGAGTTCGCACTGGAGCTTTTTGTGAAAGTAGTGGGCAACCCCACCACCTTTGCTGGCTAGATCATTTCGGACAACCGACATATCTGTTAGCGCGATTTCGGTATCCGTTATCTCACACCGCGACCATGTTTCCGTAATAGCGATGAGGTTCTAAGCTTCCGACGCATGTCAGTCTTAATTCAGCTAATTTGCTGTGTAGGCTTTGAACATTTGTACACATGCATGGGAGCTTCTCGGAAACCAAAGGCATGTTGGATGTGGTGGATGAAGTGAGTGAGTTTATGCCGATCGGTGTAGGGTCGGCTTTTAATACTTTTTAGCTTGGTTGCAGGCTCGAGACGAAGTTGGGATGCATTCTTGCATTAGATGTTCCGGATCCCGGTGGTCGCTCGTGTTCCGTTGTGTCCCTTCGGATATTATGACGACTTGAAACCGTCACCGTGTCGGATGCTACAGTGGATCTTTTCATTGGGATTGCCGCCCCCACTGGGTTGTCAATAGACTGTGGTTGTGTTCCCGCTGCTTTCAGACGACTTTCTGTTGTCAACCTGCTACGGAGCTTAAGCCGATTCTTTAGCATTATTACAGAATGTAACCCGTTTCAACAGCCTGGGACCACACCCCTTGTGGCTAAGTGACAAGGAGTTTCTTGTCAACGAAGTGACGACTTTATTTGCTAGAGAAAGGGTTTCACGGATATAGGGCTGTTGCTCCCGGGAATCTACCTGAGCATCATCGGAGGAGAAATCTGTAAGCTCAGGAACACCACGAGCAATTACATTTTACTTCATTTCTTCTTCATTTTTTCCGGTTTCCCTCTCGGTTGCTTGGAATCTGAACGTTCTTTCCACGGGATGCCAAGTATTATGCGCACTCCACATGTGGCGTTGCGGAGTCGATTCACAGATACCAGAACCGTCTCTGTCTCATCCACCGAGTTTAGTGTTACCCGAAGTCATCGGGGTTCACCATGGGGCAACGAGTTTGAATGACGTGCAATGAATCTTAATTTCGTAGGATAAGCATGGACACCGATCATCATATAGAAGAAGCTCCATAGATTTACATAGTCTGTCAGCTTATCCTTAATTGTATTGGATTATAATTCGGCGGCATTAGCACACAAGATTTAAGGCACGATGGTTGCACCCGGTAGCTACAACCTTTGTAAGTTTATTTTCAAAAAATGTTAGCGAACAAGCTCGTTTTCATTGGTTCCTCATCTGACTAATACACCACAAATGAATGACATGAACGTGAACATCAGATAAGGGTACAGGTTCAAAACCCAGATGGTCTGAGTGACCAAGCTCGGTGATTGGCCCCACGGCCATCAAGAGTGTGTGTGTGTGTGTGTGGCGTTGTCCACACCGTGTCCATGTTACAGGGGACCAGGGTAGAGTTAGTGCCTGGACAAATTTCTTGTGCGCACATAGGTCAGGGTCATGAAGCCTGATGGCTATTGCCTCGGCTGCTGCAAGTAGACAACATCTAAGCGCTCTTCTGTGGCATCTGGGTACGCGGTAGATGGGCTGGAACGCCTCATGCACTCTGACCTGATGGTTCGAATCGGCCACGTGTGCAGACACTGCACTTGCCACTGATCTAGTCACGCCGCTATACAGCCAAGCTAGACAGTGTTCCCTGGCTCTCTCGGACAGTCTCCTGGTAGTTCTTCCGATATATCTTGATCGACACGAGAAAGCGAAAGAGGACACAAAGAAGGAAGTACTTGAGTTTGGAATTCTGTCATTAAGTTGTTGATTCTAGGTCTGCACTGAGTAGAAGCTTAGCCGTAGGCTTGCTGCATAGTACGTTTGAGCGCTGGCGTCAGAAAGCCTTCCAAACGTCGATTCAGCTACTCCGTCCCTTTGAACGGTAACGATAAACAGATCGGTTTCTTTCCTACTGAAAACACTTTTGCTTTCGCTTCTAGTGGCTCCATGTTTCTCCCAGCGAACTTCTCCGGATAGCCATTTCTATCGAATAGGCTTCGTGCAAAGTTTAGCTCGTCCGGTATCGTCCTCGCTACATGTCATTCTTACTGGCTCGGTTATGCACCGAACAAGTTTTCGTTTCTGGCTGATTGGAATGAAGCTGGCAAAATGTGTATGTTACCCGTTCCACGTTGTCGTTCTATGGACACTCCGCTGGATAGACCGTCAGATCTTTGGCTAATCTGAACGTTTTAGTACGACAGTGAGTTGTTGCACTCAGATTCAAGGGTGAATTTTATGTTTACGTGGGCTGATTACATTGCCTCACTAGTGCTTCCATGCAAACATAACTATCTGAGATGCAGAATATATCGTTCACGTACCGTCCGTAGGAGACTAATTTGTTGATAACTCCGTTTAGATAGTTATACTGTAACTTACTCATAAACACGTCTGCTAACAATGGTCGTAACGGTGAGCCTATTGCTACTTCGTCCTTCTGTTTGTAGATCTTCCCGTCGAACAGGAGTTTTGAGTTCCTGGTACACATCGGAAGCAACTGTTTAAGGCCGGCATCCACATGGTGCGATCGAACAGCATCGCATAGGTAATCATCTTCTCTAGTGCAACATTGGTGAAGAGCATATGGCTTATTGAATTTACTAAGCTGAATGTATGTCTGAGGCTGTGTTTGGATAGGACTTATCTAATCGGTTCTAGGAGCTTAGCGAGCCATTTCACTGTTGAGTGATATGGAGATTCACACATGTCTAATACTGGCCTCCTTGGAACTCATTCTTTATGCACTTTCGGTAAGCCATAAAGACGTGGAAATACAGTCCCGGAGGGACGTGCGTATTCGGACACTACTGAGTCAGTCACATTCTCTTGCTTCAGGCCGCGTAATAGCTTCGTGACTGTCTTTTCTATCGAAGCCGTCTTGTCTTTCTCTTTCTCCATCATCCGGAATTTGGAATGATCGTTGAGGATGGCATTCATCTTAGCGACATAGTCAAATTTATCCATAAGGACGAACCCTGCTCCTTCATCCAGCTTAGACAGCGGCAATGGGCTCTCCGTTAGGGCCATTGTTAGCAGACGTGTTTATGAGTAAATTACAGCATAACTATCTAAACGGAGTTATCAACAAATTAGTCTCCTATGGACGGTACGTGAACGATATATTCTACATCTCAGATAGTTATGTTTGCACGGAAGCACATAAAATTCACCCTTGAATCTGAGTGCAACAACTCACTGTCGTACTAAAACGTTCAGATTAGCCAAAGATCTGACAGGTCTATCCATCGCAGTGTCCATAGAACGACAACGCGGAATGGGCAACATACTCATTTGGCCAGTTTCGTTCGACTCAGCCAGAAACGAAAACTTGTTCGGTGCATAACCGAGCCAGTACGAATGACATGTAGCGAGGACGATACCGCACGTGCTAAACTTTGCACGAAGCCTATTCGCTAGAAATGGCTATCCGGAGAAGTTCGCTGGGAGAAACATGGAGCCACTAGAAGCGAAAGCAAAAGTGATTTCAGTAGGAAAGAAACCGATCTGTTTATCGTTACCGTTCAAAGGGACGGAGTAGCTGAATCGACGTTAGGAGGGCTTTCTGACGCCAGCGCTCAAACGTACTATGCAGCAAGCCTACCGCTAAGCTTCTACTCAGTGCAGACCTAGAATCAACAACTTAATGACAGAATTCCAAACTCAAGTACTTCATTCTTTGTGTCCTCTTTCTCGTGTCGATCAAGATATATCGGAAGAACTACCAGAAGACTGTCCGAGAGAGCCAGGGAACACTGTCTAGCTTGACTGTATAGCGGCGTGACTAGATCAGTTGCAAACGCAGTGTCTGCACACGTGGTCGATTCGAGCCACCAGGTCAGAGTGCATGAGGCGTTCCAGCCCATCTACCGCGTACCCAGATGCCACAGAAGAGCGGTTAGATGTTGTCTACTTGCAGCAGCCGAGGCAATAGCCATCAGGCTTCATGACCCTGACCTATGTGCGCACAAGAAATTTGTCCAGGCACTAACTCTACCCTGGTCCCCTGTAACATGGACACGGTGTGGACAACGCCACACACACACACCAAGCACTCTTGATGGCCGTGGGGCCAATCACCGAGCTTGGTCCCTCAGACCATCTGGGTTTTGAACCTGTACCCTTATCTGATGTTCACGTTCATGTCATTCATTTGTGGTGTATTAGTCAGATGAGGAACCAATGAAAACGAGCTTGTTCGCTAACATTTTTTCTGTTATTCACTTCCGGGTTATTTTTCAGTTGAAGCTTTACTTTCTCGTGCTTTTGGCGAATTTCTGGACGGTACTGGTGAAGGCTATCCGTGCTGCGGCACTTCAATTTTCCCCAATCTGGCGATCATGGTTACTGGTGCACTTTCCGGAGTCCTTTTGCGACGACCGCTGCGTATATTTTCCGGTTCATCTCTATGGTGGTTTAGCTGTAGCTTTGGGTCTCCTGTATGGCTAACGAACTTATAGGTGTACCACACTTTAGATAAGTTGAAGCGAACACACTGTAGGCAATGTTTTCACTTGGGAGAGAGGGAAGGTTGCCGGTATTGGCGGAGACTGAGTGCTTGAGATGAGGTTAGTACGTCTGGCTCTCTTCTTCGGCTTGAATGGTGAATTTGGTGTGTTTTACCACACACAATTTCAGCTACGTTACCTCCCATAGGTGTAACCCTGGTGATTACCATTTCCTGGACTGTTTCCGTTAATCATACACACTTCTTCAGTAGCACAGTTTGAGAGCTAACAACCGGGATAGCAATGCATACTTGGCCTTTCTCGTGCTATTGTATCGTTTCGTTTCTAGCTGTCTCATTCCAGGACGCTTAGTGTGAAATGCTTTAGATCGAATTGATCTTGTATGCTACCCCGCCACTTGAAACTGATTGCAATATGGTCTACTTGGCACTAAGCCTTAGTTGATGAATGAAGACGCCAGGTGGCAGAACACCTTCTAGAGTTTGAAAAGCAGAGTGAGAAGACGAAAGCAGGTGGATATATGCATTTCGTATTGACTGTTCAGTAGCATTACCAATAACCGATGTGCACATTTATAGCTAATATTGGGTGTGACCAGACAGGTCTAACGTGTAAAATGAACGACGGAAGTTCAGTCTCTACGTCCAGGGCCGCCTTAGGCTGTCGAATAATTGTTTTTGAAAGCACAGCGCTGGCTTCATCCAACCTACTGCGACGGTATCGGCAAACCGACCAAATCGAAGACTAGTGTAAAGCAATACCACTTTGAACACTAAGCTGACGGTTATCCAGTGACCCGTAGTGCGTGATATGTGTGCTCGCGAGAAACAGAGCAGTGTCTTCACACAAAGTGAAAAGTCTTGTTCCATTAGCAGCGATTCCTATTCAGTGCGCGACCACCATACAGCTATATTCCTCTGGTAACAGGAGACCAACTCGTGCATTGAAGTCGCCGGTTATTCCATGGGGAGCCCAAAAATGTCCAAATACCTACGTTTCCAAACATTGGCTTTCGTCTCAATCATCAACTAAGACCCTATCACATGAATCTCATGCCTCAATATTGCACATAGACACATCGTCCATGTAAAAGCGTGGTTAGTTTTGTACAAATTAAGCTGTTTCGCTACAGACGCAGTTTCTCGGACATGAGAAGTATACGTATTATTATTATTATTCTAAACCCCGGTTGATCGATTCACAGCTGCAATCGGCAGGCACATAAACGGAGGTCACACACAGATTGCGCCGTTTAGCGCATTAGCCTTGAAGTGTAACTGCACAATGTCTGCTGCTAAACGGGCACCAATCCAGGAATGCATCCTACGCTTTGCTCTTATTCCACACCAATACCAGCCAAAACAAATGTAGCTACATCTGCGTCACCAGCCATACTTAGATTGTGTGTGGCGTCCTGATTGGTCGGAGATGTGAATTCGATCACAGTGCTTTGTTCTTACAACCTTGTTTCAGAGAAGTAGCGGATCTTGTTACGGAGAAGAATTTACCAGTCCGGCCTGTTGTCCGATCTGCGAAAGTGTCTGAACATTAGGTAACCAGTCGA
Organism: Dicrocoelium dendriticum; assembly: GCA_944474145.2. Lineage (NCBI taxonomy): Eukaryota > Metazoa > Platyhelminthes > Trematoda > Plagiorchiida > Dicrocoeliidae > Dicrocoelium > Dicrocoelium dendriticum. The sequence goes on along the minus strand of OX104064.1, from coordinate 46,219,522 downwards.
AAGGAGGCTTGGGTCGAAGGATAGTCTCAGGCCACTTTGTGGACAGCGGCGAACCTAACATTCGGATTAAACCGAGAGTAACAGGGTTAATTACTTATGAATGTTTGGCCTGTACTGGAGTTTGGTAAGAGTCGACGAAGAAATAATGGGAAGTGTAGCGAAGTATCACTGAATTCTATCCTTTTTCGCAAATGGCGCGGTACTATGCAGTTATCTAAGCTGGAGTAGAGAGTTATCTCTGGGAAACCACGCCGGGCCTTTTGCTGAATAGCCTATCGCAAGGTAGAGGGACGAATTCAGGGAGTTGGGCCCATTGGGAACCGACAACTGACTTCTCTGTTCCCATGCCTGTGTTTTGTGAGTTACCAAGCAGGGGCCAAGTCTTCCCCACAATGACAGCATCCAGCTGTTAGAATACAATACACCACGGGGATGAAGGGAGTGGTAGAGACTCTAATGAGTGGCAAGTTGCATCCTTCATATTGCAGTGTTGTTAAACAAGGCTGGCCAGACAGAAATCCTCTACACCCTGGAACACCGCAGCCGAACAATTTACTGGAACGGGATGAACCCGAGTCCCCCAGCTGGCACTATGAGGAGGTGGTTCTGTGAGCTTGCCACAGTACCCAGAACACTGTTTTGGATCACCCAGATTGTGATTGGTTTCATTTCGGATCCGATCTTCTGTACTTAGACTACCTGAGTCTAATCAGTAGAATCAGTTGCAATGACTGGTTGTCGTTGCTGAGTCTAAACTTGATACGGAGTTTACCTATGGAACCCGGTATAATATGCTACACACATCCAAGAATACGGCAATCATTCTTTTCTCGAAGTGGGTTGAAGCGGTAATTGTTTTATTCTGAGAAATCTCAATAGGCGGATGAAGTACAAGGGTAAATTGGACCAGCGATACTTGTTAAAGTCAAAATGCTACTGAATAAGATGGCTAACAGTGAGTAGTTTATTTAGTGGATAGATGTGCACATCGAAGGCAATATTTTTGCCAGGCAATCAGCCCAAGCGACCATCGGCTCGGATTTCATAGTGGTCATACGATTCAGTTTAGTCGTTGATATCTAATACTTTATTTTCAAGAACAAGGAACCGAAGGTAAACAACTGTTTGCGTTGATTCATCGTTAGACCCGTACAACTATATGAGTGACATAGCAATGGCGTAAGAGTGAATTCGATCAGTTCAAAGGAGATTCGATCACTTGCCGACCAAGAGCACAAACTAGCAACAAACGACAAACTATGACAAAGGTGTAGTTGAATGATTACAGCTGGCCTCAGAATTATCTGTTTTATCTGTCCTTTTTTCTTGATAATTGAATGGAATTTTTCACTTATTAAAATCGTCCAAGACGCTCTCAGTGTTGAAGGAGCTAAATCAGTCGCTTAAGTTTTCCACTAGGCTTGCCGAAGTTAAAACTTGCGTACGATTCTTCAATAATTGCATTGGACGCAATGAATATCGTAGCAAATCCTGGAAGCAATTGCGGCGCGGTCGGATCTATCCTAACGCCAAAATGTTTAGACGGCATGCTTTGAACCAACGTAACATGGCGCAATCCAAAATTGCCGCATTTGAGCGCAATATGGCCGAGCGTTGCCATGCGATTGATGTGTTAGCTTTGGGCATGAAACAGACATTCCTGGATTACATTCAGTCTATCACCGCAAACCATGTACGGCAAAGGCGTTTGGCCTTTACAAAGACGTTGAACCATCATAATCCGTAATCTGCATTCCCTAATAGACCTGAGAATTTCATGCACAACTTTTCAAGCATGAAATTGAACTCCACTTTAATGGAGGTTCTATCATTGGGTCTAAAATTTTGCGCCCACAGACACAATGACAATCAACTCCACTATGAGTTCTAGTTAGGAAGCTTATTTGATCAAACAATAGGGTTAGTAACAAAGTCAAATGAAGACCTGGAGCACATTGAATGTTCTCTGATGAACACTTGCTACCATCATCAAAGGTGGCATGTCCAAAATCATGGTCTACTGACACACAAGCACCTTTAGACTCTGAAGGACCTAAGACGCAGTGATAGGATTTTCCTGTGCAAACCGGACAAGAGTGCCGGGGTCGTTCTATTAGACAAAGTAGACTATATAAATAAACTCGAAAGGGTTCTGAGTGATGAAGCAAAATTTTCTCGAACGATTGGCGAAAAAGCCCAAATAGATAGGATTGAAAATCAGATTATTAAAAGTTTGCAAAAGCTTCGCAATAGTGGACATATATCAAATACTCTTCATGACAGTCTTAAACCGAGTGGCACGAATGTCCCGAGGCTTTATTTATTGCCGAAAATGCATAGGACTGATGTTCCTCTTCGCCTGATTTTATCAATGGCTAACTCACCATGCCGTCGCCCAATCACTTGTGGAAGTTCTAGATTTAATAAGACTTGCCCACGACAGCCTTTGTGACACCTTTGATTTCATCCAAAGCATCAAAGACCACAACATCGGCAAGCAAGTAATGTCCTCCTCGGATGCTGTATCGCTTTTCACCAACGTGCCACTTTCCGAGACAATCGATTACCTTTGCTCCTACATAAAAGAAAAACGCAATCATGCGCATACCGTTGCGTGGTTTGAAAAGCCTCCTTTTGCGTTGCACTTGGAACGTACGGTTCCTATTCACTGGCACCCACTATCGACAAAAGGATGGTGTACCTATGGGATCGCCATTGAGTCCGTTGTTGGCTGATATCTTCATGGCGAACTTAGAGAATACGAAGCTGCATGCGGAGATCACGGCCTTTGAATGTTACCACCGCTATATGGACGACATATTTGTTGTGGCCGATCAGTCCGTTGAACTTGACGTTATTATTGACCGTTTCAATCAGACCCACGCAGCAATGCATTTAATCTGCGAAAAGGAATCGAAAGATCAGCCGACTTTTCTTGATGTCCTGTTAACTAGAAGGGCAGACGGCTCGATCCAACAGCAGGCCTACAGGAAGAAAATTGGAGCGACCAGGATACGAACTTCCAGTTTCATTCCCTTGAGATATAAGAGCAACTTAATTCGCTGTCTAACCACAAGGGTCTGTGGGATCTGTTCTGAAGACACGGATAATGGGCTGGCGTTCATTCAGAATTTGCTGCGCGAGAACCAATATCCTGACCGTTTCATTCTTAAGAACATGCAAGGCAAACCCTATCTGTTGCAAGTTCAAACAGCAGAGAAGAAAGAACTTTTCACACCACTACCTTTCAAGGGGGACTCAGCTGCTGGAACAATGGAACAATGGTTTATTACGGGTAAAAAAGCATTGCTTAACAAGTCCCGTGGGATGGAAATTATTGCGAAAAGGGAATTGCATGATAAAGTGAAAAGCGTTGTGGTGGACTTACCATAGACTTTTGTTGAATAGGGGAGATGTTCGCGTATTAAACGTATAAATCCATAAATCCATTGGTTAGGCGTTTGACAAAACACCGTTTGATTGCCTTTTGTAGCCCCTGACTAACAAGTCATAAAAGGAAATGTAAGTGAGACAATGCATCGTCAACTCGTTTTTTAAATATCACCAGATTGGGAGCAGTGATGATATAATTAGGGAGGGTGTTCCAAGGCTGGCACACGCGGGGGGAAAAGAAATTTCTACGGCATTCAAGCCGGCGATACTGAATTGTCAGTTGCAGAGGGTGACCTCTTAGGTTAGTGTTGTGGTTCAATTCCAGCAGCGGACGGCAAATATGGTTTGGGTTCTTCGCAATTTCGTAAACCATTATGAGATCTCCCCGCAAATGCCAATATCGACTACTGTACATTCTTAGAGATTTCAGTCTAAGCTGATAGGGCAGATTAAAGAGGCCCCTGACATTCTTGGTTGCTTTTCCTTGAGGAGTCTCGAAAGCAACGAGATCCTGTTTCTGCCCCGGCTGCCACGCCTGAATAGCATATTCCACGTGCGGTCGCACGTAGGCTTTAAGCATTTGGGGAAAGCTTGAGGGTTCAAACTGACTGAAGGCTCTGCGAAGCAGGCCGAAGTGCTGACTGCCGGTTCTCGTCGCTTTCTCTGCTTGTTTTGAACACCCGGGATCTTCCTGTACCAATACACCCAGGTCGCGCTCCTGAGAGACCTTCTTCAAAGTGTGGTCTCCAAGCTTGTAAGCGCTCATTGGCTGGTGACGCAGATGTATCACCTTGGACTTAGCTATGTTCAATTGAAGCATGTTCCTTTTTGATCATTCGTAAATGCAATCTAGGTCATGTTGGAATAAATAGTATCTTCGTTGTTACTTATCGCCCGCCATATCTTGACGTTATCGGCGAAAAGCAGAACATTTGAGGAGATACCTAATGCCAGGTCGTTGATAAACACCAGGAATAGGCGCGGTCCCAGCACTGAGCCTTGTGGGACACTACATTCCACCTCAATTGGGTTAGAGAGTGATCCCCTAACACGAACTTGAAGCTCCCGTTGGTGAAGGAAGCTGCCAATCCAACCGAGTACAGGATCTCCGATTCCGTAACTCTATAGCCGTTGAAGTAGGATACGGTGATCAAGGCGGTCGAAAGCTTTGGAGAAGTCCAGCTAGATGACGTCAACTCCGACCCCATCACCAACCACTTCCGTCCATTTACCTCGTGCAATCAGTACCTTTGTGGTGCATGACCGGTGTTGACGGAAGTCATGCTGCTCCGGTAACAAGAGGTTGCATTTTTCCAGGTAGTCCATTAAAACCTCAGCGACGACTGCTTTTATCACCTTCGCGAGCACAGGGTGGAGAGTCACTGGACGATAGTTTGCAGGATCTGAACGGTTACCGCCTTTAAAAATAGGGGTGATAATGTCAAGCTTCCACATAGTGGGGACTAGTTGTTCATCAAAGCACCTTTGGAAGAACTGTGACAGTGTTTCAGCTAGCTTGTTGGCCACAGCCTTCAGTGCCTTCGGGCGGATGTTGTCTGCTCCCGGAGAACTATGCTCACGCAGTGAGAGTAAGTTCCTTAGCACAAATGATGAGTTGAAAATTACATGTGTAAACAGTGGAGTCGGTAATGTGCATGACATTATGGGTCAGGTTGAGGCTGCGAGTTCGCAACTTGGGGTGTATTGTAGCCGTAGGGCATTAGCTGCTTCTTCTTCGCTTTGTACTCTACCGCCTGTAGTGAAAAGTGGAGGAACTCCACCCTTCACTTTATGAAGATTATTGACATGCCTATATAGCACTTTGTTGTTCGCCATGAATTTTTTGGCTAGGCACTGTTGATAAGTTACTTTCTCCTCACGGACAAGTGCAGTGCAATGGTTGCGATTGGTCAGGAAATTTCCCTAAGTCTCTGAGTCGGGGTTAATCTTGTAGGCACGTCAAGTTGCATCCCTTATCGCCAGGCATTTTCGAGTCCTGCTCCTTAGAATTGAAGGCATTTTTGCGGGACGAAGGGGCTTGGTCTCTGATGCTCTGTTGACGATGTCGCTGAGTCTATTGACGAACTCTGTCTAAACGTCGTCAAGGGAACTGTTGTTTGAGAATTTCCAAGCATCTGCGTCGACGAGTTCTTTCAGTACGTGGTAGCGTGTGATTGTATGAGTTAGTTCCGAGTGTTCAGATGGATACTCTGCATAACACACATAGTTAAACGTTATTACATGGTCACTGAGACCTAATGGACTATCCATCAATAATTTGTCAACCATGAGCTCTTCATTCGTGAGCACAAGGTCCAATAATATGGACGGTCTGTTTACTGTCCTGAATCTAGTGGGCGTGGTAACATGATGGTACAAGGGAATATTAGCGATCAGTTCATGCAAGTCTGCTTTGAACTGCTCACTGGGCGATGCCAAAACCTCCAGATTGTGTAGACCGAAGTCCCCGGAGATGAGAATGTGGCTGTACCTAGTGCGTGTTACTCTGTTCAGGCCACAAATCAAGCGGGAATCCATTTCCCGATTGGAAGTTGGGGGCGGTAAACGCCAGCTACGAGACATGCGTCGTTTTTTCTTAGTCGTTGACAGCACCAGAGTGAGTCGGTAATGTGTGTTTCCAGACCATCAACTATTGTACATTGTAGATCGCTGCGGTAGTTGAGTAGGACTCCACCTCCTCTGTTGGGGCGATCTTTCCGGTTGAGTGACATTCCGGCTTTCTCAACCTCAGCATCAGTCACCACTTAGTGTAACTAAGTTTCGGTAATAGAAATTAGGTCCCAGGCATTCGCTACCTGACGCAGTCGAAGTTCGGTAAGTGTACTGAGAAGCCCTTGGACGTTGGTTTACATACATGAGTTTCTCAGATTTAAGCAATGTTTCGGAAGTTGTACAACTCATACGTGAAGTTTCGCCGACCAGTGAGTGGCCGGCAACTAATCGTTTTTTTAGATGTTAACTTGGTGAAGGGTTTAACGTCTTATTCATCGTCCCTGTAGTTAGTACCGTGTCTAAGCTTCTACCTACAATGTAAGGTGCCTGGTTATTATCATCTTCTACAGTTGTATGGGCTCATTCGGCACACTACTGGTGCATTGTGCTTCCATAGATCCCGTCGCGTTTGGTTCTTGGAGTGACATATCATCTCTAGGAGGCATATCGCTGATTGTCTTCCGCCGAACCTCAGATGGTAGCCTGCAAAGGTACACGTACCAGCTTTTCAGCAATCGTGCTAACATATGTTTTGACTGAAGGACCGCCTTCAACACTTTTGGGCCACTTCCTTTGTAGTTCGGTGAGGTACGCAGTCATGACACGGATTTCGCTAACACATTATCCAAGCAGAGTGTTTCACGAATATAACACTGTTCTTTATCATGGGCTGTTACTTCATGCTCATCACATGCTTCCGTTTCAGGAACCCCGTGAAGAAGTATGGTTCTGGTTGAAGTTCCCTTCCGGTAGTCCTCTAAGGTGCGGTTAACTCGATAACGCTCATCCCATGAGATGTCTGGAAAGATACGGAGGGAGCAGCGTTCATTTCTGAGACAACCTGTCGACAGTAGTACTGATTCTACTTCAGTGATGGAGTGCAGCACAACGCGCAAAGTCTTGGCTTTCCGAAATGTTTAGAGTTGGCGTGTCGTGTAATACTCACTACGTGTACTGGTTTCAGTACAACTCCGATTAGGTTACTAATAATATCCCACTGGTTGAGGTCATCCAACTGCCTGCCTCTTATCGATGTGGACTTTGATTCTGGGATATTGGAGCACAGTACGCTCAGTACAGGTAGTTGTTTCTTTACACGTTTCGACATGTTGCGGTTAGTGATTGAAGTACTCGGAGATGTACTGCAGAAAACCGGTGGTGCTTGCATTAGGAAAACTTCGCTACGCTCTCTCAGTTTCCGATCCAGTTGGGGGTGATGCTAATTTTAAATGACGGCTCTTCTTGGAGGCAACCGTAACCCAACTTTCGCTAGTACCGGCTTGCCCTTTTTCTACGCACTGCGTCGGGAGTTTGGAAGTAGCCTTACGTGTAGTTACTCCGATCGAACTGGGTACCGCTTTAGTCAAATGTGAGCTACGTTTGGTATTGGGACAGCTGTTGATGTTCTAGACTCTAGGTGTCGTGTTGCTTACGGTGTTATTAACTGTTCTTCGCAGGTTAGGAGTAGTAACCAAAGGGAAGGATTGGGTTGCACAGTCCGCTATGCTTACCCCAGCCGTAGTGATTTTCGTGGTCACCATTTCCTCAAACTTGGCTAGTAGCTGGTCATACTTCTGAGATAATAGGAGCACGCTTTTTATCAGTGGGATCGATGTGCATTCCACACAGAACCATAGCTAGTCTGGTTTGTTTAATAACTTGGCCTGACTAGGTTTAACTCGGAGACATCTCGCATGGAAGAGCTTGCAACAGTTACGGCACAAAATGCCCCCCTTAACAATTTTGGAACATGATCCACATAGGTCTTTAGCCTGTGGCACACTGGGCATGGAAGCTTGTTGAGCAACTGTTACGAACCATTTGAATGACTCACTCTCTACGGTACAAAGTTGTTCTGTTCCTGACGTTGCCGGTAATGTCAGAGTGTTCACCTTGCACTTTGGTGCTTGCAGACTGTCCTCTCTGGCGTGCCAGTCGCATGTGTAAGCTTGCAGGTGGGGCAAAATACACGAAGGTGTGATTGAGAATTTTCGTGGTTAAGCCTATGGATCGCGCCGGGTGAATTTGCTTTGAGACCTGTAGCTGCACCAAGCAATGTTAGATTTGAACGAGTGACAGATCGTTCGAAAGCCGTTGAAATGCTCTATCGAGTGAGATAAAACAATGTCTACTATGTTTGGAGTTAGGCAACTTTGGCGCTTGGATATCGGCGAAACACTGCCCGGAATTTAGCGATCAAAGTACATGTAGGATGCACTGGAGTATACTCGGGAAACTGGTATCACAAAGTAGAACTTGTAAAAGAACGACGAATAAGTATGGATCCAAAGGTGTGCGACAAAATGTCGCTGAACCACAGTTAAAAAACCACGAGTGCGCAAGTGAGCGATTATCACGCAACTTCTCTCAAGGTCACCATATGTACTGAGGGTGTAACTAGAAGCCTTCCAACAGCTGTTAAGTCAACTTTCCCAGCAGCAAAGCTTAGGTGTACCTTCTCAACGGAGTCACTCATTCGTATTCACAACCAAAACAAGTTGCTGACGCTGACCGCTTTTATGGTCATTTATCAGTTCGAGTGCGCCTGTGGCGCCAGTTACATCTGTCGAACGGCGCTGCATCTACCGAGACGGACGGAGGAACCGACAAGGACCTATATGGAACATGACTGTACACCAAAGGGATTCAACTGCATTCACCACCACGACCGTTGTCCAGTGTGGAAAGCTGGACACGATGTCTTCACACTCCCGGAATGTATACATAATCTGAAAAATCCAGACAAAGGAAACTTTGAAACTTTTGCTCACCTGGACACTGAACAAGATGACTCTTCGTGACTTTCACCCTCGACCTGCCTCATCGCTTATGGCGGCCTTGACCAAGCTACCTAATTAGACAACAGAGGAAGTTGGAAGTCATTTAACTGCGAATAACCGAGTGTGAAATCAGTCGGCAAGCTGCTTTGCCAGTTGTGCATTAGTGTTCAACAGGATTTACGGCAGTGTTCCATGACGTGGTGGGTTTTCGCCTGACAAGCGTTCTCCCTAGAAAAAACCACAAATGTCCGTGTAACAACCCTGCAACGTGGTGGATTTGACTCGCCACTGAATAAAGTCACTGCCCACAACTAAATACTGGCAAGTCGATTAGAGTCATATTTCAATCATTTCTTGACACGTACAAGAATAAGATACTCTCTGTCTACACATACCGTTTTCCCTACACTTATACTGCCTTGACTCTTTGCACTATGCGCACTGGAACCCAAAGTATCCTCATCCGTTGAGGACTTTACTTCTCATGATTATTTCCTCAACCTTCACAGCCCGTACAACTTTCGGTCACTGCCGATTACATACATAGCAACGCGTCTGTTGCGAAACATAACTGCCTGTAAATTTTGAGCATGCCTGATTTGGTGTTCCTCGAGAAATCCGAGAACAAACCGTTCATTCATTTATTTATTTATTTAACTACATTAATGAGCACTTTCCACGCTGGTTGTGTTGAGGCGGTACCGGGCTATAACTAGCTCTGTTGTGGTTCATCTTGTTGGTAGTGGGCATGAGGTTGACCCAATACGTGTCTTTCGAATCGTATACAGAGTCACTCCACTCCAATTGAAAGGCCTGCGTCTCCACACTCTTGCTACTACCGAGGCGCTCAGCATTCGGTTGTGTCAACCGCTTTTGTGGGCCGAAGGGGAGCTGATCGAGGCTTTTAAGCTACCTTGGCCAGACAAAACGGATGATTCTGAGGCCACTTGTAATCGTTCAGCTGCACCTTTGCCCTAGTTTGTCGTTTGTTGCCGGTTTGTGCTCTTGGTCGGCAAGTAATCGAATCTCATTTGAACTGATCGAATCCACTTTCACGCTCATTGTATGGGTCTGACGAGGAATCAAAGAAAACAGTTGTTTACCCTCGATCATTGGTTCCTAATAATTACATGACTTTTATTTTCCGTTGACATGCTAGGCTAGTAAACCAGACATTTGGGCCCAGATGACCCGATCCATACCTATCTATAAACCATACTGATTTCTGGAGCTACATAATGATTGCACCTGCCACTCTCTCCTGTCGAGCACCTCTCCGGGAATCAAAACAATCTCTGGACTGTGATCACAAAATCGTTGTTAGGATTCGAGGTTATTTGTAGACCATATAACTTAAATTCAATATTCTGCTGGGGTTCGTTTCACTGACGGACCCTTGTTAACTGGCCCGTATCGATGACTTCATTCCATTGGCTCGTCTTCACTCTCCAGACTGGCCGATACCAGCTTACTGTGTCAAGTTATATGGGGTTCTGTTGCTACCACTTTGGATAGACTGCATAATCAGTACTTATGGGTGGAATCTGTTTGGTCATCTGTCCATTTGACTGATTCTATCTCAGCTGACCAGATTCAACGGTGAACCATGTTGTTAACCTTGGCTCAGGCTTATGCCATCTGCTAGCTGCTCGATAGACTAACCCGCTTCTCAGCTGTCCTAAAGTACGCTGTCTATCCATTGCCTTGTACCGGACCCGTCGTGCTCACTCATCTCTCTTCCCTGACGTTTGATTGACTCTGGGCCCATCGGTAGGGGACAGTCGGGCTTAAAGTCTCAAGGGTAAAAGTCACACATGACCTCTAAAGAAATCTGAATAAGAGAGAATAAAAACATTTACATTGTTACCTTTATTTCAGGTATAAATATTATATGCAAAAAGGGGAGCACACTTTTGATATGTTAAAAATTTTCCCGCTTTCGTCAGTTTTCACTTTGCTGCTGTTGCAATAAACATATTCAAAAAGGTGAGTTTACATCAACTTCTAATTTACCAAATGGTTTTATTTTTGAATGGAGTGTTCATTTACTATTTAAAAATGTAGTGTCGATGTTTGTTTTTATCTTAAATATATAAACGATTATGTGAGCTAACTGTAAATTTTTTATAGGGCTGGGGTAAAAGTTTCAACGCCAGCTAACTTGTGACTTCTTTCCCCACGGAAATATGTTTACACCGGTTTTTGCTTTTACAAATTTATTGACGATCTCAATAACAATTGCCAATATTGTCTGTTAGGTAGTTGGCACATGTGCTAATATGAGTACTTATTATTGTCGCACTAGTTATTCGGCTTTTATTACAGCATAGCTTTAGTAGGCTAAAAAATTGCTTCAGGCGGCAAACAGCGCAGGGAACATTTACGAGAGACACAATGACGTCGGCTGTATCTGCTGTGATGGACAATGGTAGATTCATCAGACCGGTTTCCAATAACTGTGGTCTGAATTATAAAATGCTTGGTGAATAGGTTAAAACTAAACTACGTACTGCAACACTTGTAGCTGCTAGTTTTGCTTATGGCGCGCCAGGAGTGGTTAGTAAGGAACCACTGGAACAGACCCTTGTTGATCATACTATTAAGGCATCACGAATCTACGATGGACTGACCATCTGTGTGCTAAGAAGGCTCACTTACAATTTATGCCTTGCCAACAAAGTGGATATGCCAAGGAGAAAATTAAGTTACTGGAAAAATTGGGGGTTAGCATTCATAAAAAGACACAAGGATATTCTCTCGATACGTACTCCCGAGGTCACCTCGCTGCAAAGCATGTCTTGTTTCAACGAAGCAAATGTTCAGCAGTTTTATGATAATCTTCAGCATGTCATGGATAAAGGGTTCACAGCTGATCGAATTTGCAACTGTGATGAAACAGGTGTCAACACTGTTCACCGCCCCACTAAACAAATAACGAAGAAGGGCGACAAAAGAGTGAGAGCGATCGTGTCACAAGAGCGTGGTGTGTCCGTGACAGTTTGTGCAGCTGTAAGTGAAACTGGAAACATTCTGCACTTTGTTATGAAGAGCTGAGATTTGTTATTAAATAATGGGTTGGAATTTTTGCCCCAAGGGCCGTGACTTTTTACCCTGCTGTGGGGCAAAATGTCACAGTTTACTTTTTGTTACATTTCCTCAAATTTATCTCTGTTCAAATATTGTTGTCTTGTTTTTAACCTGTTCTTATTTACTGGAATGAATGAGTTCTCGAATGTGCACATATTCAAAATTCTATCATAAAAGTTATGTTTGGTATGCAATGAAATGTCAAATTTGAGACATTAAGCCCCACCCTCCCCTACCGCAACGATCCCGTTCGCCCCACGTCTTAGCCATCATCCCATCCCTTCCGATATCCGACTATTTCAGCAGTCAGAATCCGTCAAGTAGTTGTTGAAAATCTACTTCGGGAGTTCAGTCTGGTAGGCGCTTTTCGCTATAAGAGCAGAGTGGAGCAGTTTTATATGCCGGTGCCGCGTTTATTTTGGGTAGACGACCCTGCCTATTTAACTGGTTACTGTATTTTTGACCTACTTGTTCGTATGATGCGAGTAGTCTCTGGCCTATACCAGGTTTATGGTGTGTATATTTTTAAAGAGCGACACTTATGGTATCAAGATCGTTCGTTTCTCGTCTGCGCTTAGCTGTATTAGAAACAGACGCGATCTAACAGTCCGTTAATGGTTTCAATGCGAACTTTCTGCTATACCGGATGTGGAGTAATACGCTGGGCCGTGCGAAACGTTTGCTTGCTTTCTTCCTTGGGACCATACTCTTGGACAGACCTAATCATGACTTAAGGAAATGGCATCCAGACTCATTCCTTTATCCATAATAATAAAATATACACTTATGCTACCGAAAAACCAAGCCCTCAAAGGGATGCATCGTATTTACATGAGCAACATGCTCACGCATGCAGCGCCGTCAATGGATGGGGGTCATGCAGTAATGCAAGAGGTGCGTTTTGGAAAGACCATTTGGGGCATTCATTGTCGTTTCCTTCCAGAACACGAGGAGTCTCAGTTTTTTAGGTACAGATCGGGGATACCATGGAGGCGGCGGTTCATGGAAGGGGAAGAAACGTGAAAGGAGATGAAGCAATCGTAGCCGTCAGCCAAAATCCGAATGGCAGCATACAATCGTGCATCATTTTCTAGAGTACTACAAGTCATCTGTACCTGGTGCAATTTTACTCATATATGAAAGGTAAAAGAAAGCTACGATTACTACATCAATGTAGCTGCAAAAGGCATGTTTAAAGCCTTCGCTGCGTTAACCGAGTAATGTAAGGTATTAAGCAATGCTAGACACACTCATCAAGGTATAATCAGCGAAGTACGGTTATGTACAAAATAGCGAACACAGGGTGATTAGGAAAGCATACAGATAGATAGTCGATTTTGTATATAGAGATGGAAATGAAAGAAAAGCCACTGCAATAAAATCAAGTACGTGGTCTAATGAATAAATTAATGGGTGATATTGTTAAGACAATAGGAAGGTGAAATTGGAGTAACTAGGAACAAGAGCCACGACAGATTCAATGCAGAAGGAAGTATATTGGGAAAGGTCAAGCGAAGTAATACGGTCCTCAGTGGGACTCTTTTGGGACCTGTTTCCATATTAATCTTTATTAAACATGACGCATTCCGGACTTCGAGTTGTTAGTTATGCTCAGTTTAAACATGTCTTCTTATTGCTGCATAGCGTTCGCCACAAATGCCACTATCTTGTTCACCTATCTGATCACATCACTGCCAATAAATGATGCAAAAAGCCGTTAACTCGTGCTGAGGTCGATAAGGCGCATAGCGTCCGTGACAATGTCAGGTTTCCTTAGAGCCACCTTAGGAAACGTGTGACTCCAAAAGGTCCGATAAATGTCTAGCATCAACTTGTTAGAACATCTAGTTGTTTCGACTTTCCTATTCGGAACGGATAAATCGCTTTTCCCCGATAGTACCGCACGCGCGGAGCAGCCAATTGAATTCAACTAGACATGGCCTAACAGATTTGTGTTGTGTGCCCAGAATCTATTGAGACAATCAATTAGGTTACCGTGGTCTTGATTTTGACATTTAGATTGGTGTGCCAATTTTCCCCGTATATAACTGCCTATGAATTCTGCTTGTATTGTGTTTGTAACTGGTGAGAATGATCGAAATCTTGGCATAGCGCAACTTGTGTCTTCTCACTGCTCTGACTAACAGACCTAGCCGCTAGACGTTTGTAGCTCGAGCTGAGACAGGAGATCAACGCAAAAACTCACATGAGTGCACCCAAACGCAAAAAAGACTCGCCGATAGTAAGAGCTTGTTTATTAACTCAGTCAAAGGCAGACATATTATCTACACTTCGCATCTATAGCTCCACTGTATGGTGATGTAACTCATAATTATATAGGAAGTCTACGTTAATAATGTACATAAGAAGGCACACAGGGTTAGTGACCAGAGGAAAGCAGACTATAGCATCGTAATGGAACATAGCTTAGAATGACTCCAATCAGTTTGCATGAACACATAAAGGTTTCAATGAGGAAAGCTCAGCTGTAGACCACACAGCTTGAGTCGCCGTATATTGACTGTATGGCTGATGTGAGTTGGATCGAGTACTGCAGTTTTCGCAGAACCATGCGAACTACTTAACAAAACTCAACTCTATAGAATGGGCTTTGTGGCCACATGAAGGGGGAATATTCAGCCGAAACACCACACACACACCACTGATACTGATAAATGGTAAAAATCATTACATGCGGACAAGTGTGTCCCAGCAGTTCCTAAAAAAGTAGTTGGCAGAGCTGTTACAGTCGGACCCGCTTCATTGCCCATCATCGGGATATTTCAAAGCGGGCAATAAAGCGGGGTGGGCAATTAATTGATATTACCATTTTTCCCTAGGGGAAGCAACCATGGAATTATTGTACAGCAAATCACTTGAATTGTAACGTGCTACGAAGTATAAAATACATACTTTTAACTGAAGCCTATAAAAGACGTTTATGCAGACGGACAAGACCTATAATTTTAAAAGTATAACATAGCATCTTACCGGATAGCTATAGAAACTGGCGCTACCCTATATTTTTGATGAGAAAACAACACAACGTCACTTGTACATTATTTTGAGCTGCTACCCCAGCCACCCTTACACTGATGAAGTCCAATTTGGACAAGAAATGGTTGCCTAGCCCACGCAAAGTCCGTTACTACACAGATCATTCACACAATTATTTGCTCTTGAATGCGACACGCGCTGATTGCTGTTACTCACGGAGGCATTCGGCACCTCATCCTCTGAGTCACTGCCTTCTGTCAGTTCTAGTCAATTCTCTAAACGTTTACTGACGATTTCATCTTCAACAGTTATCAGATCTGAGGTACATTCCACATCGTTATCAATGGCGACGAACTCTTCTGCATTGATGACTGGGATTGTGCAAGCGCTGATCTCGTCCTCAGCGATGACGGCGTCATCAGAAAGTGCATCGGATGCCAGTCAACTGAAGCCAGCATGCCGAAAGCAAGCCTTTATTGTTGCACCGGTAACCTGTCTCCAACTTTTTGAAACGAACTGAATTGCATCGTGCACAGAAATTTTGGCGCTGACATCCACCGCCAACGATGAGCCAGATGACACGTTGTTTCCGGTATGATAAAGAATCCGGTGCACCATTTTTTCCTGCAACGGATTTTCAGATTCATAATCACACCTTTGTCCACGGGTTGACGAATGCTGGTCATGTTTGCCGGCAACAATTCCATTTGAATGTTTTTCAGGTCTTCTACCTGTGGGTGCTGTGCAATCATCCAACAGCAACCTAATTTTTCGGCCTAACTCCTTGTTCCATTCGAGGACCAACTCGATGAAAAGTTCTTTCGTGATCCACACGTTTTTGTCAGCTCTGTCATGTATGGGAAGTGTGTCCACGTTCACACAATTAAAACATCGTGGTTTCTTACGTCTTAAAATCAAAACCACTTTTCATTTATCCGTGTCTGACAAATTCGCGCAACACAGGAGAGTGATCCTATTCATGGATTTTTCCGATCCATTGAGCTTGTCGGCCGAAAACTACAAAGCGTCCCCTAGGGATGATCAGTAAAAAGACCTGTTTCGTCTGAAGCATCATCGTCTGTCATCGTCAAATGCATATAAAACTTCAGGCAGTCGATCTTTTAGCCAATTTTCACAGACGGCTCTGTCCGCGGAGTTCTTTTCGAAATGCGCAAGTTTATACACAATTTGAGTTCCATTCTTCCATCTTTACAACCTGTAGGACTAGTTAACACTAGTCCGAGGCGGTACGCGAAAGTAAGCGCAGATATCAGAAGGCAATGGGAGTCGGACACAGCGGATTGTATTCGATGGGCTACAATAGGAAGCGGACGGATGAAGCGAGGCGAGAACGTACACGTGAGCGCGGGAACTTACAAGGCAATTGTGTGTCGAGCCGGTTGTAAGGGCGATTAAAACAAGAAGGAACTATGTACAATCGGTCAACAAGTAAATTGTACATGAAAGATAAGTTGTTTTTGGGCGCTACAAACCATCCTTTTGTGGCAGCAAAGGGTTTTCCAAGTTTTTCCCGCGAATTCTTCTGCCTTTTACTTCAGAAGCGCGCCTGTAACTGTTTAGTTGTGCTTACGAACTGATATCATCCAGTCTTTCCATGCAGCTCCAGTTTCTCCATCCTTTCCACATCGCCTTTTTTCTGAGACTTTGCAGTGCCATGCGACAAATTCCGCCTGAGTACCTTTTCTCTGGTAATCAATCTGGCTAGGGTACGATGAGAAATGTGTAACTCACTCGACAGCTTGTCCTACGAGGTTTCTGGTGGATCCATTTTGATTTGGTTCAAAAAGCCCAACTTTTCCGTCAAGGACAATTCCTTTCTGTTACTGGCCATACTTGTGTGTAACCAATAGAGTACTGACAAATATGGAACGGAAAGATTACCTGACTTTGCTCCGTTCTCGAGTTTTTACTAGGACGAGAGCTTGCCTACATCCGCCTGTACATTTGACTTGATCTTATATTGAATGACATAGGTAGCATATTCTGATCGTAGCAAAAGATGATCGGAGCGAGCGCGTAAAACTGATAAAGTGATAAGAGCTGCGCCCAAGCAGGCGGGCAATTAACCGGTGGGACAAATCCGACAATAAGCAATTAGACGGTGAATATTTAGCTCCTTTAAGATAAAAGAATTTGTATGTTGAAAAACTGGACAATAAAGCGGAGTGGGCTATAAACCTGGTGGGCAATAAAGCGGGTTCGACTGTATCACCGAAGCGGTTTCCCAGTCAGTGCTTTAGGGATTAAATTTCGATCCATCAAAAAAATTGACAAATAGGAAGCAAGTGATGTACCCGCCTATGGGCACTTGGAATTTGTACATTTGTGTGGTTGAGAAGGCTGATGAACATTCAGACAATGCCCTATGGATGAGCTGACTAGCGTTTGTGAGCATTTTGGATGCAAGCTTTTTGCAATAATTGACACGCCTGACCAAAATGAATCCAACAGTTTTCGGTCTGGAAATCCCCTACATTGAGCTGGATATTTCGGTGATTCGGTACGCACTTGGAACTCCTTATTCGAAGGAACTGAGAAGTACGGGGGGATCAGTACGACAACTGGGGTAACGCATATGTAATAATAAACTGTAGAATTGGAAAACGGAGTGAGCAGAAAAGCCTGATTTGATAAACCTAGGACCAGGGCCAGTTGACCTGAGTGGTTATTTCGTTCACATGAATGCGACAGTTATTTCACTGACGCGAAAGATTTCAGACCTTCAACCTCGACGCAAAGATTGCAAAAATAATCTCTCGGAAGAAGGAATCCTAGTTGTTGAACTCCTGAATAAAGTTCATCGGACAACAGCAGTACACAGTTCACGTGACTGAATGCGTTTCTATAGTCAAAGGCAGTTCGAGTGGAATTGTTTTTGCTGCCTTTTGATGAAAACACGTAATGTACAAGGCCAACTACCTTATCTAAATGGATCCTAAACTGCAGTTGACGAACTGATGGGTGTCATCCGAACTTGTCTGGAACACACTTTTCGGCTAACCATTCAAGTTCCTTTCTTCGGCATTTTGCTCTAGACATAGCGTGTTCAAGTCAGCGAAAAATTGTGCCAAGAAATTTGTGCACTACATAGGGTCTACATTAGACAACTTATCCGAACCGGCTAATTTACTGTATGGTGGCAGGATTGACTCCCTTTGAACTGCCAAGTGAGCTACACGAGATGAGTTATTGTTAACGACTACGAAACTGCACTGTTAACGACTGCCGTACGGCCGCACTTTACCTCGACTCTCCCTTCACTCGTTGTGGTCACTCTAGTTCTCCACACACATTCTTGTGGGTGTGCTCCTTCGTACCATTTCGACTAGCGCTACTCAGTGCTTTCCATCTCTTGGATCTAACTTGTATGGATCATACTGTTACTCCCGTTCTCAGTTTCCGCACATTCTTCGTCAATTCCTGCTTGTGAAATCACATCACTCCCGGACTTTTCGAGGCTAATTTTGGTCTCATTCGGTAGAAGAAGCTGAGCACTCTCAAACGACTCTGCAACCATCCATACAGACGGCAGAATAACAAATTTACGAGACATTTTGCGTCATTCAATTACTAAATATCGCGTCCGAGGCATTTAGGGTACTTTACCAACGTCTTACTTGCCTCGTCATGTAATGCGACCCCATCAATACGCTGCGCCTTCGTGTGCTTGTGTGCGCATCGCTGAATCCCACTATCTGCGCGCGGCCGCAAGAGTGAAACAATGAGACAGCCACTGTCTCGACGGTCTGACCTTGAAGCCGGGTCAATCAATCTAGGGTCTTGGGTAGAACTAATCATCACACGTTCACGTGCCCTGAGGAGTGCAAATAACTGAGCCGCGGTGCCTAAAGGCGCCTGTGGAATGTGTAATAATATGGTTCAAGTAGGATTTTTCTGTGGAAATTACCAAAACTCTTTCCATGCGAAATACGGGAAAATCACATCATGCGAGTGCAGGTTGATAAGCAGCAGGCCTGACTCATTTTGGTTCTGTGCGAAGTGTAATACTGTCCCACTAGTTAAAATCGTAATTGCACTGTCCCAAAAGTATGAAAGACTTACAGACGTGGTTGAGAAGATGCTGGGCACCAAAATAGCTTCGATAGAAACAAGCACAGCAGAATGTCTGACACGGCGCCTCCGACTAACTCCACTGCATGCCAACTCAACAACACCGAATGTTACACTAATAAACTTGTACCTTCAGACGCTGTCAATAATCCAAATCTCCCAAGCGTTCCCGAACACCTAACCCCCAACCCATATACAACCATTTCCCCCAAACCCACTTCCTCCCACCAGACGTCACCGAAGCCCAGGAAACATGCAAATTCCAGTGGCAGCTGGGCTTTTGTTGCATCAAAGTGTACTCAACACTCAGACGCTGCTGTCGCTATAAACACACGTATAACTAATGTGAAAGGCAACGCTGCACTGATGCACAGCAAATCGTTGGATCTCCCAACTACGGTCCACACTCCCAAGAAAGACACACAGAAACACCTGGATGCCCTATCTATAATATGTACCAAGGTTCCTGAGTTAACATAGTATTCTTTGAACGGGAAACATGTGGATGACCTGAACCAGTGGAATACCATTAGTCACCTCGGTATTCTAACTAAACCCTCCAACTGAACACGAATCACCCGCCACCCAAATTTCAAGCATTATGGCGAAGCCAGACTTCTTCGGGTTGTACTAAACTCGGTCGATGAGGTAGAAGCATCGTTGCTTTTGACTGTTCGTTTCCAGAACGAAATCGGTCTGGTCCGCGTCTTTCCAGACGTTCCCTGGAGCGAGCGAGGCAGGGTTTAGAAGTCTTCCGGCTACACGCCGCAGCCAGAACCGTTTTTGTCCACGGCGTCCCCCAGTCTCACGAGCACGATGAATTCCAAGCAAAGGCACACGACCAGCAGCAGTTGCGCTATATTCGTGAGACCCTGCTCTTGAATGACGTGGTTGCTACTTCTTTCTCGAGACTGGCAAAACCAGAAATGTACAAAGACTGCGGCCTAAGGATAATGAAAGTTGTATTACAAACTAAGCATATGGCAATTACGCTACTGGAACGCTGGCATTCATTTCGGAACAGACTTCCAACCCAGCTTAATTTCAAAGCGGCGAGCAAAACTGTTGTCCGACTTAAAACACCAATGCAGCAGGCAAACGAATTAGTGATCTTATCCGAAATTAACACCGGAAGCAAGTCTGAAGGAACTGAGGGTCTTCCTGTGCAATTCTGCAGCCAGGCTTTTGTATTGTGCAAACTGAGTTGTCAGAAGGGCTAATCCCAATGCTACCGAACCCAACTCCAAGCGACTCACCGATAATACCACAAAAGAAAGGCTAGCGGCCGACCATACAATGATCGGCACAACCTATCATCCTAGCTACAAAGGCCTCGGATCGTTGCTGAGAACCGAAACACTTTCCTTAGCAAACTCGCCGAGCTTTGGTTGCACCAGGCAACAAACACTTGGGATCTCATATCCATAACTAACACTTGGTTGCACTCAGGGATTACGGATGCCGAGCTCGCGAGTCAGCGTATGTCCTTGTTCTGAAATGATCGTCCCAGCAACGGCGGTGGTGGTACCCTATACTATCGTAACGACTTACAATGCGAACCACTGGATGATCCGGAGACGCGAGTCACCGCTTCGCTATGGTGCTGTTTGCGTCTCACACAGAAAGACAACTGCTTCGTGACAGTCGTATATCGCTCCCCATCGTCCACTCCAGAGATGAATTCCCACCTACTATCATCACTGACGCAATGCTTACTCCCAACTTACAGCGACGTACTTATCTCCGGCGAGTTCAGTGTGCACGACTTGGGAACCTTGGCACCCCCACGGAAATATACAAGACCGAACTTCAAGACCTTATCGCAAGTACCCCGCTCTACAATCACACCACCTCACCTACCAGGTACAGACCTGATAACAAACCATCGGTATTTGACCTCGTAATTACAAATAAGGAATTCATGATCGACAGGCCATTTATAGACATCCCACTAGGGTTAAACGATCATGTCACCATACTTTATAACTATGTGTGTTACACTGAATATCCGCAGGTACACATAGAATTAACACGTACTATCACACATTAAAACATCTTGAACAACCTAGTTGCGACGACCGATTGGGAATTCTTGAAAGGTGGCTCACCTGACAGCGCCTGGATTCTGTTTGTTGAATACTTCAGCCATCTAATCTCAACTGCTTCGGAAACAAAGGGGGTTCGCTCCACCAATCCCGCATCTTTCATCAGAGTAGAACTCGCAAGCGCATGATAATAAGGAATGCAGCTTGACAAACTTACAGAGCTCGTCCTTGTCCCGAAACCTGAAGCGATTACGTGACCCAGCGCAACCACTGTAACATGCTTGTCCGTGAGGACAAATTGACTCACCAACGACATGTGGCCTGTAAATTTGCCAAAAACAAAACGCTCCTATACCAGCATGGTAATACCATCCGGAATGTGAAGCTCAGTATCCCCACACTTAACACACCAGACGGAGTGGCACAGAGTACCGAAGAGGCAGCCGACGCCCTACGAATGCAGTATGCCCCAACCTTCCAAAAAGACGTCCGCCAGTGTTACATACCCACAACCCTATCCCCAACTTCAACACTCACTAAGATCGAATTTACTGCCACAGCTATGTTGAAGAAACTGCTCTCACTACAAACTTGCAACTCTCCCGGGATCGACTATATTCACCCGAGGACGCTGAACATAGCAGCAACAACGCTGGCCGGGCCATTATGGCATATCTCCCAAATGTGTTTGGATAAGCAAATTGTGCCTACCATGTGGAAACATGGTTTAATCACTTAGATTTTCAAAAGCTGTATTCGCTCACAACCCGCCAACTATCGCCCAGTGGTCCTACTCCCTGTGCTCTCCAAGGTGATGGAGGCAATCATCGCTGAGGCTTTAGTACACCACCTAGAACGCCACAACATCATAGCACATCCGAGCAACACGGTTTCCGCCAGCACTGTTCATGCACTACCAACCTACTGGTTGCACGCGGTAGTTGGACGGAAGCGGCCGATACAGGCAGAGGGACAGTCGTTATTTACCTCCACATCTCTAAAGCGTTCGACCGACTGAACCATCGCGTTCTGCTTCACAGGCTTGAAAGCTAAGTTGTTGGTGATCCTGTCCTTGGGTAGATCAGGAATTTCCTACATGATCGGTAACTGTATGTCAGAGTTCGAAGTGCGCTGTCCGATCCGATTTATGTCGAATGTGGAGTTCCACAAGGATCAGTTCTGGGGCCGTGTCTGTTTCTCGTGTTCATTAACGAGCTTACGCGTTTGATTGCCTCAGGTTTCTTGCTGTTCGCTGATGATGTTAAGATGTGGCGGATGATCACCAACCCAGCAGATCACGATGCACTTCAACGAGATCTGAAGAGAACGTATGGGTGATCACTCCATGATCTGCTCCAGTTCAATTGGGGGAAGTGTAAGGTTGTTTGGGTTCGCCACCAGCCGAATATCACATGCAAGCTTGGAGCCCATGTCGTGCAAGCAGTCACCCAGGAGCGCGACCAGGGTTACTAGTTCAGACTGATCTAGTCTGCTCAGAACAATCTGAGACCGGGAACCAACATGCTGGCATGCTATGGAGGGCATCCTTCGGTCTCTTCTCACTTGCTTAACACCTACGTCTGGCGCCATGTGGAATACGCGCGGCAGGTATGGCAGCCCTGAAACAAGCAAGACCTTGTAGCGCTTGAGACTCCACAGCGACGGGCCACGAAACACAGCAAAGGGTTGTCCAATCTTCATTATCAACTTAGACTGAGGACCCTGAAATTATACAGTGGCCGATACCAGCGCCTATGTGGCGGCCTCATTATGACCTACCAAATTTTAAGGAACCGCAACCACGTCTTTCGTGACCTAATACAACTGAGTCACAACACGAATTTGAGGGGCCACCAGTTCAAGTTAGCTACGCAATACAGTCGGCTAGAAGATCGACGGAACTTTTCTTCGTTTGTGTCAGCCTTGAAACGCCCACCCAAATTACTTTGTTTCCGCCCCCACTTTACCTGTGCTTAAAAAATCGCCTTGATGTTGCCCTAACCCACCTACACTACGAGATATAGCCTGTGTGTATCAACAGACGATATAATGCGACGCACGTTGCACAACCAGAATTAACCTACCCAATTTTGGTTGTCTCTTTCTGCGTGCCTCTGTGTTAACACTGTGGTAAGTCCACCAAAACGATTGTCATTTTATCCCTCTGGTTCTATTCACCATGTTGTTCTCTTTTTGACCATCCTACGGGACTTGCTAAGCATCCGCATTTTTGCCCGTAATATACCTTTGTTCCACTCCATTGTACCTGAAACTGAGTTGTAAGTCAGGTGTCTTGGCCGCAACATTGTGGGTTCAATTCTTCCACGCCCAGATCAGATGTAAGACCGCGGAAGATTTCCCTCAGTTGTCTCTTCATCTTTCATATAGCTCGATAATTATCATCTGCCATTATGATTGAAACGTACCTGCGGTTGTGGTGCAGGATTTGCTTTTTATATCTGTCCACAAAGACTGTATTGAGACACGTTAGATGCTTTTCTTTGAATCTGCACGGTTGTTTGAGAATTCGAGGGGAGGATTTATCTCTAGGGATGAATATCATCTCCGCTAGACGACAGATTTCGTTAAAATCTTCGGCTCCATTGCCTGAAGATCGGGATGAAATATAAATGCTGACTAATAGGATATAACTATCTGTTCAGGTGTCTTGGATTGCATTCTTGGACGGAATAGTTATTGTTTTGCGATATATAGCGAACAATGGTTTTCGTCTATGTGTATCAAGGGCAACACAATAGACATTGACTTTTTACGGGCTACGGAGTACTGTTTTACAGATCCCGTTGGGTTTTTGGTGAGGTTACGGAAAAATAAGTTATTAAAAACTAATTAATAATTTCAAAGCTGAATTTATGGAGCACGCTGTGTGGTTGGGTTGTGACTCGCAACCTCTATTGAGACCTCGGTTTACTTTGAGGTAAACCCCGGTCATTCCGATCTCGAGGATCGTATCCTGGACGGAAATATTTGGGTGTTGCTCTTCTCAACACTAGCACGCCACGACCGAGGTTTCGTCCTGGTTCGGACTCGTCAGGGGAAGATAACCTGAGCTGGGGTGGAACTCAGAGCTTAGTAGTTCACGGCTGACTCCTTGAACATAAATTCAGCTTTGTATTACTTTCCGGTGTGCCAAGCGTTGCTCGTGGATCTCAGTAGCACAATGTTCAAGGCGTCAGCCGTAAACTACTAAGCTCCGCGTTCCACTCCATCACAGGCTATCTCCACCTGAAGAGTCCAAACAAGGACGAAACCGCGGCCGTGGTGAGCCAGTGTTGGGAGCAACACCCAAATATTTCCAATTAATAATTTCAGTAGCAAAATAATGGCTTTTCGTTTGTGATACCGTAGTCCTGCTATCTGTTTCCCTGCAACACCAGCCAACACCTGATAAATGCTAGGTGACAACGACTCTCGGTAACATAGTCCCGCACGAACCAAACACCCGCAAACACTCTCATCGGACCCGTGCACGTTGAATACCCAGACGATGAGCAACAGCACGGCCTTCGAGCACTATTATCCGATCCAGCCACCTATGGGTGCAACGTGTACTGACGAGGTATGGGCTAACTGAGAAACTGTCCTGGGTTTCACGCGCATGCTATCTTGTAGGTTGGATGTGACATTCAGCAATATATTTGGTGAAGCGCATGGCACCGTTGGTCAATCTGTGTGTGCAGACATCCCATCGCTATCCGCAGCAATAGTGAGACAAAACGCAATAGATTGAACTTGCTTTTCAACTGTGGACGAAACACCCAAAATCCCCTTAAGTGCTTCCTTATAATGGAAAAAGTGCTTCTGAGTTTTAGCGCCTCACTGCATAAAGTGAGTATTTATGCCGTTCACTGTAAACTTTGTCATAATTCTCATTTTGATAACATGCGGTGATGCCAAGTGTTCGAGTTATCCAACTGTCACCATCAAATCGGAAAGCCATTACGGAGTCAAATGGACAGTGCTCGTAATTCGACCCAGAGCGCAAGCTTTGTGTTTTTGCCATTACGAGGTAAACTGGAACGGCCTAGTTTGAATAAAACCTTCGACAGGTTGGAGCGGAGTACGTTCTACGGTTCACTATACCGCTACGTGATGCACGACGCGTGCGCTGTGGAATGGAATTTTTTTTGTTTCTACAAGCTGAAGCTTATTCAGGGTCAACGATATTGATGAGTGCGTGCCAAGAGAAAGTCTAAGCAACTCGGAAGGACACGTCACAAGACCAACATAGCACATTTGGCAGACTTCAGTCGATACTGTTCTGCAGAATGGTAGACTCGTTTCGGACGCCATGGTGCACTTTTAGCAGCCCAGCAACTGTGCTTGTTACAGGATAGGCACAGACCGATCCGATTTATGTCCAATGTGATATTCTAAAAGGATCAGTTTTGGGGCCGTGTCTGTTTCTCGTGTTCATTAACGAGCTTACGTGTTTGATTGCCTCAGATTTCTTGCTGTTCGCTGAGGATGTTAAGATGTGGCGGACGATCACCAACCCAGCAGATCACGATGCATTTCAGCGAGACTTGAACAGAGCGGATGGGTGGTCACTCCACGATCTGCTCCAGTTCAATTCGGGGAAGTGTAAGGTTGTTTGGGTTCGCCACCAGCCGAATATCACATGCAAGCTTGGAGCCCATGTCGTGCAAGCAGTCACCCAGGAGCGCGACCTTGGTGTACTAGTCCAGACTTATCTGGGTTCCTCAGACCAATCGGTGCAAACGTCAAAAACCGAAAACCAATACGTTTGTATGTTGCGGAGGGCATTTGAGCGGGTTGATCCCTAGGTCTGTTCTCACTTGCTTAACACCCACGTGCGGCCCCATGTAGAATACGCGATCCAGGTGTGGCAACCCTGGAACAAACAAGACCTTGCAGCCCTCAAGACTCCACAGCGACAAGACACGAAGCACAGCAAAGGGTTGTCCAATCTTCATTATCAACTTAGACCGAGGACCTTAAAATTATACAGTGGCTGATACCAGCGCCTATGTGGCGGCCTCATTATGACCTACCAAATTTTAAGGAACCGCAACCACGTCTTTCGTGACCTACTACAACTGACTCACAACACGAATTTGTGGGGCCACCGGTTCAAGTTAGCTACGCACTACAGTCGGCTGGAAAATCGAGGGAACTTTTCTTCGTTTGTGTCAGCCTTGAAACGTCCACCCAAGTTACGTTGTTTCCGCCCCCTCTTTACCTGTGCTTAACAAATCGCCTTGATGTTGCCCTAACCCACCTACACTACGAGATATGGCCTGTATGTCTCGACGGCCGATATAATGTGATGAACGTTGCACAGCCAGAATTAAGCTACCCAATTTTGGTTGCCTCTTTCTGCGTGCTTCTGTGTTAACACTGTGGTAAGTCCACCAAAACATTATTTATCCCTCTGGTTCTATTCACCATGTGGTTCTCTTTTTGACCATCCTACGGGGCTTGCTACGCGTCCGCTTTTTTGCCCGGAATATACCATTGTTCCATTCTCAGTGTGTAATGGCTTTTTATTCTAAATTGAACAGCAATGAATAGCTTGTCTGTAACTGTCACAAATATCCACCTCACCATCCGACTTCAAGATGAGGGCTATTGGTTTGCTCCACTCATTGTGTTGGACAGGTATAATTGATCCAGCCGCTCGCAACCTCAATAGCTCGTCCTCGACTTTTCATCTCAGAGAACATGATAGCATACATGTTCTGCAGAAACAGGGATGAGTTCAAGCTGAAGTTGAAAGTAGCCTGGTATCAGTCTAATTTTACAAATTTAGCTTATAAAATTCAAAAATCTGCTACGCAAGTACTCCCACCTCAGACTGACAGAGGTAAACTTTGCTGCCTCTAACTTACTTGGCATGCATTTAATCCTGTCGCAACGGCCCCAGCTTCCAACAGCTCTCTCCACAATGCATATTGATAAAATTCGCGAGCAGTGTATACTCCCCCCCCCGTTGTAAGTCTGCAGGGTTGGTTGATAAGTGGTCAGCTTAGGTGGCCTTTTGACAGATACACCACCGGTTATTGTAACTGGAGCACTGGTATCAATCCAGGCCTTCACACCTTGGCCTTCGCGTAAATCGAGTCTGGTGAACGACTGCCACAGGTACCTGACGTTGCGTTTCAGATCGTGTTTAGCCGATGGCCGTATTCGTTCGAATCCTGAACGATCTCCACAGGCTTCGTTGGAAAGCGTAACACCACAGCTATACTAACTTTTGACACGCTACCTTGGGCCAACTGTCCTACTTTCCCACATCGGTAGCAGGTACCCTGTTTATCGTAGTCTTCATCAGCTGATACATGTTGCAAACAGAAAACTCAGTAATCAGTGCGATGACTCAATCATTTCGTGCAAGCTCGTCAATCACAAATCATGCAAAATTCAAAGACTTGCAAAACGCGGTCATATGCTATCAATAGGTAGCCAAACGTTGACCAATCGTCACGCCTCACGCTACCACGGTAGGTTAGGATTCAGTCAACTGTCGTTGCCCATAAACCAGTGGCCCCTCTCGATCGATGACAATAGCTTCCACTAGTCTGAGAATGTGGGACCGCTGATTGCGTGCCAAGACAGTGAATGGCTCATCTGGATTGACTCGTTGATCGATGCTCAGTAAGTACCTTGTGATTACCGAGGCAGGTCGATTTCTCAACTCAGCTGCTTCCGAAATCACAGATTCCATCCGGTTACGTAACTACTTAGGAAGGAATAGAGGTTTCGGTTACTATTCGAGGCCTCCTATCTCCACCTGATGAGATAAAATGATATCGAAACGCATCGTGGTTGTGCAATGTTTTCGGCCGGACAACAACCAATTTCCATCTGCTTAGGAATGTGTTCATTGATCCTAACACCTAAACTTCGGTCAATGCGCCCGACATAGCTGTCTCGGTAGCTACAAGGAAATTTGTGTAAGCACTAGTCATGCATCGCTTCGTTATCGGTTTCTTGATGGAACCCATATGCAGAGGTCTTGTTGACGTGAACAACCGCAGTTCGGCTGCACTATGCGCCCTTTTCATTGAAATGCTAATATGTTTCACTTTGACTTTATGATATGATAACCAGTGCATGAAGACTGGCTTCTTTAGAACGGTTGTACGCGACCTCGCCTGGCTAATGCACTTTATAAACTGTATCGGACAATCATTCGATTGTAATATCTCGAAAAGCAAATCCTTCTCTGCTTGTAATGTGTCCGGAGTGTAAATCATGTAGGCTCGATGAAACAGCATCCGGAGGAGTGAGCATTTGTGTTGGATTGGGGAGGAGATCTAAAAATTCGAAATCCTGTCTGTCTATGTTGCGTTCGGATCTTTTCCAGTTAAGTCCCGTCACTAATGCAAAAAGAGCATGCGCAAAAAGTTAAGCCCCGCCACTAAGGCAAAAAGGGTACACCTGAAAAGTCAAGCCCCACCAATAGTGCAAAAATGGCACGCGTGGAAAGTTGAGCCCCGCCACTGTTTGCCAGCTCCAGTGTACGTAATGCATGTGAACCTGCCCCATAAAAACACTCCTTATCCGCTTCTAAGGTCATTTTTGTCCAAAACGTTTCTACGTTCGCACGTAAAACCTGACATGAACTTTCTGACGCTTTCGGCGGTCGTTCATGACAAGGAAACAGCAATACGTTTTTTGCAAAGCCATGGAGTGATTCATCATCCACGTTTCTGCACACGAGGACACCAAATGACACTTTCAACTGTTTCTGACAGGTGGAGGTGTGATGCCCGACAGTGTCGGCAAGAAATCGGTCTTCGAAAGGGAACTTGGCTGCAGCGGTCTAGGATGGATTTCAGGACAACAATCCTATTCATTTATTGCTGGTCCAAAAATCTGACAACAATCAAATTCTGCTCAGAGGAGTTATCTATTGGCCACGCGACCGCTGTCGACTGGAAGAACTTTCTGCGTGAACTTTGCGCCTGGCAGCTTTTGCAGACTCCAACGATTGTCGGCGGCCCACTTCTACATGTCGAGATCGATGAAACCCTAATATCACGTCGTAAAAACCATGCAGGGCGAGTCCTTCCCCAGCAGTGGATTTTCGGAGGGATTTGCCGGGAGACTAAAGAAGTGTTCTTGTATGCAGTGCCAGATCGAACTGCGGCCACTCTGCTGGACACAATCCAGGCCTGCATCGCTCCCGGCTCAATTATCATTTCCGATATATGGGCATCATACCAAGGCATTGAATCGATGATTGGCATGAGTTCTACTCATCAAACGGTTAATCATACCGAAAACTTTGTGGATCCAACGACTGGAGCTCACACACAAACCATCGAACCTCTCTGGCACATTTACAAGATGCAGTATAAGCGCCAATGCGGCACACACCGATCTTTAGTAGACAGCTACCTGTGTGAGTTCGTTTGGAGGCAGAGACACCGAAAAATGGACATTTTCATGCAAATTATTAATGACTTGTCTCAATTTCACCCTCTTCAATAGAGAGTAAAAGTTCAAGTTCCACATCCTCCCTTGTCATAATGTTTTCTGGGTGGCGGGGCTTAACTTTTTGGCGGGGCTTAACTGGAAAAGATCCTTGCTTTCCGGTAAACTGACCTGATTGAACTCATGCTTGTTGGTTTCCACATCGGTATTGTGATAAGCCACTATAGACAGTTTCGCTAGAACAATACTTGTTTGATCGACTTCTTTGATCATATCTGCACTAGGCTTTGGGGAATGTTTTCAATTGTTTATGAACATCTAGTTGCCCGACATTTCTACAAGCTCTCCTGATTCCTCGTGGTCTCATATTCTGGTAATATCCTCTCCCGAACCTGGTCACTAAAAATATGGATCGGACACTGTGGAACACCTTTTTTCGAACTTGTTGGTTGGGATTTCATCGTGCTAACATTGTGATAGGATCTGTTGAATACTAGCGAAGAAATAAATGACCCTTTACCCAGAGTTCTAATACGAATTCGCGAAGAAATATCGCGCCGTGTATAAATCACGTCATGAACCCCATAGACCACTAACAGCATCTAGTCTTACTGGTATTCGCGTTGTTAGCGAATTGGAGGGTGACGAATTATCTTTGCTCCTTGTCCCCCAGAAACCACCGCAGTAGTGTAATCTCGCAGCTTCTTGAGAAGAATGCTTCAAAACAGGCACCAGCCAAAACAGCAAAAATGGTACGCCTACAGCTGTTCCAGGTAGCTGATGTCTGTCTCCTGGAAGTACGTGAATGTGCTATAATCAAACGAAAGCGACAGATTTCGCAATCAGGGCGCGTGTCATTTTACTCAAAAATACTCCTACTTCACAGGTGACCAAGGACACGAACTAACAGTTAACGGAACAAGTTAAATGAAGTAAGTTTGAAGGTCAACCTATCATATCGCCATCTGTGTTCTCCATAGAGTGAGTGAGTGGTCTTAACACGCTGAATTTTGCATTGCAGTTCTATCGCCTTTTAGCATTTTGGAGATTAGCTACTTGCATTCTTCGGAGAGAGGAATACGGATCCCGTGTAGTTATATTTTCGGTTCAATTGACAGAAAATATCAGGTAAGTTAACGCTTATCACTTCGGAATGCACGCAAATTTGAGCACACTTTTCCACTTCAAACAGTTTCGCGCCAGTGTTTCGAAAGTTGTAAGCCGCTGGTGTTCTTCATCCTTGGGTCCCAAACTGCGAAGATAACCCGCGTCAGCGATGTCAATACTTTATGCTTTGTCTTCAGGTGGTCTGCTGGCTCCAATGCGGCCTCTTCCATTGCAGCCCTGTCTGTGTAAATAGGGCGCAGTGTGATCAACGCTCGCTAGACATGTGTAGGATGTGGCCAAACCATCGCAATTGATACGACGGAGCTCGCGCCTAGCCAATGACGCAGTGTCTGACGTGATCGTTGCGCACTCAGTCTTACCACCATGCATGGACGATCCTCCGAGAGCAGCCATTTTGTCACAAGTCAAAAGCCTGCGCACATACTCACAGTCTGTGTG
>OX104064.1:46014218-46187909 GCA_944474145.2 Dicrocoelium dendriticum | reverse complement strand
GTTAAGGTGTAGCAAACCCAACGCATACTATTGTGCTCAGAAAGAAGTCGAAATAGTAAGGTAGCATACCAACCGGCAGATGGAGCGCGCTGCGGTTACTGAGGGTACGTAGAGGCCTGTGTAGACAATAACTTGCCATTTGCCACGTTTCGCTCTGACCGTTAGTTGGTGTGGCCTGAATAGCCGCAGCGCGCTCCCTCTGCCGGTTGGCAATCAATCTTAAGAGTTCGGTTTCTTTTTAAACACAGCTGTATTTTACTGCCTTAAGCCGCAAAGGTGCAATGTAGACGAAACATTCTTCAGTTAATGATCGTAGCGTTTGAACGCTTATTCGGTCTGAAGCCCCAAGCATGTGTTCAGCGCTTTGGGAAATGACTGCTGGATCCTACTGTTTAAAGTGGCCGAAGTGTTGTCTGATATTTTGGCTTGTCTCGAGCAACGAAGTTACCTCTCACGAATGCACAAACCCATACTTTCTCACTGATAGCGCATCGCAGAATCTATTCTCCGAATCATTATTCGGGTATACTACAACCGTATCACAACAAACACACCACTCCTGGCCTCATAACATTGGTGCCTATAATGGATCGACCAAACTTAACGAAGCTCGCTGTACATCAGCTGGAGATGAAATACTGGTGATGGTAAGTCTTGAGAGATAGTCTACCGAAATCAACATTGAGACTTGTAGTGCATCAAAGTGTATGTACTCATTCTCCTGTTCCTGTGGGTCAGGTTACGTTAGCCGAACGACGAGGCGCCTGTCTGACACGGTTAGGGAACACCATCCGGCTTGGCTTATGACTGATTGTCGAAGACCAACAAGCTCAGCCGTAGCCACGCAACTCCCTGGCACTGGCCACGCAACTAAGTCAGCTGAGTCATTCAAAGTGATCTAGCAGGCACCGGGAAATCGAGCGACGCGCGTCCGTAGGCGTTTATTTGAATCTGCTGAAGCCATCGCGGTTCGTCGGTACGAGCCACAATTGGGCGTTCAGAAGCGGTTCGCTCAAACGTTAAGACTGCCTTGGCCTACTCGAAACATGACGCCTGGCCACAGAGTTGTGTGCACATAGCAATTGTGACCTAACAGACAACGATTGTGTTCCAGCATTGATGGTGAACTGAAGGTAATTTACCAACCACCACGTTGTGTCTACCAGTTTTTTCCCCACAATAATTGTACAAGCCTGATGAAGACTTATTGAAAACATACGTTCGCTTGAAGCGAGTTTTAAAGTGAAAGTAAATCGTGCTTCAGAAGTTAAAAATGGGAGGAAGTTGCTTACCTGAACCGATGCTTTTACAACCTCACGCCGAATGCTTTGACCCATACAGTTGATCGTCGTCAAAAATTTAAGATATTTGGATTCAAGTGCTGCATCAGAACCAACAAGTCATCCGAATTTTCACTGGTTATCCGTAGGTTTGCATTATGTGATTGAAACCGGTTAATTTCTTGCTTTATTGGCACAAGTAGGTCTCTACAGCTGCTCTACCGGTTCGTCTACTTTGAAAGATTACAATAATTTGAGGTCCACAATATGGGCTGTTTTTAATCGCACTTCGCAGCTTCAGTTTGAAATCCCGTCCCTTTCAAACAGGAACGAGGATTCCATGCCTCCACGTAATGACGCATACATTACACCGAATACTCCTTGGGCGGACGAACGCGGCAGTTTGGCCACTTTAACGGTATCCACTTTCGATGCTACGGACTAAAGGCCGTTTGCACTAGGCAAGGTGTGATCGTACGAAGAGAACAGTTGCTTCAGTATATGCGCAGCCGTAGTATAGACAAAACTAAACCCCATACTAAGCGTGTTTTTTGAGGTGGAAACTTAACGATGTGTTTTGGAAGGTAGAACTTATCTGTTGATGGGTGCACTGACATTTGACCGAATAGGATGAAGATAACAAGAATTTTGTGATGAACTGTGTGGAGGTTGTTGTCTATTAGGTAAGACATCCTTGAGTTTGTAATGAGTTTCACGACTAGCTTAACTTAGGACTTGAATTGTGCTCGTGGACGGACTTGAAGAAGTGCTCTAGTTGCGTATTGACGCTTGAACAGCTGTTCTAAGACCGACAGACCGACTACCCCACGGATATACAGTTTAACATCCTACACATTAACGCGTGTATCGCCAGCCTAATAAACGTACTGGCCAACCATTTTCGAAGCATCTCTGTGAATTGTTCGTTCAGAAATCACCATCATGTCACTTCAGTGAGTTAGGATCTGATGATACTTAGTTTTCGCCCCATCTCAAGTACTTAAAGCGAAGTAAATAAGGACAGTTTAAACCACCGTAATTGAAACTTGTTGCCAGCATGGCGAAGCATGCCCCTATCGTATTAGTGCACTGATTGAACACGTCCTTGACCTCCGAGGCAGCCGTGATTTGCGACTGTGTAGACCACGAACTCGATAGCAGCACCGCGCTCAAAGTCCTACGCCACAGGTCATTAAAATGCACACGGTTCTGGAAAGCCTGTTAGGTGCGACCACAAGTATTGCAACGTGCGATGCATCACTCCATTTAAAAAGTGAATGTTATAGGGAAGGGTGGAAAATCTGCAAAGATAAGTTTTGCCAGTGGAAGTTCAAAACGAATATGTAAGATCGATTATGAAGCACTGAGCGAATGAACACTTGCTACATATCAACTTGGCAGATTACAATCGCATTTCTGGTACATGTTTAGATGCCTTTCACTATCAAGGAGAAACTTGAATTGTGAATACAAAAGATTCCGATATCTCGCTCCGCTTGCCTAGTATGCAAAGCGGCGTTAGAAAGTCACGCCGCTAAACAATGTATAAAATAATGCTAGCGCTTAACGTGGCTTTAGGGTGCTAAGGACAAAAATCGAAAAATAAATCAAAAATATGACAATAAAATTAAATGCGCACCGATGGACTCACAGAAATTCGCATGCTCACACTTATAAATTCTGTGGCTGAAAGTTGAGAATATATCATTTGTTTGATTTGTTCTATCTTCTACAGGAAGCAGGTTGCGTGGTGAAATGTATGTGACCTACTACGTCGAACTGTCGGTAGTTGATAATCACTAACCTGGGGGCGGAGGCGATCAGCTCAGATTCAACCTGTCGCGAAACGAGCGGTTCTTTGTGTTAAGTTTACTAAACTGTTTGGGATGGGGTGGGGAACTATGGATACATGGCGTACCGGACCAATGAGAGACAGAAAAGTGTGTCCACCACAGAGACAAATCTGAAGCATATAATGCTAGGTAGCTCGGACTAAGATTCTTTCCATTTTGGTTCCGTTTGGGCTACCGTTGCAGCCAATAAAGAAGGCCTCGTAACGGCACGGGAGTAGTTTCTTCACCCATTTTTGTATTCGTCAGGAGTCGACACCTTGTTGCCCGCTACTTTTCTAGTCTGCAAACTATCTTGGGTCTACAGTGCTAAGTAATGGCAGTGTTTTCTGTTGGCATCGCCCGGCCAGTCTTGTTTCCTTTGTCTACTATCCCTTAACTGTGCACTCGCAGAGGTTCTGCGTCGTTTGGCCAACACGGACTGAGCGTCTCACTTTAAAGGCGGAAGTTGCTCATTCATTAAGCCTTAGAGATATTCTAAAGTAGCAGACGTTGATAACCATTCCATCTACCAGTGTCGTTGACCAAAGATTTCGTTCCCGTTGCCAAAACGCATGCTAGAGTAAATTTCATGTTTTCCGACTAATCTAAGCTGTAGTTCAAACCGCTTCACTTGTCTATGATCCCTTTCATCGTTGCATGGCCACATACACACTGCAGTTATTCGCAGACACTGTTCTGTGGAAGCGGATATCCTAACCTAAGCGGGTCCAACACCAACAGCGAAACACACCATCTACTCCTGCTACCCACTGCATCACTTTCCACAGATTTGCTCTTAGCGTCGCTCATTGGCACGACCAACGTTTCGCTTCACTTCGAAGCTGGACAGAACCAATGGAAAGTCGTCATAAGATAGCGTCTGTAGCCATCAGGTCACAGGACATTAGCTATATCCACTGCACCGAGTACCGCATTAGTGTCAGCTTACAAACATCGCGCGTCTACGCCCTATAGCCTTAGCAACATAAGTGCACACAACCAGAATTGAATGGCAGTACTCGAGTTCATTAGGTTTTTGTCGCCCGTGGGGTAAGTAAATAAGTTTCGAGGAAGTAGCAAGAAAGCGGACGCCACGACCTCCTCCATCCCCTCAGGATAAGATGTTCATTAATGTTTTGTTGTCAACTGAATGGGACAGTTAGATAAACTAAGCAGTGTCACTATCAATTTTTGTTCCAGTGCGTTTTGACAGTGTATCATTTGGTGCTCTATTAAAGGTTGGAAGACTATTATGCAGCCCAGCGAACATTTCGCATTGACTCTCATCTATCAAAGTGATTGTTTTCGTAGTAACTGAATAACAAATGTCACTTATTTTCTACCCCAACATGAAATCACGGATACGCCCAGGTTACACTGTGAGCGGTCATGTGTATACAACATATGAATGAGTCATCTGGAGAACGCATTAACCGAAAAGTGTTCTCTCACCAAGCCGCAGTTGCAGCTGGTTCTGCGATCGCTCGAAAACTTCAATATTACAGCTTTGTGCGCTATAGTCACAACGAGCGGTATCTGGATTGTATGTGAAATGCAATGAAGGCAGAAAAGCTGTGGTTGCACTAACCGATGAGTTCGTGTCAGCACCTATGGATGTACCGAAGAGGTGTCGACAGGACTTTTATAAGAAAAAATCAATACCTTGACAACCGAATTCATCGCTTACTGCATCCAACCTGCAACCATTGAGGTACATGCCACGCTGCTGGACGCTGTCAGTGAACCGTGTAAGCAAATTGTCTCAAGCAAGCTTTAGCTGGGATGGGAACAGCCGGTGCCGCCTCTATACGTGCACTTACTGTAATCCCTTTCCTGCATATTCAGATCCAGTAGCAGTCATGTTTCCGGAAAAAACCACTTGTACGTGGTGTTGAAACTCTCAGACGTTGAAATCAGCGGTGTGAAATGCTAGTTAGCTGTGGTGGAGTTGTTCAAAATGAGAGCAACAGCAACTGCGATACAGACTGCGTAAGTTACCGAACCTGGAATGCAACCAAGATCAACGAAGATCGGGGCGGCGTAGAATGCTTGTCAATGCACCCAGGCCGTGTACGCTCCACCATTAATGGCTGACGCCCTCTCCCACCGCAGTGGGGTGTTGGGAAGCAGGAAGCGGTGAAGGACTAAGATGAACGATGATTTATCACGGTTAAAAAAGCAGTCGCTTGACAAGTCCCATAGGATGGCAGCGGTAAAACTACAATGCCAAAATATATATGTTTAACCATGGAAATGGTTATATTTGGGTAAAAACGCTAATGCCTAACTGGTCCCGTGGGATGTATATGGTGAAACTAGAAAATATAAAATAATATTGTTAGCAAAAATGGGTTTACACCAGTGAACTCACTGAAGTATACGTAATGTAAGCTGTAAATCCAAGGTAAATCCATCAGGAATAACGGCAAATGGGATGTTGGTGTACACATACAGGAGGTGAAAATGTGAAACGAAAGCGCGGATTTGATCGCCAGTGAAACCGCTTACAGAGACTTGTTTTTATCCATGGGTAATGAGTCATGTAAGATGGTGCAGCGAAATGAATGCACAGTCAACTAGGGCTTTGAACTCCGCCGGCGTGGGAACACATATGATAGATTCCGGTAGTGCATTGCACGTTCTGCAAATGTGTACAAAGAAGAAATTCCGATGGCATTCCAAATGACTTTGCAGCTGTGCCAGCTTGAGACGGTGGTCTCTCAAATTGTTGTTGTGACTGAACCCTAGCAAGTAGCGACACGTGTGGTTGGAATCTCTCAAAATCTGGTAAATCAAACTGAGGTCCCGCGCCGCTGAATATCAGTAATGTAAACCGAGAACTAAATGCAAACAACAACATGGGGACAGTTATAGCTGATGTACTACGTCAGAACATTAAAAACATGGCTACTCACTAGTGTTTCGCCTTCATAGGTCAATGTGACAATTAAAAGCGGTTCATCAACTCAAGTTAGCAATGTGTTTTATGCACCCATGAAGAGTGAACATTCAACAACAGAACACATGCTAAACACACAGATAAAATTAAAGAAAATTATAAGGATGAAGATGGTGGGTCACCAATGAGAAAATGTTGCCGAAGTGATATCATCGATTCGGTCTGGCAATAAATCCCTGTTTGCCGACATATTGATCCCTCAGACAACTTGACATATAGGGCACAGCTGACTTATCGTAAATCCGTGTGCAAACATAAAGGACTGTACGTTTGTCTGGTTGAAGAAGTGGAGATAGATTCCAAAAACGCACGCTCTGTAAATGCTATGCGGTAACTCGATATTTTGGCGTGCCACACCAATCGAGTTTTTAAATGAAATACTATGGAAAACAGTGTTTGAATAAACATTTGAAACGGAATTTGACTATTGTCAAATTCTCTCTGACCCAGCGCAACTTGGATCGATTAAATTGGTCGTCTACCAAGCGTTTATGTGACGCTTGGCGGTAACCTTTTCGGTTTTTCTGCGGACTAACCCGCTTTATACCTGGTTTTAGCTTGCTGTTCGTCGGTTTACTGCGTACACGTGTTACAGTTCCACTGTTT
The DNA here is from genome assembly GCA_944474145.2 of Dicrocoelium dendriticum. Taxonomy (NCBI): domain Eukaryota; kingdom Metazoa; phylum Platyhelminthes; class Trematoda; order Plagiorchiida; family Dicrocoeliidae; genus Dicrocoelium; species Dicrocoelium dendriticum. The sequence goes on along the minus strand of OX104064.1, from coordinate 46,181,232 downwards.
TCCTCTTTACTATGTCCGTCTCCTCATGACGTACGCGGGTGTAGTTACCAATGCTGTTGGGTGGCGCCAGGGATACTAGTCGGTAATCAAGGACACGTAAGAGACATGTCAAATACGGGACAGTATAGAAGTTGGAGGCGACTGAACCCAAGGTATATTGTACAGGCTGCAAAAATAGCAACCGAATCAACCAGAGCGAGAAACGGTGCAACAAGATACTCACCACAACAATTTGTGTCAACGGAAGTGCCGTCAGTAAAACAAGTGGATCTTTTGAAGGTTAAAACAACCGTAAACTCCAATGTTGCAAAATACTGAAAGTGTGTGCTTTCCGGTGCACTACAATTTCAATTGCGGGAGCGCAAGCTGTGCTCTCCTGGTGAGTAACGACCCTGGCGTCATGGAATGCGACGATTGTATCCGCTGGTGTCACTAGCAGTGTACAGATTTTATTCACGAACAATACGCCATGCTATCTACCAGCGACAGTGTGCTTTTATCTGCGTCAGTTGTCGTAGACGCCTACAAGGTCGTCCGGGTCCTCTCGGGGGAGACGTTGAAGTCCTTGATGCCAAAGTGCAAACTTTGGAGAATTCAGGCACAGTTGTTACCGCTGTGGCCACCACTCTTGATCGTAAGATCGACTGGTTGCTAGAGTCACTGTCGATCTCCAGTGATGTCAGCTTGATGAAGCCAATCGGGCAACTCAGCTCTGTTTGTCAACCGTTGGTGCCCACCATCATGTCAAAGGCACTTATTAAGGCAAATCGGAATGAGGAAGAGAATGCTGTGACATTGCTGACGCTACCCAGCAAGTTGTTGAGTTCTTGGCCGCCGAACCCGCTAAAGTGTAACGAAAGATGACTAGCAACTCACATAAGCCGGCTCCCAAGGCTTCATCTAAGGCTGTGCAGGCAGGAGGTGATAAACGCCAAATGTTCCCATCGCGTGCTAATCAAACTGCAGAGATGTCTACTCCAACCACCACACCTTGTCTTCCGGTGGTACATGTCGTGGAGGCGGGCATGGACGTTGAGCCACGGACTTCCTCGCCTGTTAGACGAAGAAAACATCGGAACAGAACTGTCCGTACTCTTCAGACCAGTTCTAAAAGCGTCAAGAATGGAGTCAAACAAGCTGGATCACAAGACGTATACTGCAGTTACTTCAACATCGTCTGACAATGTGTGCCCAGTCTCATTGCCTGCAGCTAAGCCGGCTGTTGTTCATATGTATTCAAATCTCGTGGGGTAAACACACCCCGTCGAGGGGATTCTTTCATGGATAGCATCGTAATATTCCATAACACAGTGGAATCCACTACCGCACCTGCTGCTGAACGTACCTTGGACGACTTACAGTGATTTAAAATGTGCGTAATGAAGATACTTCCGTCTGGGTTTCCAGGTGTTACTGTCAGGAAACTGACTAAATTGGGTAACGTCCCAGTTAACGACCCAAACTCTACCGCGCTTACTTCATGTAGTCCTATCCAATCCGGAGGAACGCAACGCGTTATGGCGGTTTGCTTTCAAACTGAAAGGTACTAATGTTAGCGTTCAGCCAGGCCTCTTGCTAGCGGATAGACTGAAGCTAAAAGAGGCCATGAAAGACCTAAAAGCCACGAGCGGCCGGTGAACAATGTCTCCAGTTGGCGTTTTCGGATGGTCAGCCGGCGGCCCTTTTCCGTTCTACCAGTGCCAGTACTGGTAGCGCAAGACCCATGGCTGTACATTACGAATACCTTCAGATAGTGCTAACCAATTTGCGCAGACTATGGAATAAAATGTGCAAGATAGATTTGCTTGTAGATGTAAATCATACCGATATTTTCATTCACTAAATGTGGCTGTCTCAGGACATCATGGCCGGTGAAGTGCATCTGTCTGACTACGCATCATTTAGATGTGGTCGCTTCCTTGGCCGACAAGGCGGGGTGTCGCGCTTTATATTAACTGTGAACTTGATATTTTGCGTACATATCTGTTTCAGTCGGTAGACAAAAGTGGCGAAGCTCTATCGGTAGTGATTAGCATTTCCTCTGCACAACTTACAGTTGCACTTGTGTATAGAAGCCCTGACAGTGTATCCAAAGCGGTGATTGACTTTGTTCGCTCCCAGTCTGCAAACAGTGTTTGATGCTGGGTGACTTCAAGTTACCGGAACTTGGCTGAGCAGATTTTTCTTGCAATTCGGCGGATGGGACTTCGGTGCAGATCTTCTTGCGTTTACGCTACAAGTACCGTTGCATCAGTTCGTAGACCTTCCCACTAGGTACAGGTAGACCCAACTACTGCCTATTTTTGACCTAGGTTTTGCCAAGTCACTAGACTTCGTAGGTGGCATCACTTACGGCTCTCGCTTAGGTGCCAGTGATCCTGTCTGTTTATCATTCATTTGTGCTCTGTCCACATGTCATCAGAGTATCGCGGAGCCATATCCAAACACATGGCGTGCTAACTATCAGGCAATGCGTATCAAGACTTCTAGGTTGCATTGCGAAAGCGCGGTGGCCGATACGGTTCAGACGGTCTGGGACAAATCTAAGTCTTATCTCACGAAGTGTCTACTCCCTACATCCCGCTTGCGAAGAGAAAGAGAAACCGGCACGGCTCCCGTGGATAGATACCACTGATAAGTACCTGCTCCAGCAGCGTTCTAGGTGCTGGAGGACCTGCCGTGCGGCTCCATCAAATAGCACCTATGATAGGTATCGCGAGACTAGAAATAGATGTAAACAACACTTGAGGAAAACTCGGCTGCTGTACGAAAAAGGATTGGCTGGTGGAGCTTTGGAAAATCAGAAGTAGTTCTTCCCTTATGTTAAGAGGCGCTGTGGTTCAAATTCGGTGATGCCAACTTTGATGCGTGCCGATGGAACTCATGCGTATGCGGACTCTGACAAGGTTTATGCACTTAGTGAGCAGTATACAGGGGCTTTTGTACGTGAGGCCGCGTTGACTACCTTTGAACTTGTCCCTAGAGTCTCTGAGGGTTCTTATTTAGCTAAATTTCCTGTGATGGAAACGCTCGTCCTTAGACCATTGCAAGAACTGAACCCTTCTGAAGCAGCTGAGGCTGATTCAATTCACCTGAAACAGAGTGCCACATCGAAGACTACTCCTCAAACTGAAGGAAATAGGTATTGGAGAACCAATGTTTTCTTGGTTGTCGTCATACCTAGCTGACAGACATCAGGTGGTGCGTATTGGGGACCGTGTCTCTCAACCGAAAGCAGTCACCAGTGGAGTAATTCAGGGAAGTGTACTTGGTCCACTTCTTTTTCTCCTCTACGTCAACGATGTATTTCATAGAATAAGACATGGTGCTACGTTTCTGTTTGCTGATGACATTAAAATTGTCTACTCACAAGAACGTGCAGATACCCGCGCAGCCTTGTGCCACATTCAGGAAGATCTATCGGCACTTGAATCCTGGTGCAAACTATGGCAGATGTCCTTTTCCGTGGACAAGTGTAATATTCTGTCGTACAAATGCGAAGTTCCACCAGGCAGTCTATTATTACAAGGCACGTTTATACCACAGTGCAGTGATTCGCGACTTAGGTGTGCGGTATTCCACTACCTTCAACTTTTCGGAACATTGTGACTTCCAAGTTTCGAAAGCCATGAAGACTATTGGCTATATCTGTCATAAATCTCAACTCACAGAATCTCGTATCTGGCTTTACAAAACATTTGTGTTACCTGGCATGGAATATTGCTCACTACTACAGTCGAATCTGAGGAAATCTGACCAGCATGCTCTTGAGAGGGTACAGCGACGCTTTACAAAGAAGCTGTGCGGATATTCCTCCAAGATGACCTACAGAGAGCGCAGTGAAAAACTTGGACTTGACCCACTTTGGCTACGGATAATGAAGATGAACTTGTGTTTCCTGTACAGAATAATTCACCATCACATGCACAATTATGCTGTGTCCATATGTCCGTTAACACTAGATACGAGCTACGAAATAAGGAGACAACGGTCATGATTCCAAAGTTCAATACGCGAATTATGGAGCGTTTCTTCTTAATACACTGCTCAAAGCTTTGGAACAAACTTCCAATAGCTATCAGAACTTGTTGCACATTGCGTCTGTTTAAGCTTTCGATGAAAGATCATTTAACCGTTCAAAATGTGATAATAATGTTTCGAACAGCACAGTCCTTAGATAACGCTTTTGAGAACGGAGTTAATGGTGCCTGAAAATGCATGTGGTCAAGTGCACAAGTGGTTATATTTTGTTGGCTCGCAGCACTTTATTCTCTTTTTTTCGTGTGCGATCAACCCTCATGTGACTGCTAAAAACTTGTCAGACGATAGAACAAGAGGAATGTAAATATTTTGGACCGTTTCGCGCTACACAAAGTTTCATTTTGTGCTCACATTTTTTAAATTTTATTATCCCATCATATGAAACTGCTGTACCATTATTTGATCCGTCCCTCTTGGGAACGGCTTCTCGCATCGTCGAGCCATATACAATTTAGTTATTTATTTATTTATTTACCTGAAACTTCTTCATGAGTTGGTGGCGGAACCAAGTGGATGATATTGTTTCAGAAGTCACTTGCCAGCTGTACAATACCTTCTGAGTGGAAGGAGGCTGTCATCTGTCCTATCTTCAAAAATGGCGACCGGAGTCTGTCAGCCAAGTATCGGCCAGTCAGTCTGACTAACGTCGTGGTCAAACTGCTTGAAAAGCTGGTGAAAGATTTGTTGGAAGGTCACTTGAATAGATTTAATCTACTCACTAGTGCACAACACGGATTCCGGGAGGGGTTTTCGTGTCTGACGAATCTGTCGATTGCTCATGAAGCTTGGGAAGAGACAATGCACAATAACCACGTAATAGATGCGCTTTTCGTCGATTTTTTGAAAGCATTTGTTATGATACCCCACTTGAAGCTATCACAAAAACTGAACTCCTACGGTGTATATGGTCGTGCCCTTCACTGATGTTGTGTCCCGAAAAAGCAGCGGACCAGAGCAGCAGAGCAGAACGTGTGTGTGGAAACGAATGTCCGCACAAACACGCGTTACAACTAAATCGATAGGCGTTCGAGTTGCAATCAATCAAATGCGAGAGCACATGACTGGGCCAGCGAGTGCTAACTAGAAAGGTGAGTGGAATAAGTGAATCAAGGGCAAAAACAAAGCACAATATTTGAACACAGCATTTTCCCTCCTTTGTTAGTAAAAACCTAAGCACTACATGTTCATGAATGATCTAATTTAATGTCAGCACCCCGAATAAGTGTCAAGCGGTGTTACCCGTTATAAAGTATCGGTAGACAGGGCGGCATATCCGACCGGAACGTCGAAAGTTTGTATTGGTTTGTACCGAGCGCTGTGTTATAGGTGTGTTCGTCTGTTCAATAGCACCTTGGGAAAGCGCTGTATTCAGCCGTCTTGCATTCACCTTTGTTCCATCAGCCAACATGGAAATTCATGGCGTGTACACAAAGTCCACAGAGTCGGGGATTCCGAACTGCTGATAGCGGCCTCCGGTCGGTTATTTTTGGCTGTGTTGACAAGATCACTGTGTCGGATTTCTTCCTTCATTGGAAGTATTGCTTGGAAATTTAGATACAGTTCAGTTTACTTTATGCTTCCGAATTTTTCGACCAGAGATACTTGTGTTTTCACCGCTTGGTTTCGATGGTCTTGCTGTCGCCCTTTTCTCCAGCAATTGATCGCCATCTTGTTTTCGGCTTATTCACAAAATAGTCGGATACAGTGCAAATGCCCTCAAGTGTATTTTGCGCCAAGTTAAATACCATATTTAATAGGTTGGATTATCAGTTAAGCATTTCCATCGTCTTCGTGAAATCCAACGAGATTTCGTTTACACCTTATGTAAACATTGGCGGAACGAGATACAGCCAGGAAGAGTAAAGCCGACGTGTAGGCTTCATCATTCCGTTACGAACAGCTCTGTGTGTTGGGCCCCACAACCTAGCCCGAAGAGCCTTCAGGTTTCAGCTCAGTCTTCCTCCTATACACGTGCAAACTCACCGGCACGATGTCTAACTATTGTGAGAAGCCGTTTCACCTGACATAAATTGTTTACCTTTGTTGTGTCCAACGAGCACATGTCCCAGCAGGTGAAAGTCTGAGTACTGAAGACCAGTGGGAAAAACAAAGAACGAAATTACGAAGGGATGTTGAGCATTTAACTTCTGTAAGTCAGCAGGTAGCCAAACCACGTGAGACTGGTAATATACTTCGCCCTACAAGGTCGACCTGGTCCGACCAGAGGCATTTTAACCTCATTATCTTCCACGCGCCGGAGTCAAGTGATCCATCACCCCAAGTGCGCTACGATCACAATGTTGAGTTTTTACAGAGTCTAATTGACAGACTCCTCGACGCTGGTGCGGACTCGGTAAAAGTGACGCATATTACCCGTCTTGGAAAGCAAGGGAGTCAACAGCATCGGCCCATGAGAATCACTTTTGTGGACGAAGCCAGTCCAAGAATGATCTTGTCCCGCCTAAGTACGCGGAGAGATTTTAAGATCCATGATCGTCCAGACCTGGACCCAGTAGACAGGGAGCGCCTAAAGTCTGCCATCACTGAGCTGAAAAGACGTACTGGTGAGGGGGAAACAAATCTTCGTATCGTAAATTTTCCGTTGGTTTCCAAGAATCTGCGAATCAGGAGAAACATGCTGCTCACACTTCATGCACGCACAGCGGCTCCTGCTGCGGCCTGCGAGTAGCCTTCAAAAATGTTTGCTGTGTTATGAACAAGCGCGATAAGATTCTTGTTTCGTTGTGTGTGAGCGGCCAAACGTAGTGGGACTCGCAGAGACATGGCTGCATTCAGAGTTGGACACCCAGGAACTTGAACTCAACAGTTACTCGTGCTTCCGATGCGATATACTAACGAATGCATGCGGTGGTGTCTTACTCTACATCCGGTCTTCCCTGCATAGGAGACTTGTGAGCACCTACCGAAGTGACGATGATTTGTGTGAGCTACTGTGGTGCTCCATCCGCCTCAGTCGCGGAGAACTAATTATGGACGCAGTCTATCGCAGCCCCCTGAGCCGTTGTTTGGATCGGCTGCCCTATCTTCGAACCCACATAAGTCGTCCACACTTCTACTTATGGACGATTTTAACGCCTCTCCAATACGATGGCCCGATGTGCATTTGATGCTTTGATGTGGTGCGGTTGAATAAAAGTTCGTAGAATTGGTACTTAAAACTGGGGCATCACAACACATATGCCAGCCAACAAGCATAACACCACGCTCAACTCCCTCCTGTCTCGACCTGATGTTAACGAGCTACGAACAACGAGTGCGTGACGTTCGGATCCTGGAGCTCCTGGCTACAAGCGACCACTCAGTGCTCATAGCTGATATGGAATTACCTTTGCCGTATTCACGTCTGCTGGAACCAGCTTACAACTACTGGAAAATGGACTTCGACGGTGTAGCTCGAGCTGCGAGCCAACTGGATTGGTCTCTGTCACAAGCTGCATCTGTGGAAGGCAGGTTAACACTTATAAAAGAGAGATTGATATCATCGTGTTCCCAATTTGTGCCATTGAAATGTCGGAAAGTTGGACCGATTAAGCCTCATTGGTTTGACAAGGAGCATGGAAACCTGACTCGGAGGCGGCGCAGCCTGTGGGACAAATTCCTCCTCTGTGACTCTCCCAATGATTACGAAGGGTATAAATGTCAGCGGAACCTCTGCAACAGTGCAAAATGGAATAATCGCCGGCATTTCGAAGAGAAGCTCGCAATAGCCGCGAAAACCGCCCCAAAGAGAATCTTTGCTTACGTGAAGCGACACCTGAAGCCGGCAGGTGATGTGCCAGTGCTGGATGGCCCGGATGGACAGCCCCTAACCTCCAGCACTGAGCGTGCGTTCGCGTTGGCGGCGCACTTCGCTTCTGTATTTGCGAATGACCAGGTGTCTGTTCCGAGTTCGACGTGTACCGCTTTTACCGAACTCGACAGTCTGGATTGCGGCGTTGAAGAGGTATGTCAACTACTCGCCAACCTTGACGGCACCAAACCTGCCGGACCTGATGGGCTTCACCCACTGATTCTCAAGTCACTTTCGACCATCATCTCTCCTGTCGTGACTGACCTTTTCAACAGGTCGCTGTCCGAAGGTTCGTTGCCGTTGACTGGAAATGTTCGGTGGTGAAGCCTATTCCGAAAGGCGGCGACCCTAGCAAAGTAGACAACTACAGGCCAATTTGTCTGACACCTATTTTGGCAAAGGTTGCTGAGAAAATCGTGAAGAAGGGATTGCTGCAGTTGCTACAGTCAAACGAGGTCCTGACGCCCGCACAGCACGGTTTTATGCAAGGCCGCTTATGCATTACAAACTTGCTTGTGACGAGGCATGAGTGGTTGAAGGCAATAAGCAAGGGGAAGTCTGTCGAGGTGATATTCATCGATTTCAGTAAAGCGTTCGACAAGGTCAGCTATGAGGTTCTTCTTCACAAACTCAAGATGTGCGGTGTCGGTGGCTCATTACACCGATGGATCCGCGACGTTCTTCTTGGACGAAAGTGGAGGGTACAGGTCGACGACTATCTAACTGACTGGTATCCCCCTACAAGTGGCTTGCCTCAAGGCACTGTACTGGGGCCCATTGTTCCTGATCCGCATCAACGATCTACCTCAGCTTCTCCGGTCGCCGTATGCTTTGTTTGCGGACGACCTGAAGATTTGGAGAGAAATTGACACTCCAGACGACTGTGGCCTACTTCAGCAAGACCTCAACCGCCTATCCACATGGTCTGCAGAAATTCTTCTCCCGGTCAACCAAGCCAAGTCTGTATTTATGAGCCTGGGGAAGGGTGCTGACGGCCGAACCTACGCCCTTGACAGCCAACCGTTATATCCCAAGCCCTCCGTGAAGGACCTAGGTGTAGTCTCGCACGCTACGCTTTGAAGTCCGTGGACAACACAAACAGGCTATATCATAACGAACTGCGCATGCTTAGCGCGCCCAAACGTAGCTTCGGCACATAGTTTGAAAAAGTTGCCACTCACCTTTTCTCTCACATCATTAGACAGATGCTAGAGTACGGTTTGCCAGCCTACTTTCCGATTACCCGAGGCGAGGCACAAAAGATCAAGTAGGTCCAAAACTTTGCTAAGATCTCACCCCGAGTTACGTGGCTTTGGGTATGAAGACCGGTGGGGAAAACTGGGACTTTACAACTTGTCCTACCATCGGGTGCGAGTCGTCCTCATTATGACCTACCGTATTCTACATCTCGGTGAATTCGCCATGCTGAAGCCAATGCTGCACTTACGAGGGCCACGCAACACACGCAGACACAGATACAAACTTGTTGTGGCGGATGTGAAGCGAGTTCTCCACTCACTGTGCTTCGAACGGAGAGTGGTAAATATTTGGAACAGTTTGCCTGAAGATGTGAGGGAGGCAACATCTGTGCATCAGCTCAAAACCTTGTTAGATTTATATTTTAGCACTATTCGATTCAGAGAACGATTGCACACGTAAGATGACATGTCACATTTGTGAGTTCTGCAATACCGTGAGTCAGATATCGTAAATGTTACATGAGAACGGTAACGATATTCACGGCTGACAACTTTTATAACGTTTTTCACCATGTTTCGAAATAGTTGTACAGAATTCATTTCTACTTGCTCTGTAATACGGTATTCGGTATTCAGAACACATTACATCCTTTCCAGGAATAGGGTAGTCTCACACGAACAAATGTTCCTGGAGGATACATTCTTCCAATGCGTCTATTTTTAGCCTGGTAAACAGCCCGTCCTTTGTATTCTCTGTGATCGACGGTTTCTTCGGATGGAAAGGCTGCATTTAATCGAATTCGAATTGTTCGCCCTAGCATTAGTTCCGAGGGGGTCGTTGCCGTTGCAGTATGTGAAGTGATCCTGTATACCTCCAATGCATACACCAATGCATCATCCCAAGATTCTCCCGAAAGCCGAAGGACTTACAGATTCCTTCAAAGTATGATTAAGTCATTCGACGAGTCCATTCGGTGCAGGATTATAAGGTACATTCCTCGTGTGTCTGATACCATTGCGCCTTAGTAATTCAGCATTCTCGTTATTTCGAAACTGTGGGCCGTTATCAGTGCCTATTTCTTCTGGCAAACCGTACCTTGCAAACAAACAACGGAGTCACTTTAGGATGACTGCTGTAGGTACGTCACGGCATAGAATAGCCTCTGGCCATTTGCTGTGGAAACAGGTAGCCACTAGTAGGTTTCGCTTCTGCGGGGATGCATCGGCAAACGGGCCCATAATTTCGATGGCACTTTTTGCCTATGGCCCCATGGGGTACACGATAGGTCGGACTGGAGCATCCAGGGGTGTTGCACTCTTATCAGATTGTTAGCAGGCGTAAGATTCCCGAATAACCGTCTCGACACTGGAATTCAACTTCGGCCACCAATAGCATTGTGGTATACGAGCTTTTGTTCTAACAATCCCTGGATGACCTTCATGCGCACACGCAACCACCAGAGGAATGAGGGTTGCAGGGACCATAAACTGCTCACCTCTAATAATGCAGTTGCTCGCAGTAGCAAGCTTCTGCTGTAGGGTATAATATGGAAGTAACTCAAGTTGGATCTTGGTACCACTGGGTCGTGAAGTGGATATGTACTCCCAAAGCTTCGCTAGGACACGGTCATTTTCAACCTCTCGTATTAGCTCAGATGTTATCGTAGGTGTTCCGTCTGAGAGCTACGATATCATTTTTATCTCTAAGTCCTCATTTTCTCCTTCGTTGGGCACTAGGAGTCTCGACAGGGCACCTGCAAGTTGGTTACAACACCCTGGCACGTATTTTATTTCATAATCATAGTTCAATGAACGTGAGTACCGGTGACCCAAGCGCACCGACTTTTGGCCTTTTTTACCGTGACTTAGTAGCGTTGTAACAGCAGAATGATCGGTGCGCAAAGTGACTTGACGTCCAAATAAGTAAAAGTGTTATTTCTCACAAGTCCAGACGCATACGAGGGTCTCCTATTGGCCGGTGGAATAATTTCTTTCAGTATCAGACACGGTACGCGATGCGTACGCAATCACTTTCTTCTCGTCATCGTGCAGTTGGGATAGAAATGCACCGAAGCCAACATCTGAAGCATCCGTTGAACCAAACGTTGGACAGTGCTCATTGAAGATCCCTACCGTGGGAGTGCATTCAGTCATCCCTTGTATGTTCATGTAAGCAGTGTCTTGTTCAGTGGCCCAAAGAAACTCCTAGTTTTGGCGCGTCAATTTCCGCTACGGCTCGGTAACAGTCGCAAAATTCGGTAAATGTCGAAGGTAATAAGAACGCAAACTCAATAAATGTTTCAGCTGTGTCACCCTACAGGATTTTGGACAATCGAGAATGGTTCGTAGAAAGTAGGTCACGATTAAACTGCACACAATAATCTGCCTCGACGGGGAACCAAACCCCGGTCTTACGAATTTCCGGTCCGCTGCTCTACCACTGAGCTACCGAGGGCTGACGATTAGGTGCAGAAGTCATGTATGAAATTGTGCACATAATCGTCAGCCCTCGGTAGCTCAGTGGTAGAGCAGCGGACCGGAAATTCGTGGGTCCGGGGTTCGATTCCCCATCGAGGCATATTATTGTGTGCAGTTTAATCATGACTTCTACTTTCTACGAACCTTACGCTACTCACAAACATCCTTCAAGTAATCGAGAATGGCTCTGGGGTTCTGCACATTTGGCTTTATACCCGAGGCAGAAATAACATGTCCAATAAACTGGACCTCAGTTACAGCGGATTGGCATTTGCTGGCATTCAGGCGGCAATTTAGTTCATTCAGTCTATGCAACACATTATGAAGGTTTTCCTGATGTTCCATGGGGTTACTACCAAAGACACAAATATCATCCATATACACAATACATACTTTGAGATCTGATAACGATAGAGTAATAAGTTTCTGCCAAGCTGCTGGGGCACTACCAAGGCCCATTGTTAGCACTTTGTATTGATACAAACCGTCTTGCGTGAGGAAAGCAGTCAAATGTCGGTAATCTGAAGTCAGTGGCATATGGTAGTATGCACTGCGAATATCCAGCTTTGAGAAACGTTTGGCGTTTGAAAGCCTAACAATCAACTCGTCGAGAGAAGGCAGAGGGAATTTGTCCACAATTATTTGTCGATTAAGCGCTCGAAGGTCGGTGCCGAGACGAATAGAGCCATTTTTCTTTTGAACGGCAACTAGTGGATGAATCCAATCAGAACACTGTATGGGTTCTATCAAGTCTTCCGTGATCATATTTTTCAAAGCTTGCGCCAAAGTCTCTCTCTTGGCAGAGGTACAGGTCTAGGTTGTGAAATGCTGAACGGTTTGTAATCCACGCTCAACCGAATGCAGTACATTGCTTTTGGGACTCCACCAATATCCGCAAGAAAGAGATTTGGGTCACAGGACCGTAACGTATGAAAGTTGACGCTGGCAATGGTCATCCGGCTGATGCATGTTGATTCTACACTAAGACCATGGCGTTACGTCCCAATAGAGGCTTACTATCAGTTTTAGAAACGTAAACTTCAACTATACGCTTCCTGTCGTTTAGAAGAAACATTGAAACCGTAACAAAATCATGTGGACATCACCACTTGAGTAGCTACTGAAATTGTAAGCGGAAAGATGTACAGTTAATCGACCAAAATGCTTTTGTAAAAACAATATGGCACAACTGTGATTGGTAACACAGAATCTAGTTCCATGTATTGACAAATGGTTTTGTTTCTAACTGCGACATGCACACAACCCATATCTGGCGAAGGCAGTTTGGGTTCTTGAGTTAGAGACGAAAGTGGATGTTCATATTCATTAACGCCAAATATGGATTGTTCGATGGTGACCGGATAAGCTCTAGTCATTTGCAGAATCAACAAACGAAATGGCGCGGAAATAACAAACCCGAACAAAATGATCGGTCTTACCGCAATTCCAGCAGCTTGCACTCTTTGTAGGACATGACTTATCATTTGCACGATGTTCAGCATTTACACAACAGTAACACTTATTTCTAACTGATGATCGTGTCAGAGAGCGTGTAGAATGCCAACGGTCAATTTCATTAGCTCCTGTGTTAGAGAGGGAAATTTTGTTTTGTTCCGTTTCTGCGAGCTTCGCGTGAGTCACGTCACAGGCCCTGTCCCATGTGAACGTTTCTGCGTTCTACAGTAAGAGACTCTCTGATCCGCGAATCCGCGAGGCCAGAAATCAATTGTTGTATTAGCATAGTTTCCTCCACTTTTTTCTTGAGAATACTGTCGTAGTCACACTTTCGAACAGAACAAACAAGGAGGGAAATGAATGCATCCACTGATTCACCAAATGCTTGGTTCAGCTGTGAAAAATTGTATCGAGAGGTATAAGTGTGCACCCCAATATTTATGATGGGCCGATAAGACCTCTTTCAACGTGGCTTTCTCACGCAGATTTCGAGTATCAAATATATGTCGACCATCTGAGCCGAGGTGCAAGCGTAAAAACTTTAATGTGTCCTCCGTTTTCAGCGTCGCGGATGGATTGAGAACTGGTAGCACAGAAATATAATCTGAACAACTAATTTTCCAGTCTTCTCAGCATTCTGCATTTGAGGTAACCGAAGAGTCAGTCCAGAACGGTCAATGGGCAGTAGCATGCAAACACATCGATAACACGCGACGCCAATTTGTTGTATCCAGAAAAAACAGCAAACCAGAGCAGCATCGGAAGGTATGTATGGAGAAAACTGTCTGCCCATACGCGCGTTACAGTTAAATTGATAGACCTTCGAATCGCAATCAAGCGAATGTAAGATCACATAACTGCAGCAATGAGTGCTAAATAGAAGTGTGAGTAGAATAAGCGAATTGAGGGCAAAAACAAAGCAATTTGAATATGACAAGTGGGTATCTGCATTCTTGCAGGGAAGAGAGCAGTTTATGCGTGCGTCACAGATTTTCCTTTAGAAAAGCGGTCCTTAGGGGTGTCCCACAGGACTCGGTCCTTAGACCGATGCTGTTCTCCATCTATGTAAGCAATCTCCCTGGGGAGCTTGGGGTATCATCGGTATAGTTTGCTGATATCATTAAGCTGAGGAATGTTGTAGATATCCCTGGGGGTTCTGAGGCCTTTTAGCATGCCTTGGATAGACTCTGGGACTAGTCTACTTTATGGCTAAGTGTTTCCCTCTTCTATAGGAGGAACTTTCCCACCTTCGAGATAGGTGTTCGGTGGGTCGAACTCCCCCTTGGCTCCAGCCAGGTAGACCTAGGTGTCATCTATTCCTCGTCTTTGCATTCTGGTGACAACTGGAAGTAGGCCGCAAGTAGGGGTTTTAGAATGTTGCGGCTAATACGCCGTTCTTTCGGGGCCTTAGCTGCCGACATAGTTATAAAGCTGTTCCCAGCTTTCGTTCGGCCCCATCTGGAATACTGCGTTCAGGCTTGCCCGCCCTGTTTTGTTCTGGACAAAATTACAGCTCGAGAGGGTTCTGAGAGTAGGCACCAAGTTGGTCGAGGGGTTACAGGGGCAATCGTACCCTGAGCGTCTACTTAGCTTGGGTGTGTATTCAATACACTACCGACGGCTTCGAGGAGACCTAATCCTTACTTACCGCATTTTAACCCAGAAGTGTGGACCGGATTTGCGCTGGCCAGTTGACCCGGCTAGGTTGCATTGGCTTTGCGGTCATCTCATGAAGCTACACAAGCCGTGTTCCGACCGGATCAGAGCAGAAATTCAGTTATCGCGTAGTTATCGAACGCTGGAACTCGTTTCCATAAAGTGTAGTCAGTGTACCTACGGTTAAGGGTATCGAGCGTCAGTTAGACGATCTTGGATGGCATCAGGAAACCTTTCCATTGTCCTGACCATATCCACCTTCCAACGTTGAGTTCATATTCTGTCATTCTTCTCTCTGGTGTTATCCTTCATTTAGATGACTTTCTTTTCATCTTCCAGTTTCTTTCTACCTCTTCGTTACTGCATGTGACCTGCACAGCGGGGACTGCTAGTGCAGGGAACGTGGGCAGTAATTGGTTGAGCAGGGTGTGGTTTGGGTGTTTCAGTTTAGATCCAACAAGGCTTCGTTGCAACTCATCATTTCCCGGTTCAACGCTCCGTTCAATAAGAAACTCTCAATGGACTTTCCTATCTTTCCAGTCGTATTTGAATCGGAATCTAAATCTGACTCGCGTCAGTATTTTGGAAGCTAGCTTTTGCAGGGACGAACGTGTTTCAATGCGATTATGTCAGTAAATTATAACATTGAATTTCCGCTACATCGGGCAAGCTGTTTCAGTGACTTCTTAATCACTTTGAATTGTCCGTTTAATAGTCCAGGAAATCTCGCAGGTGAGCAGTACGGGCGCGGTATTATGCAAGCGGTGACAGACCATGAAATCAAGTAACGAGGCACCGGTGAAGACCTGACAGGAGACATAGAAAGTTTATCTCCTCACTTTAGTGAATGTTTCATTTACTTGCTACGAACATATGAGATCCCGACTTAGTGTAACTTCTAGATATTTCACTGATATACAGGAGTTCAAACTGACACTGTCAATACTAAGATGCGGGGGGTGCGTGAGGAGTTGCTGTTCCCAATCTTCTTGATGCGTTGAATGAAAGAGCGAGATTTCTATCAGGTTGTAAAATTATCCATGAAGTGCTGCTATTTTGCAGATGCATTTATGGTGTTATTGTGTACACCAGAGATCACGTCCTCAACATATTTCAGCAAGATAGCTCCCTTTGGAGCGGGAATTGAGTTAATGTAGGTGGAAAATAGGTATGGGGAGACCTGAATTTTTGCTAAAGGAGAAACAGCCTTAATTCTGGTAGGCTTCGTACGATTGGCATAGTAGCCTGTAAGAAGAAATACTGATGAAGATTGAACTCTGAAAACGAACAGTTCGTATGACAGCAGCTCACGGTTTACATACCCGAAAACATTGCTACAATCTAGGAAGCAGATCCGAATGGGTATGTTTTTATTAGGGACTAAGAAACGAACTGCTGTGGGTCAAGGGCAACATCCGATCAATTTTTGAAGGTTTCCAAGCTGGAGGAGGAAACGGCCCAGTTTGCGAAAGAGTTTCAGAGTTTTAAGAGCCGAAGAGAAGAACAATTCCGTCGGCATCCCAAACAGCTTTATTGGTCACTCAAGTTCAAACAGTTACCTCTGTCGTTGGTGTTATGACTGAGTTTCAGCAAACGCAGGCATATGTGATTAGAGTCACTCAATATTTGGTACACTGATATGAGATCGCCACGCTGCCTTCGATAGCGTCCACTGAGAACTTCCTGTAAATTCAGCCTTTGTTGTTATGACAGATTGTGTAGACCCTTGAGATTCATTGTGGCCCTGCGCTACGGTGACTCTAGCACCACCAGTTCGCGCTTCCAAGGGTTTAGAAGATAAATCAACTCGAAAGGCAGCAAGTTGCTTATATTGTGTTGGTCAGTGGTGCAGCCCAGCCTACATCTTTAAGAATGGAAACATTAGCGGTACTCCATCCAATTTTGTCCCCGATGTTCATTGACACGAAGCTTCCCGACTGCAGGAGTAAGACACTGAATTAAAGTTCGTGGATTTCATCAGCAGCCTAGGTTTGTGGGAGTCTTGAATGTATGCTTGTGGGCCTACTGATGGATATTGCGAATCCTTGGGAGTCAGTGAATAAGGATTTGATCATACGTCTTTCGTGGGTTGTCACACTACTGAAGGCGCTCACTAGGTGCTTAAATCGAACTGTGAATGAGAAAGTACCTTGCTTGAATCTCCAAGTATCGTCATTGTGACCAAGAACAAGCAGCTCTTACATTGTCCTTTCGTTCAAATGACATCCTCATATGGTAACTGGTGGTCGGTAAGGCTGCTCATTCACCTTTCGTTGCGTACTCAGATGTCACGCCGAATGTGGATCCTCAGTAATACCATAGTCTGCCGCTTTGGGTTTGACGCTGCGTTGTGCGAGCTCTTACTGGGCTTAACGCCATCTAAGAAACCAAACCACACTCCCGCGCGTTAAGACTCTGGTGTTGATTGTCTGTGGTTACTGTTCACTGTGTCTAAGAAGCAGACAAGATGCAACCATAAGTACTTCAACAAGGAAAGCCAAGTTACCCCGAAATCTGGGGATACACATGGTAACGTACAAGTCCGCTTAGGCAAATGGGTTATCTATGAAGTGTGCGTCATATACCATGTCTTGATCGAGGAAGTCTCTAGGCCGATCGGTTAGGGCAAAGGCAAATCAGCTATAAGGTATCTGTTATAATACCATTGTAATGAGACTGGGACTTAATATGCTGCGATGGTTTGTGTGCATCAGTGACCCACTGAGCTATGTAGCCTGGTACTTTTTACATCATCAGAGCCACTCATACTATGAACGATGAACAATGATTTCTCACGGGTAAAATAGCATGTGGCAGAAAAGTCACGTAGGATGGTTAGAGTAAAAAATAAAATTTGAATGATCATCGAAACAGTAACTGCTTTTTTCAAGCGTCCACCGAGTTAAATGCACTACTTCATAACGATGGTTTTAAGTTGTAATGGGATGTGCACACGCAAAATATCATAGAGAGTTGTTAAAGTTTAGTAAGTGCGTGACAAATAAAAATAGGAAACGACGACGCTCACTAGTTTCTTTCTCCATTTGACAGATGTGATAGATTAATCCAGTTTAGCTACATCCAGGCTAATGACATGGACACTACTACATGTATTCTCACCGCCAAGTTACGGAGAGGGCCGTTAAGTACATGGTTAGATTAGCGTTACTTCGTAATCCAAGTGGAACGGACTAGATCAAGTGATGCAAGTTTGAAAGCGTTTCATCAAGGCGTTTTTTGAACGGCGTTAATATAGGGGCAAGGATAACGTGAGTCCGAAGGGCATTCCAGGCACGGGATACACTGAGGGAGAAAACGTTTCGTCGATATTCAGATCGACTGTAGTGCGTAACCAGTTTGAGCTGGTGACCTCTCATGTTGGTATTTCAGCTCAGCTGCAACAGATTGCAACATGGGTGAGTTCGGTTCGTCAATATTAAGTAAAGCAGGATTAGGTCTCCTCGCTGACGTCGATATTCATCACTGCACAGTCTCAGGGACTGCACTCTGCGTTGGTAGGAGAGATGAAACAATCCTCTAACGAGTTTGCTTGCTCTACATTGTGGAGCTTCAAGTGCATCGATGCCGCGCTTGCGCCAGGGAAGCCAGGCCTAGATCGCATATTCCACGTGAGACCTCACTTAGGCCCTCAACATTTGCGGAAAGATTGATGGTTCAGAATTTCCGAAAGCTCCCCATAAGAGTCCAAGATGTTGACTGGATCTTTCTGATGCCTTTTCAGCTTGTCTCGAGCAACCAAGATCGTCCTGCACGATCACACCAAGGTCGTTTTCTTGGGAAGAACGTTGTAACTGCTGGTCTCCAAGTCGCTAATCATAGATAAGTTGATGGTGTATGCTTACGACTTTGCACTTGGTCACGTTGAACTGGAGCCCGTTGTCGGATGACCAAGCATAAGCCCTGTCGAGATGGCTCTTCAATGCCATATGATCATCTGATATTCTGATGTCGTGCCAAATTTTGACATCATCTGCAAATAGTAAGCAATTCAACTGCAGTACACTGCTAAGATCGTTAATGAATGTGAGGAATAAACGTGGCTCCAGTACTGATGCTTGGGACACGCCACGACATTACTCTCGCCCTCAAGGGCAGAGTTTACAACGCAGCCGTCCGTTCAACTCTCCTATATGGCTGTGAAACCTGGCCCATCAGGTCGACAGACATGAAGAGACTCGTCACGTTCGATCATCGCTGCCTTCGCAGCTTAGCTCATGTCTGGTGGGAACACCGCGTGAGCAATGAGCGTGTTCGACGTCGCGTATTTGGTGCAGGAAGAGCGAGTGAACCGCTCAGCACGATTATATCACGCACCAGGCTCCGATGGCTGGGCCACGTGTTGCGCATGCCAGCACACCGACTCCCACGACGTGCATTGTTTGCCCGTTGTGGGTGCGGTTGGAAGAGGAGGAGGGGAGGCCAAGTGATGACTTGGTCGCGAGAAATGAAAACCCTCACTTCGAAGTTGGCGTCGGTTGGTGCATCCCGACTGCCTGGCTGGGGTCCTAAGGACGGTGAACACGTTTGGCTGGACACACTTGCTGATATGGCTAGGAGCCGGCCCCAATGGCGTTTGTGTTGTGAGTTCCTTTGTCCATCCCCCTCCAGTTTAGCATCCCCCTCCAATCACGATCTCAATCGTTAGGCATAATATGACTTTCTTTTACGGCAGCCAGCTGTTAGCTCTCCGGAACGATGTCCATCCGTTACTGGGGACTCAGCGGGCGTGCCACTGTTTGTTTGTTTTTTTCTTCTTTTCTTGCCTTTTGTATTGCGGCACAATAGCTGAGGTGTTTTCCACCTCCAGCTAACGTGTAATGATGATGATGATGATGACACGCCACAGTGGATGTCAATTGGGTCGGAAATAGAGCGGCGTACTCTCAAATTCAGCTGACGTTGAGCAAGGAAGTTACCGATCCAACCGAGTATAAGGTCCCCGATTCCATAGCTTCGAAGTTTGTGAAGGAGAATGTGGTGGTCCAAACAATCGAACACTTTCGAGAAGTCCAGCTAGACGACGTCGACTCCCCCTCTGGCATCGGCTGACTCTGTCCAGCTTGCTCGGGCTAGCAGCAAGTTTGTAGTGCAGGGTCGATTTCGGCGGAATCCGTGTTTCTGTGACACTAGGATGTTGTTGTTCTTAAGATCTCCCATGAGCGCCACCGCAATTATACGGTCGATTACTTTGGATACGAGTGGGAGGCGAGTGATTGGACGGTAGTTCGAGGGCTCCGAACGATTACCACGTTTGTAAATAGGAGTGACTAGTCCATGTTTCCACATTGTGGGAACCTGCATTTCGTCGAGACAACGTTGAAAGAACCGAGCTAATGGTTCAGCAAGGTTCATGGCCGCTGTCTTCAATGCCTTCGGTTTGATGTCGTCCACGCCAGGTGAGCTGTGCACGCGCAATGAGGTTAGCGTTTTCATCACATTGGCTGCCGTGAACGATACATGGTTTAACCCTGGTGGCGATGGTAACTGCTTCAAAAGCGGATGAAATGATGATTAACTCAGGAAAGTATGGATGAAGTGTTGGCGAAGCATGTTAGCTGCATCTTTTGCGGCTTGCGAAAGCCCATCTGATGCATGTAAAACCGGGATCCCGCACTGCACTCTGCGGAGCTCGATGAATTTTGTATACAGCAACTTGGGATTTGTACTGAATTTCGCCGCTAAGTTCTGTTGTTGTTGTTGTTGTTGTTGTTGTTGTTGTTGTTGTTTTGTTGTTGTTGTCATCGCCGACCAACTTGACGCCGTGGTTTCGTTGAGTTGTGTAAGTACTCCAGGTCAGGTTACTTGGACAGACTTTGTAAGCGCGCCAGGCTGAATCCCTTAAGGCCATGCATTTTCTAGTACGGCCCCTCAGGAACGAATTCACTTGTTTCGGGCGAAGGACTTTGCTTTCTGATGCATTTGCCACTAGCTCAGTGAATTGGGTGACGAACAACATCCAGGCGACATTGGGCGGCTTCTCGGCCAGGAAGGACCAGTCGGTTTCTTTAACGAGTTTGGACAAGATATCGTAACGTCTAACTGCATGTTTCCAGGTTGTTCTCACTGACGTACTCCGAGTAACAGAGGTAACGAAAGAGCAACATCGCGTGATCGCTACGGTCAGGTGGTGCGTCTATGGTCACAGTGTCGACCATTAGTTTCTCGTTGAAGATCACGAGGTCCAAAACAGAGGGTTTGTCACCCGTTCGGAATCGCGTGGGAGAGGTGACATGATTGTACAGAGGTACATCGGCGATCATCTCTTGCAAATCAGTCTGAATTGTTCGCTGTGTGATGCTAGAACTTCGATTGCGTGCAGGTTGAAGTCCCCCACCAGAAGGACGTGACTGTATGGTCGTGCCAGGACTCGTTTCATCGCAGAAGTTAGGCATTGATCCATTTCTAAGTTAGACGTTGCAGATCGGTAATCTATTACTAATACACGCGTCACAACGTCTTAGGTGCATACGACACCAAAGGGAATCTACGACTTTCGTTTCTGGGTCCTCCATGACAGCAACATGCAGTTTGGATCGATAATACAGGAGCATTCTTCCTCCTCTGCTGTGTCGATCATTTCGTATGGAAGTCATGCCGGGTAGTTCAATCTCATCATCCGTGATCTCCGTGTTCAGCCATGTTTCGGTGACCACAACTAGGTCTCAAGGCGTGGAGACGTGACGCATGCGAAGTTCGGTTAGCCTGCTGAGCAGACCTTATGCATTGGTATACAAGCAGGTGAGGGCATCGGTTGTCAGAAGCGTGTTTGTGAATGCTGGTTTCCGGTGAGGATCTATGCCAGCCCTTGCGGTGACGGCTGCCGGTGGTGTTTTGTAGGATCGATGACGCAGGCCCTAGGGCCAGTTCAGAATGTTGTATAGAGCTATCAGCGCCAACAAGAGGGTGACTATCCTGCCCTCCTTCAGCTGCCGGTGTGTTTTGGCATTGTCTTCGTTCTGAGCTACACGGTGGCAGAATTGTATTGGTAAGTTGTTTGCTCAAGGTTACATTCTCTATTGGTCAATGGTTGCAGGCCAAAAAACTCAGTCTCCTGATCCTCCAGATTGGGGTTGGAGTGAGCGTGGCCCCTTACTCCATAAAACGGTCTCTCTATAGTCCAGTGCCAAAACCCCGCTGCCTTGCGGTATGGTTTTTGCAGCAAAGGCTTTGATTGAGAACCCTAATCCTTCTGTCTAGGCTTGGGCAACCTGACAGTATCCTGCCCATGCAATACACCATGACCTTTCCTTCTAACAATCTCTTGATGCTCTGGTCGCCGCAGAGGATAATAAACGGCGACATATCTGTTGCATAGAGCAGGGTGGATAGGGGTTTCGATGCTACTGCTCAAGCCTTCCCGCCTTCTTATTCCCCTCTTGCGCTTTTTCGTCCTTAGCGTCCCGTTCCAACTTCACTTTCATCCCCCCATTTTCAATCCCCCAATTCTTGACCCTCCCCCACCTAGCTTCGATAGTCGCTTGGCTACTAGTTTCAACTCACACACCATTGCAGGGCGTCGCTCCAATCCAATCGACAAGTCCATGTTCAACCAACTGGACAACATCAGTTCCTCCGTTTCCTTTTGGAATCATCGATCCTCGCTAAGACTGGCATGCCTCAACGTGCGCATTTTGCTACAGATTGGTCAACAGGCAGCACTTGTTCGAACACTAGAGACCCTATCAGTCCATACTTGCTGTTTATCGGAAACCCGCCAGCACGATTCGAGCTCCATGCTTAACCTGCGATCCCCCACATGCGACACTGTCGGCACATTCTCATTTCACCTGTCTGGAGATGACGCAGCTTCAAATGCAGGTCAAGCTGTAGTCGGCTTTGTTTTAACTTCCCGAGCTGAGACTGCCCTGATCGACTGGAAACCTGTCTACATCCGGATGTGCGCCGTTAGGTTGCCTGGCTCGTTCTAGACTTCGAAGTCGCGCGGAGATAAACCGTGGCCGTTGGTCATTGCGGCCTACGCTACCACAAACTGCAACCCTGAATAGGTGAAAGCCAATTTCTATCAGCAACTTCACGATCTCCCTTGTTATAAAAAATGCATGGGTACTATGGTGTTTGCTGGTGATCTAAACGCGTAAGTCGGAAAATTGTTCTTTGATGAGCTTCATCTGAGCGGTCAACATGGTGTAGGCACCAGTAATGATAACGGGGAGTGGTTACTACACCTGTGTGATGATGCTCGTCTCTTTATCGCGAGCATTAACTTTCGACATAGCATCCGCAGAAGAGTGACTTGGCGCCAACCAGTCTCCGACCAGCCATGGACGCAAATCAATCATATCGCGCTGGAGAGGCTGTGTCCAAAACTGTCGATCGATTTGGAGCACCAGCGTGGACTCCGAGCACGCTCTCGTGTGTGCCGACCTGCGAGTGCGTTTCGGCGGACGTCCGCAACATCGTGGTAAGTGCATTGATAGCAGCCAGCTGGCGAAGCCAGGTGTTCTGAATGCGTATCAAACTACGCTGGCATCTGGGCTGAGAAAGCGCACACGGAACACTGTCAATGATCACTGGTCGGATATTTGTCAAACGTTACTATCAGCAGGCATTCCTTCATGTGGCAAAGCAAACTGCCAACCTAGACACTGGGTATCTACAAAGTCTCTGGAATTTATGGATACACGCTGACGTATTCAGACTGAAAACGAATACAATGAGACTCGCAAAAATCTCAGGGCAAAGCTGCGTCCTAGCCTGAACAAATACCGCGAAGCCTGGTGGTCTCATCTTGCAGCGGAAAGGGAAAGAGCCGCTACCGTTGGCAATCATCGTAAGTTATTCCGTCTGATACGAGGAACAGACGGCAGGAGACCTGGTGTTAGCGAGACAGTACGCAACGAGAGTGGACAGCCGATCCACAGCTTGTCACAATGCTTGGAGCGTTGGGCCGAACACTTTGCAAGGTAGTTTAACCAATCTGAGTTATCGCTTTCTCTTTCGCACATTGAGTGCCCTTCTCTATAGGCCATCTCCTTAGATCCGCCCTCAGGCGCTAAAGTTAAACTTAAAATCGGACTGTTAAAATTGCATAAGGCCGCTGATGCAGATAGAATCTCCCCAGCTCCTTACAAATTCAAGGGACCTGCTTTTGTAGATGATTTACATGAGTTGATAATGGAGCTTTGGGAGAAGGAAACTGTCCCGACAGACTGGACCCGCTCCGTCATGGTCCCAATTTCCAAGGGAGGCTCCCGTTTGGAATGCGGCAATCCTAGAGAGATCAGTCTGATTTCGATTGCCTCTATATTGCTTGCCTCTGTCATTCTCCACAGACTGACTGGCGCTCGCGAAGGCCAGATCCGCGAACAGAAAGCCGGGTTTCGTCAAAATCGATGCTGCATCGACCACATCTTCACTTTGCGTCAATTGTTGGAGCACCGCCATGCTTATTGCCGACCCGCCGATGTCGTGTTTCTCGACATCAAAGGTGCCTTCGATTCGATTGATCGATATGCGCTTTGGGACCATTCTGCAGAAAAATGGTGTGCCCGATAAATATGTAAACATTATGAAAACGCTGTACGCGCATAGTTAGGGCAGAGTGAGGGTTTATGGCAAACTGTCGCCGTCCTTCAATATCTCCAGCGGTGTGAGACAAGGTTGCCCGCTTTCACCTTTTCACTTTAACTTCGCTGTTGATAGAGTCATGGAAACAGCGTTCGCTGGACACAACCTACAAGGTTTGAAGCTACTTCCTTGTGAACGACTTCTTGACTTGGAGTACGTGAACGACATTGGGTTCATAGGTGACAGCGGCCAAACCTGCCAGACTGCACTGGACCGATTAGCACTGACTGTCAATCGTTTTGGGCTATGCTTTGCTCCATTGAAATGCAAAGTCCTTCTCTAAGATTAGCAGGGACCCCCTGCGCTGGCTCTTGGTGGTGATCAGCTAGAAGTCATTTAGGAATTCAAGTACCTGGGTAGCTATATTAGGGCCCGTTGGATCGAAGCTGAGATTACGAACCGTATAGCGAAAGCTCGAGGTGCTGTTGCCAATCCCCGCCACCTGTGGCGCAGATGCGACATCACTCTCTCCATGAAGGGTAGAGTGTATAATGCAGCCATCCGTTCAATCCGCTTATACGGTTGTGAAACCTGGCCCATCAGATAGACAGACATAAAGTGGCTGATCATATTCCAGCATCGCTGTCTTCGCAGCTTAGCCCATGTCTGGTGGGAACATCGCGTCAGCAGAGCGTGTTCCCCGTCGCGTATTTGGTGCAAGAAGAGTGAGTGAACCGCTCAGCATCATTGTATCACGCGCCAGGCTCCGATGGTGGGAACACATGTTGCGCAAGCCAGTAGATCGATGCTCGCGATGTGCATTGTTTGCACGCCGGGCGTACGGTTGGAGGAGGAAGAGGGGAGGCAAAGCGATGACTTGGTCGAGAGTAATGAAACCCCCCACTTGAAACTTCGCGTCCGTTGGTGCATCTCGACTGCCTGGCTGGGGTCCTAAGGACGATGAACACGTTTGGTTGGACACACTTGTTGATATGGCTAAAAATCGGCCCCGGTGGCGTTTGTGTTGTGCGTTTCTTAGTCCATCCCCATCCTGCTTAGCCTCACCCTCCAATCACGATCGCATTCGTTAGGCATAATATAACTCTCTTGTTGTGGCACGATAGCCTGTTGTTAGCTCTCCGGAACCACGTTCATCTGTTACTGGGGACTCAGCTGGCGTGCCTCTCTTGTATCTTTTCTTGTCTATTGTATTGCGCCACAATAGCTGAGGTGTTTTTCATCTGCAGCTAACATGCATAATGATGAATGATGAAGTCCCGATAAAAGAGCTGGCTAATTTACAATGGATACCCAGAAAGTTTCAAATGTTCCCACACATGCTATTTTGTAATCCGCGAGCATCACGCACCGCGTACAATGCAAGTTCGGGTGCAAATACTTGGTTTCTCATGTGACGCGTGGCATTAATAGTAACGAAAATTGTTGTTACCTCGCATCGTCTAATATATGCGCAGACTTCCACACAACTGATAGTCTCAGCATCGCATGTATCGCAACTCCATTGTTGAAGCGATCACATGTGGTTAAAATTTTCTTTTGATAAAATTCAATGTTAACCCCAGTTGCGTGCTTTAGACATCATCCCTGTTCCAGACGCATGCCGACTCTGCCGTAGTGGTTCAGGCGGAGGATATGTGATGTAGTGATTCTAGCGTGGGCATCACAACACTTGCGCAGCGTATTCAAGTCCTCGAGTTTCTCTGGGTTCACGTGCCCCGCTATTGCCATGACTCAATCTTCTCGTCTTTCTGTAGACATCCGAGTGCATCCGGTTCCACCTTGGCTAGGGTCTAGGAGACTTTATTCCCAGTTAGCACTGGGAAAAACGTCTGCCGTATCTGTTGCTAAGGCTCCTCCGACAGTCAATTCGATTTCAATGCGTATTCTAATCTGGC
Organism: Dicrocoelium dendriticum; assembly: GCA_944474145.2. Taxonomy (NCBI): domain Eukaryota; kingdom Metazoa; phylum Platyhelminthes; class Trematoda; order Plagiorchiida; family Dicrocoeliidae; genus Dicrocoelium; species Dicrocoelium dendriticum. Next base: position 46,155,127 of record OX104064.1, on the reverse strand, counting down.
CAAGTAGTCCTTGGGACAAGCATCTTTGAGGTTGAAGGTGAGCCCCGTAATCAAGATATCCTCTTCAGTTGATGTGAGGTTCCAGTTTGAAAGGTTTTGGTGCCATGCTTCACTCCTAGTGCAGTCATTCCTCTTAGTCAGTTTGTCTAACTTTGTGTCCAATGCAATCTTGCGTCGGCTCCTTTTGCCTGGACTTATAAATAAATAAATAAATAAACGTTTTATTCCTCAGCAGTGCGAGGCAAAGACCAGTTGGGTGGTCTTATCAACATGTACAACGTGATCGCATAATATGGTTAATTGTTCGTCTTTTGATCAAAGGTTCCCATAAGGGTTTTGAAATGATTAGCAGTCAATAGGCCAGTCACAATTTGATGGAAAATCTTGGCGAGTAACGACGATGGTACAGAGACATCAGCTTGGAAGGCGTAGTGCATCTACGAACCAGTGCGTCAAAGGAGAGAACAGAATTGGTTAAACGGATTAATAGGAGTAAGATCGTTCTCAAATATACACTCAAGAATGCAATTATATGTAGGTAATCTTATATTGTTGAAACGAATAGAGGATATGGTGACTTTCATACGTATCCAGGACCTTTCTCATACAAATCATCTAGAGTCACCGTTTGGCTTAGTGTTAACCAGATGTTTGCAACAGTCAGGTGAATATTAATCATGCGTCTGAATTGTGCATAGGTAGTGCAGTTTCTAACACTCGATGGAAGTTTGTTCCATATTAACGCATATTTTACAGAGAAAAATTTTGAGCGGAGCATTGTGCGAGACTTTGGTATTTTCACTGTGCGCTCGCTGTCTCATAGTTCATAGCGCATACGAGTCTGAAACTCGAGTTGTGGCTGAGCAGTGAAGGTCAATCTGAATAGTAAGCGGTATAAAAGGCACAGATTAAGTTTGAGTCTGTGTAGCCATAGCGGCTTCAGATTTAGCGCCTCGCAACGCTCACGGTATGTCATAGTATTAGGCATGTTCAGAAACCTTTTTGTGAATGATCGTTGAATGTTTTCTGGTGCTATAATATCCACTTTTCTCAGATTACTATGCACTATCGTACAGTGCATTCTGACGCTGTTTGTAGCTGTGGGTCAATAGTATTGAGGCAATTGGTACTATTGCCTATTATGACCAATTGTCTCGCTCCGCGGAATCCCATCATATAAACTGGCGAATTATTTGTGGAGGAGGTTTAAACATTTGATTGCTGGATCCGAGCATTGCATCAACAATGCTGAACCATTCCTCAACAAACTGTGAGGAGTGTCAGAATAGAAAACGACGAAGTAATGATTTCATTCTGTGTCACCGCACTCTTCACTTCAAGCAGTCACGAATTGGCCAAAGAAACCATGATGGAACTACTTGAGAATCAACTAAGCCCAATGACACCCATACACCCGAAAGACTTTGGGAACTCCTGAACCTATGCATGACCACTTATTTACGCTTTGGTGGACAGGTGTACCAGCAAATGTGAGGAACACCCACGGGATCCCCAATTTCGGGGCTCATTGCAGAAGCCGTAATGCAGAAATTGGAGCGCATCGAACTGCCATCCATCAGCCCAAAACTCTGAATACGATACGTCGACGACACAATTATTCTCGTAAAACGGAACAGAGTACTGGCCACGCGCGATTTGCTCAACAGCACATTCAAAGATACCAAATTTACGATTGAATTAGAGGAGAATAACAAGTTACCATTCTTGGATGTACTGGTCACTCGGAATATGGGTGGATCTCTATAAACGGGCGTCTATCGGCAGAAAACGAATACGAACCAGATATTAAACTACCACAGCACCCCACCCGAGGAATCACAAGAAGAGCTGAATTCAAACCCTGTTCAAGAGAGCGAAAACGCTCTGCAACACAGCCGAATCTCGGAAACAGGAAGAAAATCACCTATATCAATTGTTTAGAAACAATGGTTATCCGAGCAATTTCATCAGGAGAAGTTTTAAGAAACGAAGGTCTCAGCAACTGCAGCAGTCACCTGAGCAAGAAAACAAACGGATAGTGCTCCCCTACGTCAAGAACGTCTCAGAACTAACAGGAAGATTGCTGCAGTCACATGAAATCTCTGTGACTCACATACCGTGCCACCCCAAGGAAACTGATCTTAAGGCCCAAGGAAAAAGTCAGTCAGGTCGACCAATGCAATGTCATCTACCAGATAAAATGCAGTGACTAGGATAAAAACTACGTCGGACAAACTGGAAGAAAGCTTTGTACACGAATCACCGAACACAGGGCGGTCGTCAGAAAACATGATCCGTACTCATTGGTTTCTACGCATATATATATATATATATATATATATATATATATATATATATATATTATACACAATCTGTGGTACAGATATTGTGCCATCGGAATCATGGCTGAATAGGAAAACAAGATGAATAATAAGAAAAGAGCAACAAGAAATGCTTTTTTTTGTCAAGTTTACCACTCACAGTTTTTGAAATTTTTTTCAGTTTGTTCGTTTTTAGGGGGAGGAGGAAGGGACACCGCAACACACTGATGCACACGTCCGCCATTGACATCGATCTTGAGCCATAACTTCCAAGGTTTTCAACCAGCAAGTATCCTCGTCTCTCGGACCCCAACCAGGTAGTCGACAACAACCGGCCGAGGCCAATTGTTTCGTCAACTTTTTCATGCGGCTTCTCCATGTTGTAGGCTGTCCACCAGACCGTCTCTTCCAGCCCTGTCCAGCAAGTGCAAACAACGCACGACGGGGGTAACGCTGGACAGGCATGCGCAATACGTGTCCCAACCACCGCAGTTGATGCAGTGAGATGAGCTCCTCGAGCGAGTGGCTTCCACGTCCCAAGACACGCTGTCTAACTTCCACATTGCTTACGTGGTGCTGCCACCACACACGGGCAATGGACCGCAGACAGCGGTGCTCGAAGACGGATAGCCTGCGCGAGTCAGGGCCAGGTCTCGCATCCGTACAACAGTACAGCACGAACAGTTGCACAATAGACCCGCCCTTTGATGGAGAGACGAATGTCGTGGCGACGCCACAAATGCCTCAGCCTAGAAAAAGCGAGGCGTGCTTTCGAGATGCGCATCGAAATCTCGTCTCCAACAGCCCCGCCAGCAGTGATGCAACTTCCCAAGTAGACGAAGCTCTCCACAACCTCCAGTGTCTCACCAGCAAGCGTGAGTGCAGGCAGAGGCACCTGCCAGTCTTGAAGGTTTCTACGCATGAAGGCCACCATTTCGATCTGGAGAATGTAAAGGTCCTAGAGCATGGAAGTACAAACCACGGGAGGGAGTATTTGGAAGCCTGGTACTCTACAACGAATTTAATCAATCGAAACATCGAACTGGACGCGGTATGCACTACACTACTGGCGAAAGACCGCCAACTGGATCGATTGAATCCGAGGGAACATGTGACCAGAAAACCAGTACTGACGAGAGACTCGCCTACAAGAGAAAGCAGAAAAAGGCAACGAAACACAAGGGGTCAAGGTCAAAGGTCCTCTGCCCATCAATCAAGCTGGACACGGATCGAAGTCCCAACCAATGAGCTTACTCAGCTCCACGGGCAACCACGGCGGTATAAAAACTCACTCACACCACCCTCAACGCACTCTATCAAGGCTCCTCTAGCTACTCTACGCTACTGCACGCCACTCAAGCACGCACTGATGATGTCACCTCGATTGGTGACGAAACGTTTGCAACAAAATTGCCAAGCTCAGAGAACGGTTCAACCGCCATCATAGTTCTTTTTGGACTTTACAGCATCTTTGATTGTATGCAAACCAAGTCATGTGTACCGCACTTGACTGCAACTCATTAGTATCACCAATCTGAGAGGTCAGACCTTGAAATTAGCAGAACAGAGCAGTTGTTTGGAGTGCAGGAAAAATTTCTTTTCCATTCGCGTGTGTCACCCATGAAACGCTCTCCCCGAATCGATCTTCCTTGCACCTACATTAGTAATATTTAATTTGACTGGATGACACTCATCTACTTATACATTGTTCGAAGTATGTCGGTATCCTACCCTGAAATATACTTTATGTTTATTTGTTGTTATATATGGGTGCTGCGAAACTACGCGGATTGCAGGGTTTTACATTAAAAAAGGTAAGTCCACACTTTTGGCAGCAAAACTATTAACTACATTTTTTCATTAACGTTTTTCGATAACCCATCAGACCACCGAGCGGGACTTGTAAAGCAGTACATCTTAATTTGCGTAGTCGTTGTTTATCGTCCAATGTGGATCTCTATTACGTCCGTTCAGGAGTTCCAACTTTCTCTACTGCAGGACTAGATGCCGCGTTTCCCAACAAAATCGCACCCGTCTGTAATGCTACTAGGGAACTGTTCCAACGGTCAATGGTATACTGCGGAGAAAAAAGTCGAAGCTTATCAAGTCCCGCCAGATGGTCGGTTAGGAGTGAGCAAACTGAAGGCAAAAATGACAATAGGATGCAGTGAACAATCACAAATTGCAAAGTTGCCGGTTACAGTGTTCACGTCTGAGCAGTTCACACTTGGTTTTATGTGTTATCCAAGGTTACGCCTGTGGTTTCCAAGCGAGAATTGAGGTGGGTTGATCTGTTTGTTGTTTTTCTGCTGTTTGTATGGGTCGTTTAGGTTACGTGATATTGTACTATGCCCTTCGCCACTCAAGGCAAGTGACGCTGGAGACGGGTAACAACAAAAAGCTAAAATTGGCTGATCTCTTAAAACGTCGGAACCCCACGACGAGTGCAATTACTTTTATCACGCTTCCCGATGGGTTTATCATACATGACCCTATCTCCATTACCGAGGCTCTGAACTGGTAATGTTGTTCATCTTTCTGCAAAACCACTTATTCCCCCTCCGCTTGACATATCCACCGCAATCTTCAACCGTCTCTCTAAAGTAGCATTTTAACCCCTAGACACAAAATGCAACTGTGGGCTGTGAAACATTCTAAATACTAAGGCCCTGATATTCTTCCTTCAATCAAACTAAAACTAGGAGGGTCAGATAACCTTCTACTTCGGCTGTTTCAATGAAGGCCGCTAAATTGCCCACACAGCGACAGACAGCCACTGTTGTACCACGTCACGAAGCTGGACCCAAACGTGACGTTAGAAACTATCGGCCAATCGGCCACACCTCCATTATTTGCAGCATGATGGAGAGAATAATTGCCACAAAACTGGTAGATTTCCTGCAAACAAGTGGTCTGTTTAATGGCTCACAACGCGGATTTCGGAAGGAACCCTCATGTGTAACATGTTACGTTGCCTTTCGCAACAATCTTATTCTCACGTTAGACTTCAGGAAATCAGCAGTAGTGATCTTCCTAAACGTGCAGAAAGCGTTTGCTCGTGTATCTCACGATGACAGCATAGACAAAATCGTATCTGTTGGAATCAGAGACTTGTTGTTATTGTGGTTTAAGTTTTTCCTTTCAAACCGAACTCTGCTGGTTAGGTTAAATGATCAAAATTCGCAGCCTAGACCTGTGATGAGTGTCGTAGTTCCGGACAGCGTTATCAGCTCACGACTCATTTTCGTGTATATTAACGATATATTTGACGCAATACACTACTTGTTCTCATAGGTATTTACTTATGACGTGAAAATCGTCTACACTTTAGGTGTTACTGACACGAACCACACCACAAACGTCATTAAATCTGGCTTGAAAGCCCTTGAGTTATGGTGCGCCAAATGGGATATGTCATTCTCAACCGAGAAGTGCAGTGCCCTACTGTTACGCTGTACAATCGCACCTGGCACCTTGGTTCTGTGTGGAAAACAAACGAAATAAAGAAAGAAATAAGGTGCAACCGTGCAGTAAAAGACTTAAGTCCTCACTATTGTGGTTCATTAAACTTTATGGAGTACACAGCAAATGTAATTGCTGAAACTCGTCGAAGCATTGGACTACTATTCAAAACATTCAAGGTTCCATAGCAACCCTGTACAAGATAAAAACCTGACCGCATTTAGACTGTTGTGCATTGAGATACAGTAAGGCAAGAAAAGATGATCGCCAGCAGCTGGAGAAGTTGCAGAGATCGTTCACTAAACGTCTGCAAGACATTATCCCGTTACTGTATACTGTGGGCAACGTAGCAGTGAATTGGACGCCCAGAGCACATCTGGTTGCAAACGCTACTGGATATGGCCAAGGACCGTACGCAATGGCGCACTTTGTGTGAGACTCTTCTTCTCTAACAGTCGCTTTCCCTTCAATCTGTCTTGCTCTTTTATGTGTTGTGGCCACTACCTCTAACATCCATTTTTTCCTGTCAACGGTGGTCCCTCAGCTGCCATCATGTCCACTTCCATTTAACCAGCTGATTATAGCCCATCAATTATTACGTTTGACCCTAAGCCCCCAAACTGCCCCTCACCTTGCAACGACCCCATGGTCAGCCTACCCTCACTCTAAGTGACCTGCGGAATAACGCACAACATGGAGTTCCGAAGAAACACACAGGTATAATATGCCACCTTGCCTTTCGCAACAATCTTACTCTCTCCTTAGACTGCGGGAAATCATCAGTAATAGTCTTCCTAGACATGCAGAAAGCGTTTGATTGTGTACCTCACGAAAAACTTATAGACAAAATTGCATCAGTTGGAATCAGCGACCCATTGTTATCGTGGTTCAAGGCATATCTTTCAAACCAAACCCAGGTGGCGTAGTTCAGGGCAGCGTTATCGGCCCACAAGTCTTTTTATTGTATATTAAAGATATATTTGACGCAATACACTACAGTGCCGCATACGTGTTTGTTGACGACATGAAAATCGTCTACACTTTTGGTGTTACTGACACGAACCACACCACAAACGTCACTAAATCTGGCTTGAAAGCCCTTGAGTTATGTTGTGCCAAATGGGATATGTCATTCTCAATCGAGAATGACAGTGCCCTACTCTTCCGTTGTACAGTCACAACTGGCACCCTGGTTCTGTGTGGAAAACCATTAAAGTGCAACCGTGCTGTAAAAGACTTACGTCTTTACTATTCTAGCTCAATAACCTTTATGGAGCACACAGCAAATGTAATCGCTAAAGCTCGTCGTAACATTGGACTACTATAAAAAAACCTTCAAAAAGTACGATTCCATAGCCATCATATACAAAATAAAAACCCGACCGCTTTTAGACTATTGTGCACTGATTTACTGTAATGCAAGAAAAGATGATCGCCAGCAACTAAGGAAGTTGCAGAGATCGTTCACTAAACCTCTACCGGGTGTCCTATCGAAGCGCTTACACACAACGCTGCAAGGTCTTAAAACTAGACGCTTTATGGCTCAGACGGTTGAAACTTAATAAATGTCTCTTATTCGACTTCATACTCAAGCAATTTCATTCCCCAAGCCTGGATTTTAAATTCAAAGATGAGCCAAACTACAGTATTCGAGACAATCACAACTGGCTAAACTTAGAAAGATCTAGAACTCGAACACGTATGAAAGTTCGCGTGAACTTCTGCGCAAAGATTTGGAACAGACTGCCGTCTAATCTGCGAGAATATAAATCACCTGAAGTCTTTCGTAAGGAGATCCGCAACTTGTTAACTGTTGAAAAGGCTACCGAGCTGCTGAGACAAAAAGTCGCGGAGCAGATAGCGTACGAAAACGATCCAGCAAATATCCAAGACATGGAAGAAATTGCCACCGTCCTATCCTCCCGTATTTAACATTTTGACATCCCGTAACTGGTGGCCTCAAAAAACCAGTCTGGCTTGCGGCGAAACAACACAAGAAAGAGCTACACTGAGCCCTGTAAAACAAACAGATAAATGTAGCTCATAAATTTTGACAGAATGTTTTGGTCTGCGACCACCTTGAGATCTATGTATTTAGGTTGAAATATCATTCAACTCCCCATACTGGTCTTCTGTAGTCTAGTTATTTATGAACGAACTGTTTTCCGTATTTCTAACCAATTCACTTTCCTGTCCGGTGTTGCGTGCCTGGTTCTCGTAGTTGCGTCAAGAGAAAGAACACACAGTGGATCTGCACACAAGCGTTCTATTCACAACTCTGAGGTAATGTGCTACTAGCGGTAATTTTAAAACTCACCCGCCCACTCGATTAGATCGCCTGATCGACCACACTGAGGCAGGCGATTCCCTTCGCCCCAGTTTTCCGCCACCACCACATTCGGGGGTATAAGCACAAAACTACAGAGTGCTTCATGACATCCGTCAATGTCAATTCCTACACATCTCGGCTGCCAGTGATGCGATACTCCGGAACGTCGTTTCTTGTGACAATTTGAATAGAAACTGTTTCCAACAATCCATTAACAAAATTCGACCACACCAACCTCAATCCATGTCTCCCACCGTCGAGATATAAACTATATTTTCGTTCACCTTTCTCTTCTTTGCATTCGTCTTATAATATTAAATAAATAAATAAATAAACATGTATTCCTCAGCAGTTTCTCTTCTTTGCATTCGTCTTATAATCTTAAATATTTCTGTTACTTACCCGATAGCGACAGCCCAGAAGCAGATAACCATTCTCAGTGCTCCGCGATACCAAATGATGTACTCATTGGATGCACAATACCATAGACTCTGACAAGTAATACAAGAGCTAGACTCAAAAAACCGATTGATGTTACGGGCTATATGGCCTAAATGTCCATATATATACACATAAATGAGCCCGAAAGCTGAGTACAATTGGTGATGGCAAACCTGTTTTAAAGCTACACCAGCACACGGTTAGAACAGATAAGCAAGTGCTGATGAAACCTTTACGAGGGACTAGCCTGCATGGAAGCAAGTCCCCTGGAAAACAACCCTCGGTTGGCGGAATTTCTTTACCAGAACATTAGATTTAGCTGCATTTATTATTATTAAGCAATACAACTATTTGAAAGATGAAAACGAGCAATCAATCAACTATCCTGATAAAAGAACCAGACGAAATAATATTCGTCGCATGGGATGCCGTTGTACATCCTGACCAGACCAGCCGCTTGGACTGTGTCTCGCATCGTCGAGGAACATGCCCGGTATTTATTCACTTATTTATTTATAATTGAAGGTTCGTCGTAGCCAGCTCCAAGTGAGATAGCTGTCCACATGCCCGTAAAGACATTAGACTGCAGTTGCAGCCTGTTTGGCATGGTCATTAGCGCGTAGCCATCTGATACATCAGGGCTCGAACCCATGAGCACTAGTGGCTTGCACCACCAGTCTGCAGCTAATGCCACTGGGCCACGGGACAGCTTCTGACCGTCATGCTTTGCAAGCTAACTGTGCTAAAGCGCGTCTTATTCTCCACCGTCATGTAAGTTACAAACGTTTGGGGGGACGGGGTTGGCCCCGGAAAGCATAACATCCGCTGACAGCAGCGATGTACAACATAGCATTTAGAAACTGTCAGAGCAGATATATTCTGAAGTAGTCATGACTAGGGGATTTTGCTATAAATAATGAAGAGTTCGTCGCAGCCAGTTCCAACTCAGATAGGCATCCACATGCCCGGAAAAGCACAACGTTGCAGTTTCAGCCTGTTGGGCGCCCTACTGATGATGCCCAACAAGCTGAAAGTGCAGTCTATTGTCTTTACGAGCATGTGGACGACTATCTGATATGGAACTGTCTGCGATAAAACCTACAATCATTTATGTTGATATCCCGTACTCATGATTATTTATTTCTTTATTATTTGGGGAGGCGGAAGCCAACAAATACTAGGGTACCTGGAAGACTATGAAAACAGGATAGTAGGGAATTAAGAACGGGCGCAATGGATGCGACTAGACAAGACAGTGCGAGCCTTGCGGATCGAACCGAGTGCAGACCGGGAGTGACGTATGATAACGAGCCTGAGCCCAGAACAACGGAGGTGGTATTTGTAAAGAAAGCAGTTACTCGGAAAAATACGCCGCTAAAGAAGTCCAGAGGACTGAACACAGGCCGAGTGATGCAGCCACAGGAAAGCGGATCGCGAGATTTCAACCGAATCCTGACTGGCCAGAATCGGATATAGCGAAGTAGAGATACCAGCTGAAAACATGGACGGAGTGTTCACGGGCTCAAGCTCGTAAGGCATGTGGCATGGCCCGTCTCCCAAACCATCCGTGGTGCGTCGTGGGAAGGAAACACGGTCCATATCAGTACGAGTTTGCGAGTGGTCAGTGTGCAAAGTTGTGACAATATACGCTCTGCCCCCCCCCCTCCTGAGTCGTTATTGCTGCAATCCAACCTCACTGTCGGGAGTAACGGGATTGCAAAATATTTAGATCAACATGCCTAAGTGCTTTTACTAGGTACCGGCCACTTGCTACTAGTTTTGGTCAGGGAAGTGGGATTGCAATAAGGATCGTAAAGACCGAATGTGTCTTGGTAGCCAATGTGTCATTGTTTATTATTACCCACAGATTAACATTGACTGGTGGCTTAGGAAACGTGCTCTCCAGTCACAAAATTTCACATTTTCTTCTTCAGTTCGCGTGGTCAGCATACACTCATTCGAATCCAGTTAATTCCCCGTGTTCAGTGGGCATAGTTTTGCGGAATTAGTTCCTACGGAAAGCGTATTGTGCTACCCAAGTTGTTTTAGTACGCTTTGTGCTTCTATCCAGACGCGCCACCTTGTTGTCTTTGAATACCATTCACTGCTGCGACACTGTGATTGATTTAGGATTCTCCGGGCTATCTGGTAGTTTAGATTTACATCCACAGGATTATTTCTAACGAAGCTACGACTCAATCTATGGTTTCAGTTTCGTTCACCCATCACCAGCAGTTGCCCTGACATCAACCCATTACAAGCCCATTACAACAGTTTTGTCGAACAGGAACCAGTGTGGATCAGTAAATTAACCAAACTCCGTTTACCTGTGTCCTCGTCGTGACACACTCACCTCCGGTAACTGACGTCGAGCGTGCGACTGGGACAACTAACACGAGGTTCACTAATCCTTTATCTCGTGTGGTCGGACAAGTGAAGCGTTTGTGCGCAACAAATGCCCCCCAATGGAATTCATTCCACCGAACTGCAAAGGTGGTGGGCCGAAATGTGCAAAGGAGTCAGAAAAGACAGTAGTTGTTCAACTTGCGGCCTTGTGTTTCATCCCCGCTATGATCGTGTAAGTCAACTGGAATGAAAGAGACAAATCCATCTGACTGATGCGCTCTGGTTTCGCCAAACATGGAGAGCAATCCCAATAGACAATTGCATAATACCCCTCGTGAAAAGTTTGAAAAACTGTCTGAAATATTCCAGCGGGTTGCGAGCTTCAAAGCTTTTCCATTAGAATCTAACAATGCCGATTCTATAAAAATGTCACACAACCATTTCCCTTCAAAAAATTTAACAGAGCAAGAACAACGAACATCTCTGCGGACTATTCGGAATACAGTATATTTCGTGTATCCTGTTCAGCCGCTTACATACATTGGGTGAAAATTTCCAACGATTTGGAGTAATCGGTCAATACCAGAAATCGATGGATAGTTGTGTTGGCTAGCCTGTCTTGTCGCACCAAAACAAAGCAAGTTTAGATGCGGTACCCAGTAGTTCTTCCTCAATGGTCTCCTCTGAACGGATACAGCGGGCGCTCACTAAAGATGCAGGGACCACGGAGCGCTTGTAGCTCATGGGGCGCTATTCATTGCACTGCCTTACAAAGGGGAAGAAAATGACCGACGTCCTGCCATAAAGAGAGGTTACTATACAGCTGAGCTTTTGTTGCTCCACAAAACCAAAAAGCTACTACATAAATCCCATTTGGACTAGCCTCGCTCTACTGTCACCGCCGCATGTATTTACCAGTTTGGCTGTAGTTGCGGTAGCAAATACATCGGTTGGACAGAGATGATGTTGTCCACTCGGATGTTAGAACACTTCCCGCGGAACTTTGCCATCCTTTCGCAACATCATCTGTCAGCTCCGTTGCCCCGCACTTATTGGACTGCTCGATGTGCCAGAACCCCTACGAATCGGTAAAGGTCATCAACAGCCAGAGCAACCCCAAGTTGTTGCGTTTTGCTGAGACTTCCGCTATCCGGCGTTTGAAGCCTAACCTATGTAAGCAACCAGCTTGTGGTCACTCTTGCTTTGCCTTGGTGAGGCAAGACAGGTTAGCGAACGCAAAAACCATCGATTTCTGGTATTAACCTGCTACTCCCAACCGTTTGAAATCTTCACCCATTGTATGTAAACAGCTGAAGAGGATGCACGAAATATAGTGAATTCAGAATATTCCGCAGAAATGCTCGTTGTTCTTGCTCTGTTAAAACAGCGATCCTGTTCTGCAGCAAACCTCTCAGAGCTCTGTCTCTGAGTCGAATAGTAAAGTCAGTCTCGGTAACCACTCAACGGCATCTGCGCCACCTACTCTGACAATTACTAACCTTTTAAGTGGGTTAACCACATCCAGCATGACTACTGTTAATGCATCCTAAGATGCCACACCTGCCATGTTTGTCACAACATCGGTAATCCACATCCGGGTAACATACGCATAGTTCGCCTCGATAAAAACACCCAAACAGATACCCGTACCTGCATTTTCTGGACCAAGCACAAGTGATGCAACACAGTTTTCATAACATTCGTTAGTGCCCGCTAGACAATCTAAGTTACCAGGCACAACACTCAGGCATTCGCTAAACAGAACCACAGTAAGTTAACGGTCGTGTATACTAACGTTCCTGAGTGGGATTCCATCTACGATGCGATTGGTATATGCTTTGAGCCCACTGCGCTAATACGCGTAGCGTATCAGCCAACTTTTGTGCACTACTGTGAACCCTGATTTGTTCGATTAACATTGCACTCAACGGAAGAGACGGAGTCCTGCGCACAGCAGTTCGTCTTCGCAATTCGCAACTCGTTGGGAAGGGCGATCAAGAGAAAAAGAAAACCAATGCGGTCCTTCTACGAAGAAAAGCAAGTGAAGCGTATTTGTTCATAGTGTTCCTGAACTATAGGGTTCTCCTGATCACGAGGTGAAAATGCTTCACCAACAGCAACAGTGCTACATCTGCGGAGCACTCTCTCTAGACGACCTTATGGCTAAACCACTTACGTGACTTCCTTCATCTCCAAACTACAAGGGCTGGGGTCCAGAAATATTGAAAGCCGTGCTACGCTCCGAAGGAATGACAGAAGTCCTGTTGGATAGGTGGTTGAAGCATGGTTCCAGATTACCTACCAAGATTAGGCTAAAGATAGCAGGCGCACGGCCACTAGTTGTTAGCACTGCACTGGAACATGCAACCTCAATCAAATAGTTGCCTTTACAATCCAGCAGATTGATGGGCACAATAATACTAGCAAAACCTGACAGGACAGAATGACATACGAGAGAACATCTCGAACTGGAATGCTCCGTGCTACCATGCAGCCTGCCTGAAATTCCCCTACCAATGACCCACGCAAAAAGCGATTAGCGGTCGACCGCCGAACGGTCGGCTTAAAACTAAACACAAATTTATTGTCCACCCGCACACTTCTAACATTCTAAACGCTATCTTGTTTGTAGACTAACGCTCAAGGTCTTTTCATTAAGTTGGCCGAATTTAGGGAAATGCATGCACCATAACCGTGGGACCTCATTATGATTACGGAGACCTGGTTAAACCTTAAGATAGCAACTTCTGAGGTCAATTTATCAGGTATGTCGCTGCTTCGGAATGACACAGCTGGAAGACGTGGTGGCGTAATTCTGTATTACAAACCTAACCTTCAATGTGAGATTACTGACCACCCAGAAATCCGTGTCCAGATTCTCTTTGCTACCAACTATCGTTGAGGAACTAAGACACATGTCCTATAGCTATTAACCGCCCGCCAAACTCTACGTGTGAAATGGACTCTAAACTGAACCTCGTTCTATAGGTTACTTTGAGCAAGTCATACAGTCGTATTCTTATCGCAAGCGGCTCTACTCTTGACGATCTGGAAATAGAGGCGACCGATAGTATGCAGCTTAAAGACTGTTTATAAGAAGTAATTACCGGCTACCCTCTCCAAAAGCACGTGACTTCTCCCACCAGATTTCGAACCGATAACAACCCTTCGATACTTGATTTTGTGCTCACCAATGAATAACTCATGGTTGACAGAATAATTACAAGCGCATCGTTGGGTCGCAGTGACCATGTCACTCTACTGTTTAACTATGTATGTTATGCGAAATATCCTGAGGAGGAAGAGGAGGAGGAGGAGGATAAAATGTACACGGTCGAGCACTGCAACGTATTATCCGTGCTTGTTAAGGAGGCGTCTTGGACATTCGTAACTGAATGCTCCTCAGAAATCACCTATGACACTCACAAGTACATTTAGCATAATGAGCAGAAACCTTTCACTCGTCAAAGGAGAAGCCAGTTAATTTTGTGGAGCAGAACACGTATATGCATGTCCTTGAGGGACTTAGCATGGAGAGTTCACAATGGCTTCCCGAATTCCTAACCCTGGATGGCCTACGTGGCACAGCGTAACTTCTGTGTGAGCTTGATCCGCGAGGACAAAGTTGCGCGTCAGCAGAAGTTAATGGAGCGGTGCTCAACGAACCGTAAACTTTTATAGACGTGTTAATGACCTACGTAAAGTTCAACGCGAAATTCCAGCGCTGTTCACGTCTGACGGGTGCATGCGATCAGCAACGGAAGCAGCCTATCTCTTACGATGCAATTACTCACAAACGTTCCAGAGAATAACAGGCCCAACGGTTATCCCCATTTCTCTTGTCTCACCGTCACCATTATCCAATATCACTTTTATTGCACTGTTAAAGCAACTATTGTACCTGCCTATCTGCAGCTCTCCTGGTGTCGATAACATACGACCGAATGCTTTACAGGCGGCAGCCAGTGATCTGGCGAAATCTCTGGCTATATTCTATCAGCGCTGTATTGAGGAGAACCGTTTTCCAACAATATCGAAGCGAGAGGTCATCATTCCTATTCATACGGGAGGTAGTCGAACTGACCCAATCAATTACCGTCCGACAACTCTACTCGCTGTGCTTTTCAAGGTTATGGAGTCTGTCATCGCGGATGCACTCATGCATTATCCGGAAAAGCACAACATGACAGCACCAGAGCAACATGGCTTCCGACAAAGAGCCCATGCACTACGAACTTGCTAATTGCACGCAATAGCTGGACTGAAGTAGTTGATGGTGGAGCAGAAGTCGATGTCATTTAACTGGACTTCTCAAAAGCGTTTGATCTTTCATACCACTGAATGCTCTTTCATAAACTTCAGTTCTATGGCATTGGTGACCCAATCTTGCGTTGGATAGGCGATTTATTTTACGAACGTAGGATGGAGGTGAGAGTACGAGAATCCCTGTCCGACGCAATTGAGATGGAGTGTGGTGTACAACAAGGCTCGATGCTAGGGCCCCGTTTATTCTTGCTTTTCATAAACGACTTGGAGAGGGAAATTATTTCCGATTTCCTATTCTTCGAGTATGGTATCACGTTATGAGGACCGATCGGGAAACCGAACGACCATGTAAGGCTCCAGCGTGACCTAAGCACGAGTTCGAACTAGTCAGTTCAGAATACACTACCGAGCAATGCGCAAAAATGTCACGCTGTTCAATTGCGCCATAGACGACTAGGTGATTAAGCTTGAGTCACATGTAATGCAAACCAATTCCCAGGAACGCGAACTTGGTGTGCTCAATCAAAGTAACCTTAACCGCTCAAAGGAGTCAGAGGCAGCTGCGAAAGCAGCCAACTAGCACATCAGGTTGCTGCGGAGGTGATTCGGAAGTTCCGACCCATCCATCTTCCTCATGATACACAGCCCTTACTTGCGCCGTCACGTTTAATAGGCCATCCAATCTTGGCAATCTTGGTTGAAGCACCACTTAGAAGTGTTAGAGAAACCACAACGCAGGGCCATAAAGTACGTCAAGGGTCTAAGAAATCTGTCCTACCATCAAAAGCTAGTCATTGAGAATTTTCTGTGGATGCTACCGAGTGCTGCGCGACAATCTCATACTAGTTTACCAAATACTGAATAACCCTAATCACATATGCCGTCACTTGCTGTAACTAAGCCATAACACCAATCTCAGAGGTAACCATCTGAAATTGAGTGAAGAGTGTAGCCGCCTGGAATGCCGGCGGAATTATTTTTCTCTTCGAGTTTTCCAACCCTGGAACTCTCCCAAACTTAGTCGTTTTTTCCCTAACCTTAAAAATTTTCAAGAACTACAGGATCTTGCATCTGGCCTCTAACATTTCGTTGCCTAAACGGTACTACTTTGGAATATAGTACTTATCCGTTCAATCCAGATTAATATGTCATAGAAACCTAAGGAAACAGTACGGAAGTTAGTACCCTTGTTATTACTTTGCTCACAGAGTACATCAACCAGAACCCGCCATGTTGCTTCGTCGATCTTATTCACTTCCCATTTACACTACTATTATTCAGCGGCGTATCTGCTAAAGAAATGCTCAAGACTGATAACTCATATTTCGACTGGTCGACTGGGATGGGTACAGTACGTCAAAGAGCCTACCCGGTGTGGTAACACACTTGATCTAATATTTACTATGGGATGTTCACATGTGTCCACATATATCAGTGACAGATTGCCGGGTAGTGATATTAACATAATTGGTTGTTCTTTCCAACTTCTCTCTAAACCGATAGAACCAGTGATCAAATACCGCCCATTCTTTTCTGTGAATTAGTCAATTTTCTCGGATCTTATAAGGTCTACAAATTAGGATCCATTTTTGTCAACACAGAACGTACAAATTGTTTGTGATGAGTTCTACCATCGTATTCAGCTTTGTGTGGAAGTTGTGGTTCCAGAACGTACTAATAAGTTGTAAAGGACTGCTGCGCCTGCTTACAGCTCCAAAAAGGTAGCCCCTAAACTTCATAAAATAAAGAAAGAGGTTAGGAAAACAAACGATTTTACTGATGCTCCACACCAGAATGCTAACAGCGTTATACCAAAGGCACCACAAAATTCTATGCCCTGAGGAGGTATTGGTACTGAAGGGAGCCAACGTGCTTAGCTGCATCTCAAGACTTTCGGACCCTAGGCAGAATAGAAAAACTAGTTGTAATAACTCGTTTGTAAACTCTGATGGAAGTGTCATAACCGATCGCGCAATTATATGTACGATCTTCAATGACTACTTCATGTCTACTTATAGCACTAATGCGAGGGAATTCTCAACTCAAGCTGATACACAGAGGCAGTAATACACTCCAAACCGTTGAATCCCCACTTAGTGACATATGTCGCCAACTCAGATTACTTCGGCTATCATGCTCACCAGGCCCTCACAATATCCCGCCAATTCTACTCAAGCACGGAGGTCCAGACATCCCCCTGTTTTTGCTTAATTTATTTACGCTTTCCATGCTCAATAGGGAATATGCTATGCACTGGAAACAAACAACTATACAACAACACAAAAGCGGATCAATGTAAGATGTAAACCTTACCGCCCAAGTTACCACACATCTGTTATCTCCAGAATCACAGAGAGGTTAGTTAAAGAACGCATAATAGAATATTTGGGTTCCATGTGTAGAGGGGCCGCTTCCAAGAATGCTTCGGGGGAGCTCTTCGGAGCTAGCTGAGAGCGGATCGAGAAGGACGGCTGGCGACGAGCCTGGGCCCGGAACTACGGAGCGGGAATATGTGGACAGCGCAATAAATCAGACAAATACGCCGCTAGCGCAGCCCACAGGACCGAGGCCGAGCCGATTGACACAGCCAAGAACAAGCAAGTCGAGAGCTCTCGAACGACTCCTAGCCGATCCAAATCGGGTGCAGAGAAGCGGAGATCGAGGCGAAAACAGGAAGGCGGATCTTCCAAGTCAGAGCTCCCGAGGCGAAAGGACTGGCTCGTCTCTAACATCCGTACCTGTGTTGCGTTGTGGAACGGAAATCTAGTCGATATTCGATGGCGCTCGCGAGACCCTCATGTGCCCATTTTCGGTGTGCAATAAACGTCTACCCCCCTGTCTTGTCGTTCTCGCTACATTGGTGCCGTGACCAATCGCCATGGAGTTGACCCGGTTGGAGCAATTTGCGGCCGGTGACGTGGAGGCGTGGCTCGATGAGTTCGACGGAATTGCGGCTTGCACGGGTGTGAGGGGGGATGCAAATTTGCTAATTGCTTTGGGCACACGGTTGAGTGGACGAGCCAAGGCGGTGTATTTGCTCACTCGAAAGGCCAAACCCGGTTGTTCGTTCGCTGAGATGAGGGCTGCCTTGTGTGCAGAATTTGGGAAGGATCTGGAGAGAGAACGAGCACTGCAACGATTTCACGCAGCCAGGTGGGACGAACAGGAGGATTTGATGGTGTTTTTCCAGCAGCTGGACAGACATCTAACGATTGGGCTCCCCGAGTTAGAGAGCAAAGCAAGAGAGCGCCCACTGAAACAGCAGTTTATCCGAAGTCTGTCCGGTCCACTCCATGATCAGGTGAAATTGGCGTCGCTGGTGGGAGACAGCAAAGCGTTGGATCTGGTGACGGTCGCCCAGAATTTGTCGGAACGAGTGACAGTGAGAAGCATCCAGCATGCTGAGTTGGAACAGAAAGTAAATCGCCTATCCGAAATGGTGGAGCAGCTGTTATCGATAGAGTCTTCAAGCACCACTTCACAACGCAATGTACGGGTAATCCGGAACGGTCGCCGCTGTTTCCGATGCAACCAGAATGGTCATGTGGCGAGATTCTGCACCAACGTCAATGTGCCCCATTGTTTCTCTCTATCCATGCCGAGTCGGTGGCGAGTACCAGTCCTGCAGGTAACTATAGAAGGTGTGTCTGTCCGAGCCATAGTAGACACAGGAGCGGCAGTGTCAATTACGAAGAGGTTCAATGGGGTTCCAGTAAACCCATCTTCAATCACGATGCAGACGGTCGGCGGGCATTCTTTGAAAGTGACGGGCACGCAGCGGTTACGAATCAGGATAGGAGAAACGCTCATCAGCCATGACATGTTCATCGTGGAGGAGACGACCGAAACCATCATCGGAACCGACATCCTGAAACGGCTCGGTGTCACAATTGACTTGAAAAACGATGTGGTGATCGTGGCTAACGAGACGATCGAGATAAACAAGGGGAGAACCGACCGGGTTGGTGCCCTCAAAGCCGTGCCTGATTGTCAGAACCGTGCAATACGCAACGTACTGAGCAGGTATGCCCACTTATTCACAGACGCGGAAGATGATTACGGATTTTGCAATTGGGTTGAACACCGAATACCGTTGATCCCAGGAGGACAATGCAAGCCAATCTTCAGACGAATTCCACAGAACACCCTGGTGGAGATACAGAAGCAGGTGACCGAGATGGAATCGAAAGGAATCATCAGGCGAACGCACAGCCCGTATTCATCACCCGTGATATGGACGAAGAAGGCCGACGGAACCTATCGATTTTGCATCGATTTCAGAGAACTAAACAGGGTGACGGTGAAGGATGCATTCCCGATGCCTCAGATGGAAGAAATTTTCTCAAGCCTTCACAGTGCGAAGCAGATATCTCTGATTGATCTCCGCTCGGGATATTGGCAACTGCCGATCGCAGAAGAAGATCGCCACAAGACGGCTTTCAGTGTCAGTGGCCAGCAGTATGAGTTTTTGAGAATGCCGTTTGGATTGTGCAACGCCCCGGCTACATTCAGGCGTTTGTTGCTGATGGTCCTCGCGAACTTGCAAGGCGTGGTTGTGTACGGTGATGACGTCATCGTCTTCTCTGAGACGGAACAGGAACATGTGACCAGACTTGGGGCAGTACTGCAGAGGCTAGATGAAGCTGGTCTGAAACTCAGTCGTAAAAAGTCGCAGATTGCCCAACAGTCAATTGTATGCTTGGGTCACATCGTGAGCAATGGTCAAGTCCATCCACTTCCGGAGAAACGCGAGACGATCAAGTGCTTCGCAAAACCAAAATCCAAGCGGCAGCTCCGTTCGTTCTTGGGAGTGGTGGCATATGATTCAAAGTTTGTGCCCCAGTTCGCAGGGAAGGTCCGCCCGTTGTTAAAACTGCTTCGCAAGGACGTGCCCTTCGTGTGGACAGCTGAAGCGGATCAGGCCTTTGACCATCTAAAGGCATGCATAGCAGAAGCCCCGACATGTCTACGGCTACCCAATCCTGGTGAGAGGTTTACTGTGGCTGTCGACGCAAGCAACGTGGCGATCGGTGCGGTTTTGTCTCAACCGGCTGGGGTGGTGGAGTACGCGAGCAGAGTGCTGACGGAGGCGGAACAGAAGTATTCAACAACGGAGAAAGAATGCTTGGCCATCGTGTGGGCGTTAGAGAAGTGGAGAAATTACTTACTGGCGAATGAATTCCGGGTCGTCACTGACCACAAACCGCTCTCGTGGTTGATGACGGCGAAAGACCCGCGGGGACGGCTTGCGCGATGGGCCTACCGATTGCAGGAATTCAACTTCACCATTGAGCACGTGGATGGAACACAGAAGGTATTGCCAGATATGTTGTCACGCCCGTGTTTGGACGACATCATGCCAGACAATGCCATACCGGTGCGTGCGATCGCGATGGGGGAGAAGAACCTGCTGGGAGATCAAAGGACAGATGAATTCGTGAAGGCGTTGTGCTCTCACTTACAGGCTGGCACCAAACCAGAGGCTACATCGGAGGAAGTGGAGGAACTCCTCAAGATCTGGGACAGGTTGAAGGTCGAAAACGATAACGTGGCGATAGACGGACGGAAAGTGCCTTTTGTTCCACCAAATCAGCGAGAACGGGTGATGCGCTTAACTCATGATGGCGCCCATATGGGATTCGAGCGGGTCTTTGAATTGCTGCGGAGGCGAGTGTTTTGGCCAACTATGAGGAAGGACGTCGCGGCATACATTCGGGAGTGCCCAAACTGCCAAACGAGTAGGGAGATGGAGTCCCCGAGACCGCCGATGCGATCGATGGAGGTTGGTGAGCCACTTCAGTGTTGGGGACTGGACGTCTTTGGGCCCTTACCAGTGAGTCGAACAGGAAACAGATACATTCTAGTGATGATTGACCACTTCACTCGATGGGTGGAAGCCATACCAATCAAGGACCAAACAGGCGAGACAGTGTCGCAAGTATTCGAATTCAATGTGCCTGCAAGGTATGGGATCCCACAGTGTATCATCACGGACCAAGGGCCCTGCTTCGAGTCAAGAGCGTTTAAGTCAGTGTTGGACAAGTGGGGCATCCAGAGACGGCGAACTTCACCGTACCACCCACAAACCAACGGGATGACCGAGCGGTTCAACCGGACATTGAAGACGTGGATAAACTGCACGAAGTTGGCATGGGAAGATGCTTTGCCTCAGGTTCTGATCGCGTATCGGACCAGCATGCAATCAACCACCAAGGTCTCGCCATTCGAATTACTGTTCGGCAGAGAACCACGGATTGCGCTCGATACTTGCCTACCGAACCAGGGTGAGTTGAAACATCCAGCTGAGCATCAAAAGCGACTGCGAGGGAAAGCTAGAAGCGAAACCAAAGCTCGACAAGCGCGGAATAAGCGAAATTACGACGCCAGGCATGAGGCTCACAAGTGGAGGCCATTCAGGATTGGAGAACGGGTCAAGTTACGGAACAACGATCGGCCGGATCATGACGGGCCGGGTGCAAGCAAGTTCAGAGAACGCTGGAAAGGCCCCTACACCATTATCGACCAGAAAGCGGGCAACTTCTTAATAGACTGCGGAGGAATGAAACGTTGGGTGAATGCTGCTCTCCTGCGACCATGGTACGAGAGGAAGGAAGGTGCTCGAGGAGGGGCGGGTGTAGAGGGGCCGCTTCCAAGAATGCTTCGGGGGAGCTCTTCGGAGCTAGCTGAGAGCGGATCGAGAAGGACGGCTAGCGACGAGCCTGGGCCCGGAACTACGGAGCGGGAATATGTGGACAGCGCAATAAATCAGACAAATACGCCGCTAGCGCAGCCCACAGGACCGAGGCCGAGCCGATTGACACAGCCAAGAACAAGCAAGTCGAGAGCTCTCGAACGACTCCTAGCCGATCCAAATCGGGTGCAGAGAAGCGGAGATCGAGGCGAAAACAGGAAGGCGGATCTTCCAAGTCAGAGCTCCCGAGGCGAAAGGACTGGCTCGTCTCTAACATCCGTACCTGTGTTGCGTTGTGGGACGGAAATCTAGTCGATATTCGATGGCGCTCGCGAGACCCTCATGTGCCCATTTTCAGTGTGCAATAAACGTCTACCCCCCTGTCTTGTCGTTCTCGCTACACATGTGCCTTCTCAGTAAACATCAGCACCGTTTTTGAGGTAGGTCATGCACTACTTGTCCATTAGATTATCTTGATTATGTTACTAGAGCAAGAGACACCGAAGTACTATCGTTGTAATCTTTCTTGATATCCAGAAGGCTTTCGATCTTGTCCCACAACTTATTGTTGCGGAAGCTTATGTCCCATGGTATAACAAATTCGCTTCTAAAGTGGTTGTCTCCCTACCTCGAGGGTAGAAAGCAAGTAGTTAAAATAAGTAACTATACATCTGAAGCCACCACAATCTCTAGTGGAGTGATTCAACGTAGCGTACTAGGCCCGCTTTTATTCTTTATCTATTTTAATGATCTTGAAGAAATCTTGTACGAGAAGTCATTCCTCTTCGCTGAGGATGCTAAAATTGTGTATTGTTCCTCCCCTGGGTAACGTAGTCCTAATTTAGCCTGTATTCAGTCTGACTTGTCCGCACAGGAGCACTGGAGTAACTCCTGGAGGTTGCACTTTGCCACTGACAAGTGTAATCTATTGTACCACGGCTGTGCCCTTCTCCGAACATCCTAACCATAAACGACACCCCTATTCCTGTGTCTGGCGCAGTCCAAGATCCTGGTATCCTGCCTCATTTAGTTTTTTGGAGCAAGTTATATTCTTGCAGGCTTCTGCCAGAAAAGTGAATGCCTACTTAAGTCAAACTCTTATCTTGAGGGATTCCAGGCTTCAAGCCTTTAAAATGTGTTAGGCCGAAGCTTGAGTACTGTATGATAGTACGCGGTAATCTGAGAAAAGTGGACATCATAGCATTAGAAAACATTCAACGATCATTCACAAAGAGGTTCTTGGACATGCCTAATACTATGACATACCGTGAGCGTTGCGAGGCTCTAACACTGGAGCCGCTATGGTTGCGCAGGCGCGAACAATCTGTGCCTTCTATACCGTCTACTTTTCGGATAAATCTTTAGTGCCCAGCCACAACTCGAGTTTCAGACTCGTATGCGCTAGGAACTTAGAAACAGCGAGCGCATATGAAAAAACAAAAATCTCGCACCAAGCTCCGCTGAAATATTTTCTCCGTAAAATATGCGTTAATATGGAACAAACTTCCATCGAGTATTAGAAACTGCACTACCTATCCGCAATTCAAACGCATGATTAATATTCACCTGACTGTTTCAAATATCTGGTCAACACTTAGCTAAAACATGACTCCAGATGAATCGTATGGGAAAGGTCCTGGATACACTTGAAAGTCGCCATATCCCCTATTTGTAACAATATTATAATTTTACTTACATATAGTTGAATTGTTGAGTATGTACCCATAAACGATTCTCCTATCACTCCGTCTAACCAATCCTGTTTTCTCCTTTGATGTACTGGTTCGTAGATGCACTACGCCTTTCAAGCTGATGTCTCTGTACCATCGTCGTCATTCGCCAAGATTTGCATCAAATTGCGACTGGCCTAAGGGCAAGCGATTGTATTCATTATTATGTCTTTGTATTCCTCGTACGTTCTTCCTTGTTTCACCGTTGGTCATGACTGGGCTGATCTCTTGTGGTGACGGATTACAGCTTCCAAACAAAAAGTATACCCATGCAAATCATATTGCTACTGACTCGCCGGCTTGTAAAAATAGTGCTATACTTGGCTGATCCGCATGGTTGAATGGGCTAAGGCTTCATCGCCCATAATGTATGCATAATTAGCCCTTATGAAAATATATTTATTATCTAGCTGATGGTTTATTTACTATTGTGCCACACCGGCACAGAACCAGTCGGTCCATGGAAATGTAGGTGAAGCCCATCGAGGGAATACCCTGCATGGAAGCAGGTCGCACGGGGACAGTTCCATGGATGGCCGTATTAGTTTACTTGTATTTACGGCTAAATATATAATTGTTATTTTTCCCAGTTTTTTAAGCACTCTAATAGTTTCAAACCGCTAATCACTTCAAAAAACCCATATGGGAACCATTGTACAACACACGCAAATTAACTATATTATGCGATTACGTGGTACAAGTTGATCAGACCACTCATCTGGTCTGTGCCCCGCACTGTCGAGGAATGAAAAGTTTAGTTGTTTATTAGTTATTTATTTTGATGTTATAGGTTTCCCCCTACCAGTCCGTGGGACTTGTCAAGCAACTGGTTTTTTAACCGGAATAAATCATTGTTCATCGTTCGTTGTAAGGATCCAGTCAACTCCCAGAATACGTATCACCATTTTCACCTCGTTTGCGTTCACCAGAATGCAGTACGATTTGTTGCCAACATCTTGTTTGTCGTCATTCCTCATGGATTACATTAGGTTTGCAGTTTATACTACGTATACTGCAATATGCACGCCGGTGTAAACCTAATTCTGCTGATAATTCTTCCATATTTTGAACTTTTACCATGACCATTCTACGGATCCGTTAAGCTTCAGCTTTTTATCCGTAAAAACCATTTTCCATTCTTCCAATTATTCGTAGATGAACAATGCTCCAATCAGGAGTAAGTGGCAGAAAATAGCGTTCCCAGTGCATGAACTTGCACCAAACAGCGCACAAGTGGGACCATAAAGCATGTGAGGTGTGGAGTGAGACGAATAAAACCACATTGTTGGAACAATGAATTTCTACGGGTCAAAAAAGCTAAATCTTAACAGGTCTCGCAGGATGGTTATGGTGAACATTAACAATATAGAAAAAATGTCAGCAAAAGTACGTTCACACGGATGAACTTACCGCGGTGTACGCATAATAAACTGTAATTCACTGTTGAGTACACACAGCTGAAAAAGGTGGAACGTTTTGAATCGTTCTCCGAGCTGAGTAATTTAATGTCAAACGTGTCACCACTTCCCTCAGTGGCATCTTCAGTGTACAGCTCCGCAGGGGAAATCTCAGGGAGAACGATTCAAAACGTTAATTATGAACCCGAGCTACAGGTATTCCGAAGGTGGAACGTATTCTTGGAGATGACCGGTAGTGAAATCAATTGCAGACACTGTTTTGCCATGAGCAATCAGTCATATGAGGTGGTGCAGAGAAAACACTTCACGGTCAGCTCGGGCTTTGAACACTACCAGCTTGGGAACACAGATGACAGAGTAAGGTAGGACATTCCACGTTCCGCTAGATTATCTGGTCTGCGCGGGCATTGTATGAGGCTGCACAAACCGCGGTCCGATCGAGTTAGAGCGGAAACATGGTTATCGCGTCGAGTCATCGAGCGCTGGAACTTGCTTCCAGAAAATGTTGTCAAGGAAGCTACGGTTAAGGGGTTTGAGCGTCAACTAGATGCTCTTGGATGGCAACACGAAACCTTTCCTTTTTCCTGACTAATTCCTATCTTCATACTTTGATTCTATTTTCCGTAGTTTCCCTCATCATTGGTATTATTCTATGGTTTTAACTGATTTCCCCTACTCTCTTCGCTTTTTCTTTCTCTCTTACTTACTTCACGTAATTGACATAGCAGGGAAAGCTAATGTATGGAACGTGGGCATTAAATTGTTGGACCAAGGTATTTTTTGGGTGTTTTCGTTTTATACTCATCAATAAATCGGAGCACTCCTATCAACTCCTGGATCGACGACCTGCTCAAGAAGGAACACTTACGGGATTCATTCTATCGTTCCAGTCCCATTTGAACTTGAACTTAAAACGCTTACGAAAAAGAAATTCCAACGACATATCAAACGACTGTACTGCTCTTGTAGCATCTCAGATTACTATTGCTACTGAACTCTAGCAAATGGCGGCACGTATGGTTGGGGCCTCTCAAAATGAGCTCCCTACGCAATCGCCGGTATTGTCTGCTGAAGGCTCTGAGCAACCGATGCCTATGTTGACACGGAAAATAATACAAACATTTGACATTTTTAATTGCCCTGCGTTGTGGTACCACCAAGGCGGTGACATCTCTCCACAGTCATGGCTGCCAGGTCTGTATTGCGTATTCCACATGTGGACGTGTGTATAAGCCGAGAAGCCATTGAAAATGGTTGGATCGAATCCTCCAAATGCACACCACACGAGGCTCACGCCTGTTCAACCTGATTCGAACATCCAAGGTCGGCCTCGACCAAAGCTCCTGGTTGTCGCCTTTTTAGGAACACGCCAGCTGGTGCCGTAAGTGTAGCACTCTACATCTATCCACATTAAATCTAGGAGACAGAGTACTCCTTCAGCTCGTAGCTGCCACGCCACTCATAAAATGGTCTGAAATGATGTCTAACAGATGCGCTTCCGAAATGGCTATCAAAGTTTCAGTAAGCATACGTTATTCAATCAGCTACGGAGCAAATGCTCCGCCCAAGGTTCAACGTTTGAGTGTCATCATCATGGAATTGGTACAGAACAACGTACTTCATTGTAGACCACCAACTATAAACGCGAACCGATCCAGGGACGGCGGACGCCCATGTCTGCAGTCGGCTCATTGTTTCATTGCAAGAGTAACCGTTGACTCTATACCACAACTACAATCGAAAGTTCGCATTGATTCCTTATCCATGGTCACTCATCCGAGGTTCCAGAACTATCCTGTTACGCTGCGATTAGTGCTCTGACCAGATGACCAACTTCGTTTGAATCACCTAGATTCGGACAGTCCCGAGAGAACTTAAACGTGGGAAATTGTTAGCGCCTAAAAACAATCTATGGCGAATAGAAAGTTGAAAGGCTTAACACTAGAAAGACCGCTCCGCCGTTATACCTAGAACGCCCGGGACTGGTCAAAATGACCGCACTGCTATATTTTTTTATCCCAACTTTCAGTTAAGAATTTTTTCACGGCATTTGTTAAAAACTAATGTATAGAACATACCTGTAACAGAAAAATGATTGTATTAAGGTTTAGTTTTTTTTCAAAAATTGTAAACAATTCCGTATACCTACTCCAATTTGCACTTGAAGCAAGTGATAACTCGCTCAATCTGTCCACATGAGCCGCAAACTATTTTTTCACAAACAGAGCACTTGTTTTGTGATTTGTTACCTTTACAGTAACCAATCTGACACTGCCGACGTTTAATGTTCACACGACTTCCCGACTCCGCTGAGTTGTTCGTCGTAATTCCCGTTGTCACGTACCTTGTGTGATGTATACATGTAAGCAGTTCTTCCGAAAGACCCCCCAGATACGATCGGCGAGATATTTTAGTTCCGCAAACACTGTTATAAATTATCCAGGAATTTATGCCAGCCAAATCCAGTACGTTGAAAAAGACTTGGACTGACCATCGTCGAGATGATGACTTCACAGTGAGTGCTCTTGTCATTTGGTCGAGTACATCCACACCATACTTTATGGAGTTGCAAAACAACACAGTCTCGGGTTTCTTCTTTCCAGAGTCTTGAACGGAAGAGTTACTATGCAGGGAACTGAAAACCAAAACACTCTTATTCCTTCTACACTGGTAGGATGTTAATGTGTGCTTATTTTCATTCCTCATCATAAGTGAACTGAACAGCTCTCTATTTCTTTGCTTCAAAATCGATGGTACTTCCTTTCTATTAGCTCGAAGTGTTCCCACCATACTTGTGTTTTTCTTGGCCAGCATTTCTCCTAATGCTGCCGATGTAAAGAAGTTGTCACATGTGACATTGTACCCCTTTCCAAATTATGGTGACAGCAAGCGCAATACCACGCTCTCTGCAAGACTTTCTCCTCTTGACCGAGTTTCGTCCTTCCCGAGATATGGAAATCCATTAACGAGATACTTGCTGTCTACTTCTGCCAGCATCCAAAACTTGATACCGAACTTATCTGGTTTGTTAGGCATGTACTGGAGAAAACGACAACGGGTTTTGGAAGGAAACAATTGCTCAGCAACTGTGAGATTCTGCGCAGGCACATAGCATTGTTGAGAGTTGCGAATGAATGCATTCCACAATTCAGATACCAAAGCAAACTTATCAGTTAGCAGTCTTTCACATCGGGTAGTTCGCATGTCAAAACGGAGGAACCTCATTATTTCTTTGAAACTGTTCTTGCCAGTTGTCTCCCTGAAAATAGGCAGTCCATACCGATCGCACTACATCATATTCAACGGCATGTTCTTCAGACCCATGAAGCCTCTGATGTAAAGTAGACCAATAAAGGCACGCAGCTCTGGAAGACTTACGCTTCACTGACAACTGACACCTAAGACTCTCTTGGTCTCAGCTTCAGTACATACTTGAATATGTTTCAGCATCTGGGGCATGATTATGATGTCAAAAGTGCTCGACAGCTCACCATATTTCATACATTTCTTAGCATAGGGAGTTGGTCCTGGTCTAGCCTTAAACACATTCTGTGATGGAATCCTACCAACAGTAGATGTTTCGAACTCCACTGCGATCCACGTGCTACCATCTTTCGATACGTGAAGCTCACCGGGAGATACCGAATCGGTTGATACACTCTCTCTAGGGTCCTCATATGGAGTGTAATCATCAGACGTTTGACTGTCAGACATGCTGTGATCTTCTGTTGACTCATGGAAGATGGAGTCCTCATCAACATCATAATCGTTCTCGTCTCCAGACTCGTTGTCATCGATGGTTGTAAGTTCTCGTAAAACCTCAAAGGCTGTTTTCCTCAGAAGTGCCATTGTGTGCAAAAATGTCACTGGAATTTATCTGACTGAACGCACAATATCACAGTAAAATTGTGATTCGGCTAGTTTTCACTCCCGTTTTGACTGCCATAGTATATAACTGTCAGAAATGATAGTGGTGGCTAAAAATAAAAAGAGGAACCGGATTAGAGAGAAGCGGTCATTTTGACCGCTAACGGGCTTTCTAGGTAGTATGAACACAGCTACCTCTTTTCTCGAAAACTATAACAGATATGAAAACGAAAATTCACAGTAATGAAGAACGTCCAAAAATATTAAAAGTCACGAAATATCTTTGAAAAATGTCCATAAATGTAGAAAATATGCACATTTAAAAACGCTGAGCGGTCAAAATGACCGCTCCGGGCGTTCTAGTGTTAACAAGTCAGCGAACGGATTGCAGTTGAAGCTACCCACAACAACATACACGAGTAGCTGGCTCAGTGTCTTCATGCGTATATCAGAGGATCCCGAGTTTCCCGACCCTATGTGGTTTCAGAAGAGCGCAAACTCAAAAATAGCAGCAGGCATAGGCAACGATATAGGATGGATGGATGACGAAGTGCTGTTCAGTGGTGGTAATGATACAACGCCCGCCAGCCGTTGACAGCGATCGCAACAGAAGTGTTAGGCTCGTATAAAGCGTCCTTTAGATGAGAGGATAACGACATGCAAACTTAAATGGAACCGCGATTCACTTTGAAGCAAATCTCTGTAAGTTCGGTTACTGTCATCTTATTCCAATGAGGCGAATACCATTTCACTCGTCGGTAACGCGGCACTCCACAAGTAGTCTCGTATTCGCCTATGTTCTCTTTGACTGGCTGGTAGTCCATCGGCTCAGACGTCCAGGTTATCATCCATCCTACACCGGTTCGAGTCCGCGTAGATGCGGGCGATCGCGCAGTATCATTGTTTCACTCCTAACTGTTGGTGGTAAGATAGAAGTCGATAGGCTCCCACAACAGACGGTTTAGAAGAAAGAATGGGTAACGTTGTTAGAGCATGCT
Organism: Dicrocoelium dendriticum; assembly: GCA_944474145.2. NCBI lineage: Eukaryota > Metazoa > Platyhelminthes > Trematoda > Plagiorchiida > Dicrocoeliidae > Dicrocoelium > Dicrocoelium dendriticum. The sequence goes on along the minus strand of OX104064.1, from coordinate 46,125,258 downwards.
CACTGGTCCTTCACAAAGGTTTATCGAATCTCAAACCCCAATACACAGAGTAAATTCGGGACACGCTGTTAAACTTGATTGTCTCTCATACGTGTCGCGGTTCGCGTCCGACGACAAACTGAAATACCGCTTTGTGAAACGTAGGACTGCCCAAATGCGTCAGTATGGCGAACCACGTCCACTCCACAACCCAGTTTTTCTAACAGCGAGTCAGAGGTTATCTGCAATGAAGCTAACATCGCCGGAAGGATTGCCGATGACAAGTGGGATTTTGTGAGGTCACCGGTACATTCCTTTGACACTATGATATATGACCAACTAGGTAGTATAAGTGCTGAAGTGTAACCAAAATGGCCCCTTACTTATTGAGTATACGTTTCACGAGACGAATGAAAGTTTTTGTCAATCTGCTGAATGTGCATCACATAGATTGGCTGTGCCCACGAACGCCGCGGAATTTTGCTTTACCGTGCTGGAGTTTACTATTGCTTTGGGAATACTGTGTTAGACGTGTTTCCTTGGTGTGAATTGTGCACCAATCCTTTGCTTTTAGTGTATTTTTCCATCTGTGCGAAGTTGGTGGATATTCTGTGGCTACTGTCGGAGATCTCACTGACCGGCCCAACTGCCGTCTGTGTTTGCCATCTTGGATTTGTTCTACAGCAATCTAACCGGTGTCTTCCAGACCACCAGCTTGACCGGCAGCGTTTGGATTCAGCATACCAGTGTAGACGTTGCAACGAACGAGTTATGCAGATCTGACAATCACAATGGCACGAACTGCTTACCCACGAAAAGCTAAGCCCAAAGCTTCCGAAATAAAGGTTAGTTATGGCGTAGACAGCTGTGTAAAACTTTACGAGTTGGAACAGAATTCAGAAACTGCCGAAAAGACTTCCGTTCTCGATGTGCTTGCCTTAGTCTCAGCCAGATAAGAAAACATAATAGTACGACCGATTCTCTCTGGTCCTGCACTGAATGTACGTCTCTTCCACTCGTCAGATGTATAACTGAGTTGGCGCAGAAGTGCGATAGGCTGACAAAGATTGTAGAGCAGACAGCAACCGTGAAAGTTGTCCCACATGAACCAGACAAATCAGTGCCTCGAACTCGATGCTCAACATCAAGCTCCAATTCAGAACAGGGTAAGAGTAACAATCCAGTTAGCCACCCTGACACAAGCGGCTGCTCATAAAGTTGCGTTCGCCACACATTATTCAACAGAATCACCTGCCTCAGTGAACACTGTTAAAGCCCGACAACTTACGCGTCCGTTGTTGCTACCCATATGACGGAGGCATCTTTCATCGTAACCCCGCCCGCTGCCAAACGAGACACTACTACAAACACCACCACGGGACTCAAGATCCCATCATTTGTCCAACCGAAGAAAGCAGCCACTGATCCCTCCAAAAAGAAGAACATGAGACACTACCATAATTCTCTGACTGTTAAATGCTCTAATGTTACTGAATCCGGGGCGAAATCCATAAAAGATAAGCCACTAGACGACAAAAAACAGTGGGACTCCCTGTGTCAACTAATAGGGGTTCAAGCTAAACCAGTCAATATGATGCGTCTCGTCCGTCACCCAAACTCCGTACACTACGGTGAACCGCGGTTACTCCAGGTAACACTTCAGTCAGGTAATGATGCAGAGGCAGTTCTCTTGTCAGCCACTCGCCTCTGTACCACCACATGCACTGTTCGAATTTTCCAGATGTTCCTTGGAGCGAACCCCAGAAACGCAAACCAAATCCGGATGACTTCCGTAAAAACAGGACGCAAGATCTATCCTTGTTCACGGTGTCCCCGAGCTTCAGACATTAAGCGAGCTAGAGGCCAAAGCGTATGACTGTGATGAATGGCGTTTTATTCGTGAAGTACTCTCACTCGAAAATGTTATGGTTAATTCGACATCAAGGCTACCGCTATCAAATGACTACAAAGGGTGTGGTTCCCGAGTGATGAAAGTATCATTGCATTCCGAACTGATGGCAGAACAAGTGATCAAAATGTGGCACAAAAGCGTAAAATGCTGCCATCGGAAATACGTATAAAAGCGAAAGGCACTGGGCCACAGATAGACAATGTAACATTGAGCAAGCAACCTACCAATACAATTCTGCCACCGTGTAGCTCAGAACGAAGACAATGCCCAAACACACAGAGAGCTGAAGGTGGACAGGATGGTCACCCTCTTGTTGGCGCTGAGAGCTCTATACAACATTCTGAACTGGCCCTAGGGCCTGCGTCATCGATCCTACAAAACACCACCGGCAGCCGTCACCGCAAGGGCTGGCATAGACCCTCACCGAAAACCAGCATTCACAAACACGCTTCTGACAACCGATGCCCTCACCTGCTTGTATACCAATGCACAAGGTCTGCTCAGCAAGCCAACCGAACTTCGTATGCGTCAGGTCTCCACACCTTTGGACCCAGTTATGGTCACCGAAATATGGCTGAACACGGAGATCACGGATGCTGAGATTGCACTACCCGGCATGACTTCCATACGAAACGATCGAGGCAGCAGAGGAGGGGGAGTGATCTTGTATTATCGATCCAACCTGCGTATTGATATCATTGAGGACCCAGAAACGAGTCGTAGATTCCCTTTGGAGTCGTACGCACCTAAGACGTGGTGACGTGTGTATTAGTAATAGTTTACCGCCCTCCAATGTCTACCTTAGAAATAGATCAATGTCTAGCTACTGCGATGAAACGAGTCCTGGCACGACCATACAGTCATGTCCTTCTGGTGGGGGACTTCAACCTGCACGCAATCGAAGTTCCAGCATCGCACAGCGAACAATTCAGGCTGATTTGCAACAGGTGATCGCCGATGTACCTCTGTACAACCATGTCACCTCTCCCACGCGATTCCGAACGGGCGACACACCCTCTGTTTTGGACCTCGTGCTCTCCAACGAGGAACTAATGGTCGACACTGTGACCATAGATGCACCACTTGACCGTAGCGATCACGCGATGTTGCTCTTTCGTTACCTCTGTTACTCGGAGTACATCAGCGAAAACATCGTGGAAACTTATGCAGTTACACGTCACCGTTACACGTTATCTTGTCTAAACGCATTCAAGAAACCGACTGGTCCTTCCTGGCCGAGAAGCCGCCTAATGTCGCTTGGATGTTGTTCGTCACCCAATTCACTGAGCTAGTGGCAAATGCATCAGAAAGCAAAGTCCTTCGCCCGAAGCAAGTGAATTCGTTCCTGAGGAGCCGTACTAGAAAATGCATGGCCTTAAAGGATTCAGCCTGGCGCGCTTACAAAGTCTGTCCAAGTAACCTGACCTGGGGTACTTACACAACTCAACGAAACCATTGCGTCAGGTTGATTCGCGATGACAAACTCCAGCACCAACAGAATTTAGCGGCGAAATTCCGTACAAATCCCAAGTTGCTGTATAAAAACGTCAACAAGCTCCGCAGAGTGCAGCGCGGGATCCCGGTTTTATGTGCAACAGATGGTCTTGCGCAAGCCGCAAAAGATGCAGCCAACAGTCTTCGCCAACACGTCATCCATATTTTCCGAAGTGAAGCATCAATTCATCTGCTTTTGACACAGTTGCCATCGCCACCAGGGTTAAACCACGTATCGTTCACGGCAACCAATATGATAAAAACGCTAATGTAATTGCGCGTGCACAGCTCACCTGGCGTGGACGACATCAAGCCGAAGGCATTGAAGACAGCGGCCATGAACCTTGCTGAACCATTAGCTCGGTTCTTTCAACGTTGTCGCGACGAAATGCAGGTTCCCACAATGTGCAAACATGGACTAGTCACTCCTATTTACAAACGTGGTAATCGTTCGGAGCCCTCGAAATACCGTCAAATCACGCCTCCCACCCGTATCCAAAGTAATGGAACGTATAATTGCAGAGGCGCTCATGGGATATCTTGAGAGCAACAACATCCTAGTATCACAGCAACACGGATTCCGCCGAAATCGACTCTGCACTACAAACTTGCTGCTAGCCCGAACAAGCTGGACAGAGTCAGCCGATGCCAGAGTGGGAGTCGACGTTGTCTATCTGGACTTCTCGAAAGTGTTCGATCGTTTGGACCACCACATTCTCCTTCACAAGCTTCGAAGCTATGGAATAGGTGACCCTCTACTCGGTTACATCGGCAACTTCCTCGCTCAACGTCAGCTGAATGTGAGAGTACGCCGCTCCATTTCCGACCCAATTGACATCCAGTGCGGCGTGCCCCAAGCATCAGTACTGGAGCCACGTTTATTCCTCACATTCAATAACGATCTTGGCAGTGTACTGCAGTCGAATTTCTTACTATTTGCAGATGATGTCAAAATTTGGCATGACATCAGGATATCGGATGATCACATGGCATTGCAGAGCCATCTCGACAGGGCTTATGCTTGGTCATCTGACAACAGGCTCAAGTTCAACGTAATCAAGTGCAAAGTCGTAAGCATACACCATCAGCTTATCTATGATTATCGACTTGGGGACCAGCAGTTACAACGTGCTTCCCAAGAAAACGACCTTGGGGTGATCGTGCAGGACGAAATTGGTTGCTGGAGACAAGCTGAAAAGACATCAAAAAGATCCAGTCAACATCTTGGACACTTATGGGGGGCTTTCGGAAATTCTGAACCATCAATCTTTCCGCAAATGTTGAAGGCCTAAGTGAGGTCTCACGTGGAATATGCGATCCAGGCCTGGCGTCCCTGGCGCAAGCGCGGCGTCGATGCACTTGAAGCTCCACAACGTAGAGCAACCAAACTCGTTAGAGGATTATTTCATCTATCCTACCAACGCAGACTGCAGTCCGTGAGATTGTACAGTGGTGAATATCGACGTCAGCGAGGAGACCTAATAATGCTTCCCTTAATATTGACGAACCCAACTCACCCATGTCGCAATCTGTTGCAGCTGAGCTGAAATACCAACCTGAGAGGTCACCAGCTCAAACTGGCTACGCACTACAGTCGACTTGATTGTCGACGAAACGTTTTCTCCCTCAGTGTGTCCCGTGCCTGGAATGCCCTTCCGATTCACGTCATCCTTGCCCCTACATTAACGCCTTTCAAAAGACCTTGATGAAACGCTTTCAAACTTGCATTACTTGATACAGTCCGTTCCACTTGGAGGACGAAATAACGCAAATCTAACCATGTACTTAACGGCCCTCTCCGCAACGTGGCGGTGAGGATACATGTAGTAGTGTCCATGTGATTAGCCTGGATGTAGCTAAACTGGATTAATCTATCACATCTGTCAAGAGAAAGAACACACGAGCGAGAGTTGCAATTTCCTTTTTTTCTCACAGCATTTGCCATTTTGTGTATGCACATCCTATTGCCACTTAAAACTATCGTTATGCGGTAGTGCATTTAAATCGATAGACGCTTAAAATAACGATTTTCTTATTCGAAACACCTTCAAATTTTAATTTTTACTCCAACCTTCCTGTGGGACTTGGCAAGCACATGCATTTTTACCCCTGATAAATCATTGTTCACATACTCTGGCGCATTCGTGAAAGGTCAAGGGCATAAATGCAGTGTTCCAGTTTAAATGACATTATCTTGTCTTCTGCAGGGCAGTAACGTGTAAGTCAGTGGATAGTGAGCGGTGCTATATCACATCTAGTAACTTATACACAATGGTCGTCGCCGTCCCCCGTAACTCAGTGGTCTCAGCTAAGGACTGGCAACAGTCGAGTTGCGGGTTCGAGCCCTACCAGGGTCCGATGGAATGCGCACTGCTGACGATTCCCGAAAGGATGAAACGCGCGTACAGTGGTTTTCCGGGAGTGTGATGGCTGTCTGAGTGAGTCTAGATGTGACTAATTTCTACCTATACCATTCAATTCCCCCTACTACTCTTCTATAAACATTTTATGTATTGAAAAACAAATGGGACATTTAGCGAAACACTGGACAAACTGAAATTTAATCAGAAAATCAGCAATTCGTCTGCAAGAAATGAGGAGTAAGGCGACTAGTCGATGTTCAGACCACATTGTAGTCATGCTATGCCAACCGAATTGTGTAGCCAGCGGGTGCCACAGCAAAATTTTTACTTGATCGTGAACCTTGATCAAAGGTGGTGACTGAGTATGCCAGTATCTGTTTTCTCGTAGTTTAAGTGCTTGACTTTACACATGGATCGGTGTATCTATGTGAATATTGTAAAGTCAGGCTCCCCAATCGCGTAGTCTAGCATGATTTACAAATGTTACCTTGCATTGGAGGGCCGTTGTGAAGCACCCGTTTTGAGAATGGGTTACGATGTGCCATCTCAATGTGGACCGCGATTCTCACTGAATTAAATCTTGGCTAATTCGATCACTTGGATCGTAACTGAGGCAACAGATAGGCGGCGATCCAGTTGTTCCCTGTCATGCTATGGACTTACGAGTATTTTCTGTGGGCCAACCTATTCAACTGCTCAATTATTGGATCAGTGCAGGCTACCATGACTTCACCAAAGCTTTATTGGCCAACTGTTGCAAACGTTATTAAAGAAAGGGGATAAGAACGACGGGACGATGTTCAGACCACGTTGTGCTCGCGCGAATGCAACAGAGCTGTGTAAGCAGTGAGCAATTGTGCCAAACCTCTAATTCATTGCTGCTGTTCATCTCGAGCAAAACCTGCGAACCAGTTGTCCTGTGTCGGTCCATGGGCTTTCGCGTATCTTATGTGGGTGTGTGGCCAACCTATTCAGTTGCTCAATTATTTGATTAGTGCGGGTTATCATGACTCCGCCAAAAACAGCATAGCTTTATAAGCCTTGTGCTGCACGAAGCGACCAAAATGAGCGACGAGCAGTGAGAGAACGCATCTTCGAGGCCGAGGCGGTACAAGTGAACATCAATGGCACAGAAAGTGGTTCTCATGATGTTTGTGTTTCATCGACCGCAAAACCACCTACGAAGCTGCTGAAGTCGCCGATATGAACAAGAACACGGCGAGAAACATTATCCATACTTACAGAAGAGAATACATGAACACTCAGCGCAGATGTGGAGGAACCAACAGGGAGAACCTGATTCCTGCAGCGCGTTGGAGAAACCGCTGAACAACATTCGGAAGGCACTGATGCAACTACAGCAGCGGCTGAGTGAGATCGGGATCCACCTATTCTTATCTACTGTTTACAACACTCTCAGGTTGAGGATAACGCTCAAGAAGTGTCACTACGATTTAGATCGCGTCAACGGTGCCACGACCATCGCAAACCGGCGAGATTACGGCCTTGACTTCTCTGCACATGCACCTAGTGGCAAACAGAAGTGCATCTTCATAGTTACACCGCTTTATATGCGTCTGGTACGCATAATTCCCTACATAGATAGACAGGAATGCAGCTGCTATGCATGTTGAAGGAGTTTGGACCGGTTCGTTTGATAAAACGTGGCTCCCATCCACATGCCTCACGGTCTTATTCATGTTGGTGCGCGTTACACACTTTACAGGGTGGGAAAGGACAGATCAGCGACAAGTAAACATGAAGTCGGGTTTGCACTTTCCGACCGCCTAGATGGCCATCTGGGGGGAGATGCACTGGCATCGACCCACGACTGATGACTCCACACCTGTGGGTGGAAGATGTGAATTTGTAACTGCTTAACACGTATGGCTTCACTATGTGTTAACCAGATGACGCAAGAGATAATGTTTATACTCAGTTGTCCTCCGTAGTACGGTCTGCGCTGGGGAGCGGTCGGCTATTCTTACCGGGAGATTTCAATGCGCGTGTTAGGCGTGCTGCATCGATGTGGACAGGTGTCATCGGTCCGCATGACATTGGCACAGCCAATGTGCACGGTGACCGGCTGCTCTCCCTGTGTGCCACCCACAGCCTGATGAAGATGCAGTTTATGCTCGGTACGAGTGATAAAGCTACTTGGACCCAGCCACGGAGTGGTCACTCTCACCTGCTCGACTATCATCGTACGCCACCGTACATTAGCGTAGCGCACACGACACGCGTACTGCATGTAGATGTGTGGCACTGATCACAAATTGATGCAGACCAAATTGCATATATATTTCGTAAATCTATGTACTGCTCGCATCCGTGAAAAGGCCGGAATTTAAGATTTTTTCCTTAGATACTGCCAAGATGACAGAACTAGAGAATGCATTGCCTACCCGAACTGACGATGTAGATTCTATCAATTCAGTTGACTTAGCTGTGGCACCACACCAAACAACAGGTGACCGTTGTGGCAGAGAGAAAAATCAGGCGCGCAAGCTGAAAGCGACCAGATTGGTTTGATGACAACAGTGTGACCATCTTGGCACTGGAGTCGGAGAAGAATGCAGCATTCGCTGCATGTGGAGCGGGCGCCGCCACCTTGGAGGTGAGTCAGTTTCGCAAGCTTCGACGACGAGTAACTCGAGAGATCCGTCGCATCAAAATGTATGATGGACGGTGAAGCAGATGGAATGCTACGCCGAACGCCGCTGACACGAGGAATTCTTCGACTCCATGAAGGTGGTGTACAGACCGAGGTCGGAGCCGCTGAGGAGGCTGGTCGATGATAATACAAACGGTGCATGCACACAAAGTGCAGATCTGGCGAAAGCGCCTTGACTCTCTTGGACAAACGTTGAGAGATTGACTGAGCTAGGTTGCACGGGCAGCAACAGCAAGAGATGTGTTTGCCGACACTGCATGAGACGCAAAAAGTAACCGTTCAGCTGCGAAACGGCAAGTGCGCAGGAGCCGATGGAATGCCGGCAGTGTTGAAACACAGCGGACCAGCATTGATACATGCGCCGCACCACTTGGTGGAGTGTGTGGTTTGAAAAGGATGTGCCGGCTGAGTTGAAGGATGCCCTTGCGTTGCCAATGTACAAGGGCAAAGGCCACCACTATTCAGGATTCCTCACCGCTTTAACGTGGATCATACCTGGTGGGATGGTTTTCATTTAAACGACTTAGTCTTAACGCTCCCAAATGGAATAGCTATATTTACTTTCTTTCGTCGCGATAAGCCACAGTCTTTCATAGATAGCTGCCATGCTCTGACTGTGAAGGAGAATCCCATACCCAAATCACCCACCGTGAAGTATCTCAGCATTGTTATGACTAGAAATCTCTCTTGGTCCATGTATCTCTGTGAAACTTCGCAAAGTACGAAAGCAACGTTATCTCAGTATCTCCAACTTTAATATATAGGTCCCCAGAACCGCTTCAGAAAGACCATTTCTCATTGGAGTACACGTTGTGTGACTGGATTGCGACGCGATTCACACTGAAGTGAACCTTGGGCACTGTGATCACTGGGACCGTAGCCGAAGTAGATGGCAATTGGATGTTGCCCGCGCAAAAGCACTGCTCAATCACGACGCGTTTCGATCTGATTTGACCTTGTTAGATGGAGATAGTATGTCTCGATCATTGAAATAGTGGCTAATACCTCTACCCCTTTGGCTATCGGGTCACGACAGGCAACGTTTGGCACAACGGTTAATGACTGTTGGAGGGCCGTTTTGGAGTACAAGTCCCAGTAACCAAGGTTCAATTCAAAGTGAATCGCGGGGTATTTTGAGATTGCGCGTCGCAATCCAATCAGGCATTAACCGTCGTGACGCGGTTTCGGCTACTATTCCAAGGGTAGCAGATTCGAGACAAGTATATCTCCTTAATAAGATCGACAAAACATTTACATATGTAACAGCTTGTTCATGGACTCTTTAATCGAAAATTTTTCTAAGCTCCTAAATGACCGATGCCATCAACTGTAGTTTTCAAAAACACGTGTTCAAAACTTCAAGTATGTTCTTCCGCATTTCATCGCATCGTAATCCCAGCTTACTTTATCTGTCATGTGTGCGTATTGACCGAACGAGTCAAAAGCATGCTGCGTGGGTGATTGTTGGAGTGACAGCTGTGCATGTTTCATTTTCCTTTATTGATGTACTTAAGTTGATAGCATCTGCCTGTGTGTCTACAGTGGTGGTGCAAAATGCCGAGAACGAACTCATCAAGATGCGTAAAGCTTAGATTCACTCGACTATGTAATCACAATCTAATTTGAATGCAGGACCCCTTCCGCATCGAAGCTATCCACCCACAGCACACAATCCTAGGTTAAGGAGTGTCAGTGCTCGCATGTCATATAAGTGCGTGTCTATCCGATTGAATTAGGGTTGAGGTTGGGAATTCAGACAGACATTGGGTAGGGTTTATTGCATAGAAGCCGAGCGCGAGGATTGTTGCTCAAGACACAAAAACCCGGCACGATTCGTGGGGGAAAAAGTAGATAAAGTGACCCGTGTGATGATACATGTAACGTTTTTGTTTGGATCCGAAAGAGTTAAAGCGATATGCAAGAAAGCACATACAATAAAAGGTCTTGAAATCATGATGAAGATTCGTTCGCGTACTCACAAATAGAAAGGCAAGGGTGAAGAGAAGAGGAGAATGAACCTGATGAAGAGAAGTTGTGGAATGGATTGTAGACATGATTGCGAATCGTGAAATCATTGGTTGTTTACATGGCGGCTCTGAATGTAACAGGTGTTGGTTGGGAGTGTGTGTACGAAGAATCACAAAGATGTGTAAATGTAAACGAAAAAGATAGGCTCGACCGGAAACGTTAAATGCGGAATACGTTGCACAGTTGTCCTACCATTAACAAGGCAGGGAGTGTTGGCAGAGACGATACGAGTGGAAAGAGACAGACCAGGTACTGGGGGGTTGGATAGGAGACAAGCGCTCATGAAGTGTGAAAATTACACCAAACAGTACAGCGGTGAAAACGATTGCAAGTGGAATCAAATCTCGCGAGCCTACGAGACGGAACCGAAAATTATACATGCGGGACGACACAGATGGGCCAGAAAAAGCACGGTTTACAGAAGCGCAATGCTAGGATCAAGTGAGGGGCAGAACAGAAAGCGAATAATTGGAACTTCGGAATTGGAATGCGCTCAGGTGTGAACAGCTTGGTAGTATCCACCGGTCTCTCTTCCGCTAACAGCACAACACAAGGTCATGGCGAAGATTAAACCGATAAGCTGAAACACATGGGAATAGATAAGTTAGAGGATAGCTAGTTGCGAATAACAGGAGGTAGAACAATGCGAATGCAGTCGGTGATGAGAAAAACGCGCACCTTGAAGGTGAATGTTCAAAGGCACTTACTTGGATTAAGATAGTGAAAGAGACAAGTCGTGCAAATGGAGTGAGGAGGTCAAGTATGTACTATCCAACTGTGCGCAATCACTGAATCCCCGTAAAATGGACAAAGGCGCAGTGAGAACGGAGCATAATCTGATACTTTGGTGAGTGATAGCATCAGGCATTAATGAGAATATCAGATGAAGCTGAGGGGATACTTTACATATGACACTACAACACCATGAAAAAGGTAAATGATTATCCCAACCTTAGGTTAGGTATAACTAATAGCAAGAACAAGCATCACCTATTTAACACGATGAGTCAATGTGCAGCGCAGGCCACCCATGACGCAGGCGTTTTGTGGTTGTGCCAATGGTATACATACATACATATATATATATATATATATATATATATATATTGTCCCATGCTGAGGCTGATGTTGCATTCATGATGCTTCTTCACTGCAGTTGCGCTAAAGCAAATTACACTTAAGCCAGGTCTTTTTAATGTGAATAAAATTCATTACATTTTATTAGGTTTGTTCTGTGTACTTGATAATCTTCTCCCAACTTGCACACGTCGCTCATGAAAATTGTGGAAAACTTGCGTAATTTTATCGCATGGTATTTTTTAAATAACTTTCGGACACTTTGTACTTATCGCGTATTCACATTTAACCAATTTCTTCCATATGCTCATTTAGCGAGTATGTATGTCGTCATATGCGTTTACTTTATTTGATATCGGCATTTTGAATGATTGACTGTTGTTTGACATCCCAGGTGTGGCTGCGCTTGATGTGCATGTTGACAAGGTGCCTACCTGTCTAGTACCCACTACCTCGTTCATATGGCTCTAGGAGACAGAAGGTCATTGGTGGAGGGGACGGGGGCTGAACGGTCCTTGTGGTCGTGCAAGGCTCGAAGAGTGGTTCCATGCACTAGGTTTGGAGTGGACTAAGGTCCAGCCACCGCCTTGTGTGCGCTTGATGCCCAAATACAGCGTGCTTGTGTTAGCCTGTGAAGGAGTGTGCGCCGGCTCCGTTGATGAAACGTCGCTCCCATCCACATGCCTCCCGGTCTTATTCCTTCGAGTGTACGCTGGATATCGGATGTCGTTGAAGCTGCGCGTGGTGCAGCGTAAGCCACCCATGGTCCCTCTGTAGGCGCAGGCATCCTGTGGCTGGCCACAGTGACAGGAAAATCCAAAACCGGATGACCACATCCTAGTCCGAAAACGCCCTCACATATCCCTCATATATCCAACCACGCAACCCATATCCAGCGTAAAACCGAAGGAAAAAGACCGGGGTCTGCCACATGTGCAGCAAATGCTGCATTCTTCGCACACACCAATGCGCCAATCGTCACATTGTTCTCATCAAACCAATCAGGCCACTTACAGTTGGCGCGCCCGATGGTCTCATCGGCAGCAGTTGTCACCTGGTCGCGAACGTAGTGCCACAGGGCGCCCACTGTGGCTATACAGTCCACATCACCACACAGGCGTGCAGCCATCGCCTTCTCCAGCTCAATACGTTTCGCCGCAATACCGAGGCAGAGAATGTTAAATTTACGCCTCCGATTCACGGCGGGAGTGCAATACATAGATTTACGAAAATATATGTACAGTTTGTTTCGCACCAATTTGTGATCAATGCCACACTCAGCTCCACGCAGTACACGTGTCATGCGTACTTCACGCATATCACGCTGACGTACGATGACGTAGTCGTGCAGGTGAGCGTGACCACTTCGTGGGTGCGTCCAAGTTGCTATATCACTCGCACCCAGTGCAAACCGAGTGTTCGTGATCGTCACGCCGTGAGTGGCACACAGTGAGAGCAACCTGTCACCATTCTCATTCGCTGAACCAATGCCATGCGAACCGATAACATCTGTCCACACTGATGCATCCCGCCCAACGCACGCGTTGAAATCACCCAGCAGAAATAATCGGTCGCTCCTCGGCACAGACCGCATCACGGAGGATAACTGAGTGTAGAATTGATTACGCGTGTCATCAGGATAACACATGGTCGGACTGTACGTATTTATAACGGTGGCAAACTTACCTCTCCCGAGTTGTATGCGAACAGTCATTAGTCGCCCGCTGATGCTTGTTGGTTCACCCACGAGGTGGCCATGGAGGCGATGGGATAATGCAAGTCCGACCACATGAGCATGTGGTGCTAGGGCGGTGTTGCGCACCCAGCAGGATGTGTAGCCAATACCTGCTTCATGCAACTTACCTTGCTCAGCGAGCCGGGTTTCACTGAGCGCCGCAATAACCATGTTGTACCGCGTCAGTTCCATCGCGACCAGTGCAGTGCGTCTCTCCGGGCGCTCACTCGAGTTCCGGTCCAGTAGTGTGCGCACGTTCCAGCTCCCGATGCTGAGTGCTTTGCGCGCAGGCATACGATTGCATTGGTGGGCAATCGCACGCATAGTGGCGGTGGCTGTGCTTCGGAGGTTTGCTTGGGGGACTCCGCCCTTAGGCTTTGGCTCAATAGCCTTACCCACAATGCAGTGCGAAGCAGATCAAGCAGATTGCAGAGACAGATTGGGATCTGCTTGACGGCCGTCACACGAAGCCTTGGAGGTACTGGAACGATCCATATATGTTTTGCGACCGTAGTATTGTACGCAGCTGTGACCATGGCCAGACGCAGTTGGGTTGTGGCGGGTTTGCACCAATTTGGCCAGGGGCTGCTTGGTTTGAGGTGGGCAGTAGCAAACCATTGAACACCCTGAGGTGCTCTTCCACCGTCAAAGACAATGCGTGGCGCTCGTGCTCTACGCCAATCGAGCTGTGAGCTTATAACCCGTAGACCTGTTGTCTCCCATGACTAGGTTTTACGGGAAGAGGGCCATCGACCACTTCTTAACCTCCGAAGAGGATGAACTAGGATACTGGCAGGGCGCCCACACCTGACAGGAGAACGACTCAGGTCCTCAGCCAGAACCTTCGATAAAATTTACACCCGAAAGGCAGCGGGTCTAGCACATGGTCAGTTCACTGACTCATGCGGATTGGTGTCATGGATCTTAGCAGGGAGAAGGGCGTAACTCAACTCCCTCGCAGTGGTCGCCACGAGGAGGCGTCCAGGACATGAGCCAATGGTACAACAGTAGTAGCAGTGGGTAGATCATCTGTCAAGATCTAGCCACCACCAGTCTCAGCGTAAAAAATGTTAATGAACTGCCAGAAGCCACCAAACTTTCAGAGTACAGTGGCTATAAAATAATGTTACACAAATGTAATGACGGCTGAATTAAGGGATTGTGATGTTTGGGAACGCAACACGCGCTTGGCGCAAATAGCCAGCCACCTATGTTGGTCTTATGTAGCATCTTATAGACCATAATAAAATCTAGTCAATTGCATATAATCCTAAGTAAACAGACCACATGAGGTTGGCGGATTGGTGGGCATGAGAAGTTGAAACGACGGGAGCGAAGCCCTGTTTAAGGGTAAATGTCCAGCGTGGTAGGGAAGGTTGAATATAGATGAAATTCACACCAATCAGATGGAAAACGCTTTTCTGAGCAAAAGCTCACAAAGATCCAGAGATGGACAGAGGTGGAGATAGCAATTAGGTCAAATGATGTGATGCATTAGAAGACAGCCGAGCACAAGATGGGCTGATTAGTAACGGAGCGAAAGCCAAAGTGCACCAGATTCAATTACGTGATTCGTATCATTTGAATAAACTCAAATAGAGGGTAGATGGTGGGAAAGTAGGAATCGATGAGAAAAGTCGTCATCCTCATCAACAACATCAGTACGTCAGCCATTTGAACTGATGCTTCGCTGCCGTACAACCAAAATGACTGAAGATAAAAATAATAATAATAAGAGAGAGACAAAGGGGGTTTGCCGTAAAACCTGAATGCCCTAAGCAAACATTCAGGGTCAAGGCACCTATGCAATGTGTCAACACCATACCGTCACAAACAGCTGACTATCGTGCAAAGATAAGGCGACATCAGCGAAACAGCTTCCCTGCGGCTTTCATTGCCTCGCGTCATAATCAGCCACTACCCCGCAGATAATTCAGCACTAAACACGGTAAACAGGCAGTTCGACTAGGAGAGGACAGCGGACACGCCACTGGTGCCAACTGCAACGTGTTTGCAATGTCACAAGCCAAGCACAAGGCGGGTCACGTGGACTCTGGCGTGGAAGGCGATACGGATCAACGGCACCGAGTTTGGCTGTCAGTAAATTCACTTCCCGCTGCCAAGCCAACTTTTGTCTACCTCGAGCCTTGCGACGCCCTACACCTGGCAGACAAAACAAGGTCCACCTCGGCAAGCGGTGACCACGCATACATAGTACCTGCACAAGCCAACGTAACTTATCCAGTGCTATCTGTTGTTCTAAAGTACCAGCTTATCACTGCATAGCACTTGATTGCGCAGCTCACCGTTGCGGACAAGCTGGTGCCACCGGACACCAGCAATGCTTCGCAGACCACAATGACCAACGACTTGAACGCGCCGCAGATCCTCAGACCGAAAGGGCGAAGTCTCACTCCCACAGAATAGGATGGCCCTCACTTTGGCCTTGCAAATACAGCTTTTCAGACGGTGGGAAACTCCTTCCTTTCGCAAAAGTGACGTAGATCCAAGAAAGCAGTTCTGGCTTTCACAATGCGTGAACCGAGTTCAGTACATATGCACCCATCGTTGCTGATTCAGCTGGCAAGGTAAGTGAATTGGTCAACTACCTCGAGCCCTCGCCATCCAGGGTTAAGAGGACATCAAGTGTCTGTTGGTCGTGCAGCAACACTACACTTTGAAGGTTCGAAGCACATGCCAAATGATTGGACCACCCTAGAGGGTGACCAGGGTTGAATGTGCCGCCCCAACATCGTTACACAGCAGTTCGATATCGTCCGCACAATCAAGATCAACTAGCATTTCACCAAGCAGCACCGCAACGTCTACATCGTGAGATTCCACAAGGGAACACTCCATGACGGAGTCAACGACGAAATTGAATAAAAATGGGGAAATCGGACAACTTGACGAACGCCACTTGTTGTCGGAAAGATATCCGATAAGTCACCGTGGACCCTGACGCCGCCTGTAGTGTTCGAGGATGGAGCACGTAAAATGTTTACATATTTCATGGGAACCCCTTTCCGCGCAAGTATCACGAACAGAATGCATCGATCGACCGAATCGAACGCACTCATGAAGTCCAGGAACACAGCTACTGTCGATCTGCAGTATGCGTGGCGCTGCTCTAGCACCTGTCACGAAGTAAATATGTAGTCTAAACAACCTCGCCCCGAGCGGAAACCTGCCTGCTCCTCCCTAATCCGAGATTCCCGTTTCGCAGTGAGGCGACGAAAAAGAATTGAGGCCAGTAATTTTGTCACAATCAGTGTTAGGCTAATAGCCCGGTGGTTATCACAGGCGGTGAGACTGTCATTCTTGTATACTGCAACTACAATCGATTCAATAGTTAGCCGGGACGGTTTTCTCCTTCCATACATGTTTGAACAGTGAGGTTAGTGCTTTGCAGTGGACCTTACCACCACCTGTAAATAGTGCTGATGGGAAGGAATTCTGACCAGCAGCACGAAAACGAGTAAGGGCTTTGGTCGCGTTTCGGACCTCAGCCTTTAAACTAACTATCCATGCCTTAGCCTGCATCACCTGATTAGGAAGAGATTCGGGAGAAGGAGGAAAACTGAGGTGATCTTGAAAGTGTTCCGCCCAACAAGCCATCCGGCGCAGTGCATTCTGGTAGGCTTGCCTGACCGACGGCTAAGATAATTTTTGTTGCCTACAGAGGGAGACGCTTGGTACGTTTCCCGGTAAAGTTCATGAAAAAAGGACATAGTACTAAAGCATGATCAGACTCGAGAGAAGCATTGTAGAACGAGCGACAATCCAGGATGGAACCACGCCACCTGTATCTTATGGCTATGTGACCTATTTAAGTCCATCGCTGACCAGCTACAGGAGGACGCCAAGTGGCAAAAGCAGTGCTACTGAGAAACGGCTGATGCTCCGCACACAGACGCTCGCCGTGGTCTGTCCGTTCGGAGTTAAGCCCATATTTACCACTTAGCTGAGCTTCTGAAGAGCCCAGGTGACGTACTTCTGCATTCATATCCCCTGCAAGTACTATGATATCTGAACTGGTAGCACTGCGAAGCAACGTGTTCAGTTCGTGGTAGAATGTGTCATTGGCGGCATCAGAACTGAAGTCGGTGGGGCCATACTCGGAAACCACTAACAAAGGGTGTCGCCAAATGGGCTGCACACAAACGGCTGGTCACGGGGAACTAATCAACCAATGATGGCTCAGCCGTGAAGCTGAGAACGATCCTCACCCAAGCGTGAACAGTGATTGCCGTATCAGCGTCTCCGGATGCGTGCTACCGACAGCGAGAGGACGAATTGGGCGCAGCTAGTTCAATGATCCCGTGATGGACATTGATCCGTTTCCGATACGCAACACACGTCAATATCCAGTGTATCCAAGGTGTGTGCGAGTGCAGCTCTGACGGTGTTCAACAACGTCAGGAAAATGGGACAGTGTGGCCTGTCGCCGATAGGCGGCCAGTAGGTGATGTGGGTAATCAGTTGCAGATGGCTCGACTCCAGTTTCATTACGGCTGCTGTCAATTAAGCTCGGAATTATAGAAGGAAAGTTAGTAATGGGGGTTGGGAGGGGAGTAAAACAGGTGGAAAAAAGAAAGAAGCGTCAGCAGCAGTATGTTTTTCGCTTATCCGCCTTGCTGTATGCAGCAGATAAGACGACCCTCGATAAGTTGCGCGGCGGCCGATGTAGGATATGGTTGTAGTTTTAAGAAATGGTTGCGGTTGTATGTGGGCTGAGATACTTCTAGGGCGTCCAGATCTAGATACGAGCACGATTTGGGTCCTCAACCAGTCTTTAGTTCAAAAACCTGTCCACAAGGCAGCGGGGAGTTGGCAATGATTTAGTTTTACCGAAATGGCCGCCCCAACCTGCAGAAGCAGCAGACTGAGTTTGTCTGACCTCTAACCATTGACCAACCTGGTAGGAGTAGCTTTCAAGGAGCCCGGGAGCAACACCCAGTATAGTTCAATGGGTCAGAGGTACGCAAACCGTCGCACCACGTTAAAGTCCAGTCTCGTTGTGACGGGATAAGAGACAAGAGGCATCGGACGAAGGATGTGAGTAATAAGCACTGAATCGGATACAACAGCGCCGAGTATTTCGCGACCGTGTGAAGTGAGGTGGTCGACCTGGAGGCGCGCGAAGGGCACCAATCGGACTAAGGCTTTCGAACAGTTTCCTCAGGCCGCTTTGTCAAAACACCAACTGGCAACCACTGGACTTTGCTCAACTAGGCACATGAGATGAAAACAAAACGTGCCCAGGGGGTTCATCAGCTGGGCGATTTTGAGATAGTAAGTGTAATCGCAGTTTGAGTTCACAAGACAACTCTGTGTGATAACAGGGAATGCTGACAAACGATAACTGGTGGCCCCAGATATCAACGTAAATGAGCAGTTAATCACAAGCATCGGTCGCCAAACAACAAGGCCAGCCTCTATGTGTACCTTCAGTGCACAATCAGCCGGTCTATGGTACAAACAACAACATCCGCAGCAGTGCAGTGTTGTGCAAGCTGCCCACAACCAACAAGCTAATACTTCGCCGTCAGCATAGAGGATGAACAACGAAGATCTTATCAGACAGCGCAATAATCTCCTTCGTTATTTGGCCAAAGCAGAGCTACATGAATAACCGAAATGATTCGCAACGTTAAAAGACTGTTCGATTAACATGAGAACCGGTGGTGCGCAGCCGCAGTCCTGCCCTTGGGTCATGCATGCTGAAGGTGTGAAAAATATGCACTAGCAGCAATGAGTTACGGCGGCCAATTCAGATACGCTTCCGAAGGGGTTGAGTCTGATACCGGAAGACGGTTTCAGGAAAGGCAGTTCAAGAATTTAAGGAGAGGCTTCAATGTGGAGCCTATTTAACTAATGAGACAATATTGGAACGTCAGCTGATGTCTAAAAACATGGACAGTCGATAATGTGAATAAGCTTTCTCGAGGATCAGTGAGCCGAAGGTGCATGACGTAGGTGAAGAGCTTGGAAACGATGGAGAAGACATCAATGCCATGATGACTAACAAGTTATCCTTTGATCCTACTTACAGATGCGAAAAAGGTTGACAACCACCGGTAGGAGAGTAGTCTCTCCTCGCAGGAACTAATGTCGAAGAGAACGATCAGACCAACCGCATGTGAGTCGTCACCGTCCCTCAACAAATGGTGGAGGACATCACAGCGAGTGTCAGAAACACTAGCTGGTGAAAAATTTCGTATAAAGTGCGACTTGGGACATCGAGATTCCAGGTTGGCTAAAAGCAAAATGATAGCCGGAAAGCCGAAATGCTCTTCTAAGTATTTCGCACAACGTTTGGGCTGACTTATACGATCACTCGAAACACCGGCAGTTGACATTGCCTACTGAGGTTCATATTTGTTCCCCGGGTTGGGTAACTGGATAGCAAACTTTTCACCAATAATCAAGACGGGACCTTTAGCATGCATTAGTGAATACCGAGTCTCGAACAAATCTGGATAGATGCCGAGAACCACAGGGCATACTTTTAGGTACATTCAGGTGACAGTAACCGCAATTCACTCAGAATGGCTGTTCGTTTAGGCGCACTCAAGGGTACTCGAACGATTTCCAATGGACAGGGTGAAGCTTGTCGTGACGTAGAATGGATCATTGCAATCCCGTGGCTGTAATAGTTATATAGTGCGAGCAAGTTAGTTCGTAGAATGTGCAGTTTGTTGCAGCGCTTCAATTTGCGGCCTCCAGTTCGCTTAATTTCACTCTTTCCCAGATTGCACACCGAATAAAGGACAATTTCATTCGAAGTTGTGTCCTCCTTCATCGACGTACTCTGAGAACAAAGATGAGGCTTAATGATTTCGTAGGCTCGTTTCCACTCATGTATTTTCGTGGACAGTTTCCCCCGTTTTATCACAATTGCGGTACTGCATCCTGGCATACGACATTTTGTCTTTTGTGTCCCACCGTTTCTCTTTTTGGCCTATAGTGCTCTCTTCACGGTGGCCGTTGGTCTGTAAGTCACCACCAAGTGATGCGGTTTCGAAGGCATAATGGTCATTAGGGATACTTTCTTCACATATGGTACGACGGTCCGTTTCGTCGTTGTTTGTGTCTGAGCAATGTTTACAAGTTTGCATTCCGAGCAACTTTGGATGAAAGCGCTTGGATATTCAGTTCGCGTGGAAAACCCAAACTGATGTCGCTCTTCCTTCCATTTCGCTTCGGTTATCACTGTGTGATTCCATCATACAAGATAGAGCCCGCATGCGTCCAGTTTTGAGACACATCGGATGGTCATTGTGTGAGTTCTGGGTCTGATCAGTGGATGGGCCCTCCCTGATAAATGGCGTGTTTAGTTCTTTGACACTGTCTTAGTAACCAACACTCCCAAGAAAGAAAGTTCGTTTCTAATCTCTGATTTATGGCGAAACGAATGTCGCCTACTGAGTTGTTCGGCAAATTTCCTGTGACATGCGACTGACCGAGCATGAGTACTACAAACCTATTAGCATAGTGAACCCAGTTTCGGGTTGATTCTCTTCAAACCCTTGCACGACTATCTCTGCAATGCGAGTCAAGACAAGGGACCCCATTGAGGCGCCTCACACTTGGTCACACAATGTGAAAATCGAAAAGCCAACACATGTTTTCCGGCGTCACTTGCCCAATGAGTTGTCCGTTATTGTCCAAACTTTCTCTAATGGTTTCTTGCACGATTTGTAAGCTAACGGGGCGATGAAGTCAAAGGATTCAATCATTCTGTCATGGGCTTATTGCAGCACTAATTACAGAGAATTGCGATCCATTGACTTGTATGCGGGAGGATCGATCGCCCGTCTTTCATCGCCACGGTTTTACCAAAGGCAGTAATTTCCAGACGTGTGTCAACAGCTGTAACAGACACCAGTCGTATTAACAATGTGCATTCGACAAATTGCACAGACAACGTAAAGGTAAATATTTGACGGGAGAGTGAAGCATATTTCTAGTCTCGAATGGAATCCCTGGCGAAAATATAAAGGTCATACTTCTGCAAAGAGGTTTAAACCTGGAAGCGAAAACGTTTGATATTTGTCCACTAAAAACACAGCTGATAACTGCACCAGTCGGGAATAAAATTTTGTTTATTTATTTAAGATTGTGGAGTGATGGATACGAAAAGTACACAAACGAATCGACCAGATAATTTTAAAGTAAAGAGGATCCTACGCCAGATAAAAACAGTCGTTGGTTGATAGTGTATGCAATGTTCCTTGCGCTTTGATAAGCGGAGACAATAGACACAGAAGCGATTGAAGGACAATGTTTTCAACCGAGGAGGAAAACAGGGTACAGTCACGAGATATGGGTCGAACATAGCATTTCCAAGGTTGACCGGTCCAAAGGACCAATGACGATGGCTTATAAAAACGTACGCGAGTGACTATCCGGTTTGCGCATCGCTCCAATCTACTGAAAATTGACGCACTGATGATGTCATCTGAACTGGTGACAAAACGTTCGCGACAAAATTGACAAACTCAGCGCGCAGTCCATCAGACAATTGAACAACCTGAGATACATACATTTGCTGCCACATCAAAGGTCGGACTATGGCAGAAAAATGCATGTCATTTGTAGCCAGTCCATGGGTGCTAGGTTAAAAGGTAATAGGTCGATGAGATTCGTCTTCATCGTCGCTGTCGCTTCCTCCTTATCGTCATTCCTCTTAGGTACGAGTTATCCATTCCACTTGCTTGCTTCCTTCGCTATCTTCCTTGGATCGACCTCTTACTAACCGGTTGTGATATAAACATCGACACGCTTACGAGATATTTATTTGGATGCAGCTTCAAGGGTCGATTACGACCCGTCGTACGAGGTGGACACGAAAGAACTTGGAACGCCGGACCGGAGGAATGTTATGCCATAAATACTAACGGGTCAGAATTTCGAAAAACGGATAACGAGAATGACAATAGAGAGATGGCAATCAGAAGATCCGTAATGAAATTTATAAGTTGCTCAAAACAGAAGAATGTAACCGACTCTGACATATTCGAATACACTAGACCGAGTGGAACACTGATTCTAAGATTTTAAAGCATGTTCAAGGTGTATAAGGGGTTACCACTAAAACCAGCAACAGATATGTGTAACGCCGTATCATTCGACCGCCAAGTGGTTTAGGAAACATTTGGAAATAGTCAGAAAAGGCACAGCCTCAAGAACACCAATAATCTTAGAGTTACCGACAGATAGATGGAGTGATTATAAATTCGCCACTAGAACCGTTACTCGCGGATGTCGTCATGAGCGAAATGGAGAAAAACTAATTAAATGTATCCATCAACAGCTTGGTGCATCATGGTCGATAGGTAAACAACAAAGGTTGTGCCGCAGATAATGGGTCGACGATCTGCTGACCTACTACAACTTCGCACATGGTAAGACAAGCTTTGCTATCGAACCAGTACGTAAAAACTCGACATCTTTCGATCGACAAGGCATCACACGGATCAATATCGATGGGGTGCACATAAGGGAAGCTTGGAATGTGCAATAAATCTACGTCGTTAGTTTTATTCAAATAAGTCAGAAGCGAAATCTCGTCCGTTGCCTGATGGGGAGAACGATGGCGATATGTACAGAAGATACGCTGCTTTCAAACGAAGTGAGTGTTAACCGAAGCATATTCGAACGTAATAGATATCACGAAAAATTCATCCCGTTTCCGCGGAAAAGCGGTTAATATACTTATTGTTACCGTTTAAAGGGGAAGCGAGGGAGGAACAGACCACCCTAAAGCTTTCCAGAGCCACAGCAAAAATGTACTTTGCTGCGCGTAAGCATTGCCCCAACACCAATTGTGAGCCAGTGACTCAACGATAGGATATCACCTCAGCCGAGGATCTCCAGTTGTGAGTACAATTTCTTCTGCTCGTGTCGAGCAAGATATATTGGGAAAACTATCAGGTGACTGCCTGTTAGAACTTGAGAGTAATACCCAACTTGGCTCTAAAGCGGTGTAAGAAAGAAAGTGGTGAGTGTCACAACTAGCAGACTCCAAGCACTAAATCAATTCGCATGATGCACTCCAGGTCATCTACTGTGTACCCGGCCACAATAGACGAGCGGTCAGATGTCGCCTGCTGTCAACAACAGAGAAGATCGCACTCCGGCTCCGAAGCCAGGACCAACGCGCACAAAAAAATCCGTCCAAGTTCTGTCTCTTCTTTGATCACAGGTCAGCACGGCTAACAAGGTGGATCACACCACTTATCCGCTCTATGCTGACCACACAAATCACGTAGCCAGCGTTAATGAGTAGATAGTTTGATTCAGTGACAGTTAGCCTTAGGTGAATGCTTACTTGATTTTGCAATAGCCTGATGAAGAACCACTGGAAAAGATCTTGTTCGCCATCCCTTATTTCTGACGTCTTTTCCAGGAATAAGTTCTCGACTGGAAAGTCTTTTATTGACTAAACTTCGAGCGCTAACCTATTCTCAATGGGCTCCGGTACGCACCCCGATGTTGGAGAACAACTGAAAACGACCCGGAGTAGTGTATGCCATTCTAAGTTACATCGAGTCAAATCACAGACGTCTGGCAGAGACAAGGTGGACAACCAAAAGCAGAGGAAATGTGTGCCGAATGCGCCTCTGATAATGGAATGAGATGTGACTTAATGCTGAATCCCCTTAACGATCACATCCCGTCGCAGGACCAACCGAGTGGTAACGGATAATTGGACAGAAGCAAGCGTGTCATAGTTAGTAGAAGACAACAGATCCTTCATTGCATTACAACTGCAACGGTTCACATAAGAAAGGTAGTATGCCGCCTCCAAATGATGGGATGAGTAAATGATCGGAAGTTGTCATCAAAACATCTACCAGCTTAAAATTAACGGGATTTTTGTTGAGCGAGGCCTCTAAATCGGCCGTTGCTGTCTCTCTCCTTGGGCTACCAGTGATTACACCATCTACTGCGGATTTATCAATTTTGATGTTATCAATGTTATCCTGCTCTGCCGATTCTTTAAAATTGTACTGAGACGCTGCACGAAACGCGACTTATGCAGCGTGAGGTCAAAGTCGAAAACACCATCAAACGAATTATTGTAAAAACGTTTTGGTAAAATGAGAAAGCACCGTGCTGGTTGGCAAGCTGGAATCAGACGCTGTCCTATAAATAGAGCGTAAATTCCGCTTATTCACTCCAGCAATGTGCGCCCTCCTTGGTAAAGTTGCTGACCTCAGTGCAACTAAGCAGCGTAAGGAATATGCAAACGCAGACATTGAAATGTTTAAAAAAATTGGCTACATCCTGGTTTGTACGATGAGGTAATTCAACTCGATGAATATCGTGTATTAAGGACCGACCGCCCTAGAAAGCAGTAGAATCGCAGGGGAGGCCTTATCATCTATGTCAGCCAATAATGGTGTAATTCAACAATCTTATTATCTATATAGCATCAAAAGTAAGCTGTCATTTAATCGAGTGTAAACCGAAATTTCTGAACGGATTTCTTTTCGTCATCATCGGAAACATCTACCCATGTCGCCGATACGTTTCACAAGGTCAGAAGGTCCTCAAGCTTAAAATATTCTCGGTACCCCGTGATTTGGTTTTGTTAATTGGTGACTGCCTGCATTCAGTGTTCCCAAGTAATTTTTCTTGGGCTACTCAGAAAAAGACGTTGTTTCTACAGTCTTATTTCCAGATGCAGTGAGCTGACCAGAGAGGCCCTTGTTGATTTTATTCAACAAACGTGCAATCACTCTTTACAGACGTTCTGCTAAATAGAAACTGTCAAGTTTATCTGCGAGTACCTAACCGAAAACAACATCACCATCGGCATTTTCTTACAAAGCGTCAAAGAACCGAGCTTACGCTGCATATTCGATAGACAGTTTTTGTTTGGTAGGAAATATTGTTGATCAATAGATGGTGTTGCGAAGGGGTCGTCTTTGAGACCGCTACTTCCCGACTTTTTCTTGTGAAGATTGAAATGGGGCTTACTCAGCACTTAATCGTATCGCTTGACTGTTACCAACCATATATGGATGATATATTCATTGTTTGTGATCTACATACTGATTATGTCCACCTACTGAGGCAGTTTAACAGCGCCCATCCATTTTTGAAATTTACTTACGAGATGGAAGAAGACAATGAGCTACCTTAGCTGGACCTCTTGCTGAGACGAAAAGACGATGGTTCGTTGGAACGAAGCATGTACCGGAAGCCAAGCTGGATAGGACAATATACGCACTTGCTCAGTTTTGTGCCGTTGAAGTATAAACGAAACCTAGTGAGTTGCGTGTTCTATCGTGCCGCAAACATTTGAAGCTCAGAGAAAATTGAAGCCGAGAAGGAATTCGCTGTCAGAACGGTGGTAAATAATGAATGCCCTGTCACATTCATCAAGAAGCATGCCATGGTTCAAGTTCGGCCTAAATTGACAGCAACTGTGAGAAAACAGGACATTTTCTTTCAGGTGATATTCCGTTTGACCTGCTGAAAAGGAAATTGTCGACCGCAGTGAACTAGACATATCCAGCCGCCAGAGTTCAAGTCCTCAGCGAGAGTGCTCCGTTCATAACCCAACACCTCAAGGACAAAAATCCGAATCGTAGGTCTCATATCAGTTCACCTGCAGTTGTGGTGCACGGTACATCGGGAACATGACCAGGCACCTGCCGAAGTGCACAGCGGAGCATTGCTCTGCCTCTCTACGGCATGGTACTGTCCAGACGGTCCAAAGCTCAATTTTACAACACCTTGTGAGTAGTGAACACCGTGTTCAAATCAAAGACTCTTTCAAAACGCTTTATATTGTGTCAAAATGGGTTTCTAAGGGACTCAGAAAGTATTTTCTGATAACTGTGGGAGTCATTGCATTCAGAAAGCTGAAATCAGAGCTATGCAAACAGAAGGCGCTGGTGCGAAGTTTGACCTTGCCATGGCCATGAACCAGTCGGCTGGCTTCAGGCTAATTGATCTATGGCGATGTTCAAAGTCGGTCACTGAATACGACACCGAACAGACCCGAGCCGGCTTAATTGTGACAAGCTAGAAGTAGCTTATTATTCCAATGTCAACTTGATTCATAATTGTACATGCCTGAAGAGACTTATCGAAAAGAAATTGCTTCGCAACTATCTTTTGTTTAATCCGTTCATGGGCATAATTTATGAGTTGAAACATGTAGGCGCCTGTACTAGTTTTTGCATCAAAGTTCTAAAAGACCCTTTCCACCCATTACATGATGTCTGATCAAAAAGTCCAAATGTGTCTTCTAAATGCTCTAAATAAAGTATCATTTGCGTCTACTGCACGCACCTCACCCCAATTGCATCCCATCGCACTTGTCACCTGATGACCAAAGGAGATTCATCAGTATGATGCACAAGTGTTTGATTGAGTGATGTGCTTACACCTTTTTTCGCAGTGGGCACTATAGTTGCTTTTCCACATTGATTTCATGCGTTTCCCCATTCATAGTGATAGTGTAAAATGCCGAAAATGTACCTAACCGGGTGCGTAAAGCCTATTTTGATTTGATTTGTTCAGAAAGTAGGTGTTGCGCGATAAACTACAGCAACGTATGGATAGGTCAAGGCTAACGTTGATAGATCAGTGGGTGGATAGACAAGTTCCAAGCGACGCCCGTAGTCTTGCAGGCAGCAAATGCCACGGGACGGCAAACATGATGAATTGCATAGCGCACATTGTGTGAAACTCGATTGGAATGTCTGTTGTGGCAACTACAAAGACCCTGTCGCACAGTGTGGTGGCCAAAATATCAACTCGCTTTACCATTGGCTCGGGCTAGCGCTCAGTCTGCCGCGGAAAACCTCGTGCTCGTTAATGGCAAAAGTAACAAAGTGCCACGCAATGTGAGTGAAGAAGGCAAAGACTTGTATCCAGCTTACATGCGCCAAGAAGTGAGTTGAGATATGGTGGTCGAAATCGAAGCCTATATCATGTGGTTCGATAAAACCACCTCTTTACATTGGTAAATAATTATTGCAGGAGTAAGTTACATCCCAATCAGAGAGTGGAAATAATAAAGAAGAGGGCATTCATTCCTTCGTGGTGATGTTCGCATTCATGGGCAAATTAGTAAAAGAGGAATGTTGCCTAGTTGCCTAGACCTGAACATGTGCTGTGGAACGACAGGTAGCGGGAATTGAGATCAAACTAATAGGATGGTTAGCTGATGTGCTACACCCCACACATCAAGTGTGCTGAGGCGAATGTCGTTGATGTTTAAAACAAGAAACCATATAACCCTGTGAATGCGGTTGATTGGTTGTAGTACAACGGTGGAGTAGGAACAATGAATAGGTCAGTGGATAAGAGGAAAACAACCACCTTGCCGGATGGGGGGCGTCGAATGGGAGAAGCGATGCAAGGTTGAATATCTTCGCTGTTGCACCCAGCCCTGTTGAGTACGACAGGAGTCCTGCACATCGAATGCACAGCTAACGGAAACCGCTATAAACAATGGGACATATCTAGCACAAAGAAAACCACGGCATCAGATAGTGATACTACAGTGCATGAGTAGGAGGCCCGGTTCACATCCTTCTCACCGCGAAATTGCGTGGGAGGAAGCAACCGTAGTATCAATCCGATACAGTTGGTGACTCCACGTGGTTGACAACTGAGAAACAAGGTCCGTCAGCTTAGAGCGCATTAGCAAGGACATGACGGAGGCAAAAGGATCAAGTGCGTCGAAATGTGGAATGCATTCTCATAGCATAAAAGAACAAAGAGGATAAGGTCAAATGAAATTCTGTTGCTGAAAGTAACCAATTAGGTCTATAGAAGCCTGATGATCAGGGGCAGATAATTATCTTTACCTGTGACTTTAGATAACAGACTAAAAAAAGCACTGCTGCAAGTTTGGGACCAGTGTGCTAATCACTCAGAACTCGCTGGTTTCAGATGCAATGCGTTCAGTACGCAAGCAGCTAAATTCGATGCCGGGCGGTGTACAAGATGTGGCACACTGAGTCTGAGCCTCGTAGGCTGAAGAAAACCGGTCTTGTAGAGCGGTTTCTTCGATACGCTTTACCCACGGACGCACGACGCGTAGATAGTAGCTAGGGAACAGGATAAACCTAAATAATGGGTACCATAGGAAAAGCCACACTCACTTCAACAAACGCGATAGAGATGACAGCGACACAGACGATGAAGTAATTGTGCATAATGTTGTCCATGCGCACCTTGCAACCCTGCGGAGCATAGAGGGTGGAAGAAAAGAGGGAAAACGGACAGTAAATATACACCAACGAATTGGAGTATTCAATCGTTAGCAAGAAGTATTGGCATTCGAAACCAAAGTGGTAGAACTACAAGTTAGAGTGAACAAGAAGAATGGACTGAGAAATACTTCATAGAGGTACAAGTGATCCATTCTGTAGTTACTTAGAACAAGAAAATGATGTCATTACTAATTAATATTCTACTATATACAAATCTGTGGGTGAAAACTACAAAGCGAACAGATATTCGACGTGGAGCAGTTGATAAATCGGTCCTTCCGTTATTAGCCGGTACGTAAGCATTTATGGTTTCATGCAAAAAGAGCCTTATTTTCACGGGGTTGAACAAGTGAAGATATGCAGCTAAGACAGGGGAACCAGGACACTGCTGCTTCCTTTACGTCCAGTTTCCAAGAATGTCACTGAGGACATTTATTATCCAGCGATTACTCTATGAATACATGGAAAGGCGAGCATATGAAACAAAGTTTACAACCTGACAAATACTAATCATGTTTGAACAACATGTACATGGGCATAGGCGACATAAAAGAGAACACTAACCGGCAAGTAGGGTCTCAAGAGATCCAGCGGCGAGCATTCTTGGTGTGCGCAACAACTCGCCGGTGTACGCAGACCATAGTCGAGATGGCCGTTGTAGCCGCAACATTGAAACTGGGAGGAAGAATAGGTGAGACATACGTTACGTGCATCAGAATCAAAGAGAACAGATACAAAACGTGTGTGTCGAATATCGCTACAGTAACCGGGATCACCGGGGAAGGGAGATAAAAAAAACAAAAGGAAACAGGAGTACCAGTAACATGGTATCGGTCGCAGCGGTGTGTCCAGGCTTTCCAACTTGTGCAATAGTATGGTAAGCATCCAATTCCAATCTACGGAGTAGCGGTCCGCTAAGGTAACTATCATAGTATGACGTCGACCGCTCTAAGGCGACTGGAGTTTGAGGGAACAATCACGGCTGCATGTGGGCTGAGATACTCGCAGGATGCCCGGACCTAGACAGGAGCACGAGCAGGGTCCTCAACCAAAGCCGTTGGCTCAAAAGCCTGTCCGCAAGGCAGCGGGAAGGTGGAAATTTAGTTCTACAGAAATGGACGCTATCTCATTTCAAACTCCCAACCTGGAGAACCAGCCGACTGCGTTCGTCTGACCTCTAACCACTGACCAATCTGGTGGGAGTAGCTCTCAAGAGAAGCGAGGGCACAACTCAGTATAGCTCGATGGGCCGAAGAAGTATGCCAACCGTCGGCCACGTTAAGGTCCAGTTTCGTTGCGACGGAATAATCAAGTCAGGGTCTATGGTTGTTTAGTAGGATGCCTTTCCGACAACAAATGACGGTCGTCAGGGCCGCCCAATTTCCCCACTTTGTCCGACTGCACTCCATCATCGAGTGTTCCCTTGCGGAATTTCACGGTCCAGGCTTTGAGATGCTTCCTGGTGAAAAGCTAGTTGATCTTTATTATACGGACAATATTGCCTTGCTGTTTAACGATGTTGAGCAGCCCAGTCAACCTTGAATAACCCCGTCCTAGAGTGATCCCATCATTTGGCATGAGCCTCGCACCTTCAAAGTGCAGTGTTGTTGCAGGATCACCAGTTACTTGATGACCCCTTGACCCTTGATGGCAAGAAACTCGAAGTAGTTGATCAATCCACTTACTTTAGCAACTGCATCAGCAACAATGTGCGCATATGTACTGAGGTCAGCTTACGTGTCGCAAAAGTCAAAAGTACCTTTTAGAAGCTGCGACATCATGGTGTTCAGAAATGAGTTTCCCTCGGTCTATAAGGCCAAAGCTAGGGCTGTTCTATTCCGTGGCATTGAGGATCGACCCCTTTGAGTCTTTGATTATAGCTGTCTGCGAGGCATTGTTGGAGTCAGATGACACTAGAGCGTCCGCAACGATGATGTGCCTAGGCGAGTACTAGACAGTGATAACCAGTCTAGTTGCTTAGAACAGCAGATATCAGTGAATAAGTTGTGTTGGCTTGGGCAAGTCTACGTACGTTACCGATAACCGAGGAGGGCCTTGTTTTGTCTGCCAAATGTAGGATGGCGCAAGGCCCGAGGTGGGCAAAAGTTGACTTGGCGGCAAGAAATTAAGTCACTGATGACCAAACTCGATGCCGTTTTCCTATGTCGCCTTCCACGCCAGAGTCCACATGACCCGCCTTGTGCTTGGCTTGTGACATCACAGAGCATGGCTCGCAGTCGGCACCAGTGGCGCGTCCGCTGTCCTCTCCTAGTCGGACTGCCTGTTTACAGTGTGTTTGGTGCTGAATTATCTGCAGGGTAATGAATGATTATAACGCGGGGCAGTGAAAGCCGCAAGGAAGCTGTTTCGTTGATGCCGCCTTATATTTGCACGATAGCCAGCTGTTTGTGACGGTACGTTTTTAGCACGAGGTATAGGCGACTTGACCATGAATGTCTGCTTAAAGCATTTAGGTTTTCTGGTAAGTCCCCCTTCCCTTCCACTTATAATTCTTCCTTCCATAGGTCACAGTGGTTGCACCACAGCGAAGCATCAGTTCAAAAGGCTAATGTAATGCTTTTGGTGATGGTGATGAGACGACTGGATGCCTCCTTTTGAGAAAGACGAAACGGGATAGACGAAGGATGTGTTGTGTCAATATATGGTTTTAAAAAGTTTATTGGAAGGGGGCGTCCATGATTGATAGGGAAGATTAAAAGGCAATCGACTGGCCTGAAGTGCGTATAGACTGTCCACTGCAAGTGACAATGCGTTACTGCCATGGTGAATGGAAATGAGGAAGCGAAAAGAAGTTCCAGTAATGTGGCGTCATACAATAAGCATGAGAAAAGTGGGGAGTCGAAGTGCAAAAAAGCCTAACGATAATCTATCCTAAAGGTAGACGCACGGTTAAAGCAAAGTGTAGCCACCAAGTTGCGAGCGCCGAGTATATTTTGGACTTCAGTGCCCAAGCTAACGCCTACCTCTATAGCAGCTAAAACATAGACTTATTTTTAAAACTCAGAACCGTGTCAGAACCGGTGCAGCTACGATAAAGTCTGATGCGGCAAATGTTGGTGCATGTGACGACGACCACGCTCAGTGGTTCGTATGGTGTCTAGCAGACCCAGAGAGCAAATATGATCGAGTACCTTGCAGATGAAATTGCACCGGCAGATACGGAAGGAGGACACTTACGCCTCGAATTGCAATCATGTTTCTGGTCTCTACCGTATACGCTGCGTACACGGTACGCAGCCACGGTACGGCCACACTTGTGGTCTATTGATGATTCCAAGCGTGTAGGACTGACAGACAGTACCAGCTACCTTGAAGCCAATTGGCTAATCACTTACTCGTTTAACTAGTGTCAAGGAATACGAAAAGTGCAGAAAACCCAGGGCCCTCTGTGCTGTGTGGAAAAACCGCAATTTGCAGGGGTATCGAAGGTAAAACTGGACGGAAAAGTCGACGTAGTAAACAGCGTCGATGATGTACCTGGGTGACAGAACTATAAGTAGAGCTTCAGGCATGCTTTTTCTACCCCTAAATTGTTAAAGATTGCCACAAAATGGGAAATATTTCAGATAACAAAAAATGTCGAAGCATTCGTGAACGTGACAGGATTGGGACGCATGCTTAAATAAAACTGGTGGCTTTTCGAAACGCGGAATTCCCAGCATCACCAGCAAAGTGA
Source organism: Dicrocoelium dendriticum (assembly GCA_944474145.2). Taxonomy (NCBI): domain Eukaryota; kingdom Metazoa; phylum Platyhelminthes; class Trematoda; order Plagiorchiida; family Dicrocoeliidae; genus Dicrocoelium; species Dicrocoelium dendriticum. The sequence continues at coordinate 46,093,051 of OX104064.1, read as the reverse complement.
GATGAGTCATAGAGTGGACCAATTTTCTTATTATTAGCAGCAGTGATGTGCAGTTCAGTTGGACAAGTAAAATCCGGACATCGAAGAGCGGTGGATCCAGCTGTCGCAATTCACTTTGCCGGAATAATAAACAACAACGGTAGGAAAATGAGGTTGAATACAAATAGGATACAGAGAAAAGTACGCAAAACTAATCGAGATAGAATGTGGGTTGACAGCTATATGCAAGAAACCGAATGTCACTGAATGCGCGATGTCCGAGATGGAGCCCATAACCACTGGTGTGGATCATCCCGGGGCCCCGATCCACATGAAACATGGAAACAGAAAGCGCCGGATGGATTTATTGCGTGCACATTATCATCACGACGTGGGGCGAAGCAGTTGAGAGTTCGTTTCACTTCGATGTTCCCACTGCAACTGTCTAACTAAATCGGAAGGAATGTGCCCGCCAGCATGGAAACGAAGGGGAGAGAGTGAAGCTGCTACCACTCGATGGAGTTATGCAGAAGAGTAGGCATGGAACAGATACCACAAGTCAATCGTAACTGCGTAACACATTTCGAACAAAGAAACCACACGACATCAGAAAAGATGTGCCTATGCTCACGGAAAGCATTTAGTCAAAGGCACCAAGGAAGAACGAAACCTGGTGAAATCGATAATGCCCATAGTCACTCACCATGATGTGGACGGTGTCCATCCATCGGACTTCGTTGTTTGCTTTTTTAAGATCCTCGACACCCTCTTTCAGAGTTTCGTGAACTAGTGCGCGTACCTGTAATGATGAGACAACGGACGGATGGTGAACGTACGAATACGGAAGGGGCAGCAGTAGATGCATTCGCTGAGCCCCGGGATGAATTCCCAACAGTAATAGTAGGCATACAACTTTCTTCAGATTCAGTGAAAAATAGTGGATTGTTTATACGGTGAAATCGAAATATGTAGGGAGCAAATCGGTGTTAGTATATCTTAGAGTGATAATCGGATAGATGGACCATGGTGCGGTGCGAAGCTGTCTCAGTGGAATGATCTGCTCGGAACACTTCGTAGATGTCTCCGATATGCGTAGCAATACGATCGATGCTTCGTATCGATTAAAGAGGCAATGGTTAATTGAACGAAAATCAATGCCTCGGTACGTCGAGACTTCGTCCCGTGAATGAGACTTGCCGGTCTAAGAAGATACCGAATGAAACGGTACCCAGACTTAATCGTGAATGATCCACCATAGGTGGTGAGCAAGGTATAACGGTGGGTAGTGGAAAGCAAACCCGATTTCCGTTTAGAGAACCTCTCTACTTGAAGACAGCGAGCAAGATCGAAACCGGTCGAGGAATGCAGAATTAAGAGTGGGTAACACCGAAGTTTATTTAAAAGGTAAACCGCTATCAAAGTGAATGATTAGATAGATAGTGTACAAGAAACAACAGCGCGTCATAACACGAAGCCTAAAAGCAATACAACCCTAATACGACGGCACAGTTAGCAAGAGCACGAGTCCGACATCCACACACTTCCAGTTAAAAGAAACGTTGATTTACCATCACCTTAACTTAGACGCTACAAACAACGGCGCGTGCAGGACAGCATTGCCGATATGGAGAATAATACGTCTATACGCTGTCATACCATGCTGCTTTCGGGAAAACAAGCGGACAGAAATAAGTATTACGTAGATAGGAATGTGGAGTAGTGAAATACAGTCTCAAAAGAATCCCATGAATGAAAAAACCATCGATCGGCCGGTGGCTTAAAGGATTGGGCGCTTGTCTTGTAATCCGGAGGTCGCCGGTGCGAATGCGCCGTAGGTGGGGGCAAGCCTAGCGATATACGCAACCCACGCGAAACAGATGGTGGTCGCGTGGCAGCGAAGCGTCGGTACAGTGTGCCGACCTACTGCTGATACCTAGCACTATGTGAAGGAATCGCCAAAACGCAAGGAGCTGACCAATATCATCCAAGTAAGATTAAAGACAGCAATGCGAATAGGCGGAAGAAATCAGACGGAACTTTTCACCAACATGTTTTCAATCCAAGTCCGACGTCAGGAAAAGAAAAAGGGTATCTTAACACAGCAGTGAAAGTAGCTTTGAAGCCGTAAGGACAGTACGGGGCCACATACCACGATGCGAACCCATTCCGGCGCGGCCAAGAGAGTCGCAAGATGAGACAAACGAATTACTGGATGGAAGCAGCAAGAAAATATCTCTGTGTATCTGCATCTAAAATCATTCAGCTAAGGTGATCAATTGTGTTGGCGATTTTTCCGGATATTTCATATTGGCAGTGTTTTTCAAGGGATTTTTGAATTCCGACACCACTTTGCTTCGACTACGTGCGGCGGCGCTGTTCCAGTTATTCACCACTTTCCATTCGAAGCAGAGTTAGTGGGCGACACGCTTCAGATCCGGTACAACAAGCTTGTACTGGTGTCCTCGCGTGCCGCTTGGTGCGCGCATATGGAGTAGAGGCCTCAACATGAGGTAGTCACCAAGATGTAATGTCCGGTGCGTCATGAAGTTAAGCCGCACTCGAGGATAAGTCAGGGTGTAAAATTCTAGCCTCTTGCACCAGCTTGCGTATGGCACGCCGCGCAAAGTGGGGATGAGTCTGGTGGCCACCCAAGCAGGTAACTAACCTCTTTCACGAAATGTATTCAGAAAGATAACATCGTAAATAATCTTGAATGAGGTCACAATAGTTAACTGGATGCTCAAGTAGACAATAAATGAGTCACAGACAAGAAGTACAGCAGAAAGAATGAGAAAATGGTAGTGAATCGGTTAGGTAGACCGTAGTGACAAAGCAATTCTTCGCTGGACTAGGTAAATATGCGGAAGAAAATGCGAAGCTAAGCACGCGTGCAAGCAGGGTCGAGAATTCCGCGCATAGCCTTCTCAGCAGCAGGGAAGGAGGAATACGTTTGAAGAAACGCATTCCAAAGTTTGTAGTGCTCAACGCATCCCGCCCCTCCGCTCCACTACAAAATAGCACACTGATGATGTCACCTCGGCAGCAGAACTGCCGAGCTAAGCGAACACTCTGACCACCAACTGAACAATCTGAGCTACCAACATTTGCTTTCATGTCACGAGCGATTATTGTATTTTAAACCACGGTTCGTTTTGAGGTAAATCGCGCTATTATAATGATAGGCTCCTGTGGCTTAATGGTAAAGGCGTTTGACAGAAACTATATCACGAGTTCCAGTTCCAACTGCCTGAGACGCCCACTGGTTGGCGAGTGCAGTGATCTGAGAGTGGATATAACACGAGTCACCACAGCGCAGGACCATTTCGATTGCTCAAGATAGGGATGAAGTTGTAGTAATTAGAAAGACCAACGAATGCACAAGTCTCAGAAAACAGCACAGCGAAGAATGGGAAGACCGTAGATCATGAGCTCCATGCTGAGCACATGAACTAAGAAGTGGCACATGCCGCATCATATGATATGCCAAGTGCTAGATCGATTTGACCTGTGAGTAATTAGCCCAGCAAAGCCCACTGGTCACTCATTGTTACAAAATAGGCAGTAGTGCGTGTATGGTCACGTGATTGTATCACATAGCAAGGCCGTCCAGCCCCGTGTCCTGGGCGTCAAGTAGTGGCGATAGAGGCAAGGCTCTTGTGGCGATGAGGCCGTGTTATTTGGCATCGGTGTCCGAACGAGTATGGAGTCGATGTTACGAAGTTGTAATTCATGCGACGCAGCGCCCGATACAGTGGGCATGCATGGATGCGTCGTAGTTGTACGCTGAAAATGGACGAAATCATGCGGGACTCGATACACTCACAACCAGGAATCACCAAGGGCAGATACCCATTGCTTCGATCAACACATACAGGCTAAGGTATAAATCTGCAGACAGCAAGGGACGACGCTTGGACTGATGCGCAGTGGTCGGTGAATTGCTGCAGTAGGTGGTGGCGGCTGAACAAAAGGTTGTTGACGAGGAGAGGACAAACAATAAAAGATGGCCCAAGAAATACTGCTTGTAGAAGGACTAGCTGACACGAATGACGAACTTGATATTTCCCGTTGAAGTGTGCAACCGTAGATCTCGCCCCAGTAGCAATGCACCACGTACATTTCAATTGCATCGGGGGCTAAACTACATCTTTCAACGACTAGTGACCAAAATGGGTGACTGAAAACGGAGAGAGTACCTCATAAAAACCGCTGCGAAGCACTAACACGGGTAAACTTAATTGACCAACCATGAAACAGGTGTTTCCGACCCCCTTGATTGATGTAGTGTGATATGTATCCAGACGGATCTCAGGTTATTCCCAAGATGATATCTAACAAGATGCGTGTGTTTGGTCTAAATAACGGCGTTATCATATACAATGCTATTGTGATGGTTGCGGTTGTGGCTTAATGCTTTCACCTGGCATACGATCACAGCGTGACAAGTTCGAGTAGCCAATACCACGGTCGGACAGGCCGAATGTGCCTTATCGGTGGAGTGTGACGTTTCGACTGTCAGACCAAATAATATCATGGGATGCTACGAAGCGTAACTGGGAGAACATATGCGTCTGCCTTAACTGACAAACCACTGATTTCCAAAAGGCCTCCAAGTAGGTATCAAACAAAATTCGTATTCAGGAGAACAGTTGCACAAACACCATAAACTAGTTGGAAAAAGCTGCTGCATAGATATAACTCCAGCGGAGAATCTCTGTCAACAAAGCATGAGATCAGCTTTAAAAAACAATCAATGGTGAACTAAACCAATCTGTAAGTTAAAGCGGCACGCAGTGCGCAGGAAATCTATTTTCCACGTCCCACTTTCCTATGAGATGGCCGCTGCTCTGGGTTGAGGTCAACTTAAATCGTGAAAGTGCTCATCTGGCCATTCATCGCCATGTTTGAAGGGATTTCAGAGGTGGCTTGAGAATCCCAATGTTCACGCGATCCTCGATAGATGGAAATTGTCCATAAACATGTCAGCGGGCTTTGTAGATTCTGGTTGACGCAACGTGGACGGTTCGCGCAGTGGATGCAACGAAGACTTTATGAATGGTTCACCCACTCGCCTGTGATCATGTCTAGGATCTATGCAGCATGGCCATTCAGGTCGCCGTCGACATTTCAAAAGGACTGAAGACCGCTGCTTAGCCATCGCAAAACCACCAATTATGAAAGACGGTAATAAGCAAAGACACAAGTTTTTCGCGGTGGTAAAACATTTTTCCGCGATCTAAATCGAATTTTCCGCGAAATTGCTGCCGTGCTAAAATTCCGTGTTTTCCCCGCTAAGACGAAAATGAATAGAAATTCAGGCACGTTCATCCAATAGATACATATCACATGACTCAAAACAGAGGAATTAAAATAAAGCCCAACAAGGTGCTTTGTGCTATCGTCTGAAAGGTTGTGACAGTTGACAGACACAACATTTTCGTAGGCACTAAAGCTTCGTTCAGCATCTACCGAATTCACAGATAACGGCCGGCAATGTCTGCCAGTTGTGAAGTTCTTTCATGAATCCCGCACCAGAAAGGCAGTGCGTCTTCACATTTTTCTCTATGCAGTGCTTCCACCACTTTTCGATAGATTAGCCACTCAGCTCCCAGAGCTGGGCAGCCAAACAGACCTGAAACGTCGGCATAGCTGCATGGATCCCCGGGCAAGGTGATGAGCTAGTTAGAGCCGAGCACTCTAATGACTTTTAGAAACTGCAACCTAGCCTCGGATGTCAGAAACCCCTGGGTATTTTGGCTGCTTGGAAGAAGCAGGGTTGTATGTCAGTATCAACATTGCAAGGTGCATCAAAGGTCAGTCCGTCTGCCTGCAAATGATGCAGCCAGTTTTTCTCAGCGGCAGTTTTCAGCGAAAAGGATAGATCGGAGAAGTCGTTATAAACGTTTGGGGTTACGTGAGATTGTGAGTCGGCAGTTTTCAAGTGACGGATGATGTTCTTGCTAACGGTCGCAATGCAACACAGTTGCCACTTCAAAGATTTCCGTGTTGTTTCGTTGGTTAGAATATCCACCAGTTCACAAACACCAGCTGAGTCTCCAAACTCATGTTGTACAGCTTGCAACATGGTTGTGTAATGGAAATATTTGCAGTGATTTGTGACAGCTTCCAGTCAGGAGCTCCAGCGGATGACGACCGGTGCATTTGGGCCGGTACTCAATGTATACGCCTCTTTCCTCACGAAAGAAGGAAAGCACTTTTCAGTTTCGCAACGAATCCGGCAGCTTACAGGGAGAGAATATGCGAAGGGTCTATCCAGTCAAATTGATGCAATAGGTAGCACATTTAATGTGCTTTTCCTTGATATATTGCGATGCTGCGGTTGATGGTTCCACCCTGTTTGCGTTGTTTTAGCTCTGCTTCCAACGTGTGTAGTTGTTGGCTACTCCGGCATGTTGTCTTTATGTGGTCTTGCGTGAATTGGGCTTGAATACATTTTGTCTGTTTGATGCGTGCTTCTGACCATACTTGTTGGGATGGTTGTGTAAGGGAATGTTTGGTTAATATCTGTTGCAGTGTGGATGGGATTAGGGCGTTGCGCTTTGTGTCTTATGAGTGATGTATTTCTTCGCCCATGTATGGAAGGATCCAGGTGGGCGTAGAATGACGAGCATCCTATCACAGCGCTGTGTGGTGTATCCCTCAGGTGGGTTGGACGGCTGCAAGTGTTGTGTATGCTTTTCGTTGATATATTGCGATGCTGCGGCTGGTGCTTCCCAGCCTGTGTGCGATGTTTTAGCTGTGCTTCAAATGTGTGTTGTCGTTGGTTACTCCGGCTTGATAACTTTATGGTGTCTTGTGTAAATTGTGCTTGAATACTTTTGTCTGTTTGATGCGTGCTTCTGACCCTACATGTTTGACTGTTTGTGAAAGTGAATGGCGCAACGAGACTGGACCTTAACGTGCCGGACGGTTTGCGTACCTCACTGACCCATTGAGCTATACTGGGTGGTACTTTCGGAGCCTCTTGAGATTTACTACTGCCAGGTGGGTACACCCTCATTCTCGGCCCCCACTGTTGGGTTTAGAAAGGAGGGTGTGTAAGTATATAAAACTCTACTGTCACTCCCCTCCTTTCGGCAGCTCTTTTGCCAAGCCCTCATAGTAACCTACTTCTTTCTCTTTCGTCTGGCGCCGCAAGTCCCCGCCCCTAAACAACATGCACTTTCGTCAAACTTTTACTTAACACTTCCATGCCGGTCACGCTGATATAGGTTGGCTTATCGATGTAACGCGGACGCTAAGGCAAACATTCATGGTGGGGGCTTCCTTTTTCCTTTTCAATTTTTCCTTTATCCACCCGGCCCCCATTTTACCTTTCTCCTAATTCCACTTAAATTACAAACCCAAATTTCACTTGAATAAAACTATCGGAGCCACTCGCCACTAACCCAACCGAAGGCCATTGCTTAATGCTCCCTAATAGGGCCACTTACCCCTTTCAACGGACGTTTAACGTTTGGGCAAACGGCCTCCTGGGAAAACATGGAACGAATGGCGAATGGTCGTTCCAAACAAGGCAAGACCCGAATTGGTTTTTGAATCTACTGCCCCCCGTTAGCTACTCTTTTTAGTTCGGGTGCGGTGCCTCGTTAAGCACTACCGGGCCAGGGGTGGCGTTATACCACTCCCAGCCGAAGCAACGGTGGTTGTTTGTTTCGGTTAATAAACATTTTTGTCTCCGTTTGAATACTATATTGGGTGGTTTTATGATTATACAAACGTTTTAGCTTTTTATTTTCTATTTATTCCACATATATAAATATATATGCATATTTTACACAAAATGAAGCGCTATCGCAGTGCTGCTAGTTCAGATATTTAAGTACTTGCAGGGGAATTGAAAGCCCAAGTAGGGGCTCTGAGCTTTTCAAAAGCTCAGCTGGGTGGTATTTATGGGCTTACTTCCAACGGAATGACAACCGGGAACGTCTGGTTCAACCTTGGGGGGAGCACCAATTGTTTCTTAGTTGGAACGCTTTTAGAACACGTTGGCCCCCAAATTCCAATTTGCGTCCTCCCTTTGCTGGCCAGCGATGGACCCAAATTGACCACATAACTATAAGTTACAGGTGGCGTAGTTCCATCATGAATTGCCGCTCGTACTGGAATACCTGCGTCGACTCTGATCATGAATTGGTACGCTGTCGTTTCTCCATGAACTTTACCGGGAGGCGCACCAAGCGTCCCCTCCAATTGGCAACTGAAAAAATGTCTCAGCCCTTGGTCAGGCAAACCTATCAAGACACACTGCATACCGAATTGTCTTGTTCTAATGACAATGAACTTCAGTGGAATAGGACCTCGGCCGCCATGCACGACGCAGGAGCATCTGCTTGTGGCACTATCAATTGTCACCACATCAGTCCCTGGATATCCGAGTGGTCAGTGAACCTGTTGGAATCTAGAAGAAACGTCTCGGTTGGCTCGGCGCACAATGTGAGCAGATGGGCTACTACGCGCGAACTAAAACGCTTACGTGCTGACAAGGAAGCATGGTGGACCCGTAGGGCTCAAGAAATGGAGGAAGCAGCAGCAGTAGGCAATTACTGCAAGCTCTTCCAGCTGAACTGCAACACTAGTCCCAGTAAAACAAGGCGTCAGTGAGACAATCAGAGACAGCGCAGATGCACTGTTACAAAATGAGGAGCGGCGGATGGCTCGTTGGGCGGAACACTTTCAAGATCAGTTCAGCTGGCCCCCTGCTCCCGGACCTCTTCCTACTCAGGTGATACAGGAGGAGCCATGGACCGTTAGTTTAGAGCCTCCGTCGGAGACCGAGGTCCAAAACGCGATCACAGCCCTCAATCGTTTTCGTGTCGCTGGCCCGGATTCCCTCCCACCTGCACTATTTAAGGATGGAGGTGAGGTCCACTACAAAGCACTGACCTCCCTATTTGAACGTATCTGGAAGGAAGAGAATGTTCCGACTAATTGAAGCGAATCGATTATAGCGGCAATATACAAGAAAGGCAGTCGCATAGACTGTACTAACCACAGGGGTAGTGACAAAATTACTGGCCTCGATTCTCGTTCATCGCCTCGCTGTGGAACGGGAATCTCGGATTAGGGAAGAGCAGGCCGGTTTCCGCCCAAGACGTGGCTGTATAGACCATATATTCACTTTGCGGCAGGTGCTAGAGCAGCGCCACGCGTACCGCAGACCGACAATAGCTGTGTTCCTTGATTTCAAGAGTGCGTTCGATTCAGTCGATCGATCGATTCTTTCGAAATACTCACGCGGTATGGTTTTCCTACTAAATATGTGAACATCCTTCATGCTCTATACTCGAACACTACAGGCCGCGTCATGGTTTACGGTGTCCTATCGCATAGCTTTCCGACCACAAGTGGCGTTCGTCAGGGTTGTCCCATTTCCCCATTTTTGTTCAATTTCGTCGTGGATTCTATCATGGAGTGTTCCCTTACGGAATCTCACGATGTAGGCGTTGAAGTACTGCCTGGTGAAAGGTTAGTTGATCTAGATTATGCTGACGATATTGTCTTGCTTTTCGACGAGGTTGCAGCGGCACAATCAACCCTGAATAACCTGTCTGGAGTGGTCCCATTATTTGGTATGCGCATTGCACATTCAAAATGCAAAGTGTTGCTGCAGTACCACCAGCCACTTGATGACCCCTTGATGCTTGCTAACGAGGAACTCGAGGTGGTTGATCATTTCACTTATCTTGGCAGCTGCATCAGCAATGATGGGCGCATAGAAACTGATGTCATCTCACACATTGCAAAGGCCAGAACTGTCTTCTTGAATCTGCAGCAACTTTGGCGACAGAAGGGAGTTTCCCTCGGTTTGAAAGGCCGGGTATACAAAGCCACAGTGAGAGCCGTTCTGTTCTATGGGAGTGAGACTTGGCCCCTTCGGTCTGAAAATCTGAGGCGCCTTCAAGTCTTTAATCACTGTTGTCTGCGAGGCATTGCTGGTGTCGGATGGTACCAGCGTGTCCGCAACGATGATGTGCGTAGGCGAGTATTAGGAAGTGATATGCTAGCTCCCTAGAACAACACATCATTGAATAAGTTGCGTTGGCCCGGACACGTGCTACGTATGCCTGGTCACCGCTTACCTAGGAGGACTTGGTTTAGTCTACCAGGTGAGTTAGCTGCGGTGTAATGGCTGATTATGACGCGGGGCAGTAAAAGCCGCAAGGAAGCTGTCTCGCTGATGCCGCCGTATCTTTGCACGATAGCCAGCTGTGTGTGAGGGCATGTTGTCTACACAAGGTGTAGGCGCCTTAACCCTGAATGCTTGCTTTGGGCATTAAGGTTTTCAGGTAAGTCCCCCTTCTCTCCCTCTTATTATTCTTTATTTCATAGGTCATCACGATTGTATGGCAGCGAAGCATCAGTCCAAATGGCTGATGTACTGCTGTTGTTATTCATGATGACATCTAAGGTGAACTGAATCTTCACAAACAAGTTTAGTGATATATCGGTGGCATGCTGTCATATATCTTGTGCCATCGGACACGAAAGCCATCACATAACTGAAGTCAATACCCATCATCGTCAAGCTACGCCGAATGGCTCCTACAACTGTGGCAGAATCGACTTTTTAAGTTGACCGTTTCGATGAGGTACGCTGGCAGACTGTCTTGGCTGGACATCAATGGTGAGCATAAGAGGATGTGAAGTTCCGACTTCCTGCGATCATCAGTTGTTTCGTCCAATGTGACGCTGAGAAGGGTACCACGTAACATTTTTTAATATCTGTTCGTGTTTCCCATGTAGTTGGTGAGTTTTCAGACGTAAAGCGTTAGATACAGCAATGCTCCCACCATTTCGTACGTGTCTGTGAAGAAATCCCCTCAACTTGAGGTTGTCGGCCTTCTCTAGAGAAATATTCGCAGATATCGTAACAGTATAAAGTCAGATACCGCTGTCGTGGGCTTCCCGGGCAGCGTTTACAAGGGCGATGGAGCTAACGATGCTTACTAGTCGAGCTTTCTTCGGATATGATTGCTCCTTAGCAACAAGTTTAGCTGCTTGCTCCTTCTTACGATATTTCTGCCGAAGATGCTTCCGACTGCGAAGATGGTCAACCAAGGTTGGTCTTCGAGATGGATCCAGTCAGTTCACACAAAGAACAAAACAGTAATTTCTTATCCGCGTTATCCACATAGTATACTGCAGGAAACTCCGTCAGTCCATGGCAGTATTTCCCCTTAAATGCTGCTTCATTTTCTGTGATAACATCTGCAAAAGTTAAGAACTGTTGATTATATGGATTATAACAAAAGCGAATTCAAAGTAGCTTCCTTTATGAATTTCTTTTTTCTGCGATTCAGCGTATTTTTTGCCTTTTTTGCGATTTTTCAGCGCTTTCGCGGAATCGCGGAAAACTTTCATCTTTAATAGCAAAAATTGTAGGGTTTCTGAGTGCTCGCCGTGTCTTGGGTTGCGACACGCAATATTAATTGTGGCTTAGGCTGACTTGGAAATCAGCCTGTGGCATTCCGATCACTGGTAATAAATAAGAAAAGTGGAGACTGGTGTATGACTTAACTATTCTGAGGAAACGATCTGAATTGGGACACCTACAACTTGTCACTGCCGTAGAGTTGCGAACAGCTGGTCATAGTGTGAAGATGAGGCAGCATCGATGAGATAACTTCCTTGCGGCCTCCATTGCTTTGAATCATAAGCAAACCACATAACGCAGCCCCAAACATGTTAGCACAAGCAGTCCGGAGTGCAAATACTGAATGAACATGTGCATATGAAGAATGTATCGTAGCGCGCTGCAGGTTGTACTGCTGATCCATAGTGAGCCGTCTTGTATCACATGAAAGTTCCAAGATTAATGAACGAAGGCTGAAAAGCATAGTAGTATGCTGATCAACGCTCTCCCGAGACAAAGTCCGCGCGCGTTTGATGTGAAGAAGAGGAGAAACCTGTCGTTAAACTACATCGGTTCCAATTCATTCGATAAGGCATCAGCAGTACGCCGCAACGACGCTATGCTGCCACGCGACCACCACTAGTCGCGCGATGGCTAAGTATACCGCGAAGTTGCCCGCGGCTACACAGATTCGCACGGGTGGCCACCGGATTACAAAGCAAGCGCGTAATCCGTGACATTGATTGTCGTGTTTTCCATAGTCACCTCGGGATATTTGTTTCGAGCCGTGAGTAAGGGTTGCGATGCCAGGGTTTCGTGGCTAGTGGCCACAGATGAAATTCCAAGTTTCGTGACACGTTAGAAATCAAGAAGTAAACTGCATCAAATTGTAGATAAATCTTCCAGCTGTTTGTCCATGGAGGGCAAATATATGCGCCATTGCGGATGAGGCCAGGATATCTTGCATGGGAATATTACAATACATCCCGCGATAAGGCTTTCGAAATGACAGATCGTTCCGAAAACAGGATGCAGTCGTAACTCGTGGAGACTGAATGTTCCCTTTGGTAGCACTGTGATCGTTCAGCTGAGAGCACGTGCTGAAGCACGTAGAGTTGCAGTGCGCACAGTAGCAGTGGAGATAACTAGCTAGCCATGCAACACATGGCTTATGAAGAAGAGGCAGACGTCAAGCCGAACATTAGCAGGGTGGTAGGACAGTCTCATATGGCTCTAAAGATGGATTTTTAGAGCCAGATCTGGCTGCTTGATCCATGAGAAACGTCGGTTGGTGGCTAGTTACCGAATCATGGACCTACATAGTAATAGATGGTTGCTTGTGCTAACCGGTGTATGGATGTTTGGCCAAAGACTGCTGCATACACCAAGAGATTGAAGTGGCAGCAATGCAACATCCGGCATAGTCCCTTCATTGCAAAGGCGATAGTGCCTCCTCAATTTGGCAATGTTCTTTTAGATCCCTGACAGCGTCTGGAAGGTGTGATCGGTTACGTTTGAGATACGTTAGAACACGCCTGGGATATCACTAAATGGAATCCATAACTTGATGCGAATAATGCAAGGATATCTTTTCCAAAAGAGGTAGAAAGGTGCCGGTGGTAGATTGAAGGACAGTAATGGATGGGCTCTTTGTATGCCTTCCGGTGTCCGATTCCAGGACTGGTTTCTGACCATTAGCGGATTCAAGTGGCGCAAAGACGGTGAATTGGAGGCAAAAATTCACTGCAGTTGCATTCGATAGTACGAAATCATTGTGGAAATTTTGCGCCTGAAGATAGAGGCACTCGCTTTGTGGCCACTGCCTTCGACAACCGACTGGAGCAACGATAAAACCGAGATTTTTGTCAACCGGGGTGGAGAAAACGCAAGTATTCTCATGAAGCTGGAAACATCACGCGTAAACACGACTGTATCAGTGTCTCATCCAAAAGCTTTTCCAGTGGGGCGGCCAATTAAGATAATAGCGTCCAGTTACGCAGTGGTTCCAGTAAGGCCCGTTAGCATTACGTCAAACAGCTGTTGGAGGATAGCCGGGACCGTTTCCAGGCTGGGAGCCTTATGGCTGTAGGGGAACAGTCCACGGTCAATGTATACTGCCAGTCCTCCGGGCTTTCGAAAACATTTACCTGGAGACGTGCGTAGGAAATATAGAGCTAGGTAAAATAGGTATAACCGTTGAGTTTTGCAAAAATGACTTTGGACAACGGAAGCTGATAGTGGTGGCTGTCGATCGTAGTCTTCAAACCAGTCTAAAAATCAATGGACAAACGCCTCACCAGGCATTTCTAACTCCACGAAAATGAGCACGCCAGGTAAAGTAATTCACCACGATGACGTCAATTCGATCTAATCGGTCAGGTTCTGAGTGAACTGAATGCGTGGCCGCACATAACACCAGTACTCGGGCATGTAAACTGGCTTTGCTGCTGTGCGCATACGAAGTGATGTTTTGAAGTTTGTGTAGCGATCTGAATCAAGGGTTGCTATGACAATCGTGTCATGTAGTTGACTGGTTTCGATGCAGTTGAAGACGAGCCGGGCTACATCGTAGTCAAATGTCAATCATTCAGATCTGCGGCCGTTACCTATAGCTTAATGACAACAAGCTGCTGGCATCCGGAAGTCATAGGGTCGGAACCCAGCAGAGATCTGAAGAAGTCGCACCACTAATGAGACACAGAAGGTCGAAACAGTACTGTCTTGAGCTCTTCCAGACGTGCCAAAGCCTGTTAACTGAGAGTGGACTGATGGATTCCCTCTGAATTATGCCAAAAATCTTCACTACTCATTAGTAAAATAAATTGACCAGGAATGGGTTGCATCTTATCACAGCCCGCGAAGTCGATGTCTGGATTGGTTGCCGTATGTAAGAAGCTACATGAGCCAGCCCCGCTTCCTGCTTATGGGTGATTTTAACTTCTCTCCAATACTGTGGCCTGAGGCCCAACTTCTCCACGGGTACTGTGAAAGCGAGGCGCAATTTGCGGAGATGATGTTTGAGACTGGGGCAGCACAACACGTCTGCCAACTGACGCGCATTACACCGCATTCCGATGCATCGTGCTTGGACCTACTAGTAACTAGTTACGAGCAACGTGCATATGATATGCAGATGCTGGAGCTTCTGGCAGCTTCAGGTCTTAGCCAGCCTAAAACTGCCACTGCTCTATTCGCGTCCGGATCGCGATGATCTCAATCGAATCGCCAGTGAAGTGGACTGGTCGCTACCGCAGGATTCATCTGTTGTAGCCTGTTGGTCTGTTATAAAAGAGGGTGTACAATCGTTGTGCGCTCGTTTCATACCCGTCAAATATAGGACAGCTGGACCAGTGAAACCACATTGGTTCAGCAAAGAGTATGGCCAATTAGATCGACAAGGACGCGTATTATGGAATACATTACTCGTGTTTGGCTCTATCGATGATTATGAGGCCTACAAGAGGCAGCGGGATCTATGCAACAGCGCAAAAGCACGAAAGCGCCGACAGTTCGAAGAGGAGCTTGCAACCTCAGCGAAAACGGCTCCCAAGAAGACTTGTGCTTATGTGAAGCGAAGCCTAAGGCCATCAGGTGACCTAGCAGTGTTAGAAGGCTCTGATGGACAGGATCTGACTTCCAGCGCTGAACGCAAGTCTGCATTGGCAGCGCACTTCGCTTCCGTATTTACAGGTGGGCATGCGCGTATGCTGAACTCGACGTGCAAAGCTCCGAGTGAAGTCGAGTGTCTGGATTGCAATGTAGAAGATGTCCGCAGTCTACTCGCCAGTCTTGTAGGTACGAATTCCGTCGGACCCGACGGCCTCCATGCGGTAATTCTAAAGTCCCTATCGGACATCATCTGGTCTGCTGGGACTGATTCGTTCAACAGATCGTTGTGTGAAGGTGCGTTGCCTAGCGACTGGAAATGCTCGGTAGTGAAGTCGATCCCGAATGACGGTGACGCGACTAAAGTGGACAATTATCGACCGATTTGTCTGACCTATATTTTGGTGAAAGTGCTTGAGAACATGGGGAAAAGGGACTTCTCCAGTTATTAGCATCGAAAGACCTAACACCCGCACAGCACAGTTGCATGAAGGGCGGCTCCTGCATCACCAACCTGCTGTTGACGCGGCAAGGATGGTTGCAGGCGTTGAACCGGGGGAAATCAGTAGATGTTATCTACGTTGATTTAAGTAAAACTTCCGATAAAGTGAACCATGAGGTCCTACTCCACAAGCTGAGTATGTGTGGTGTTGGTGACGAACTACACCAGTAGATCAGTGACTTCCTCAATTGGAGAAAATGGCAGGTACAGGTGGATAACCACCTAAGGGAATGGTGCCCGTCTACTAGCGGCGTACCCCCAAAACACAGTAGTGGGGCCCATTTTGTTCCTGATCTACATCAAGGAAATACCACAGCTTCTTCGGTCGCCCTGCGCATGGTTTGCAGACGAGCTGAAGGTTTGGAGGGTTTTTGATTCTCCCAACGACTGTGATGTCCTTCAGCAGGACCCCGACCGCCTGTCTCTGTGGTCTGCAGAGGTTGAGGTGCCGCTCAACCCGGTCAAGTCGTCATTTACGAGTCGGAGGAAGGATGGTAATGGGCGCATGTATACCATTGCCGGCCAACCGCTGTATTCTACGAGGTTCGTAAAGGACCTAGGTGTACTCTTACGCTATGATCTGAAGTCCGTCGACAATACGAACAGACTGTACAGAAACGGACTACATCTGCTTTGGGCACTTACACGTAGCTTTGCACTTGTTCTGAAGAGATTGCCACTCGTAAATTCTCTTCCATGATAAGACCGGTGTTTGAGTACGGCTCACCTGCCTATTATCCGATCACAACAGGTGAGATGCAGAGACTGGAACGGGTCCAGCATGTAGCTAGTCGGCTCATCCCCAGTTTACGGGGTAGGTCGTACGAGTACCGATGTAGGACACTATGGCTTTATACCGTCATATCGTCGGCATCGAGTTGATCGCATAATGACGCACCGGATATTGCACCTGGGCCACTTCCTCATGCTGAAGTCGCTGCTGCATGTTCGCGCACCAAACAGCACATGCGGACACTAGTACAAACTAGTGGTACCGGATTTGAAGCGTATCGCTCACCCTCTATGTTTCGGGCGGTGAAATATTGGAACAAGTTGCCTGAGACAACAGTCGAGGCGAAATCAGTGTCGGAAGTTAAGAGATTCCTCGAAGCCAAGTTTGCGGATTACAGTTATAGGGAGCGTATCCCACCCGGATAAGATGTAGTGCAGCTGTAATATGCTGCCACCGCGCAGGATCGGCGATGTGATTCCATGCAGGTGCCGATCTAACTACGACGGAGCAACACAGATTTATATCTTCTTACTTAGCAAGTCGGGTACGAACGGACATCGAAACGTTCCAACATTTTGATCTAACCTACTCCAACAAGGTTAAGTTTGGGCCGATTTATAAAACAGCAGATTCTTGCCTCTCTAAACCGATAAATGCGATGTCACAGATTAGTACTTTAACCGGTTCTAGCATGCGACTGGACGCGCTGTGAGCCATAGTATCAACGGCCGCAATTGCTAATTTTTCGAAGTGCTTCCACTTGGCCTGGAAAATGCTGATGAGATGGGATGTGGTTGAGAATTGCAGCCTCAATCGTATACCGCTGAAATATTCTGGCTTGAAGTCAATGACAAAGAGTTCATGTTGAGGTCTTTTGGGTTCCCATCGGAACGGATCTCCCGCCTCGCGTCTGCTGGTCCAGTTTGCATGCAAAGAAATTGGATTGGCGATAAGAATCACCGCATGCAAAAATCATCCTTATGGGCTCGTTTATGTTGCTTGAAAGATAAGCAGAAGCAGACAAGATACAAATGACCACAATGTAAGCAGTTGTATCACCGGAACTTATTGCATGCATTGTTGAGGCTAGTCTGGTTTTTCAAAACCACTTATGGAGACGGAGATTTAAACGCATCTATTAGTGGATGGCTTGTAATGTTTTGGTACGTCCAATATTGAGTATGTTATGAGAGTGACCGTATTCGGCCATAGCTAATAGAAGAACCGAATGAGCACTAGCGGAGTTCGTCATTTGGAGTTCGACAGCAGATCTACCTCCGGTGCCCTGCCGTAGCACGTGTTGTAAGCGAATCGCCTTCGCTGGTAAATCATGTACTCCGCAACTCTAAAGGACGGCTGCCTCACCTTGTGTGATTTGCCAGTATCGCGCCCCGAATGAAATCCTGAAGCATATAGACAACGATATGGCTTGGTAAACCGCGAGAGGTTATAGGAACCTTATGATTAGATTGCCGTAGTTCTTTCTGGCTCCGTTTGAAACCATCGGTTCGTATACCCTAACATTATTCTGCGCGTATCAGGCAGCCACAATCAGATATCATAAATGTATTACGAGAATGGTCAGAGATTAGATGGTTGAGTCCCTCAAAAAGGAGCTAATTTATGAGGTTGTGAACTATGGTTATGGAATCCAACCGACACCGATTCCCCTCAGACAGAGAAATCGGTCAGTCAGTTTCGATTTATCGCATTGAAAACTGAGGGGGGAGTAGGGAAACTGATGGTACAGCAGCAAGTAGTTACACAAAAATGATTTAGGTATGTGCCAGAAGGATGAACCAACACGCGGACTGATTAACGAAGAAAGTTGTGCTGCCCTAATACTGTTGGACGAGTATACAATGCGGTCCAAGCAGAGCACATCGGTCACTCCTCCGTTTAGTACAATGTCTATTGTTCCCTGCTAGAACCCGTTATGAAAAGTTTAATAATGTATGAAACATGTGTTAGTAGCAAAACCAGCACAAGTGCTCGTCATCGAAATGTAATTGTTGAAACGCTTACTCTACTTGCCTAATCGCAAAAGCAAAGTGTTGTCAAAGACCTTTGTTCCACTTTCCTTACTAAAACTAAGTTGCACTACCCACGGCATGACATAGCAACAGTGCCAGTCTATTGAAAAGCGCCAATTGTACTACAATTGGCCCGTAGTACTACTACTGGACAAAATTTACGTATACAAGTTTATCGCGAAAATCACAGCTTGGAGACCTGGTTATGTAAAGAGAATAGGTGTGGTGCGGAAAGAAGCTTTCACGCTTATAGTAGGTGCAAGGAAACGTATGTCTGAGTCGCAGATGTTTGTGGCAAGGTAGAAATTCTGTGTGAACTTTAAAACAGCGTGTAATAATACAAGCCACTTAACGCTAAAAGCGGAGACAACCAAGTTTACCTCATCTCTGTAAACAAATCCCGCAGCACCAACGGCTATTTCTGCGGCGAAGATAATCAGCAACAGGGTGAAATAGAATCCGAGAAGACAGCGGCTATAGTGATAAGAACCGCAGCAACCCAATATTCCGAGGATAACGCTCAGTGCACCAATGACAGCAATGCCGATATACGTGTACGCCAATATGTTATGGTTCTCCATCCCACGAAGGCCGAAGGTGGAGAAGTAGAAGTATAGTCCCGCTGCTAAAACGGCCAGCCCGACAATCTAAAACGGCGGACAACAAGGTGCGACAACATAGAAGTCACATGCAATAAAGCAAGGCAAGTAGGGCAAAAGTGGTTAGCATAAAAAACTTTCATAGGAAAGATCAAATTAGGCTTCGGAACTATGTAGATTGATTCGCGCATCTGTGAGAAAGCACAAATGAGCATACGAGTAAATGCCAAACAAAATAAATAGTGAAGTGTAGGGGAAATCAGACAAAAGTAGCAGACAAAAGTAGTAGCTAGCGGAGCGCAACCAAAGTCAGCAAAAGCGGCATCGCATCAGTAATAGGGTGAAAAGGCTCGCAGATGAAGGCTACAAGCAAAAACGTAAAGATAATCACAAGTGCAAGCGACAGAAAAACCAGCGCAGGAAGTAAAGGCAATACACAAACATCCATGGTAAAATAGTCAAATAAATCGCCAGCTGTACGCCGTAACGGTGCTACGCTACCAATGGACCACCACCAGTCGCGCGCGGGCTGAGTATACCGCAAGGACGCCCATCCCTAAGCGGATCAGAACCAGTAACCTTATGATTGCAAACCAGGCGCGCAGACCACTCGGCCAATGGCCGATATCCATGGTAAAAGCAAATACACGCACATGGAAATCGGGTGGAGACAAAAGGTTACCAACGAGCCGGTTTCTTTGCAGTTTTCACTGCACGCGCCGTAATCACCATTACCCCAGGGATAAATCAGCACCAAACACACTTCAAACGGATAATCCGGATGGAAATGTGCAGCAATCACGCCACTGGTGTCGGCTGCGACCAAGCTAGATGTGAATCGCGTAGATGTCATCATAAAGAAACAAAGCTTTATTCTGGAAAGGTCCGAGGCACGCCTCGCTAGGAATGGTAAACAAAACCAGCCCACGACACCCAGCAATAGCGATCAGCAACTGCTAGGGTTGGCTTGCCGAACTACCTACTCGTGGTGCCAGCTGGCTGGTTGGAGATTTACCCATTCCAGCGAATGATTCGGCGGCAGTGTTCCAGGAGGTGGGTTTTCGCCTGGCAAGCGTTCTCCCTATAAAAAGCCACATATGTCCGTTTAACAACACTGCGACGTGGCAGATGTGACTCACCACTAAATAAAGTCACTGCCCCTTGCTTCACTCCAGTGGAGCATTGTATTCCAGCTGCCAGATGCTGTCATCGTGGGGAGGATTGGGCCCCTGTTTGGTACCTGACCAAACGAAAGGCGTATGAACCGAGTAATCGGTCACCGGCTCCCAATGGGCGCGATACCCTGAATTCGCCCTGCTGCCTTGCGGGTAGGCTATTGAGCCAAAGGCTCGGGGTGGCGGCCCCCTAAGACAACCCCTACTTCTGCCTAGGCAACCGGGTAGTATCTCGCCTAATGATGAAGCATGGAACTGAACCGCACTCTTCGTTCTACTGATGCTTTGTTCTCATCATACTACTGCAAACACACTTCCATCACATGCCACTCGCTTATCTACTCTTCCTCTGTATCATCCCCGTTTTTGTCTGATCAATCAATGATGAGCAGCATTAGTTACTTTGATATCACTGTTGCCGCTCCATCCTCTGACGAAAGCACACAGCGCCAAACCGGGATTGAACAGTCCCGGATTCTCCGTTCTCCGCTTCTGTAACCGAAGACACAGTTCAACTTGGCGGCATTCAATGCGCGCACCTTAAAACAGATTGGGCAGCAAGCTGGTCTCGCGCGCGCTCTATAAACTCTTGCAACTGATGTCTGTTGTTTGTCCGAAATGCGACTTCAGGATTCCAGCACAGTCTGCCCATTGTCGTCACCAATGAACCCTTATACCCTTTGCCACCTTTGACTTTCTGGAGATGTCGTGGCTACCGCTTCTGGGCAAGTTGGTGTTGGGGTCGCCCTTAGTGCCAGAGTCGAAGCCGCCCTTCTCGAATGGATTCCGATCAACAGCTGCCTTTGTGCTGTCGGGCTAATGGCTCGTGCAAGGTTAATAGACGTCGAGAAGAGAAACGTGCTCTTTTTGTAATCTCTGCCTATGCTCCCACTGACTGTAGCCCAGATACCGTCAAGGACCAATTCTATCAGAACCTTCATGATTTGCTCTTAAGGGCCCCCCAAAACGGACATCATCATTATGGCGGGGGATTTCAACTCCCGTGTTGATCGTTTGTTACCAAGCGGACACCAACTTGGAGGTCCGCATGGATACAACTTTCGCACAGACAACGGTGAAAGACTACTCAGTTTGTGTGCTGTCCACCAACTTTACCTCTCCAGCACGAAGTTTCGAATCCCTAGAAGTCACTACGCTACCTCGCACGTTCCATTATCCCCACAAAGTTGGTCACAGATTGACCACAACGCCATAAGTCATCGCTGGCGTGGCAGTATTCGGGACTACAGATCCTATTTGTCAACATGACTGGAAACTGATCATGCGCTAGTGCGTGCGTCGATTTGCATGCGTTTCGGTGGCTCGCCTAGGGCTAGACAAACTCGACTTAACTCTGAAAAACTGGGAGACCCCGCCGTGCGATTGGAATAGCAAAAGCGGCTTGGTGAGAACCTCACTTCTACGGCTCCTCGGGACGTTGATCAGCATTGGTCGCGATTGTAACAGATTATGTTTTCAGCGGGCTTATCCAGTTGCGGTCTTGTTGGGTGCACAACTAAAAGTTGGGTCTCGGCCAACTGCGCGGAACTTATTGACTATCGGCGAGCTATACCCGTCAGTGTGGAGCACACTGAGCTCGCCGTTCTATTTCCAGACAACTGAAAGTGAGTCTTCACCGTGACCGTGAATCCTGGTGGTTTAAACAGCCCAAGGAAATGGAAGTTGCTGCCTCTGCTGGTAATAGCCGCAGGTTGTTTTACTTCATCAGATCCACCGGAGGCAAAGTTCAGGCCATCAGTCAGGCTATTTGTGAGTCAGACAGTACAAAGATCACCAACCTACGCAGACGCCTGGATCGCTAGGCAGAGCACCTTGCTCTACAGTTTAATTGCCCAACACAACCTCCGGTTACACATCCACTGCAATCATATGATCCTTGGTCAGTCTGCATAGATCCTCCCACTGAAGCAGAAATACGGAGAGAAATCCAGACTCTGAAACGCCACAAAGCTCTTGGCCTTGACAGTGTTCCTCCGGCCTTATTTAAAGATAGGGGAAGTTAGTTGTCACCGAAATTCTATCACTGTTCACAAAGGTATGGAGCGACGAGAAGGTTCCTAACTCATAGGGAGAAACTGTTGTGGTTCCGATCCACAAGAAGGGCTCTCGTAGTGAATGCACCAACTACTGAGGAATCCCACTTATCTCTGTCGCGTCCAAGCAGTTTGTGTCTATTCTGCTGTGTAGGCGAGTTTGTGTCGTTAGGAACAGCCTGTTTTCGTTCTGGCCGTGGTTGCATAGACCAAATTTACGTTGCGTCAAATTGTCGAACATCGTCATGTCCACCGAAGAAAAACAATGGTGGTGTTTTTGGATATCCGAGCCGCTTTTGATGTAGTAGATAGGTCGTCACTGTGAAACTGTCTGCTACGGAACGGTGTTCCCGACAAGTTTGTCATACTTGAAAGAGCTGTATAGAGTCATACCCCTGGCTGTTAAAGCTTATGAAAGGCTTTCTTTCTCGTTTCCCGTTACCAGTAGAGTGCGCCAAGGTTGTCTCATCTCGCTATTCCTGTTCGAATTTGCCATCGAAAATGTCCTACATAACGCACTGGAAGGAGCCCAGAGCTACGGCGTTGAGCATCTATGCGGGAGCAGAGTCGTGGACCTGGACTATGCTGATGTCATCGCTTTGCTGGGGACGACTCGCAGGTTATTCAAAATATTCTGAACCGCTTAGCTATAGCTGCATCTAAGTATGGACTATATATTGTTTCATCCAAGTGTAAAGCGTTGCTCCAAGATTGACAGGCTCCTGTGCCTACGCTCACCATTTCGAGTGTCAGCCTGGAGCTGGTTAACAGCTTTACTTACCTCGGGAGTCGTATTACGGCTGGTGGCGGTATGGGCGATGAAATTCCACAAGGAACTGCCAAAGCTCGCCTTGCATTTACTAACCTGAGACACTTGTGGCGTCGTCGAGATGTCAGTCTCAAGTTCAAAAAGCAAGTGTACAATGTCACAGTCCGTGCTGTCCAACTGTACAGCCATGAGAACTGACCTGTTCGATCGGAAGATTTGAGACGACTGTCTAATTTCCATAACCGCTGCTTGCGTTCGATTGCTCGCGTATGGTGGTAGCACTATGTGCGCAACGCGGAAGTTAGAAGCAAAATCATGGGAGCGGACAGTTCTTGTCTCCAGAGCATAAACATCCAGCACCAATTGCGTTGGCTCGGTCAAGTACTGTGCATGCCGGCCCACCGCCTTCCACGTCGCGCATTATTTGTACTGGACGCGAATGGAAAGAGCCGCGGTGGACAACCGATGACCTGGAAAAGGAGTATGAAGATTCTAACTTCGTGTCTAGCGTCAGTTGGATCCGTGCGTCTCCCAAGCTGGGGACCACGTGAAGTGGATTCACAATGGTCGGGAGTCTTGGAGGATATGGCCCGCAATAGGAGTCAGTGGCATCAATGCTGTTCTGCCATATCTACATCCTGTACTTTTAATGTTGAACAAAACATGAAAACAAACAAACAACGGTGTGTATGAAACTGAAAAAAAAAAACATTTTTCCGACGTTTTACTCTCTCTCTCTCGCTCCTCGTTGAACAATATATTCTCCTTTACTTGCCACCATGGTTCGGATGGCACATTTGTCCGCTTACAGACTTGTGAACACATATATATATATATATATATATATATATATATATATATATAGCAATCAACATCGAAAGTTACACTACTGAATATCCAGAAAGCAAAACAAGGCTCTACTCGGTAAATGCACATATATGTGGCACACACGAACCAATGCAACTGGCGCGGTAATATATGCCGATTCAAAAGAGTAATCTACCCATCGCCTCCTAGTAACGGGCCCGCAACTCGTAGTCGCAGAGGCCCTGATGCTGTGCCACACGAGCCATAATTCGTAAGCAGCGGTGGTTGAAGATATGAAGCAGCTTGAATTCTAAAACTGACAAGTTCAAGTCTCATCTTCGCAAGGGAGATCAGCCATCACATAATTCCAGTGTGCGCGGTCAAAGGGACCAAGAACAACCTCCAATGATTGAAGTAAGTGACACAACTATACATCACCGTAGTTAAAGAATCCTAAAAAAGGTAATTAATTGCAAGGGTTACGTGTCCGGCACGGCAGGCAGAGATCGCGACATCCGTAACTTAGTCAATTATCTTCAGTAGCTCGCTTTTTAATACACTTTTGGTATTGCGGCACAAGTTAAAGTGTTTCCCATCTTCAGTTATTATGTAATGATGATGATGATCACTAGTCCATCCAAGTTAGGAAGTCAAAGCGATGCCAGACTTTGTGGTTCTATCAACAGCAACACAAAATAGATGCACATCGAGTGCACATGGGTAGGGTCACTATGAGGTGTTCAGTGTAGCAAACTCCTCCGTAGAAGATCAATAACTCCGGTGATCAAGAAAATAGGCCAAAAATTGGGAAGCGAACCAAGTCTGGATAGTGTGAAGCCCTATCTGAACCAAATACGACAACCCATCGCGTCTGAATATAGGATACTTAAATTGTTCTGTCTCTACGTGATAGCTCCTAGTGAGTCGAGTTGGAGTGGAGCAGTCGATTGAGTCCAGTGCGTTCTTGAAACCGATGAACTCGGCTCTAATCGGTCGTAGCAATGCATCACTGATCTAAGCATTGACATAGAGTGAGAACACGATCTAGTCAATGTTATCTCGGTCGAAAATCCGCCTGCCCTCTCATCCGGGATTCCTGGCCCACAGTAAGTAAGGCATTGAACTAGAATGGAGGTCAGTACTTTTGTCAAACTGATATCCTAGTGAGTGGCACAACCGTTGCGACTGACTTCCTTGAGGTCAATAGGGAACAGTGGTAGGCCGGAACATAAGATCGACGCTTCGCTACCACGTGAACACCAGCAGTCGCGCGCGGACTACGCATGCTGCAAGAACGCCCGCACACAAGCTTAAGTAGGTGACCTGTGCGTTATATGTCAACAACATCACCACTCCACTACCGAGCGGCTCGAAATTGTTTCCAGTGCAGGTGGTTTCTCTTCTAGACCAATAGATCCACAGAGCCCGATGCCATGATGGCTGACAGTACCAAAAACGGAAACCCTTACATGGCTCTTGATTACAAAAATTTATCCTCTGAGCGAGAGCACGAAAATATTTGAAACACGAAAATATTGTCGACAGAACACCTAGGTAAGTTTAACTGACGACAAACTGAAGTGGACTCTCGAACACTGATCGAAATCGTTTTCCAAGCTTCTTGACAATAGTCGAGGAGAAGCAGTGTCGCACTTAAGATACGATCGGAGCAAATACACGTGTTTCAGAACCACTGCCGTGAGCACCGTTATCAGCCTCGAGGCCGAATCCTCTCCGGTGGATTGAATTCGCGTGAACATACTTCTTTGTGCTGTTCGACTGATTATGCCAACCAAGACACGCATATCGACCAATGCTAGATGGCATTAATTGCCTCCGAGCCAACCGGTTGTAGTTTTGCTGTTGTCAGAGGTGTTACGTGGCACCACGTTACCGTTTAGTGTCCGCATCTGCGATGCATCTCTAGTTGTTTGCGATGTGAACTCACAAGCGATCCACCAGTTACGTGACATCTACGGGCACACGGGTACCGGAGACTGTTTGTGACAGCTTTGCACCTAGCGTCGGCCGGTTCTGAGCGGCATAGGCTTCAGACACAATGATCACCGATTCGCCACTTGGCGCGCTCTGACCGCTGGTCAGCGGTGGGTTCAAATAGTTCTCATCGCCATTATTTTCAAGTGGCGTGGATCCATCCTTGTATGCTGCTGGTTCTGAAAGCAACACCATCAACACCACTGATGTACTGCTGGTGTCGATTTCAGAACCAGCAGCATACGAGGGTAGATTCACGCCACTTGAAAATAATGGTGATGAGAACTACTTGAATCCACAGCTGACCAGCGGACAGAGGGTGTCAAGTGCCGATTCGGTGATTATTGTGTCTGAAGCCCATGCCGCTCAGAACCGGCCGACGCTAGGTGCAAAGCTGTCACAAACCCTCCGGTACCCATGTGCCCGTAGATGTCGTGTAACTGGTGGATCATTTGTGAATTCAAATCGCAAACAACTAGAAAGGCATCTGCGATGCAGGCACCAAACGGTAAATGATGTCACGTAACACCTCTGACAACACCAAAACTAAAACCGGTTGGCTCGGAGGCAATTAATGCCACCTAGCATTGGCTGATGTACGTGCCTTGGTTGGCATGATCAGTCGAACTGCACACAGACGTATGTTCACGCGAATTCAATCCGCCGGAGGATTCAGCCTCGAAGCTGATAACGGTACTCATTCTAGACACGCTTGTTCTAACATTACACCAACCCACCCTATTTTCCACTCAGACACTACCTCTACTATTTTCCCAAACTACTCACCCTAATTCCCTACCAAAACTAAAATCTTTCCATACCCTACCACATTCAACCTACCCATATATCCCTATCCCTCACATAACAACAACTTCAACTTTAACTCTTTTATTTCCCCTATCATACCTTCTATCCATTACCCCTATATCCTATTCAATACTCACTAACACCAACCTAAATTCTCACAATATTTTCCCCACCCATATAAATATCACTACCTCAAAAATCCAACACCTCAACTATCACCACACTATTATTCACTTCCTTTTATTATCCTATCATCTTTATCTAATCCCCCCTTACACCATATCTACACATATCTATTTATTCCCCCACTCCCATACTCTCTCCTCCACATTAATCCTAACTTATCTCTTATCCTTATTCCCCTATCTGTTTATCCACTCATCCATATTCATACAAACAAAACTTTTTCACAACCCCACCTCTCTTCCCTCAATCACAACATATACATAATTATTAAACCCCCACCCCTACTTACCCCCCTACTACCCCTATTCATACACAACACCCCCATACTATCTGATTCCCCCTAATTCCTATCCCCCTATATCTCCCCCATCACTCCCCACCAACCCCCCATCTACAAACCCCCTTTTAAAACAATACCCCCCTTTATCACAACTCTCCCCCCCCTCCTACTCAACTCCCCCCCCCCCTCACACCCCCCCCCACTTCCCCAACTCCCATCATTAACCCCCTCACAACTCATCCCCAACTTCTACACAACACCAATCCCCCCCCCTTACCCCCCTCAATGTCCAATATCTAAAATCTATCTACCCATCTCAACAAATAAACCAGATTTAACCATCCCTCCCCCACACACCACCCTCCCCTCATGTACCCCATAAACATACCATCCCCCTCCTCCACACACCTTTCCCTATTTTTCAACCTTCATATCCTTAAAATCCCATTTCACTCAAATTATCACCCCCAACCCCACAAAAAATATCCAAATTTCTCCCAAAAACTACTCTCTAACCCAAACCCCCATCACACCACTTATCAATCTTAACCCTATCATAATAAATGTTATACACATCTCACCTCCTATAATCCATCCCCAATCAAAATTTATACCCCCACCTACCACCCATACATCCCCCCCCTCTTATCACACACTCCCTCCCCCCACTACCAATAAAAATTATATACCCTCCAATCTACCTTCCATACATCTATCACAACCTAAATTATACATCCACACAACTCCCCCCCAAAACAAACAAATTATTCCCCAACACACCCATCTAACATAATCAACCTCCCCAAATCACACCCCCAACATACCCATAAACATCTCATCCCCATATTTTCCCCCACCCATTCACCCATCACCCATTAACACCCCTACACTTTCTCCCATCACCATTCCCTTTCCACCACCCCCACCCCCTACCATCTACTCCCCTCCCCTTCTTACATCCTCCTCTCTCCCTCTCCCCCCAATCACTCTTCCCCACCCATAACATCTCAAGCTTCCAACTTCCCCCCCATCCCAACCCACCCACAACAACCACCTCCCTTCATAAAAATTCACTTTATTTAACTTCCTCTCCAAACCCATCTAAACAACCCACTATAACTCCTTAACCCATACCCCCCCCCTACCTAACAAAACACATCCCTCCACCCCCCCTTACCCCCTTAATTCACCCCACCACCCTCCCCCCCCCCCCAAACCTCTCCATTCTTATACCCCCTATTCACCCTACTCCCCCCCTACACTTATTATACCTACCTCCAACCCCAACAAAACTACACCCTCCTAACCACCCTCTACATCTCCCCCACTATCCATACTATCTTACTCCTCCAATCCTTTTCTCCCCCCCACCCACCCATCCACTTAATAACATATTACAACCTACTCACCAACCTCCCCTTCCCCATTACAAACTCACCCTACCACCAATCACCACTTTCCCTTCCTTCCAACCTAAACCTTACTTAACAAACCTAAATATATCACCCCATCCTTACATCCCAAAAACTCTATACATTTAATCCAAATCTATAAACACAACCCTTCACCTCCACTCCCCCCCACCCTCTTCCCCCCCTCTACCTCACACCCCCCACCCCTTAATCCTTACCCCCATCCAAACCAAAACCAAATACTAATCTATCCACATCTTATCCCAAACCCACCTCCCTATATCCCCCTATTAACTAAAACAACTCAATTATCTCCCCTATCATTTCCCTCTACTCCATTACTAACACCCCCTACCCCCAAAAAAACAACTCCCCATCTCCCTCTCCATTACATACCCCACCTTCTAATATAATATCCCCCCCCCCCCTCCCTTCCCCCCCTATATACTCCCCCTCACTTCAACCCCCTTTATAAAACTATACACCTATCCCCTACTAAACATAACCCCTAAAATTCCCCTATCACGATTATTTATTCATATCCCCCCAACCCCAAATATTAAACCACCTAAAACCCCCTCGCCTCCCCCACCACCCTCAATCACCATCCCCCAATAATACAAAAAACATAATCATTCACCACATATCTCCCAAACCTTCCCCAATCCCATCACTATTCCCCCCATTGCCACCAACTCCCCTATCATCCCCTACTCTATCTCCCCCTCATTCCAAATAAACAAATTCCACACTCTATTTTATCTACCCCCTATCCCCACCCCTCATTATCCATTTATTAAATATATACCCCCTATCACCCCCCCAATCCTACCTATTATCATATAAACCCAAACTCTCCCCAACCTCAATTACCATTAACTTCTTCTCCCCCCCCCCTCCCCCTAAATTCCACCCCCCATAATCTTTAATTCATATTTCATTCACAACACCCCCCACCCCTTCCAACCTACTACCCTATCCACCCCCCCCCCATCCAATCCCCCCCCTTACCTTTAACATTCCCCCCCCCCACTTAAAATAATTCTCCCCCACCACTAAACATTTCCCCATCCTACACATCCCCTCCCCACCCCCCCTCCCAAACAACACCCCCCATAAATCATCACCTCTTCCTCCCCCTCTCCACCACCCCATTCCCCTCCACACAATACTCCACTCTCTTTATTCACTTTCAAACTCATCCCACCATAAAAAAACCCTGAACCCAAATACAAAACAACCCCCCCAATCCTCAATACACAACTTACTAACCCCCAACCCAAAAAACCCCACCCCTACAACCTCACCCCACAATTCCCCCCCCCACAACCCATAACCTCACTTATCATAAACACTAACCCCACCCCCCAACTCTTTAAAAATACTACCCCAACCCCCCCATTTCCTACCATAACCCCCCCCCCTTCCCTACTAAACACAAAAACATAATTACACCTCACCCATCCCCACCTCCATTCCCATCTACCCCCTATTCCAAACTCCCTCATTCCCCCCCCCTTCTCATCACCCTCCCCCCACTCTTACACCCCCCCTACCCTCACAATCATAACACTTCCCCCCCCCAATCACTCAAATTCACCCATAACCCCCATCTCACCCCCCCCATCCCTACCCAATTATTCCCCAAAACCATTCTCCATACATTCTCTCCTCCCTCAACCCCCCATCCTGACCTCATTAACTCCAATAAATCTACCTTCATCATATCCCATCACTCCATTCCCCCATACCCCCCAACTTCATATTCCCAACCTAATTCAATTCATAACCCCCTAACCCTCTACTCTTTTTCACACCTATCATAAATACCAATATTCAACCTCCCCCACCCCCTCCCCCTCATCAACCCCCTCATCCTCATTAATAACACCCACCAATTCCCCACATCCCTTCATATATTATCAATCACTATCACAACCCCCTTACTACTTTCCCACTTACCAATCATCTCAACAAATTTCTTCCCCCCATTAGTGATACACTCGTCACAATACATGAAATAGTCAGAGCTCTTATATCATGCTAAGTGATCCCCCCCCTGCTCCTCTGCCTCACTCTTGTATGAGGCCCCTCCACTCCTAATCTCCTCTACTGCCACTGTGCTGTCCCTCGAGCCCAACCCCAAACTCACACCTCTATCTCATGTGTCTACTCACATGAACATGCGCCCATCTCATCCACATCTTCTCTCGCTATATGTGTGAAATGTCCCACGCACCTAGAGAGACCTACCAGTGTGTTGTCATGTCTCTCTCCTACTCCTTCCCTGTCCTCGTAAGACGTACCCACTCTCTCCTGTTTTCGTTCAAATACAGATGCACTCGCTCCGTGTGCCACACGCTGCTCACTGTCTCATCACCTCTTTGCACTATTCCTGCAAGCTCAACACTTGAGACACACATGTGTTCCAAGTGTCAAGTCTGTAGATAGACGACGTGATCCCCCGCATAATACCCCCTGTCCACTTGTTACCAAAGATCGACCTCAATGGACTCCCTTCACTCTCTCATCCATTAAATCTAACAAACAATTCCCCTGTCTTATACTCCATATGCTATCTGTCCATCACATCTGTATCTATACTCTACTTCTCTATTCTTGTGCCCAACTACTCGTCTCCCGTTGTTGTGCTCTAATCTTCGTCTGTATCCAGAGTCCCCTCGCCACTCCAACAATCTGTTATTGAAGTTGTCGTGTTCTTCCTCAATAGATATGTCATAACCTCCTGTTGTCACGTCACTTGATATACAAGTCCCACAGCTATATCTCACATCAGAAACCCCGTCCTATAGATGTGTACTCAATGAACTGATATATACATACTCTCCAATCACTGTCTCACACTTGTCACTTCTGTGTGTGTCCCTATGTCAGACCGCTCTGTAAGTGTATATACCTTATATCTCCATGTGTGTTCGTACTCTGTGTATCCCCACCTATTGATAGTTGCTCGCTACCGTACTGACTCACTGACTCTAAGACCTCATCATCACCCCATAACTTGTATAATACCGCCTCTTAACTGTGTCCAATTAAGTTAAATGTTGTCCCACGCCATAAGAATCTCGTCCCACTGATCTCACCCGTGTCCTAGAACCTACCACATCATGGTTGACTGTGCATACACTTACCCTCCATGGTATATGATGATCCTCTATGCTCAGTGTTGCCAATCCTATCCCTAGTCTTCCTCTCAGAATACATATAGATCTAGTTATCTATATCACTACTTCATACTAACTATCACTATGCCGTCATATCTGTATGTCCACTGCTCTCCCCTACTAACCCAGTGTGTGCCACATCACGCTCATCAGTAAACAGATATGTCCTTCCCATAGTGTCCTCAAGTTGCTGTACTGTGTACTCCTCGTGCTCTAGAATCTCCCTCTGCTCACTCCCCCTTGTGTAAGTAACCGCCCTCCGCAGTCACTATGTGTGAAACATTGTGTTCACCGTGTCTCCCGCCTCCAGCTCACATCTGCACGTGAATATCACGCACTATGCTTAACTCAATCTCTCACACGCAACAACCTACGTAACACTACGCGCGCCACACAGTATCCGCTATCCCTGCACTGTAGTGATCAAGGTAAACTAGTTACGTCCCCCACACCTCTCTCAGCCTGTGATGAATATGTAGATATATACCATGTGTGTCAGAGTTGACCAAACACTCTCTCTCCCTGCCAAATGTGCCTCCTCCATCCAAATAAGAGATGCTGTACGCCTAGTCTCCTGTGTTGTCCAATCTGTGTACGTCACGTGTACTATCACTGTCCCTCTCATACTTCCCCCAGCACTCTGAAGCTGTGTCCAACATGACTCTAATGTGCCCACTAATGTGTGTTGTCTCGTCTCACATCAATTTTTACACATCTATATACTAACTC
Source organism: Dicrocoelium dendriticum (assembly GCA_944474145.2). Lineage (NCBI taxonomy): Eukaryota > Metazoa > Platyhelminthes > Trematoda > Plagiorchiida > Dicrocoeliidae > Dicrocoelium > Dicrocoelium dendriticum. The sequence goes on along the minus strand of OX104064.1, from coordinate 46,060,823 downwards.
CTCATCCTTCCTGCATGTGTATCCACACGCGTATCTATCCTGTGCTTACTACACTATGTACGCCTGACCCCCCAATCGCCCCCACACATCTGACTCCGTGTACATAGTTCTCTGTTATTGTGCAATGGCGTCTACTACCACTCACTCTCCAGTCTACTAGTGTCTCACACCCGCAGTGTTCACCCGTACGCGTACCATGCCTCTCATACTCTGATCCGCTAGTACGCAGACTCTACTCCAATCTTGAATCTTCCGTCCCTCTCCATATCGTGTCCCATCAATTTCTCTGTTCAGTACGCTAGCCAGAATTGCGACACCTACGCAGTGCCACCTATGTAACGCTAGATCTGATCATCAACTGTACCTCAATAACAAGCTCCTCACTCTGTGTGCGCTCACAGTGCACCCTTACCGATCGTGGAGCCGAGTCTTGATACACGCTCGTATCTAGAGTACACACACACGAACACAAAGATCCCTCCGTGCCATATAGAGCGACGTCTGCACCATATGACGTGACCAACTGGTCGCCCTCATGTGTCTCTCGCTTGCGCTACATCCCAACGTTCGCCAAGCACGACGCCCACTACTCCGCGCCTCCGCCACCCCGTAGATCGCGTTCACAATGCTCCTGCGTGCCCCGCACTCTCGGCTAATCAAGACTCATCATCTATTAATAGTGTACATCCTGTCTCTCTCCCTTCCAATACCCCAACCGACTGCCATGACTCCAAGATAGTATGACGCCCACCCGTTTCTATGTCATCTTTTCGTTCCTCCCCTCGACCCACTGCTTTCAATTTGCTCGTCGTACAGCGCCTGAATGGGTAGCGTAATTAGACGAGGCTCTACGATCTATTTATGCCATCTCAGCCCTCAATCGAGTATATCGGTCTAGTGTCTGGCTGCACACTTAGAGATTGCTTTAGTGAATTCGTGCGGACTATCTAATCATCGGCTGTCTTGGGCAGTGGTCTGATTCTCTGACCTTGTCTTACTCGCTTGTCTACTCTACAGTTTATGTTCATCCATATAGCGCTACTGAAAATGTCCTCCACTCATCTCTCGACCGCGTGATCGGACGTGTGAGGTTAGACTACTACTATCCTGTCTCGTCTGAATAGGTACGCCTCAATGACAGCTCTCACAACTCTATAATGTTCAAGACGTGAATAGTCTGCGCCAGACTGCCCTCCTATGTGCAAAGTGTGTGGAGTTGTCAGGTGTGCACCATCTCACTGCTCAGTTAGTCCCTCGTTGTTCTCAGAGCTCATGGTGACATGCTCTCCACGCCAGCGACGTGGCGCCCTGACTCTTCCATGTACGAGGAGACGCCGATCTCACTGTTTCATGCCGATTGGAGCTGTATCAAGAGCGTGTCTATACATAGGTTGTTGCGCTGAGCTGATAGTCTCTATTTAGACGTATTGCCGACTCCTTGTCACTGCTATGCGTGCTGGAGAGTAGCCTAGGCCTGGGACGTGTCCACTCCACATTATCCCGCGATGTCTGTTGCTTGAACCTACAAACTGTCCGCCAATAACCTACTTTACAAGTGTTCTAAAGTTACCATGTTATCGATATCTGTGGTCTATTGAGTGGATCTCTCCTCATAGTGGCCGTGTTCGCCATCATAGAGTCGACCCATGCGCTGAGCTCTCACTGGATGCCCTCGAAGTGATAGATAGCGACATGTTTGTGTCAATCGTAATATCTGGGCTATTCTTGGCTCCCTCTGGGAATGCCAAAATAACTTACTCCCAGATTGGCATAGGACCCCACCCCTGCGCTGATCCTAGTGTTCTCTGTCCGCGGATATGATCTCATGTAGTACAAAGACGCCTCGACACGTGTAGACACAGTAGTGCTGATGGTCAGTTGGATACACAGCAGCTGCGCTTTCCAGTCATACTACTAGTCTCGTTACCGTTGTGTGAAACTGACCTCTGCTCGAGAGATCAATGTGATAGTCTCGCAGAGGAGGCGAAAAGTATTTCGAACTCGCAAGAGCTTTGTGTGTATCTTACTCCAACTGTCTCTGTCGGCTCTTGTGTGTTGGCGCAATGTACTGTGCTACGCCTAGATCAGGTTTGTGCATGAATGTGACTCCTCGCGGATGCGCTTCTGTGTCTGATACCGAGGCGAGATGCGCTCGCTTGCTGTGTCTCGTTGTGAACACATAATCTTCACACTCCCAAAGATGATGCACGGAGTTGGTGTGAATCTCTAGGTTCCGCTATCAGTGGTCGAGGACGCAGGAGATCAGTGATAGGGTATCGAGTCACGCCTGATTGCTGGAAGTTGTGCGGATTGCATCAGTTCGGCAGTTGTGGAGATTAGTGAGAAATCTCGGGTGATGTGTATGTATGAGAGAAGAAGAACAGCAGTGTAACCGCTCACAGAGCTGAGTACACTGGTAGGAATGCAGTTGTCGCGCTCGGGGCGTTACCGCAGCTGAGGTGCTATTGATGACGATGAGCGGTGTTGTAGAATAGACTGCGCGAGCGTGATGCTCGTGGGCGCTGATGCTCTTAGGACGACCATGTAAGTTACAATTGCGTCGCTGTAAGCTACCGTATGAGACCTGCGAGAGCTCGTCGCTGTGTGGAAAGCTGCGCTCCTGAAGTAATCCCGCTTAGTGTGTGTTGGTGATCTGAGACGGCGCGCACTGTCCCCGTCGCGATTGCTACGTGGACGTCATAGAGTTTGTGAAGCAGAGCTAGAGATCGTCACAGTGCTAGAGAGAGTTGTGTAGTGATGAGTGTGATCGTGACAAGATAGGGCGAGAGCGTTGCTTAGGAGATAGTGTGTGAGTGTGACAGAGAGTAGTAATGAAAACCCTCACTTGGCAGTTGGCATCAGTTGGTGCATCCCGACTGCCTGGCTGGGGTTATAAGGACGATGAACATACTTGTTGGCATGGCTAGGATCCGGTCCCAATGGCGTTTGTGTTGTGAGTTCCTTTGTCCATCGCCATCCAGCTTAGCCTCACCCTCCAATCACGATCTCATTCGTTAGGCATAACATAACGCTCTTGCTGCGGTACGATAGCCAGCTGTTAGCTCTCCGGAACGATGTCCATCCGTTACTGGGGACTCAGCTGGCGTGCCACTCTTGTATCTTTTGTAGTGCGGCACAATAGCTGAGGTGTTTTCCATCTGCAGCTAACGTGTATAATGATGAATGATGAACTCCCGATAAAAGAGCTGGCTAATTTACAACAGATACCCAGAAAGTTTCAAATGTCCCCACACATGCTAGTTTGTAATCCGCGTACAATGCCAATTCGGGAGCAAATACTTGGTTTCGCATATGACGCGTGGCATTAATAGTAACGAAAGTTGTTGTTACCTCGCATCGCCTAATATATGCGCAGACTTCCACACAACTGATAATTTCAGCATCGCATGCATCGCAACTCCATAGTTGAAGCGATCACGTGGTTAAAATTTTCCTTTGATAGAATTCAATGTTAACCCCAGTCGCGTGCCTTAGACATCATTCCTGTTCCAGACGCACGCCGACTCTGTCGTAGTGGTTCAGGCGGAAGATATGTAATGTAGGGATTCTAGCATCTGAATCGCGACACTTGCGCAGCGAATTCGAGTCCTTGATTTTCTCTGGGTTCACGTGTCCCGGTATTGCCGTAACTCAACTGTAGTGACATGGCAACGAAACATACTTGAGAGGCGATAGGCTATCGCTGATGTATTTGTCGGCATATTGAATGGTAAAAAGCCCCGGTTTCGATCATCTGTTATGTCATTTATTTATTTAGATTCCTCCGTTCCAAGCTGTTCTCCGTTATGAGTCACTTATCAGCACAATGGTCGGATCGACGTCACCCCAGGTTGGATTAAGGAGGTATTGCAGTAATCGATCAACGGTAAAGCTGGGGTATGCATCGTTCCCAGCCCTAAGGCTGTCATCGTTGGTAGACTGGATTCCCGTGAGCAGCCGTTCGTGTGCAGACCCTTTGACGACATCAACTAAAATTGATGCACATAGTACAAGACGCTGCTGGTTTGTGGCTTTCGCTTACGACCCCACCGACTGCAGTTCTGATGCTGCAAAAATTTACGCTGCTACGCAGTGCTACCAGAAGAGATAACATAGCACTTGCAGAAAATAAGAATGCGCAAATAGGTCGCCTGAGCTCTTCAGAAGCTTTGCTAGGTGGTATGGGCTTAACTCCAAACACAGACAACGGCGAGTGTCTGTTGCAAAGGAGGGCGGAAAACCAGTTGCTTGTTAGTAGCAACGCTTTTAGACACAGTGAGCGCCGAAGTGCCACTTAGCGTCCTCTTGTAGCCGGCCAGCGATGGATCTAAATAGATCACATTATCGTAAGTTACAGGTGGCGTGGTTTCATCCTGAATGGTCGCTCGCTCTGGGGTGTTTGCGTCGACTTTGATCATGCCTTGGTACGCTGTCGCTTTTCCATGAACTTTGCCGAGTGGCGCACCAAGCGTCACCACCGATTGGCAACTGAGAAATTATCTCAGCCCTCGATCAAGCAAGCCTACCAAGATGCACTGCGAACCGTACATTCCCTCCCTTGTCTTAATCGCACTGCGCTTCAGTGAAATAGGATCTCGACCGATATGCATGATGCAGGAGGATCTGCTTGTGGTACTAGCAATTGTCCCCGCACCAGTCACAGGATATTCGAGAGGACAGCGTACCAGTTAGAATCCAGAAAAAAACTCTCGGCTGGCTCTGAGTACAATGTTACCAGACTATTAGATACGAACTAAAGCAGAGGCTGCGCGCTGACAAAGACGCCTGGTGGAGTAGTCAGACTCAAAAAACGGAGGAGACGGGAACACAAGGGAACTATCGCAAGCTCTTCAAACTGATCCACACCACTGGTCCCGAAATGATTTGGAATATTGGTAGCTCGGGAGGTTTGCTCAGTTGTTGTAGAGTTCTCCGAGCTGGGCAACTTGGTTGCAACCAAGTTGCCCAGCTCGGAGAACTCTACAACAACTGACCACTGGTCCCAGTAAACCAAACATCAGTGAGACAATCAGAGACAACGCGGGTGCTCTGATTCATAATAAGGAGCGCCATATGGCTCGTTAGGTGAAGCACTATCAAGATCAGTTCACTTTTCCCTCTGTTTCCGGACCTCCTCAAACTCAGGTGATGCGGAATGAGCTATGGACGGTTAGTTTCGATGCACCATCAAAGATTGAGGTCCAAAATGTGATCACAACCCTCACTCGTTCTCATGCTACTGGTCCGAATTCCTTCCCACCTGCACTATTTAAGGATGGAGGTAAGATCCTCTGCAAAAAAACTGACCTCCCTGTTCGAACAGGTATGGAAGGAAAAACCGTCCGGCTAACTGGAGTGAATCGATTACAGTGGCGGTATACAAGTAGGTCAACCGCACCGACTGTTCTAACTACAGTGATATTAGCCTAATGCTAGTTGTGTCAAAATTACTGACATTAATTCTCGTTCGCCGCCTCACTGCGGAACGGGAATCCCGGATTAGGGAAGAGCAGGCAGGTATCCGCCCAGGACGTCGCTGCATAGACCACATATTCACTTTGCGTCAAGTGCTAGAGTAGCGCCAAGCGTAACAGACTGACAACATCCTGGACTGCAAGAGTGCGTTCAATTCAGTCGATCGATGCATTCTGTTCGAAATACTTGCGCAAAAGGGCCCCATGAAATATGTAAACACTACGTGCTCTATACTCGAACACAACAGACCACAGTAGAGTCCACGGTGACCAATCAGATATCTTCCTGACAACAAGTGGCATGCGTCAGGACTGCCCAATTTCCCCACTTTTGCTCAAATTCGTCGTGGGATCCCTAGCAGAATCGCACTGATCATGCTTTGAGATGCTGCCTGGTGAAAAGTTAGTTGATAATGATTATGCGGACGACATTGTCTTGCTTTTTCACGATGGAGCGGCCCAAACAACTCTGGACAACTTTTCTAGAGTTGCCCCATCATTTGGCGTTCGCTTCGAACCCCCCGAATTGCAAACTCCTGCCGCATGATCACCAGCCACTTGATGCTCCCTTGACCATTGATGGCGAGGAACACGAGATAGTTGATCAATTCATTGAACTTGGTAGCTTTAGCAGCAACGATGGACACACACCAACTGAAGTCATTTCACGGACTGCAAAAGCAATATGTGCCTCTTTGTATCTACGGTATCTGTGGTGCCAAAAAAAAGTTTCCCTCTGTCTAAAGGGCCATGTTTACAAGGCCACAGTGAAAGCCGTCCTACTCTTGTGGCTAGACTTGATCCCTCCGATCTGAGGACCTGCGGTGCCTTGAAGTCTTTGATCATCGTTGTCTGCGAAGCATTGCTGGTGTCGGATGGCAGCAGCGTATCCGCAACGATGATGTGCGTAAGTGAGTACTAGACAGTGATAACCAAACTATATTTGGGTGTTGCTCTTCCCAACACTGGCACATCACGAGCCAAATATATCCATTCAGGATAAGGTCCTCGAGGTCGGAATGACCGATGTTTACCTCAAAGTGAGTCGAGGTCTCAACAGAGATTGCCAGTCGCAACCCAACCACACAGCATGCTCCCTAAATTCAGCTATGGATAACCAAACTAGTTCCTTAGAATAGATAGCACTGAACAAGTTGCATTGGCTTGGGCATGTACTACGTATGGTGTGTCACCGCTAACCGATGACCTTGTTTTGTTTGCCAGATGTAGGATGGCGCAAGATCAGAGGTGGACAGAAATTAACTTGGCAGCGGAAAATGGTCACTGACGACCAAACTCGAGGCTGTAGTCCACGTGAGCCACCTTGTGCTTGGTTCGAGATGTTACAGGACATGGCTCGTAGTAGGCACCATTGGCGCGTCTGCTGCCGTCTAGTAGACGGACTGCCCGTTTAACGTGTGTTTGGTGCTGAGTTATCTGTGGGGCAATGGCTAATTATGACGCGGAACAGTGAAAGCTGCGAGGAAGCTCTCACCGATGCCGCCTTATTTTTGCACGATAGTCAGCTGTTTGTGATGGTAGGTTGTTGACAAGGTGCAAGCGCCTTGATCCCGAATGTTTGTTTAAGGCATTAAGGTTTTAACTTAGGTCCCCTTCTCCCCCTCTTATTATTATGCGTTCCGTAGGTCACCGTGGTTGTATGGCAGCGAAGCATCAGTACAAATGACTGATGTGCAGCTGTTGTTATTGTTGATGATGATGAGGAGGAGAAGGTGGATGAGGATGATGCCTAACTGTCGAATACTCTTAACTCGATTACCGACTCCAAGGAGTCTTAAGTGTTGCTTGAGGAGACAGGACACACGAGACTGTTAGGCTTGATGGATGGTTCCATACTGTGTGGAGCAGGCTACAACCCATTCATCGCTCTACGTAAGTTTTGTGTGCATGCTTCTCCTCAATTCATATGAAGTGTGTGCGTGTTGAAGAAATGTGGGTAAGATCCGAATCAATCGTGGCTCCAATCTACTTGCCTACCAATGTTATTTCTTCAGGTTTACACTGGATATGTGGTGTGTGGATGAAGCTGTGAATGGTGCAGCGCGAGCCGCCCATAGCCCCTCTGTAGGTGCAAGTGCATTGTGCCTGTTTGTAGTCAGTGACAGACAAGCGCAAACGTCAGGTACCGACGGGGCCTGGGTCAATCGATACCATACCCTGGTGCTGTAATACATACGGTCGTGTGGGCCTCAGCCGAGTCGGTCCGGTAAGTGATCAATGTAACCACGAGGGGCCAATATCCAAGAGGCAACAGGTAGGTTAAGTGGATGTCTGGCCATGATAATTAGGCCACTTCCGATTCCATTTATTAACCCAGGCCAATAATGCGGCAGAGGCGGCGCAATGCTGCATCGTTACTAAAGTTGGTCCATACGTGCACTTGTTTAGATTGTTTCATGTTTGACAGCGTTGGTCGATTTAAATCCAAGGTCTGGCTGCGCTTGTTGCGAGTGTTGACAAGGTGCCTGCGTTTCGGAAACCATCATCTCGATTACTGACTCCAGGAAACCGCTAATCGTTGCTAGGGGAGATGGGGTGCACAGTGAAAGTGTTAGGCTCAAAGAGTGGATCCATCAAATATGGAACGTGTTACGGTCCGGGTACTGATCCGTGTAAGTCTGTTATGCATGTCTCCCAACATCTACGTGAATTTGATGCGTGGGCTGGCTCCGAATCAACCGTCGCTCCCAGTGAAATGCCTCGCAGTCTTATTCCTCCGGGTTTACACTGGATATGTATCGTGTGGATGTTGTGGTAGTGCAGCGCAACTTACCCATGGTAACTGTGAACGCAGGCGTTTTGTGGCCGTTCGCAGTCACGGCGACAGGCAGCTCCGAAAACGGATACCGATTACCATATATATATATATATATATATATATATATATATATATATATATATATATATATGCATATATATATGTATATATATATATATACATCGTAAGATGAAGACCGCTAGATTCTAACGAGTGTGTAATGAAGTGGCATTGGACGCGCCGTGACTGAAAGGTGTTGGTTGCCAAGAGTCTCGGAGATATATCGATTGGATGAACCAAAGGATACAACTGCCATTTGTTGATCAAGAAGTGTAATATTAACGTAGTTACAGACAACTAGCTGTTTTCCCAATCATACACACTACGCACTTTTCAAACACAACAGAAGATACAGACGAATAGCAGGCTCACTGATGCGAGACGCGAGCCAAACAAAAATGGGTCACTGAGAAAGGCATAGGGTTAAAAAGCCAATCGGAGGCTGAAATACTCGTGTCTGCAAAAAATCGATATGGTTGAATATCAGTGTTTGACATGTGCACGTCGTAACCGATGTATTGAAAAGGACTTCATGTTGCTCTCGGTTGTACATTTCAAAGTACGGTTGTTCCGAGTCACTCGTGCCCATTTACTTTGTCACACGTAGACGCCACTAACGATAACAACAGGGGGAACTTTGCAACACGAATGCAATCAGCAGTCAAGAATACGTGAAGCTAAGCGTGAGTAAACTACAGCAGACCTGGCATTAGGGAGACACGGACGATGCAGTTGCACGGAGAAACCGCTCATTTGCATACCGAGACCGAAGTGGGTGTGATCATCTACGTTAACCCCTCGTGGTGAGCGTCAACGAAAAGTAGTCGTCTCTCCTCATAACGCGTCACATCCAAAAAACAAAAATATTAGAGAATATTGCTGGATCGAAAAAAGAGATGAAAGCCATCAACAATACGCCGGCACACCGTGAAGACAATATGCTGCCACGCAAACACCAAGTAGCGCGATGGCTGGGTATACTGCGAGGTCATCATCATCAACAGCAGTACATCAGCCATTTGAACTGATGCTTCGCTGCAATACAACCATGAGGACCTATGAAATAAAGTATAAAAAGAGGGAGAGAAGGGGGACTTACCTGAAAACCTTAATGCCATAAACAAATACTCAGGGTCAAGGCGCCTACACCTCGTGTAGACAACATCCGAAGTCCAAAGGGCGATGGTAGATTATTTGAAGGGTGTTTGTGAGGAACGTAAGTATCGTAGAAGGCAGAAGTCACGATTAAACTTCGGATGGACAGTTACTTCGGTCCACTGGGAAGTGACGAGTGAGTGAGCCGATCTGCAACACCAGGACAGTTACTGTGAGCTCATTGGCAATACGTCGCGCACTAAGCAGAAGTCACGTGTTAAATTCCGCACCTAATCGTCAGCCCTCGGTAGCTCAGTGGTAGAGCAACGGACCGGAAATTCGTGGACCGGGGTTCGATTCCCCGTCGAGGCAGATTTTCGTGTGGAGTTTAATCGTGACTTCTGCCTTCTACAGATACTTACGTTCCTCACAAACACCCTTCAAATAAATTCAGGCGGTCGTGATGGAAGATCCAGAGGAGAAAACGTTCACCCCGGAAAATAGACTCTTCAAAATGGCTGTAACTGCATAGGTCAGGTTATTTTTGGGCACGTATATAAGCGCATTGTTACCAACTGAAAGTTGGGCGAAAACGCGAGGTGGCCAGTCCATGACTTGGCATAGAGGCATGAAGAAAGTGACTGAAAGATTTGATCAGACTGGCGCGTGCCGTCCTCGTAGATGGGGGCCTCGGGATGGTCCACACCAATGGTTGGAGACCGTAACAGACATGGCCCCGTCACGCAGTCCGCGGAGTTCCTGCCTTCGGTTTCTTGTATCTGGTTGTTAATTTAACTGTTAACTTAGTGCACTTCCTCATTGCTTCCAGTTTCTTTACATTATATCTGCATTCAACCCCACTATCTTGCCGTTGTTGTTTAGGGTTATTCTTGCGATGTATGTCGTGGCAACTAGATCCACAGCAACTCGGTGCTCCGATCATAGCTGTTCAACTGAATTGCACTGAAACTCCTTTATGGCACTCGCCGTCTGAGATAATTTTCATCCGTGTGGACAGGCTCCCATCCCTGTACGTCAAACGACGGCGTAAACTCAAGGAAAAACGTCTAAAGTAGATAGCGCGCTTCAGTAACGTCGCTTTCTATCTGTATCAGGGAAGATGTATCGTCTACCATATATGCTCAAAGCATGCTGTGATAATAACTACTGTGAGCCCTCGCGGATGCCAGAACAAAAAGCGGAATAGCTTGCCATGAACCGAATTCAGGCGTGGACGCAGATGAGTAAAATGTTAACTCTATGTATATCCATACTCCCCAGATTACAAATGTCTACATACGCACAGCCTTCGACGATCGGGGAAACGGTGAACAAAACAAGCAACAACGTGCACCGGAAGGAATGTATCGCGTAGTCCTCAATGAATGTTCAGAGTACTACTGTTAGTTGAGACAAGCTTTGCTCGGCTTCATACAGATTTACACACTGTATAAAAAACAACACAACACCAAGGCAATGGAACTAGCTAATACCGGTAATTTCCATGTACCTTAATAAAGTTAGGTCTTGGAGGAAATGGTTATTGAGAGGATTTAAAACAGTTAATTCCCTTTAGTAACTTGAAAAGCACAAGTAGAAGACGAAGTTCGGCAGATGCATGCATTTCGTATCGTCTCATCAGTGCCGATAACGATAACCGGTAAATTTGTACAACAGTTTGTGGGTATAGACATCCATATAAACAAACGCGAGAAAAAGGTGTCTTTCGTCTACAACCAGAGTAGCCTGAGGCTGATCGATAATTGTTTTTGAACGCAAAGCACTGGCCTAATCCGACTAATGGCAATCGCCTCGGCAAACCGGAGGAGCTGGGAATTAGTATGGCGAAGCAGGATTGTGAACGCCTTGTTGACCTCAATTCGATGACCTGTTGTTAATAAGTGCCTGACGATCGAAGATGCTGGCGGCCTGCGTACACACGTAGTCTGATTTGGGCTTGCTTGCTGAGAGGATGTTGATCCGAACAGGTTCAGACGATCTTCAGCTAGCTTAAAGTGGCTCGTAGTCTACACAAGACACCATGGCCTACTTAGTATATTCAGTACTATCCTCGCTAGACCAATGAATCAAATGTGTGTGAAACCATTTTCGCAACAACGGCGGTACTTCCGGGTGGATTAACTGTGAATTGAGACGGAACTTCCACTTGATGCTGGAAATCCAGCCGTACCTGACTTTTGCTAAGGAGCGGTTCGCCAAATGTCCAGTTTGCAAAATTATGGTTACAAGTATTTGACGCTCACCCGAAACTCCAGTATTCCATAAGGAAAAATTCCGTCGCCCTTTTGCCACAATTCGATATAATGCCTGATGGCACAAAACCATCTTAATGTCGTGTACAGATGACGGGTCTTTGGCATTAAACATCCTATCCAAACCCACCAACCGTTACAATCCCTTCTGGGCAATTTTACGTGGTAGCCCAGAGGTCGTGGTCTGTCGCTTACAGCATTGAAATGCAACGAGCTTTATTTCTCTCTATTCGCAGGTCGCAATCAGCTAGTCCATAATGAGCGCCAAAAAGTTCACATTAACAGAGGTTGCACTACTAAACTAGTGAAGCGCACAAGTAATATAATAAGCCACGACTCCTCTCAGCCATCTCTTATCAGAGCAAAATGAAGTAAGGAAAGCGGTTTACTTTTCTAATCGAAGACGCACTTCTGTTCCAAACATATCCATCCTGCGTTCCAACAACACAAACCGGTTCTCCGCGATCTCTGTTACTTCACTGAAGGGGATTAATCGAGCCAATGGAATTTAGCTCTGAATGCCAATAAAGGTCAGCTATTGACCGATAGTGGTGGTGGAATTGAAATGCAATCTTCCGCGGGATCTCTGTCTTTGCAGTGTACTAGTGTAGCCCGACAGAGGTAAGTTCCAAACAGCTGCTTGACTGCCATCTGATGAGTACTGCAGGGATCTGCCGCTCCTACTGCAACGGCGACGATCCCCAGAGGAATGCCGTTTCGCAGCCAGTTGCGTCGAACATGCACTGAATCGGAATCGACTGAGCTGACAAGTCTCTCCACTCCTGCTCTCTACACACTAATGCACCGATGTCATTATAGTTAAGCCACATCTGGAGCACTGTGTAGTCCAGGGCACCGTATCTCCGTAGTGACGTTGTACGTATAGAAATGATTGAAACTTGCAACCAGGATGAGCGAAGACCGACGATGGACGTCGTACGAAGATAGTCTAAGTAGCTTAGGATTACTTTGATTGGAATGGCGCAGACTCAGGGGATTTGAGAGAGGCGTTAGCTGGAATAAAATTCCTTTTGATTTAGTGGAAGGTGGGACTATAGAAGCCTTCAAAAAGGGCCCAGGTAAGTGTTAGTCTGACCGTTTACCAGATATTGTAATTATACTGGAGTATGTAGTATAATCCAATGCCGACAAATGAAGTGCAGATTGCTTGTTCTTGCTTCATTCTTTTGCAGAAACGTCAATGCAACGTCTATGCCGAGGACTGTTTTGCACTAACCGGCACCAGAAACGGGACAATCGCTAGGCGAAAACCTATATTCCGTGGTATTTTAGCTGATCTACTTTGCGAGCACAAGAACTGATAGCTGGCTAATGCAATTGCTTGAGTTAGTGACATTCTAGAGCGTCTTTGTTAGCATTTGTGCCTATTTGTGTATTCGAAAAGCATGCCTCAAGAACACCTGCCTATGCTCTAAAGCCGAAATCTAAAGCATTCCAACCACAAAGCACACTGAGGACTCGAATTGAGTAACCAGATCGCAAAGATTGGCCAACTTCTCGCATGGACGAGTACTTTCGTATTAGGAAACTAGAGCCTGGTTAAATTCTTAAAAAGAATACATAAAAACAAGCTGCATGCTATGGTTCGTGGTCCGAGGAACCCCATAAGCGTAAGATGTCTGCACAAATCAGAAGCAAGGAGACCGAATTGAGGATAGCCGACTCACCGTGAAGAGAATATTGAAGACAATCATGAGAATCCGGATACATGACGCACACGATTTACACATGTTTGGCAAAACGAATGCAATGCCGAAGAAGGAGCGTGACAAAACTCGAACGGAGGACAGCCAAATTAGACAATGCGGCGACTGCGATTAGTGTCCCATGAACGTCGGGTGCACGTAAAAGAATATACATGCAATTTGTGCGCAATATCGGTGGTACAACCGAGGTTGACAATAGTCGTGAAGCCATGCTCCAATTAGCGCACATAAGTTATAATAAGACCAAAGTAGCAGCGTTTGTCTGCATCTAAGAGCAAAGAGTATTTAATTTATTGCAACAGCAACAGATGGTAATGTTGTTTAAATAGGCAACATATTACAAACGACAGTTCATGAAGCAGCAGCGTACAAGTTTATAAGAACGTTTACAACTATTAGTGTAAGGGAATATATTGGAAAGCGGAATGTAATCGGATAAAGGGAAGCTGAGGACGAGGCAGTGGACAATATAATTTACCACCAGTAGTGAAAAAATTAAGCAAAAGCTGGCAAAAGTTATGCTAAAGTCGCGGTAATAAGCGTTGCTAACTTACCAGAACTTTAAAACGCATGAGAAACTCGTTGATGTTTGTGATCTTATCTTTGAGCTTGCTTTGACAGTCGGTTCTTCAGCTAAATATAAGGGCCACGCATAGCCTGAAAACAGTCTAGTGGTTGCATGCCAGACTGTCATCCGTGCGGCCGGTGTTCGAATCTTGCGTGCACTACCTCTTACACCCTCTCCGGCGGTACAATGCTAAAGTTGAAAAGATACTGAAAAGAGTACGACGGCCCTTGCGCAAGAAGGACATCCGTGAAGGCGCCTCCGCATTCCAACGTCATTCTTTCGCCTTATCCTTGGTTAGGATGGTACACCAAAGCATACGTTTGCACAACATTGCCCATAAGGTTTATTTGCGTACCAGTTTTTGTTCATTTGGTGCTCGTCAGACGTTAGCAAGCTACGTAGCAAGCAAAGGCGGCCTGCATAAACCATGCGCCTCCACACGGAATAATCCCTTGATCTACCGCATCTTTGGGTTTATGTGGTTTTGCAAGGTGTTTAGTGGCCCCTTAGGGGATGGAATTGCTCATATCCGTTGCCATTAAGTGGAACTGCGCGGTAGAATTGGTTCAAGTTTGTAGGCCATCCGTCTGCTGGGTTCCTGCATGCATTCCAAAGTTTGCTGGATATTAGAATTCCACCTAACATTGGTATCCACGCTCAGTTAAACAACATAACCAGCAGTGGATATAAACCATGTTGAAATCTAATGTCCCAAATTTCTGAATTCGTGAATGTATCCTGTTCGGTCCAAGGGTCTCCTCATAGTAGGCTGAGTGAGGTAAGCTTTTGGCGGAGATGTCGGGTGGGGAGAAAACTTAGGATTGGTAAATCAGCTAGCAACTAGTAAGGGCAATGGCATCAAAATCGCGTGGATTTCGCTGGGCCCGGTATCCTCTGTTAGTCATTATGTATTATTTGCGTGTGGACCGAGGTGCATTGTAAGTGGGCCGCCGGGGTGCACACGCCAGACATGCACAATCTGACTAGTTCAAGAAAACCGGCAGCCAATTTCCTATTTTACTGGTCTGACGTTTCGCTTATATTTGTCACTACCGCCATTGCACCCTAGTCCATGGCCAGGGCGATCCTCGTTCCAAAACGAAGCTTGGACATCGGCTTTATGGAATGGTTTCTCGGAGCTCGCGTGCAAGGCGTGCTGTTGGCAGCACAGCTCGGGTGGAGTGTGACGGTCGCCTGGGGCCTGGGTGATGGGCCTGAGATTCAAGTCAGGTAGGCCAGGGGATGCAGCGGTTTTTCAGGGGACTCCGATTCTGGTATCTAAAACTCGTAGGGACGTGTTAGGGATAGGCTTCATGCCGCATGTCCCTCTTGTCAGCGCAGTCGATTCCGATTCAGTGCATGTTCGACGCAACTGGCTGCGAAGCCGCATTCCTCTGGGGATCGTCGCCGTTGCAGTAGGAGCGGCAGATCCCTGCAGTACTCATCAGATGGCAGTCAGGCAGCTGTTTGGAACTTACCTCTGTCGGGCTACACTAGTACACTGCAAAGATAGAGATCCCACCGAAGATTGCATTTCAATTCCACCACCACTATCGGTAAATAGCTGACCTTTATTAGCATTCAGAGCTAAATTCCATTGGCTCGATTAATCCCCTTCAGTGAAGTAACAGAGATCGCGGAGAACCGGTTTGTGTTGTTGGAACGCAGGATGGATATGTTTGGAACAGAAGTGCGTCTTCGATTAGAAAAGTAAACCGCTTTCCTTACTTCATTTTGCTCTGATAAGAGATGGCTGAGAGGAGTCGTGGCCTATTATATTACTTGTGTGCTTCACTAGTTTAGTAGTGCAACCTCTGTTAATGTGAACTTTTTGGCGCTCATTATGGACTAGCTGATTGCGACCTGCGAATAGAGAGAAATAAAGCTCGTTGCATTTCAATGCTGTAAGCGACAGACCACGACCTCTGGGCTACCACGTAAAATTGCCCAGAAGGGATTGTAACGGTTGATGGGTTTGGATAGGATGTTTAATGCCAAAGACCCGTCATCTGTATACGACATTAAGTTGGCTTTGTGCCATCAGGCATTATATCGAATTGTGGCAAAAGGGCGACGGAATTTTTCCTTATGGAATACTGGAGTTTCGGGTGAACGTCAAAAAAACTTGTAACCATAATTTTGCAAACTGGACATTTGGCGAACCGCTCCTTGGCAAAAGACAGGTACGGCTAGATTTCCAGCATCAAGTGGAATTTCCGTCTCAATTCACAGTTAATCCACCCGGAAGTACCGCCGTTGTTGCGAAAATGGTTTCACACACATTTGATTCATTGGTCTAGCGAGGATAGTACTGAATATACTAAGTAGGCCATGGTGTCTTGTGTAGACTACGAGCCACTTTAAGCTAGCTGAAGATCGTCTGAACCTGTTCGGATCAACATCCTCTCAGCAAGCAAGCCCAAATCAGACTACGTGTGTACGCAGGCCGCCAGCATCTTCGATCGTCAGGCACTTATTAACAACAGGTCATCGAATTGAGATCAACAAGGCGTTCACAATCCTGCTTCGCCATACTAATTCCCAGCTCCTCCGGTTTGCCGAGGCGATTGCCATTAGTCGGATTAGGCCAGTGCTTTGCGTTCAAAAACAATTATCGATCAGTCTCAGGCTACCGTGGTTGTAGACGAAAGACACCTTTTTCTCGCGTTTGTTTATATGGATGTCTATACCCACAAACTGTTGTACAAATTTACCGGTTATCGTTATCGGCACTGATGAGACGATACGAAATGCATGCATCTGCCGAACTTCGTCTTCTACTTGTGCTTTTCAAGTTACTAAAGGGAATTAACTGTTTTAAATCCTCTCAATAACCATTTCCTCCAAGACCTAACTTTATTAAGGTACATGGAAGTTACCGGTATTAGCTAGTTCCATTGCCTTGGTGTTGTGTTGTTTTTATACAGTGTGTAAATCTGTATGAAGCCGAGCAAAGCTTGTCTCAACTAACAGTAGTACTCTGAACATTCATTGAGGACTACGCGATACACTCCTTCCGGTGCAAGTTGTTGCTTGTTTTGTTCACCGTTTCCCCGATCGTCGAAGGCTGTGCGTATGTAGACATTTGTAATCTGGGGAGTATGGATATACATAGAGTTAACATTTTACTCATCTGCGTCCACGCCTGAATTCGGTTCATGGCGAGCTATTCCGCTTTTTGTTCTGGCATCCGCGAGGGCTCACAGTAGTTATTATCACAGCATGCTTTGAGCACATATGGTAGACGATACATCTTCCCTGATACAGATAGAAAGCGACGTTACTGAAGCGCGCTATCTACTTTAGACGTTTTTCCTTGAGTTTACGCCGTCGTTTGACGTACAGGGATGGGAGCCTGTCCACACGGATGAAAATTATCTCAGACGGCGAGTGCCATAAAGGAGCTTCAGTGCAATTCAGTTGAACAGCTATGATCGGAGCACAGAGTTGCTGTGGATCTAGTTGCCACGACATACATCGGAAGAATAACCCTAAACAACAACGTCAAGATAGTGGGGTTGAATGCAGATATAATGTACAGAAACTGGAAGCAATGAGGAAGTGCATTAAGTTAACAGTTAAATTAACAACCAGATACAAGAAACCGAGGGCAGGAACACCGCGGACTGCGTGACTGGGCCATGTCTGTTACGGTCTCCAACCATTGGTGTGGACCATCCCGAGGCCCCCATCCACGAGGACGGCACGCGCCAATCTGACCAAATCTCTCAGTCACTTTCTTCATGCCTCTATGCCAAGTCATGGACTGGCCACCTCGCGTTTTCGCCCAACTTTCGGTTGGTAACAATGCGCTTATATACGTGCCCAAAAATAACCTGACCTATGCAGTTACAGCCATTTTCAAGAGTCTATTTTCCGGGGTGAACGTTTTCCCCTCTGGATCTTCCATCACGACAGCCTGAATTTATTTGAAGGGTGTTTGTGAGGAACGTAAGTATTGTAGAAGGCAGAAGTCACGATAAACTCCACACGAAAATCTGCCTCGACGGGGAATCGAACCCCGGTCCACGAATTTCCGGTCCGTTGCTCTAACACTGAGCTACCGATGGCTGACGATTAGGTGCGGAATTTAACACGTGACTTCTGCTTAGTGCGCGACGTATTGCCAATGAGCTCACAGTAACTGTCCTGGTGTTGCAGATCGGCTCACTCACTCGTCACTTCCCAGTGGACCGAAGTAACTGTCCATCCGAAGTCCAAAGGGAGTTTAATCGTGACTTCTGCCTTCTACGATACTTACCTTCCTCACAAACACCCTTCAAATAATCTACCATCGCACTTTGGACTTCGGATGGACAGTTACTTCGGTTCATTGGGAAGTGACGAGTGAGTGAGCCGATCTGCAACACCAGGACAGTTACTGTGAGATCATTGGCAATACGTCGCGCACTAAGCAGAAGTCACGTGTAAAATTCCGCACCTAATCGTCAGCCCTCGGAAGCTCAGTGGTAGAGCAACGGACCGGAAATTCGTGGACCGGGGTTCGATTCCCCGTCGAGGCAGATTTTCGTGTGGAGTTTAATCGTGACTTCTGCCTTCTACGAGCCTGAATTTAATTTGCTGTGGACAAAAAGTGACTTGGCCATCAAGCGATCAGAGTTGCCAAACGACGTTTGAGTACGCACAAATAGCTTCACATAAATGATATGGGGTCTAGGGTTGCCTCAAGCTTGTTGAGAGGTTTTACCACATTCATTGGCCTGGGATTTGCAACTGGCATGAAAATTATCGAACTCACCGACAAAAATCTACTTTTAATGCTCAATATGCTTGGTGGTCTTTTCCGTAGCTTCATTTCTGCCAGTGACCGAAAGAATTGCGCAGTTGCGCTATAAACCTTAAGGTCGTCGGTTCGAATCGGTGTGTGCGCAAGCTACCGTCGCACCGAGACTTGACCTTAACGTGGTGCGACGGTTTGCCTACCTCATTGACCCATTGAGCTATACTGGGTGATGTCTCCGAGCAAATTGAGAGCTACTCCTACCAGGTTGGTCAATGGTGAGAGGTCAGACAAACTCAGTCTCCTGGTCCTCCAGGTCTGGGGTTTGAAATGGGATGGTGTCCGTTTCTGTAAAACTAAATCACTGCCACTCCGCTGCCTTGCGGACAGGCTTTTGAGCCAAAGGCTTTGGATGAGGACCCTAATCGTCCTCTTGTCTAGGTCTGGGCGCCCTGACAGTATCCCAGCCCACATACAACCATGACATTTTCCTTCAAACATAAACTTCATCTTGCATCGGCCGTCGCGCAGATTATCAAGGGTCGCCTTATCTGCTGCATACAGCAGGGCGGATAAGCGAAAACATGCTACTGCTGGCGCCTCCCTTCCTTCTTTTCCACTTTTTTCTCTTACTCCCATCCCGGCCCCCATTACTAACCTTCCTTCTATAATTCCCAGCTTAATTGACAGCAACCGAAGTGCTACTGGGGTAGAACCATCTGCAGCCACCATCGCACAGCACCTATCGGATGCCTATCGGCAAAAGTCCCTTATGAGGCCACGCTGTCCCGTTTCTATGGTGACATTCAACGTCCGCACTCTAAGACAAACAGGTCAGCAGGCTGCACTCGCACGCACCTTGGACACACTGGGTGTTGATGTATGTTGTGTGTCCGAAGCTAGGATCAATGACCCTAACGGGGTTATTGGATTGACTGCACCCGGTTTATCCTCTCGTTATTGGTTGCACGCATCCAGAGACGCCGATGCAGCACTCCCGGGTCAAGCTGGTGTAGGTAACATTTTAAGCTCCAAGGCTGAGCCATCGTTGATTGATTGGATTCCGGTGAACAGCCGTTTATGTGCAGCCCGTTTGACGACATCAGCTAAGGTGAATTCACGAAGTAAAACAAAACGCTGTTGGTTTGTGGTTTCCGTTTATGACCCACCGACTGCAGTTCTAATGCAGTCAAGGACACTTTCTATCACGAACTGAACGCCCTACTACGCAGTGCTACTAGTTCAGATATTATAGTACTTGCAGGGGATATGAACGCACAAGTAGGGCGTCTGAGCTCTTCAGAAGCCCAGCTGGGTGGTAATTATGGACTTAACTCCGAACGGACCGACAACGGTGAGCGTCTGCTGCAACTGTGTGCGGAGCACCAGTTGTCTCTTAGTAGCACCGCTTTTAGATACGGTGGGCGCCGAAGTGCCACTTGGCGTCCACCTCTAGCTGGCCAGCGATGGACCCAAATTGACCACATATCCATAAGTTACAGATGGCGCGGTTCCATTCTGGATTGCCGCTCGTACTGGAGTACCTGTGTCGACTCTGACCATGCCTTGGTGCGCTGTCGTTTCTCCATGAACTTTACCGGAAGGCGCACAAAGCATCTCCTCCGATTGACAAAGGAGATATTGTCCCAGCCCTCGGTCAGGCAAGCCTATCAAGAAGCACTGCATAGCGAACTCTCGTTGTCTTGTCCTAATGACACTGAACTTCAGTGGAATAAGATCTCGGCTGCCATGCACGACGCAGGAGCATCTGCTTGTGGCACTATCAGTCGTCACCGCACTAGTAACTGGATATCCGAGAGGTCGGTGAACCTGCTGGAAGCTAGAAGACACCTCCCGACTGGTTCTGAACACAATGTGACCAGGCGAGCTATTAGGCGTGAACTAAAGCGGAGCCTACGTGTTGACAAGGAAGCCTGGTGGACCAGTCGGGCTCAAGAAATGGAGGAGGCAGGAGCAGTAGGCAATTACCGGAAGCTTTTCCAGCTAATCCGCACCACTGGTCGCAGAAAACCAGGCCTCGGTGAGACAAACAGAGACAGCGCGGGTGCGCTGATACACATTAAGGAGCGCCGTATGGCTCGTTGGGCGGAACACTTTCGAGATCAGTTCAGCTGGCCCCCTGCTCCTGGACCTCTTCCTACTCAGGTGATGCAGGACGAGCCAAGGACGGTTAGTTTAGAGCCTCCGTCGGAGGCCGAGGTCCGAAAAGCGATTTTAGCCCTCAATCGTTTTCGTGCCGCTGGCCCGGATTCCCTCCCACCTACACTATTTAAGGATGGGAATGAGGTCCTCTGCAGGGCACTGACCATCCTATTCGAACGTATCTGGAACGAAGTGAGTGTGCCGGCTAATTGGAGCGAATCGATTATAGTGGCAATATACAAAAAGGGCAGCCGCAGAGACTGTGCGAACCATAGGGGTATTAGCCTAACGGCAGTTGTGACAAAATCACTGGCCTCGATTATCGTTCGTCGCCTCACTGCAGAACGGGAATCTCGGATTAGGGAAGAGCAGGCCGGTTTTCGCCCAGGACGTGGCTGTATAGACCATGTATTTACTTTGCAGCAGGTGCTGGAGCAGCGCCACGCATACCGCAGACCGACAATAGCTGTGTTCCTCGATTTCAAGAGTACGTTCGATTCAGTCGATCGATCGATTCTGTTCGAATTACTTGCACGGAAAGGTGTTCCCACGAAATATGTGAACATCCTTCGTGCTCTATACTCGAACACTACAGGCCGCGTCAGGGTTTACGGTATCCTATCGGATAGCTTTCCGACCACAAGTGGCGTTCGTCAGGGTTGTCCGATTTCCCCATTTCTGTTCAATTTCATCGTGGATTCTATCATGTAGTGTTCCCTGACGGAATCCAACGATGTAGGCGTTGAAGTGCTGCCTGATGAGAGGTTAGTTGACCTAGATTATGCGGACGATATCGTCTTGCTTTTCGACGATGTTGGGGTGGCCCAATCAACCCTGAATAGCCTGTCCAGAGTGGTCCCATTATTTGGTATGCACTTCGCACCTCCAAAGTGCAAAGTGTTGCTGCAGGACCACCCGCCACTTGATGACCACTTGACGCTTGCTAACGAGGAACTCGAGGTGGTTGATCATTTCACTTATCTTGGCAGCTGCATCAGCAATGATGGGCGCATAGAAACTGCCGTAAGCTCACGCATTTCAAAGGCCAGCGCTGCCTACTTGAACCTGCGGTGTCTTTGACGACAGCAGGGAGTTTCCCTCCGTCTGAAAGGCCGTGTATACAAGGCCACGGTGAGGGCCGTTCTGCTCTATGGCAGTGAAATTTGGCCCCCTTCGGTCTGAAGATCTGAGGCGCCTTCAAGTCTTTGATCACCGCTGTTTGCGAAGCATTGCCAGGGATGCAGTTGTTTTTCAGTAGACTTCGATTCCGGTATCTAAAACTCGTAGGAACGTGTTAGGGACATGTGCATGAAACCTATCCCTAACACGTCCCTACGAGTTTTAGATACCAGAATCGGAGCCCCCTGAAAAACCGCTGCATCCCCTGGCCTACCTGACTTGAATCTCAGGCCCATCACCCAGGCCCCAGGCGACCGTCACACTCCACCCGAGCTGTGCTGCCAACGGCAAGACTTGCACGCGAGCTCCGCGAAACGGTTCCACAAAGATGATGTCCAAGCTTCGTTTTGGTACGAGGATCGTCCTCACCATGGACTGGGGTACAGTGGCGGGAGTGACAATAAAAGCGAAACGTCAGACGAGTAAAGTAGGAAATTGGCTGCCGGTTTTCTTGAACTAGTCAGATTGTGCATGTCTGGCGTGTGCACCCCGGCGGCCCACTTACAATGCACCTCGGTCCACACGCAAATAATACATAATGACTAACAGAGGATACCGGGCCCAGCGAAATCCGCGCGACTTTGATGACATTGCTCTTTCTAGTTGCTAGCTGATTTACCAATCCTAGGTTTTCTCCCCAACCGACATCTCCGCCAAAAGCTTATCTCACTCAGCCTACCATGAGGAGACCCCTGGATCGAACAGGATACATTCACGAATTCAGAAATTTGGGACATTAGATGTTAACATTGTTTACATCCACCGCTCGTTATGTTGTTTAACTGAGCGCGGATACCAATGTTAGGTGGAATTCTAATATCCAGCAAACTTTGGAATGCATGCAGGAACCCAGCGGACGGATGGCCTGTAAACTTAAACCAATTCTACCGCGCAGTTCCATTTAACGGCAACGGATATGAGCAATTTCATCCCCTAAGGGGCCACTAAACACCTCGCGAAACCACATAAACCCAACGATGCAGTAGATTAAGGGATTATTCCGTGTGGAGGTGCATGGTTTATGAAGGCCGCCTTTGCTTGCTACGTAGCTCGCTAAAGTCTGACGAGCACCAACTGAATAAGAACTGGCACGCAAATAAACCTTATGGGCAATGTTGCGCAAACGTATGCTTTGGTGTGCCATCTTAACCAAGAATAAGGTGAAAGAATGACGTTGGAATGCGGAGGCGCCTTCACGAATGTCCTTCTTGCGCAAGGGCCGTCGTACTCCTTTCAGTATCTATTCAACTTTAGCATTGTACCGCCAGAGAGGGTGTAAGAGGTAGTGCACGCAAGATTCGAACACCGGCCGCACGGATGACAGTCTGGCATGCAACCACTAGACTGTTTTCAGGCTATGCGTGGCCCTTATATTTAGCTGAAGAACCGACTGTCAAAGCAAGCTCAAAGATAAGATCACAAACATCAACGAGATTCTCATGCGTTTTAAAGTTCTGGTAGGTTAGCAACGCTTATTACCGCGATTTTAGCATAACGTTGCCAGCTTTTGCTTAATTTTTTCACTACTGGTGGTAAACTTATTGTCCACTGCTTCGTCATCAGCTTCCCTTCATCCGATTACATTCCGCTTTCCAATATATTCCCTTACACTAATAGTTGTAAAAGTTCTTATAAGCTTATACGCTGCTGCTTCATGAACTGTCGTTTGTAATATGTTTCCTATTTAAACAACATTACCAACTGTTGCCGTTGCAATAAATTAAATACTCTTTGCTCTTAAATGTAGACAAACGTTGCTATTTTGGTCTTATTATAACTTATGCGCGCTAATTGGAGCATGTCTTCACGACTATTATCAACCTCGGTTGTACCACCGATATTGCGCACAGATTACATTTATATTTCTTTTACGTGCACCTGACGTTCATGGGACACTAATCGCAGTCGCCGCATTGTCTAATTTGACTGTCCTCCGTCCGAGTTTTGTCACGCTCCTTCTTCGGCATTGCATTCGTTTTGCCAAACATGTGTAAATCGTGTGCGTCATGTATCCGGATTCTCATGATTGTCTTCAATATTCTCTTCACGGTGAGTCGGCTATCCTCAATTCGGTCTCCTTGCTTCTGATTTGTGCAGACACCTTCCGCTTATGGGGTTCCTCGGACCACGGATCATAGCATGCAGCTTGCTTTTATGTATTGTTTTTAAGAATTTAACGAGGCTCTGGTTTCCTAATACGAAGGTACTCGTCCATGCGAGAAGTTGGCCAATCTTTGCGATCTGGTTACTCCATTCGAGTCCTCAGTGTGCTTTGTGGTTAGAATGCTTTAGATTTCGGCTTTAGAGCATAGGTGGGTGTTCTTGAGGCATGCATTTCGAATACACAACTAGGCACAAATGCTAACAAAGACGCTTTAGAATGTCACCAACTCAAGCAATTGCATTAGTCAGCTATCAGTTCCTGTGCACACACATTAGATCGGCTAAAATACCACGGAATATAGGTTTTCGCCTAGCGATTGTCCCGTTTCTGGTGCCGGTTAGTGCAAAACAGCCCTCGGCATAGACGTTGTATTGACGTTTCTACAAAAGAATGAAGCAAGAACAAGCAATCTGCACTTCATTTGTCGGCATTGGATTATACTACATACTCCAGTATAATTACAATATCTGGTAAACGGTCAGACTAACACTTACCTAGGCCTTTTTGAAGGCTTCCATAGTCCCACCTTCTACTACATCAGAAGGAATTTTATTCCAGCTAACGCCTCTCTCAAATCCCCTGAGTCTGCGCCATTCCAATCAAAGTAATCCTAAGCTACTTAGACTATCTTTGTACGACGTCCATCGTCGGTCTTCGCTCATCCTGGTTGCAAGTTTCAATCATTTCTATACGTACAACGTCACTACGGAGATACGGTGCCCTGGACTACCCAGTGCTCCAGATGTGGCTTAACTATGATGACATTGGTGCGTTAGTGTGTAGAGAGCAGGAGCGGAGACTCTTGTCAGCGCAGTCGATTCCGATTCAGTGCATGTTCGACGCAACTGGCTGCGAAGCCGCATTCCTCTGGGGATCGTCGCCGTTGCAGTAGGAGCGGCAGATCCCTGCAGTACTCATCAGATGGCAGTCAGGCAGCTGTTTGGAACTTACCTCTGTCGGGCTTCATTAGTACACTGCAAGGATAGAGATCCCGCAGAAGCTTGCATTTCAATTCCACCACCACTATTGGTCAATAGCTGACCTTTATTGGCATTCAGAGCTAAATTCCATTGGCTCGATTAATCCACCTCAGTGAAGTAACAGAGATCGCGGAGAATCGGTTTGTGTTGTTGGAACGCAGGATGGATATGCTTGGAACAGAAGTGCGGCTTCGATTAGGAAAGTAAACCGCTTTCCTTACTTCATTTTGCTCTGATAAGTGATGGCTAAGAGGAGTCGTGGCCTAGTATATTACTTGTGTGCTTCACTAGTTTAGTAGTGCAACCTGTTATGTGAAATTTCTGACGCCCATTATGGACTAGCTGATTGCGACCTTCGAATAGTGAGAAATAAATCTCGTTGCATTTCAATGCTATAAGCGACTGACCACGACCTCTGGGCTACCACGTAAAATTGCCCAGAAGGGATTGTAACGGTTGATGGGTTTGGATAGGATGTTTAATGCCAAAGACCCGTCATCCGCATACGACATTAAGTTGGCTTTGTATTATCAGGCATTACATCGAGTTGTGGAAAAAGGGCGACGGAATTTTTCCTTATGGAATACTGAAGTTTCTGGTGAACGTCAAATACTTGTAACCATAATTTTGCAAACTGGACATTTGGCGAACCGCTCCTTAGCAAAAGACAGGTACGGCTGGATTTCCAGCATCAAGTGGAATTTCCGTCTCAATTCACAGTTAATCCACCCGGAAGTACCGCCGTTGTCGCGAAAATGGTTTCACACACATTTGATTCATTGGTCTAGCGAGGATAGCACTGAATATACTAAGTAGGCCATGGTGTCTTGTGTAGACTACGAGCCACTTTAAGCTAGCTGAAGATCGTCTGAACCTGTTCGGATCAACATCCTCTCAATAACCATTTCCTCCAAGACCTAACTTTATTAAGGTGCATGGAAGTTACCGGTATTAGCTAGTTCCATTGCCTTGGTGTTGTGTTGTTTTTTATACAGTGTGTAAATCCGTATGAAGCCGAGCAAAGCTTGTCTCAACTAACAGTAGTATTATGAACATTCATTGGGGACTACGCGATACAGTCCTTCCGGTGCACGTTGTTGCCTGTTTTGTTCACCGTTTCCCCGATCGTCGAAGGCTGTGCGTATGTAGACATTTGTAATCGGGGGAGGATGGATATACATAGAGTTACGATTTTACTCATCTGCGTCCACGCCTGAATTCGGTTCATGGCGAGCTATTCCGCTTTTTGTTCTAGCATCCGCGAGGTCTCACAGTAGTTATTATCACAGCATGCTTTGAGCACATATGGTAGACGATACATCTTCCCTGATACAGATAGAAAGCGACGTTACTGAAGCGCGCTATCTACTTTAGACGTTTTTCCTTGAGTTTACGCCGTCGTTTGACGTACAGGAATGGGAGCCTGTCCACACGGATGAAAATTATCTCAGACGGCAAGTGCCATAAAGGAGCTTCAGTGCAATTCAGTTGAACAGCTATGATCGGAACACCGAGTTGCTGTGGATCTAGTTGCGACGACATACATCGGAAGAATAACCCTAAACAACAACGTCAAGGTAGTGGGGTTGAATGCAGATATAATGTACAGAAACTGGAAGCAATGAGGAAGTGCATTAAGTTAACAGTTAAATTAACAACCAGATACAAGAAACCGAGGGCAGGAACACCGCGGACTGCGTGACTGGGCCATGTCTGTTACGGTCTCCAACCATTGGTGTGGACCATCCCGAGGCCCCCATCTACGAGGACGGCACGCGCCAGTCTGATCAAATCTTTCAGTCACTTTCTTCATGCCTCTATGCCAAGTCATGGACTGGCCACCTCGCGTTTTCGCCCAACTTTCAGTTGGTAACAATGCGCTTATATAAGTGCCCAAAAATAACCTGACCTATGCAGTTACAGCCATTTTGAAGAGTCTATTTTCCGGGGTGAACGTTTTCTCCTCTGGATCTTCCATCACGACAGCCTGAATTTAATTTGCCGTGGTCAAAAAGTGACTTGGCCATCAAGTGATCAGAGTTGCCTATCGACGTTTGAGTGCGCACATATAGCTTCACATGAAGGATATGGGGTCTAGGGTTGCCTCAAGCTTGTTGAGAGTGTTTACCAAATTCATTGGCCTGGGATTTGCAACTGTCGTCTGACTTATCAAACCCTCCGTCAATGAGCTGTTTACAGGGAGGTTCACCAATAGTGCATGAAAATACCTAGGCCCAATTGAGATTCCTGGTTGAGCGCTGAAATTCTCTTTGTCGTTTCACCGTCCAACAGACTTGGGCGAATATTCGAACATGCCGAGTAAAATGATGTCAGCTGTTTTTTTCGTATCTGTTTCCTTTTAATGTCTGGTGAAAGGCAAGCACACGATCGATTTCACTGGAAACCTTACTTGTGAAACATGCAGTAAGTTCCTGCACGTGTGCTATAGTGTACCTGTTTGTAACGGTATTTTTCTATAGTGCCTGGTATTCCCTGCAATTACGCGTGTCTCCAGTCTGCTTTGAGGCCACCTGGAGCGGAGAGGACCAAGGGCTATCGGAAGGACGGAATATTCCAAGTTTGCGCATGTGCTCTAACCGCTCTAACTAGGTTCATTTTCTCCGGCAAACGTCGGCACGGTCGTGATGTTACGGGTGAGCCGTTATTCCGGATATGGTGCGTTACTTGAGATGCCAGGTGCATAGCTGCGTTCATTAGGCGGACGAGCTTAGGGTAATGAGAGAAACGTTCGGCTTTCGGGTGAGGTCTGCTGACGAACGTAGGCTGCGGTAATGGTTGAAATGCAGGCGATGGTACCATGGGCGCTGAACGTCGCTGCGGGGATGGCCAAATGTTTGAAAGGTCAGAGGAACTCTAGGCCACTGATAGCGAACGGAACGGCGGTAATATTATACACCCAAAGAAAAGTCCAACGCATACCTAAGTTAAGGATCAATGAAGCTGGGCAGTAAGCGGGAGGAGTGTGCTTTTGGCAGCATGACTGAAACTGTACGGCTGCTTCGCAATTCAAGGTGCGGGAAGAACCGGGCTTACTTCATCCCCGGTATCAAGCAGCAAGGCGGTTCTAGCTTCGGAGTTATATAAATAGAAAAATCAACTGCTGTCTGATGGCCCACTGACGTCTGCCGTGTTTAATCCCATACCCAGCGCTTCTCCGTTGATGTGAATTAAAGGTGCATGTTTAGATACAGCGCATGGGTTTCGAGTACGGCGGCGTTGGTAGCAACCGTATAGATCGTTTTTTGCAGTGTTGGTGTGTCCAGGTGCCCTGCTGGGTGAGCAGCGTGCATTGATATTCTAGTGCTTGTAAGCAAATTAGCGAAGTAGAGCTGCTAATTTCACTATGACAGTAGGCGACTCCTGTGACGCTGGGTCAGCTTTAATGGAATGTACAATGCAAAGAAAAGGGAAAACGTTATTGCCGCACTGTGCCTGTGACAAAGCTGCTACGACGCAAGTGCGTGGAGTGCGATAACTGTCCAACACTGCTGCAACTATCAGACTGGCGCCGGCCGGCGATCGTATTCGTATCGCCGTGATACCCTGCGCTATTTCTGTTAGACGCCGTAAACAGTGTTTGTGCAGCAATGAGCCTTCCATCCATGATGTATCAAGCAATTGGTACATTGCACTGATTAGCCTAGATGACCGCTTCACGCCCAAATACAGACTTTGCAAGGGCTGCTGAATGCAGGTCCCCTCAGAGGGCATGCTTCTGCCTATGCCGGCCTGCTTGGAGTGTCAAAGTTTGCTCCATAACAGGATGCATAAAAAGCCCTGCACTAAAGTGTCACGTCACTAAGTTTGTATGCGAGGGACTGATTGCACTTAGATGCATGTGTGGTGATTCTGGAGCTAACGAATTCGGATGCTAAAGCCACAAACACGAATGGCGGATCGTTACTTGTAAACTGAGATATTGTATTGGTGACGGCGTTGAGCACATGTTCGGAAAGCTTACGGTCAGGGTGATACATTAGAAACAGAAGGTCAGTGATGAATATTGGAAACAACAAACGAAAACGGCAAACGTAATATGGTATTCAAAATGCCTGAGATGGGGTTCGCGAGTGGGAGCACCAATTGCAGACAGAGCTCCAGTCGTGATTAAGAGAAATCCAGTAAAAACCCGTATATATCATATCATATCAAATTATAGGTGCGAAAGTAGTCGTACCCAACGTGTATTGTAATGGGCTACAATAAACTAAGAACAGTTCATCAAGCGCACGCAGTGCCGTAGTGCACTAATCACTGGAAGGTCGAAATTAAACGCAAGGTAAAAACAGTAAAACAACTAGGCCAGAGGGTACAGAAAACAATAAAATCTAGCGGCACAGAAAACTGAAAACCTCAATGTTTCTCGTTTACTACAGACGTACTCGGCGTAGGGCGAGGTGACATGAAACGAACCGTAGCCAAAACTTGAGCAGGGTTTGCTCGTGTCGTACACTGTTTCAAAGCTTCGATTTCTGTCCGGCTACTGCGAAGTAGCTTGATTTTCTCATCTCAAAGGTCCGCACGGTTCAAGGACTCGGAGTTAGTGTGTCTAGTTTTTCGTCTCTGAGAATATGACCCAGAAGCTAGTGGTTTGCCGCTGCGGAAGACGTTGCAATGGAGCGTCCGCCTACGCGGCTAGTTCTTGCATAAAAGGAAAGCAACCAAAGTAAGGTCCAGACAACAAAACCTAAGGCGGTTTACGGAACAAACTGTAGTAATTAGCTGGAGTACTACTATACTACTTATAGACAATGTGCTGCAATCGACTTACGAACAAGTGAACTGACTAGGGAGAACGTGACGGACATAAATCCACCAGTGTAGGTCGAGCGGTAAGTGATATGCAAACGCAGTAAAACTGAGTTATGGTTGACCGATACGAAAATACCTATCCTTAAGCAGAAACGGATAATAAAATAAAATAAACATCTGCAAATATGAAGTTGTATTTAATATTATTATTGAAAATGCAAGTGGAACACAGGTCTGGTCAGGTAAGGTACAACGGACAGTCAGTCAAAATACTGTCTGGATGACGGCGATAAATAATTGATGGGTAGAGTAAGGTGTTCACACGCAGTCTCTTTAAAGTATGCTTCTAAGCCAAAGTTGACAGCAAAAAGTGTTACAGCGAGCTTTATCAAAACTTCAAACCGCGGCTATTGAATGCTGTAACATCAAAGAAGGATGGAATCGACTGCGGATGGTATGAGAAAAGAACGGATAAAGAAGCATTGGAAGTCGGTGTGCAACCAGGAAACAGTTCTGACAAAATCAGGTAGATACAGCTTGACGAAACAAAAAACTAACCATGTGCAGTTTACTTATTTATTCCAAACATAAAAAACAAACGACGTGAACTGTGAGATAACAGTCATTTCATGCAAGCTCGTCAAGCATAACTCATGTAAAAAGCATTACTTGGTAAGTAGCCAATCTTTGGTCATTTGCCGCGCTTCGTTCTACTACGGTAAGTTATGTTTCCGTCGGTTGCTTCTGCGCACAAAGCCCCGGCTGTTCTCGACTAATACCGATGTTTTCCAACACCCTGAGTACGTCGGGCCGCTGATTGCGCATCTGACGGTGAATAAACCATTAAGATCGACGCGGTGATAAGGGTTCAGCAAGTGCTCTGTAATTACCGAAGCAGCTAGGTTTCACAATTCAACCGATTCTACCGTCACCGACCCCACCAAAATGCGTAATTACGTAGGAATATATTAATTTATCCTGACAGTCAAACTTCGGCCAATGCGCCCGACATGGCTGGTTCCGCAACCGTCCTTTATCAGCAGGTAGGATAACAATTAATTCGTCCGACGGCTGACAGTAAGTATGGACAAAGCAGATTACACCGAGAATGCGAAACAGCTCCTGAACTTTTCTACAACCTACCAGTCGAATAAAAATGACCCGACCTCGCAACTACCCAAGAACATAAAGCATTTGGACGATGCTTAAGCAGTCGAACGAAATATCGGAAGAGAAACGAGAAAAAATGAGGGCTCGTGACGCGAACATTGCACAATTCCACGGACAACCTAAAGCATACAAGGATGGAGCACCCTTGACCAACTGTGTCACTTCCAGGCGCACCCACCTACTACCTGGCAAAGGAACTATGGAGGCGCCCCAGGCACCTAATCAGTAAAACGCAGCCCTCCATAAACAACGCCCAACGATGCTTGACGAAGCTCGAAGACCTACGAATTGAACACGATTAAACCATGGTGTCCTCGATGTAACCGCCCTATTCACTTCCATAAACTTACGGTTGGCAAAAGAAATTATCGCAGAAAGTCTGGACAACAGCGGAGGGAAGCTTGGGTTCCTGACGACCAGAAGCATATGCGAACTTCTCAGCTTATATTTCTCAGCCCACTTCGCGTAAAACGGAAAATGTATAAACAAGTGAAAGGTGCACCGATGGGATCCCCTTTATCCGGACTCATCGCAGATATTGTCATGCAAAAATTGGAAGAGGATCTACTGCCATTGATTAATCCAAAACTTTAGGTTAGCTACTTCGATAATACTTTTGTGATCCTCAAACGTAGTCAAGTATCGGTTACACAACAACTGCTTAACAGCGCTATGGACGGCATACAGTTTACCATGGAAGCAGAGAAAGAAAACAAACTTCCTTTCTTGGATGGGTTAGTCGCCAGAACAACGGACGGCGAATTGTCAACCTCGGCTTTTGAATTTCAACAGCAACCACCCAAGTTGTCACAAAATAAGTTGTGTGCAGACACTGTTCCATAGAATAGCAACTCCCTGCAGTAGGACAGAAGCGAAACGAGCGGAAGAAAAACACTTATTCCAATCATTCGAACGCAACGGATACCCAAGCAGTTTCCTCAGAAGATACTTAAACCGCACGCCCTCAAAAATCGATTCTACGTCAGCTATGACGAAACGTATAGTTCTGCCTTACATAAAGAACGTGGCTGAGATGACTGCCAGCTTGTGCAAACAACATCAAATCAAGGTAGCCCACAAGACAACCGCCACTCTGAGGAAAACATTGTCAAAAGCAAAAGGAAAGCGAGACACGAGAACGAAGGAAGGTCATAGTATCGGGGCGTAAAACATAGTTCACATAGAAATAGCTCGGAAGCAGCAGGAGATCGGGACTGACGCGGAAACTGGGAACGGGAAGCTTCAACCCAGCTCGCAGCCTACGATGCAAGCCGGCAATGGGTCGTCAGCGACAACGGTACCGCGGCCACGCCGAGAAGAACAAGAGGCGACATTAAAGGGAGCCCGATTTTCCCAAGAGATATGCCTTTATCTACGGCCCCAGAAATCGGCCCGACCAGAGCAACACAGCCCCGAGCAAGCAAGTCGAGAGCTTTGGTACGAATCCAGTCTGGATAGGCTGCGACGCAAAAGGAGCAGCAATGTGGGCGGAAAACGGCACATTCAATGTCCACGTCGAAGCAGCCTAATGGCGCCTAGTGGACACCACTTCACGCGGCGGAAAGTGGTGCTTCGTAAGTGGGAAATGCGGCTATATTTGTGTGTGTGCGTGGGACATGTGTGTGAACCTCTCAGCGTGCAATAAACAGCGTTCTCCCCTACCGTGTCCTTCTCGCTACACTAGTGCCGGGACCAGGATGGATGCTCAATTTTCGGAGGGAGACGCGGAGGCTTGGTTGGATGAGTTCGAAGGAATCGCAACTTGCAACGGACGCAAATAGGATGCAATCCTGCTTACGGCCTTGGGCACGCTGTTATCCGGAAGAGCAACAGTGACGTACCTGCTGACGCGGAAGTCGAAAGCTGGGCGCTCGTTTAACGAGGTAAAGGCAGTGTTGTGCGCGTAGTTTGCAAAGGAGATGGACCGCCAGCGGGCGCTGGAAAATTTCACTCAGCAAAATGGGAAGAACAGGAGGATTTGATGACTTTTTTCCAGCAAATGGATAGGAACTTGACGGTTGGGCTACCCGAATTAGATGCCACCGCCAAAGAAAGCCCATTGAAAGGACAATTGCTTCAGAACCTGCCGAAAGCCCTGCAGGATCAAGTGAAGCTGGCATCGATGGTCGGAGTGGTCAAGGCGGAGGAGCTTTTGACAGTGGCGCAGAGTTTGGCGGAGCCGTTGACCATGGCCAGAATCAAGCCGTCAGAACTTGAACGCAAGGTGGACCAACTGACCCAGATGGCGCAGAATATATTGTCGGGAAATACACCAAGGATGGAAACGCAACACAATGTCTACGGAAGCCGAAATGGCCGTCGCTGTTTTCGGTGCAACCGCAGGGGCCATCTGGCTAGATTTTGCACGAACGCAAGCCTTTCTCATTGTTTTACCTTATTCATTCCTAATAAGGGGAGGGTGCCTGTGGTAGACGTCATAATTCAGCGGTGCCAGTTCGAGCGGTAGTAGATACAGGGGCGGAGGCGTCAATTACAAAAAGATGTGATGCGGTTCCCTTAGAACAATCGTCAGTCTCGTTGCAAACGGTCGGAGGCCATCAGTTGAAGTTATCAGGCGTGCAACGGTTGCAACTGAGAATATGAGAGACGTGTATTAGCCATCTAATGTGCGTTGTGGAGGGTGAAACGGAAACAATAATCGGTAATGATATCCTAAAACGACTGGGCGCTAGAATTGCTCTGGGAAAGGATGTGATTTTCCTGGGCGGCGAAGCAATCAACCTTAACGCAGGAAAAAGTGGTCGAGTTGAGGCCGTATCTGTGCTGCCTGATTGCTAAAGCCGTACAATACGGGAAAAGCTAGAGAGGTACGCGCACTTGTTCACGGACGCGAATGACGAATACGGCTTCTGTAACTGGATGGAACATTGGATACCGCTGGTCCCAGGGGGACGACGTAAGCCAATAATCAGGAGAATTCCGCCAAAGATCCTACCTGCGGTGCAGAGGCAAGTAGCAGAGATGGAGGCAAAAGGCATTATTAGGCGCGCGAGCAGCCCGTATTCGTCGCCAGTGCAGTTGACAAGGAATGCTGACGGGACATACTGATACTGCATTGATTTTAGAGAGCTGTACAAAGTAGCAGTGAAGGACGCGTTTCCGATGTCACAGATGGAGGGAAATTTTCCAGTCTGCACAACGCCAAGCTGATCGCGTTAATAGACTTCCGCTCGGGATATTGGCAGTTGCCCATTGCAGAGGAGGGTCGTCACAAACCAGCTTTTAGTGTAAACACAGCAATACGAAATTTTGGGAATGCCATTTGGGTTGTGCAGCGCCCCCGCCACATTCAGACGACTGCTGCTAATGATTTAGGAAAACCTCCAAGGAGTGGTAGTTTACGGAGACGATATCGTGCTATTCCCCGAGACCGAACATGAGCATTGTAGCAGACTCGCCGCCGTACTACAACGACTGGAGGAAGCAGGTTTGACGCTTAGCCGTAAGAAATCACGGGTAGCCCAGAGGTCGATCGTGTGCTTGGGTCACATCGTGGAGAACGGTGAAATACAGACGCTGCCAGAGAAACGGGAAACGATCCAGAATTTTCCAGCCCCTAAATCCAAACGCCAGCTTCGTTCTTTCCTGGGAATTGTGGCATATGCTTCAAAATTCGTCCCTCACTGTGCAGAGACCATCAGTCCATTATTGAAGTTGTTGCAGAAGGGTCAGCCGTTCGTGTGGTCAACCGAGGCAGAGGAAGCATTCAGTCACATCAAAACATGCGTGGCGGAATCTCCAAAGTGCTTGCGGTTACCCAATCCGAATGAAAAATGTACGGTGGCAGTTGATGCTAGCGACGTTGCAATCGG
This sequence comes from Dicrocoelium dendriticum, assembly GCA_944474145.2. NCBI lineage: Eukaryota > Metazoa > Platyhelminthes > Trematoda > Plagiorchiida > Dicrocoeliidae > Dicrocoelium > Dicrocoelium dendriticum. Next base: position 46,025,844 of record OX104064.1, on the reverse strand, counting down.
TGCGGTACTTTTCCAGCTATCGGGGGTCGTAGAATATGCCAGTCGAGCGTTGACGAGTGCCGAGCAGAGGTACTCAACGACAGAGAAGGAATGTCTAGCTATGGTATTGGCCCTGGAGAAGTGGAGGACATACCTGTTGGCGAATGAATTCCACATTTTGACGGACCCCGAACCGCTCTCATGGTTGATGACAACGAAGGATCCGCGAGGACATCTTGCACGATGGGCATATCGACTCCAAGAATTTACCTTCCCCATCGGACACGTGGATAGGACGAATAATGTGCTACCTGAGATGCTGTCGCGGCCGATGTTGGACGACGTCATACCGGACACTGCTATACCGGTGTGTGCAGTCACAGTTGGGAGGGACACGCTATTCGAAATTCAAAGGAAGAATAAACACGTGCAGTTGGTGTGTAGCCCTTTGCAATTGGGTACCAAACCGGATGCCACATCGGGGGAAATGGGGGATCTCGGCAGGAGGTGGGACAGGCTGTGCACAGTAAACGGTAATTGGCTGGTGCAGACAAACGGCATGAGACTTCCTTTTATCCCACAAAGTCAACTGGAGCTGGTGATTCAAATGGTCCATGAGAGCGCACATACAGTATTTGAGAGTGTTTTTGACTTGCTGCGGAGACGAGTCTTCTGGCCAACCATGAGAAGGGACGTTGCGGCATATATCCGGGGGTGCCCAAACTGTCAAACAAGCCATGAGCTGAATGCAGCCAGACCGCCAATGAAGTCGATTGAAATCAGATAGGCTGGCCAGCCAAACTAGCTCCTCGTGGTGCTAGCTGGGTGGTTCGGGTTTAACCCGTTCCAGCAAATAGTTCGGCGGCAGTGTTCCAGGACGTGGTGGGTTTTCGCCCGGCAAGCGTTCTCCCTATAAAAAGCCACAAATCTCTGCTTATCAACACTTTGACGTGGTGGATGTGACTCGCCACAAAATAAAGTCACTGGGCCGTGGACATCGGGAAAATGGTAACCAACTCACGGACATCGATCGCTTATTCTCACATTCCTACCGATAACAAACAGTCAAGAATTCTGCGGCACCTTCAAAAATACAAGCTACATTCATAGACAATTACATACATATAAACACCCATACACTTACATTCACTGTTTTGCCAAAAATGCACTCTGTACATTTTGATCGCACTATGTTAGCTAAACATGATCATGCCTGTACTGGTGTGTCTCGCATTGTCGAGAATAAACGTTTATTTATTTATTTATTTTACATTGCTGGGGACTAGACATATTTGGACCGCTGCAGCGGAGCCGATCGGGTAACGCCTACATCCTGGTGATGATTGATCATTTCACTCGTTGGGTCGAAGCGATACCAATTAAAGATCAAACGGGTGAGACCGTGACACATGCGTTCGAATTCAACGTACCGGCGAGGTATGGAATACCGCACAGCGTTATCACCGACCAAGGTCCGTGCTTTGAATCAAAAGCGTTTCAGGCCATGCTGGCCAAATGGGGCATCCGGAGAAAACGCACTTCGCCTTACCACCCGCAGACCAACGGGATGACAGAACGGTTTAACCGAACTCTGAAAACATGGATGAACTGCACAAAGTTACCGTGGGAGGAAGCGTTACCGGAGGTGCTGCTCGCTTATCGAACCAGCATGCAATCAAGCACCAAGGCTTCACCGTTTGCATTGCAATTTGGCAGAGAACCAAGGATTGCAATCGACACCTATTTGGCAATCGACTGCGAGCGCGAACATCCAGCCCTACAACACCGAAGGCTGACAACAACCGCCAGAAGGGAAACGAGGGCTCGGCAATTACGCAACAAGCGGAACTATGATGCGAGATATGCGGCAGACAAATGGAGACCATTCAACCTAGGAGACCAAGTCAAGCTACGCAATAACGATCCACCGTCACACAAAGGACCCGGCGCGAGCAAGTTCAACCAACGCTGGAAAGGTCCCTATACAGTGATCGACCGAAAAGGGACGAGCTGCCGTATCGACAACGGGTGGTGAAACGCTGGGTAAACGCATCTCTTCTACGCCCATGGTATACGAGGGAAACAGGTTTTCGAGAAGGGACGGGTGTAGGGGCGCGGATCTCAGTTCACACGGAAATGCCCCGGAAGCAGCAGGAGATCGGGACTAACGCGGAGACTGGGAACGGGAATCGTCAACCCAGCTCGTGGCCTACGATGCAAGCCGGGAATGGGTCGTCAGCGACAAACGATACCGCGGCCACGCCGAGAAGAACAAGAGGCGACATGAAAGGGAGCCCGATTTTCCCAAGAGATATGCCTTTATCTACGGCCCCAGGAATCGGCCCGACCAGAGCAACACAGCCCCGAGCAAGCAAGTCGAGAGCTTTGGTACGAATCCAGTCTGGATAGGCTGCGACGCAAGGGAGCAGAAATGTGGGCGGAAAACGGCACATTCAATGTCCACGTCGGATCAGCCTAATGGCGCCTAGTGGACACCACTTCACTCGGCGGAAAGTGGTGCGTCGTAAGTGGGAAACGCGGCTATATTTGTGTGTGTGCGTGGGACATGTGTGTGAACCTCTCAGCGTGCAATAAACAGCGTTCTCCCCTACCGTGTCCTTCTCGCTACAATATATAGGATAAACTGCGCATAATGTGAAAAGCACTATGTGGGACAAACAGGAAGGAAGCTGTCCACCAGGATACATGCACACCAAGAAGCGTGCAAGAACCATTACGCAACCTCATTTGTTTCAGCCCAGGTGGATGAAGAGTGACACTGCTTCGACTGGAACAAGGTAGAGATCTTGACCGAAGGAAAAACACAAAAAGGGATGGAGTTTCTGGAAGCCTGATTCTCAACGACAAACTCAATCAACATGCATATCGACATCGAGCCAATATACCAACCGCTGAGACCGACAGAGCTCACGAGAATCAACAACCATTGTCCGAAAGAACCTAATCCAACAAACGGACAATGAACAGCATGGTCAATATGAGCATAGACGGCTCACCCACACACGTTGCACCAATCCGAGTGAGGTAATCCCAACCACGTCGCAACATTTCCGCAGCCATTGACATTGACTCGGGCCTAACCGCTGAACACAAGGCTTCACCAATGAGAACGAGGCAAAATTAATAGCCCCGTATGCCTATATAAGGAATGGAGTGGTTGTTGACAGTGTCCATTATAGGGTTTGCTATCTACCAACCACTGCTACTAAACTGTTCTCAATCCCGCACTGAAGATGCCACCTCGTATGATGGCGAAAGGTTTGCACTCAAGTTGCCCAGCTCGGGGAACTCCACGGCAACTGAGAAAGGTGTATTTCCCCAAACGGCAATGTTTCGTGAGCGTAAAACAGACCTAACAACATCCTCCCAATGCAAGTGCTTACGTATTTAAATAAACAAATAGTTTATTCTCGTCATTGCGAGGCACACCATCAAGAGCGTGGTCATAGTACTACAGAAATGTATGCTTGGCAATTGCACAAAATAGTATATTTTGACAAATGGCACAGGAATGTATGTGTCTGTTGACATGTAAAAGTGTGCTTGTGTCTGTATTTGGAAGTAGCCATGTTGTGTGATTAAGTAAATGTGACTCTGTGTGTGTTTTTGTTCATTGGGTTTGCCATCAAAGGGGGAAATCAATGGACCGCTTCATATCGGATGACGTTCGTGATGTGTGAATGATCCTCCGGAAAAGGGAAGAGGCAGTGACTTTATTTAGTGGCGAGTCACATCCGCCACGTCACGGTGTTGTTAAACGGATATCTGTGGTTTTTATAAGGAGAACGCTTGACAGGCGAGATCCCACCACATCTTGGAACACTGCCGCTGAACCATTTGCTGGAACGGGATTTACCCGAACCACCCAGCTGACACCACGGGGAGGTAAACTAAAGCTTACGTTGTGTGGCTGTTTACAATGGACAACAAATCGATCAGTCCAATACACATGACATTCCAATCGAGTAACAAGTGTGTTTTCTTTGGTGGAAGCATCTGTTTGAGCTGTTACTGTCGGAGACGGCAGTGTCCTTTTGTCCATGGATACTTGTGTGCTCTCTATTGCTGTGGACCCAAAATACTCGGTTTAAGAAGGTTTCAAGCGGACAGTGCTAACGGTTCTAAATAAATAAATAAATTCATGAAAAAGGTATATTTCTAGACAGGTGCCAGCAGCTGTTTCTTCAATGGACCGGTTCATTTTGTATAAACCTTCCATACTCCTGCCTGAATAAAACAAATAGTAAATAAATGAATAATAAATATATTATTCGCAAATTTATAGACACACCAAGTCAGGCATGATCAAGGTTCACAGGCAGCTGAATATCACAACGATACCTTGGATGCAGTCGTGTGTAGTGTAAGCCGTCAAGGCACTATACTTGCTGTGAAACGGTACATGTAGTCAGAGGGTATCATATTCTTGTACGTGTCGGAAAAATGTTGAAATATGAGTCTAGTCGACTTGCCAGTATGTAGTTATGGGCAGTTATTTTTTTCTAAATGCGAGAGCTTTTACGTAGTTTGATAATTTTCACATTGAAGCATTGCCGGCCCTCCGTTGATACTCGTGCATGAGTTATCAGCCTATTTCCGTGCGGTTGCGTGTTATTGCTTGGGATCCACAACACAGCAGCTTACTTGTGGGCAGACCAAAGTCCCCGAGCCAATCTATTGCTATTATTGATCTCAATTTCAGCGGAATATTTCTATGACTTCATGGAAGAGAAAAGCGAACTACATTAGAAGGGGAATTAGGAGGTTAGGTCAGGTCAGGTACAACGGACGATAGAGGCGTTCGCCTAAGGAGCGTCCTGCTTCTTGTGCCGGTGAAGCGGTCCGGACACTTTGACTTTGGATTGTGTAGCTGGACAGTAAAATGCTTAACATGAGGTGGAAGAACCAAAAATGGGCCCTCCTACGGAGGTTGTAAAGATCGTCATGCATGATCATTGTGAATGCAAAGATGAGTGAACGAATAGAGATCAGGATGAAAGTATGATGATTTCACTGAACTCGTGGTTGAGCCATAATGAAGTTGGCTCATGTGATACTTCAGTTTAAATAAGTAATTAAATTTTATATTCTCGGTGTTGAACGAGCCAGGCCAACAAGGCATGCTCAAATGGGTACAATCAAACCTGCAACGATTAAATGTGATCAAGCTTGGACTTGACATTAGAAAGTGTAAGACGTCGCATAAGGTTGTGATAACTGTTCGACCTCCCAATTGAAACTGCTTGTTAATGCAAACGAAAAATGTTATTAAGCACGCTGGAATTTGTTCCAAGTAAATGTTATGGCCTGAAGCAAATCTCGCGTACTATTACTCGCAGTCAGCTGTTATCCACTTACCATCCTCCAGTGTGTGGTGCGTTCTCCTGTGACCGTGTTGGGTTTACATCCTGTTTGTTCAAGCGATGTGTCCATTGCGTGGGTAATTATCATAGGTACTAGTCATGGACTATTCAGTCGCTGAAAAATGATCCGGTCCAGTGGACCTATCTGCGGAAAACTTGGAAAGAAACAAAGGTAAAGGCTTATGGAAGAACCGGCAAAAGAGAATACTCAGTCAGTTAGGTTTACCTCACATATAAAATATCCTGATGTGCCTAAGCGTGGGACGACTGTAAATCGCGAGGTATGCCGAAGTGTACGTTTACGTAGAGTCCGATCGTGAATAGAGCTGCGCCTAAGCGTCGGACGACCGTTAATATCGCGAGGTAAGCCGAAATGTATGTTATAACGTGAATACGAGTAGGCAGACGAGCGCGCCACAATCTCCTACCACACCTAAACCTACGCAACCAAGGTAGAACCACGGAAGCACGAGCTCAACACCAAGTGTAATCTACACCTAAAGTTAAATTAAAACAAAGCTGTACAACAAACTGCAGCGAAATAGGTAAACGATGAAAATGAAAAAGGACAAATTACTTACATCGCTACCAGTACTCCTCCCCTAGAGCGTGCACTAGGGAAACGCTCGACAAAGTGCCCACGGAGCGTACTGAGCAAGCCTAGGTGGAAAGAAAACAACACGACCAGAACTTGTGTGTGTGTGGAGCTGCGTGTAGTCGGAGGGCACAGAGGACTCGGTGTACCGGCGTTAGTGTGTTGTCTGGTAGGGGTACTGAGTCAGGGGCGGGTGTTTGCTGAGGGGAGGAAACGGGATCAGTACGATCGACTGTAGGTTCAAAGTAAGCTGGTTTGAGTCGGTCGATGCTCACGGATTCTTTGGATCCATTCTTATTCAACACGAAATACTTGGATTTCCTTGGTAAGTTCTGATACGGGCCTTCATAGGGCGGAGTTAAAGGTCTTCGGACGGCATCGACCGTGGACTAAACACAGGGACACTTGTGCAAATCGGAGTGATTGACTACTACACTGTAGGTCTCTTAGCTGTACGGGATCTGAAAAAAATGTAAGGCGACTGTAAATTCGAAAGATATATGATAAGGTGAGTGTATTCACCTAGGGGTCGAGAGCGGTGTAAAATGGCTTAGAAATTGGGCTAGACGAATAGGGCGTTCATGTCCGGATGATGAGGGGATACGCGCATTTCGAGATCGCACAGACCTCCCCAAAGTACTATCCATTTCGCCCTACAGCCGTTCTACGTCACTTAGTAAACTCTCGTGTTCAGCCTCGATCCCTAAAAACCCTACCCCCTCTTAACAGCAACTGTGTCCTCGCTCTCACGCCTCAGAACACACGATTTCTTAGCACCTAATCATCGGCACCCATCACCACTGTCAACATATCAAACCATCCCGGCTCTTTCATTTAGGGCTACTAGTCAAACGTACTGGTCTTCCACCCACCCTAACAAAAGCCCACACTAACGTCCTCCTAATGCCGGTCACAGGCCCCCAACTCGACTCATACAAATACAAACCATTCAATCCCCCTCATGTTCCAAAATAGACTATTTTACCTCCTTAGATACGATTTCACGTGCAAAAAATTCCCACGCGAACTAACTAACTCTCGTAAATACCAGGACGGTCACCTCGTGCAGGCTCGCTAGACTCTCGTTAAGTTTCCTTTTCTTGTAAAGCTTCTATATCCTAACTTCTCTCCACGTGTGGTTACTCCACCCCCCCCCCCCCCCCCCCCCCCCCCCCCCCCCCCCCCCCCCCCCCCCCCCCCCCCCCCCCCCCCCCCCCCCCCCCCCCCCCCCCCCCCCCCCCCCCCCCCCCCCCCCCCCCCCCCCCCCCCCCCCCCCCCCCCCCCCCCCCCCCCCCCCCCCCCCCCCCCCCCCCCCCCCCCCCCCCCCCCCCCCCCCCCCCCCCCCCCCCCCCCCCCCCCCCCCCCCCCCCCCCCCCCCCCCCCCCCCCCCCCCCCCCCCCCCCCCCCCCCCCCCCCCCCCCCCCCCCCCCCCCCCCCCCCCCCCCCCCCCCCCCCCCCCCCCCCCCCCCCCCCCCCCCCCCCCCCCCCCCCCCCCCCCCCCCCCCCCCCCCCCCCCCCCCCCCCCCCCCCCCCCCCCCCCCCCCCCCCCCCCCCCCCCCCCCCCCCCCCCCCCCCCCCCCCCCCCCCCCCCCCCCCCCCCCCCCCCCCCCCCCCCCCCCCCCCCCCCCCCCCCCCCCCCCCCCCCCCCCCCCCCCCCCCCCCCCCCCCCCCCCCCCCCCCCCCCCCCCCCCCCCCCCCCCCCCCCCCCCCCCCCCCCCCCCCCCCCCCCCCCCCCCCCCCCCCCCCCCCCCCCCCCCCCCCCCCCCCCCCCCCCCCCCCCCCCCCCCCCCCCCCCCCCCCCCCCCCCCCCCCCCCCCCCCCCCCCCCCCCCCCCCCCCCCCCCCCCCCCCCCCCCCCCCCCCCCCCCCCCCCCCCCCCCCCCCCCCCCCCCCCCCCCCCCCCCCCCCCCCCCCCCCCCCCCCCCCCCCCCCCCCCCCCCCCCCCCCCCCCCCCCCCCCCCCCCCCCCCCCCCCCCCCCCCCCCCCCCCCCCCCCCCCCCCCCCCCCCCCCCCCCCCCCCCCCCCCCCCCCCCCCCCCCCCCCCCCCCCCCCCCCCCCCCCCCCCCCCCCCCCCCCCCCCCCCCCCCCCCCCCCCCCCCCCCCCCCCCCCCCCCCCCCCCCCCCCCCCCCCCCCCCCCCCCCCCCCCCCCCCCCCCCCCCCCCCCCCCCCCCCCCCCCCCCCCCCCCCCCCCCCCCCCCCCCCCCCCCCCCCCCCCCCCCCCCCCCCCCCCCCCCCCCCCCCCCCCCCCCCCCCCCCCCCCCCCCCCCCCCCCCCCCCCCCCCCCCCCCCCCCCCCCCCCCCCCCCCCCCCCCCCCCCCCCCCCCCCCCCCCCCCCCCCCCCCCCCCCCCCCCCCCCCCCCCCCCCCCCCCCCCCCCCCCCCCCCCCCCCCCCCCCCCCCCCCCCCCCCCCCCCCCCCCCCCCCCCCCCCCCCCCCCCCCCCCCCCCCCCCCCCCCCCCCCCCCCCCCCCCCCCCCCCCCCCCCCCCCCCCCCCCCCCCCCCCCCCCCCCCCCCCCCCCCCCCCCCCCCCCCCCCCCCCCCCCCCCCCCCCCCCCCCCCCCCCCCCCCCCCCCCCCCCCCCCCCCCCCCCCCCCCCCCCCCCCCCCCCCCCCCCCCCCCCCCCCCCCCCCCCCCCCCCCCCCCCCCCCCCCCCCCCCCCCCCCCCCCCCCCCCCCCCCCCCCCCCCCCCCCCCCCCCCCCCCCCCCCCCCCCCCCCCCCCCCCCCCCCCCCCCCCCCCCCCCCCCCCCCCCCCCCCCCCCCCCCCCCCCCCCCCCCCCCCCCCCCCCCCCCCCCCCCCCCCCCCCCCCCCCCCCCCCCCCCCCCCCCCCCCCCCCCCCCCCCCCCCCCCCCCCCCCCCCCCCCCCCCCCCCCCCCCCCCCCCCCCCCCCCCCCCCCCCCCCCCCCCCCCCCCCCCCCCCCCCCCCCCCCCCCCCCCCCCCCCCCCCCCCCCCCCCCCCCCCCCCCCCCCCCCCCCCCCCCCCCCCCCCCCCCCCCCCCCCCCCCCCCCCCCCCCCCCCCCCCCCCCCCCCCCCCCCCCCCCCCCCCCCCCCCCCCCCCCCCCCCCCCCCCCCCCCCCCCCCCCCCCCCCCCCCCCCCCCCCCCCCCCCCCCCCCCCCCCCCCCCCCCCCCCCCCCCCCCCCCCCCCCCCCCCCCCCCCCCCCCCCCCCCCCCCCCCCCCCCCCCCCCCCCCCCCCCCCCCCCCCCCCCCCCCCCCCCCCCCCCCCCCCCCCCCCCCCCCCCCCCCCCCCCCCCCCCCCCCCCCCCCCCCCCCCCCCCCCCCCCCCCCCCCCCCCCCCCCCCCCCCCCCCCCCCCCCCCCCCCCCCCCCCCCCCCCCCCCCCCCCCCCCCCCCCCCCCCCCCCCCCCCCCCCCCCCCCCCCCCCCCCCCCCCCCCCCCCCCCCCCCCCCCCCCCCCCCCCCCCCCCCCCCCCCCCCCCCCCCCCCCCCCCCCCCCCCCCCCCCCCCCCCCCCCCCCCCCCCCCCCCCCCCCCCCCCCCCCCCCCCCCCCCCCCCCCCCCCCCCCCCCCCCCCCCCCCCCCCCCCCCCCCCCCCCCCCCCCCCCCCCCCCCCCCCCCCCCCCCCCCCCCCCCCCCCCCCCCCCCCCCCCCCCCCCCCCCCCCCCCCCCCCCCCCCCCCCCCCCCCCCCCCCCCCCCCCCCCCCCCCCCCCCCCCCCCCCCCCCCCCCCCCCCCCCCCCCCCCCCCCCCCCCCCCCCCCCCCCCCCCCCCCCCCCCCCCCCCCCCCCCCCCCCCCCCCCCCCCCCCCCCCCCCCCCCCCCCCCCCCCCCCCCCCCCCCCCCCCCCCCCCCCCCCCCCCCCCCCCCCCCCCCCCCCCCCCCCCCCCCCCCCCCCCCCCCCCCCCCCCCCCCCCCCCCCCCCCCCCCCCCCCCCCCCCCCCCCCCCCCCCCCCCCCCCCCCCCCCCCCCCCCCCCCCCCCCCCCCCCCCCCCCCCCCCCCCCCCCCCCCCCCCCCCCCCCCCCCCCCCCCCCCCCCCCCCCCCCCCCCCCCCCCCCCCCCCCCCCCCCCCCCCCCCCCCCCCCCCCCCCCCCCCCCCCCCCCCCCCCCCCCCCCCCCCCCCCCCCCCCCCCCCCCCCCCCCCCCCCCCCCCCCCCCCCCCCCCCCCCCCCCCCCCCCCCCCCCCCCCCCCCCCCCCCCCCCCCCCCCCCCCCCCCCCCCCCCCCCCCCCCCCCCCCCCCCCCCCCCCCCCCCCCCCCCCCCCCCCCCCCCCCCCCCCCCCCCCCCCCCCCCCCCCCCCCCCCCCCCCCCCCCCCCCCCCCCCCCCCCCCCCCCCCCCCCCCCCCCCCCCCCCCCCCCCCCCCCCCCCCCCCCCCCCCCCCCCCCCCCCCCCCCCCCCCCCCCCCCCCCCCCCCCCCCCCCCCCCCCCCCCCCCCCCCCCCCCCCCCCCCCCCCCCCCCCCCCCCCCCCCCCCCCCCCCCCCCCCCCCCCCCCCCCCCCCCCCCCCCCCCCCCCCCCCCCCCCCCCCCCCCCCCCCCCCCCCCCCCCCCCCCCCCCCCCCCCCCCCCCCCCCCCCCCCCCCCCCCCCCCCCCCCCCCCCCCCCCCCCCCCCCCCCCCCCCCCCCCCCCCCCCCCCCCCCCCCCCCCCCCCCCCCCCCCCCCCCCCCCCCCCCCCCCCCCCCCCCCCCCCCCCCCCCCCCCCCCCCCCCCCCCCCCCCCCCCCCCCCCCCCCCCCCCCCCCCCCCCCCCCCCCCCCCCCCCCCCCCCCCCCCCCCCCCCCCCCCCCCCCCCCCCCCCCCCCCCCCCCCCCCCCCCCCCCCCCCCCCCCCCCCCCCCCCCCCCCCCCCCCCCCCCCCCCCCCCCCCCCCCCCCCCCCCCCCCCCCCCCCCCCCCCCCCCCCCCCCCCCCCCCCCCCCCCCCCCCCCCCCCCCCCCCCCCCCCCCCCCCCCCCCCCCCCCCCCCCCCCCCCCCCCCCCCCCCCCCCCCCCCCCCCCCCCCCCCCCCCCCCCCCCCCCCCCCCCCCCCCCCCCCCCCCCCCCCCCCCCCCCCCCCCCCCCCCCCCCCCCCCCCCCCCCCCCCCCCCCCCCCCCCCCCCCCCCCCCCCCCCCCCCCCCCCCCCCCCCCCCCCCCCCCCCCCCCCCCCCCCCCCCCCCCCCCCCCCCCCCCCCCCCCCCCCCCCCCCCCCCCCCCCCCCCCCCCCCCCCCCCCCCCCCCCCCCCCCCCCCCCCCCCCCCCCCCCCCCCCCCCCCCCCCCCCCCCCCCCCCCCCCCCCCCCCCCCCCCCCCCCCCCCCCCCCCCCCCCCCCCCCCCCCCCCCCCCCCCCCCCCCCCCCCCCCCCCCCCCCCCCCCCCCCCCCCCCCCCCCCCCCCCCCCCCCCCCCCCCCCCCCCCCCCCCCCCCCCCCCCCCCCCCCCCCCCCCCCCCCCCCCCCCCCCCCCCCCCCCCCCCCCCCCCCCCCCCCCCCCCCCCCCCCCCCCCCCCCCCCCCCCCCCCCCCCCCCCCCCCCCCCCCCCCCCCCCCCCCCCCCCCCCCCCCCCCCCCCCCCCCCCCCCCCCCCCCCCCCCCCCCCCCCCCCCCCCCCCCCCCCCCCCCCCCCCCCCCCCCCCCCCCCCCCCCCCCCCCCCCCCCCCCCCCCCCCCCCCCCCCCCCCCCCCCCCCCCCCCCCCCCCCCCCCCCCCCCCCCCCCCCCCCCCCCCCCCCCCCCCCCCCCCCATGGC
>OX104064.1:45974367-46013723 GCA_944474145.2 Dicrocoelium dendriticum | reverse complement strand
GAGGGAGGATGGGAGTGAAGAGAAGATGGGAGTGTATCAAGGTAGATTTATGCAGAAGAAGGGTTAGAGGAAGCGGAAGTCGGATGCTTCGGTGAACAAAGGTGTCATTAACAGCACTACGAGGATGTCAGGGGACTGGAGGCTTTGGCTTTGCCAGACAAAAAAAGAGGGGACATGCATACACATACAAAGCGTGGTGGATGTACGCCAACGTGAGTAGTGTGGATAACAAGGGGCCACAGTCCAATATTGAAAATAAAGAAAGAGAACAGTCTGGCCGCATATCAATAGGTGCTGACATATAAAGAGATGCTGTGGGAACGGGATTAGTCGCGGGAAAGGGGGCACTGACAAGAGTATTACGACACAACGGCCAATCTCGCTTAACAGCCCTGGTGTTGGAATTATTGCGAAAAGACAATTGCTATAACAGTGAAGCGTTGGGCTGACGACAGCAGAACACCATAACATTATTAATATCAACTTACGGGTTGAGGTTTCGCATTCGCAACGTAGGTGGAGTCAAATCATTGTGGATTTGCAGATAAACACGTTTCGTGGGGATTGCGGTTTGGTAGCCCCCTGGCTAAGCTTTAGCTCATTTTAAATGCATGAATGGAATCTCCAGTGAGTACAATGCATCGATCAACGAAGTATTTTTAGTGCATTCAGCGCCTTGGATAGAGGGGGCGGGTATGGTGGGCAATAAGGACAAGAAATATGTATGGGAGTGCGTCCAAGGAACCAACACGGCCTAGTCCAACACACACAGCAATGTGAAAAAAACGGGTGCGATCCGTCAAAAAAAAAAAACTAAAGTAAATTTCACAAGGCATGGGACAGACAGTACGATTTGCGTTTGCAACGGCATACTAGTAAAGATTTGATTCCTAGTAGAGGGCGAGAGACCCTGCATCATCCTCACACACTCGAATCCGGGGGGGGAACTATATGGAAGACAGATATTCTGAGGAAAGAAGGAAAAGTGGGCCAATAACCCTCCATTGTTTTGTCGCGGGGGAGATAGTTAACCCCCAGGGGGAACCCCGTTGGTCCGTAGCGTGTAAATGACTGTAGGGAGAGTCGCCGGTATTGCTGTATATCTTGCAGTTTTTGCGGGATGATTAGTTATCATTCAAGCGAGTAGAAAGGCTTTCGCGAATTCCATGTATAACATCCATAGTCCATGGTCCCAGGGAGTGGGTCGTCGACTGGGTTCGAGCTTCGGGCTTGTGAACTCTCATGCTATCCAGCGATTCAGGGTACCTGCGCGATATCTAACGGAACATGTATTTGGTCCAGCGCAACTAGTCTACTATCTGCTTTCCCACAGCTGATCCATCCTTACCGACGTCGCCCGCAATGATCACTTCCATGACGTTGTCGAGCACAAAGTAAAGCGGTTGACCGAGAGGGAATGAGCGGAGCAGACCGAGGTGTCTCAAACTGTGGTGAAGGGGGTTGATAGAGTACCCGTTCCCACGGGACAGACTAATGAGGTTGATCTAGACACACGCGGACAGAAAGACCAGCAAGTGGGTAGTGAGCTAGGGGCAGGGACTGGGACCTACAAGGCGTGTGGGTGAAGAAGACGGGGTGCACAAAACGGGGGGGGGGGGGGGGAGGGGGGAAAGAGGAAAGCCAGGAGTGCTGGGGGGTGCGAGAGAATAGTAAAAGTTGGAGCAGCTGGTATTTGCGTGTGATTTGTGGTAGTTTTGGGTCAAACTGATGGTGTAAGTGGACCAGGGAGCAGCAATAAGTGTTCGAGGCTTATTAACCCCGTGGGAAAGTGACAAATCCTGAGCCCAGTAAGGCGTTGGGCCCGCTCCTTTCTACGTGTGTGTGAATACCCAACCAATCGGTAGTGATTCCTGGGTGATGTCCGAGCTGCACCGTTAACGAAGTCGTATCCACGGCGGGGCGTCTGGCCATAAGCTTGTGGATATCGAAACTGGATTTGTATTGCAGAGCTCCTGTTGGTTGGATAAAGTGTCTTCACAGAAGACACAAACTGCACAGCAGTTGGTACACGAGCTGAGTTAGCGAGTGCAAACGCCGTCCACGTTTTTTGAGCTGGAAGTTGTTTTATGTAAACACGACCATGTCTGATCGGTCACAAGGCCAAGGACAGTTTCGTGGTTCGATTCCCAGGAAAGGAATTTTGATTTGAAGGGGAGGGTTGAAAGAATTTGGCTCTGCTGTATGGGCCCGGTATTTTTTATGAATATGTGACGGTTGAAAGATTTTCAGGAAATGGTTACATTCCTGGGAGGGGGCAAGGGTTTTTCTCTGGGGGGATATGGACCCGCTTCCAGGTCATTGGCGTTTTCAAACCCAACGAATGAAGGGACAACGCGTGATACGGCGTGAAAAGATTGGCATTCTATACGTCCTCTGTAATCGATGGGTATGTGGGCCGTAGCAGCAGGTAATGCGGTACAGTACACACATCACGGTGCCCGTCGTGACTCGGTGTCCCTTAAGATTGCCACACAATCTGGGGGGGCTTGCAACATACTTATTTCTTGTGGGCAACCACTACGACACTCTACTTTCGACCAATGAACTCCTCACTGGTTGAGACTATGTCGAGCCTTCAGTGCAGTCTCCCACTCGAATATGAGGCATTATATCCTGGTGTCTCACATACAACGTCTTACCGGTGCTTAGGGGGGATCCGGGATATACATCGATAACAGTTCAAGAGTTGTAGGAGCTCGGTGCTGAAAGAAAAAAAAATATGCAGTTGTGAATATCGGTCCTTGAACTATCGTGTCCGCTCCGTTCTAGTTGCTTGGGAGTTCATCGAGCCATCAATCGAATACTTCGATTAACATCTTGAGTCTAATAAATGGGATGATAGGGTGGGGGGAAGGGGGTGTGTATTTTTCCGGGTTTTTTATTCCTTTACGAAAGGCGTAATATTATGCTCTCTGGTATATTAGTCTGTGGTTCCACTCGTCCTCATGTAGCCCCGCAAGTGGATTAGTGTGGTCAGTAAACTACACACAGGAGGCATGTATCGTCGTACTTCAACCACAGTTTGTCCGAAAGAGATCAGTGACACACGTTTGAGGTTCATCTATGAGCTCACAACGAAGGTTTGTTTTGTAACAAATGATCACTCTCCCTATCTTGTCGTTCAGGAGAAGTGACATACAAGGTAGGGAGATTTAAGCGTCAGCAATTTCACAGCTCAGCCACTTTTCGGTGATCATTATGATATCTCGATACTTGGATACCTGACGATGAAGGATTTTGATCAACACTTAGTAATAAGGCCTTGTGCGTTAGTATACAAGTAGGTCAGTTTCTCAGTCATCAAAAGCGAATTATTGTACGTTGGACTAAGATTGGAAATTGTGTCAACCGTTGAGGGGTCCGCCACTAGCTGCTTTTTTGCGGAGTCGTTAGCACTTGAAGTTCAGTCGGGTTAGATGACTGCTCTCACCTGTCCTGGTTCCCATGGTCTCCCGTGTTTTGTCTTATTTCTTCAGGTGCTAAGGTTACGATTAAATCAATCCCTTCACAGAGCTGTATGAGGGGAACGTTCACCAGTTTGATCGTCTTCAATGAGTCATTAGCCATCTATGACCGTGTACTCTCTGCTTGTAACCGAATTTCTGAAGATAGCCTCTTGCGGAATTTAGACCCATTATTCGATATCAGCGGTGTCATCAGCTAAAACTGAAGTATCACCTTCATCAACCCGTAGTGCTTCAAGAACTGACGTTTCGGGTTCGCATGTTTGTCATCCTGAATAGACTCAAAAAGACAAAGAATCCACACACTTCCGGGAGCCATTCCAATTCTCAGTAGCGCATCTAGCCCACTATTCTACCTAGCCACATCCACGGTGACGATGAGACTAGAACATAGCAACTGCGACATGCACAAAGTGGGTGGGTGAGTTCTGTAAATCTTTGACCCTATCAGACACATCGCCCACTATTTCTTTATTCGACTGAAATCGACAGCAGCAGGCATACAACGATGATGACCGAGCAGTCACTTGTTTCAGCACGAAACCACCATTTGGGTACCGAATTGACTGCTTCTTGTTCTAGTGTGAGACGATAACCAGACTCGGAAGTCAGCGTTTATCAGTGAGTACATGGTTCACCTCACACGGTGTTGAAACCAAAATCCGCAATAGAATATGGGGTGGCAAGCGTCATTAGCAGAATTCAAGAGGCATACTGGCGTTAAAACAGCTAAAAAATATCTTAATAGATATAACTACAAAAGGCGAACTGACTATGTATACACGAGTGCACTAATGCATTTTCAATTAAGGCCGCTACATAGATCGCTTACTTCCTCATTACTCGTTTAGTAAAGGACGTTCAAGGATTATAGTCAGGTCAGTTATAAGCCATGTAGGTATCTCATTCGTGTTAACATCTCGAAAATTCAGCCAACAAGCCAAATGAAATTTAACTTGTGAATTCAGGGCAATCGCTATCACAAAAGAAAAAATTGCCGAACTTCAGGGACCAAGCGTGACACGGATTATGTCGGCTACGGTGATGTTGTGTAGTTCATCAGCCCAACCTAGCGTTACACACAGTTGTCATCGCAACGCAGCGAAGAAGAATAGTTGGGGGGAAAGGTTTACAGGCAGTGAAGCTTTTTGGGTCCAATTGTAATAGAGTAGTGCATCACTGTCCTGGTAGGAACTTTTTAAATCGGCTCGAATTCGGGTAGTTAGATGAACCAGTATTCTAAAAAAAAACAAAAAGAATTAATCGTACAACTTAGGCTAGTCGTCCACTAGGGTTTATGCGGAACTGAATCTGGGGTTAAATTGAGGAGTACCACCGAAATTTCACAGCTTCGGTAGTGTTTTCCGTGACAACAACAGGGCGAAAGCTAACTGGTAGTCTGACGGAGATGCCAAGCCCCACTTGGCTTAACCGTCCCGTCACCAAGTGTAATGGCACAACTGGAGCAAAAATAAGCACAGTATATTACTTGGGGGACTTTTCCTTCAGTCGTTATCATAGTTGGGATGCGGTAGTTAACAGCTTCATACAATACATATTCTCATATATCAGAGGTACTCAGAGTTTGCGCAGGTCACCAGAACAGTCAACGGTGCAACCCAGTTTGGTGGCAGTCAAAGGTAGATGTTGCATTGTATCGTTTGGCAGACCCCTTGAGAATCTGTATGTGACCGGTCATTGGACTGCGTCCGTCAGACTGTTAGATTCTGACATCCGCTTTGAAGTGCATAGCCCTTGATCGTGGGTGGCACAGACAGTTCGAACTCACAAACATGATATACAGCTTCATCTTTTCAAAGTGAGCATCTACTTAGCGCACATACGAATGGCCATAGAGAAGTGAAAACAAACAGCAGGCGCTACGGTTGAGAATTGGCATCTCCGATTGGTGCTGCCTCAGTTGAACCCAGCATAACGTATAAATGCCATTTCATCTCATTCAATGAGCAAGGATTTGCTTGTTGCACATGTGAAACACCGAGAACAGAACGCTCGTAGTGTTATGCTTCTATGGCCAACCATAAATGCACCTACTTGTCCAGCAGACAGAAACAAGAAAGTAGCGCACTATGCTCTACATACCCTGGGTGTTGTGCGATGAATGACTTGAAGTGCACACAAAGGGCTGCAAGAAAATGTATAGGATGACAGTACCAGTTTACGTACTTCGAGAAAACCATGCGTGATTGGATGGTATCGTTAAAGTACTGTGAGTAGTTACTGACGTTTACGGGTTTCTATGTCAAATATATTTCACACGGTTAAGCTAGTGGTCCTACTTAGAAGCCCAAACTGCATTTAGAGGAGCAAAATATGCGGTCAAAGGGCTTCATAATCAAATAAGTTTTCTAAATAACGCTGGCGCATAGGAGCTTGAAGGGACTAACCACATCGAGTTCCCATTTCTCTCTCACCTTTTCTTCGCATTTCAATATTTTCGGTTTGCTTAATCGACGTGATACACACCAACCAAGTGGGAATCAGCTCACATGCCTGAACACCATGTTCAAAGGGTACGGATTAGTGTATACAAATTTGTGAACAAGCGGCCACTATCATGCTTACCTACCTAAAGGGCAATTCTCAGGTCAGTCATATTAGTGCGTTATGCTCCATCCATACACGTC
Organism: Dicrocoelium dendriticum; assembly: GCA_944474145.2. Taxonomy (NCBI): domain Eukaryota; kingdom Metazoa; phylum Platyhelminthes; class Trematoda; order Plagiorchiida; family Dicrocoeliidae; genus Dicrocoelium; species Dicrocoelium dendriticum. The sequence continues at coordinate 46,007,590 of OX104064.1, read as the reverse complement.
GCCTTAGATAAATATACTGACACTGACCGGGGGAAGAGGATCCGCAACTCGACCAATTGTGCAGCCGTAGACCAACTGCTGTTAAGCTAAACAGAAAATCCGTTCTATCACCGGGCACTCTTGTCGATAACAAAAATGCAGACCAAGGGCCAAGCGCACTCAGGTTACACACTAGTTCAGGCTAGCTCATGTGCTTGAGGTAGGTCATACACATAACCTTAACGTTTATACTAATGACTGGCGCGTACGTGGCGCCGTATGTGGTGCATATCATCCAGTAGTGGCAGCTCTGGCAGATGCGCCACCACAACGCACTCAAGAATGCACAACACAGGACAGAAAACCTTCAAACATCTGTCCCACCTTTCCACCGACTCAGATAAAAAACCCTCAGAGTGTAGAGTGGACCATATTTGCCTCTATGGGAAGATCTCATAATGGTGTATCAGATCCATCGCAATGGGGCGGGACATTACCGTGGTGCGATGGTTTGTGTACCTCAATGATTCATTGAGCTATGCTGGGTGGCGCATTTTTGCACCTTCAGAGCCACTCATACCAGATTGATCAATGGTTAGAGGCCAGACAAACTCAGCCTCCTAGTCCTCCAGGTTAAGGGTTGGAATGTGGATGGCTCCTTATTCCGTAAAACGGGCTCCTTTTAGCCCAACGCCAAACCCGCTGCCTTGCGGTCAGGTTTTTGAACCTCCGGCTTTGGTTGAGAACCCTAATCGTTCTCCTGTCTAGGCCTGGGCAACCTGACGGTATCCTGTTCACGCAACACTATTAATTTCTCTTCAAAAGTTTCTAGATGCTCTGGCCACCGCAGAGGATAATCAACCGTGCCCTATCTGCTGCATCGAGCAGGGTGGATAGGGGTCTGGATGTTACTGCTCAAGCCTTCCAGTCTTCTTATCCAACCTCTTACGCTTTTACAACATTTTCGTCCCGTTCCAGATTCACTTTTATCCCCCCCTGTTTTCAGCCCATCCAAATTCTCGGCCCTACCCCACCTTGCTTCAATAGTCCCTTGTCTTTTAGTCTCAACTCACATATGAAGGCGGAGCGTCATTCCTGGCCTGTCAACAGGCCCATGTCCAACCAAGCCGTCAAACCCAGTTCATCAACTTCCATTTGGAGTCCTCGATCATCCATTAGGTTGGCATGCCTCAATGTTCGCACACTGGCTCAGATCGGTCAACAGGCAGCATTTGCCCGAACATTAGAGACACACTGGATCGATTTCTGCTGTTTATCGGAGACCCGCATGCAAGACTCGAGCTCTGTGCTCACCCTGCGATCCCCTTCAGGTGACGCTAGCAGCACTTCCTCATTGCGCCTATCCGGTGGCGATGCAGCTCCGAATACCTGCCAAGCTGGTGTTGGTATTGCCCTGAGTCTCCGGGCTGTAACTACTTCGATTGATTGGATTCCAATCATTAACCGGTTGTGTGCGGTCCGATTGGCTGGCTCGTTCAAAGCTTCGAAGTCGCGTGTGGCTAACAGGTGTCTATTCCTTATCGGTGCTTATGGACCCACAAGCTCTAGCGATGATTCGGTACAAGACGACTTCTATCGTCAAATGAACTAGCTCCCTAACCACAGAAGAAGCTCGGACACTGTAGTGCTGGCTGGGGATCTGAACGCTCAAGTTGGAAAATTATCCACTAATGAGCTACATCTGCTCAGCCAACATGGTGTGGGCTCCCGTAATGATAACGGTGAGTTGTTACTTCGTTTGTGTGAGGATGCCCGCTTACTTATTGCGAGCACCAATTTTCGACACAGCACCCGCCGGAAGGTGACTTGGTGCCCACCAGCCTCGAACCAGCCATGGACGCAAACTGAGCACATTGAGATAAGTTACCGATGGAGAGGCTGCGTTCAGAACTGTCGCTCGATTTGGAGCACATGTGTAGACACCGACCATGCATCTGTATGTGCTGACCTGCGGATGCGCTTCGGCCGACGCCCACGACGACGTTGTGACCGCATAGACACCAGCCAACTGGCGAAACCGGCTGTTCTGAATGTCTATCAAAGTAAGCTGTCATGAGAGTTGGATAAACGCTCACTGGGTGAAACTGAAGCTCATTGGTCTCATATACACCAGAACTTACTAGTAGCAGGAAAATACTCATGTGGTATGTCTGATCGCCAACAGGGACATTGGATCTCTTCCCAGTCTCGGGAATTTATCGATGCTCGCCGGCATATTCCGTCTGGAAGCGAACACAATGAAATTCGCAAAGAGCTTCGGGCAAAACTCCGTGCTAGCCTGAATAGGGACCACGAATCCTGGTGGTCTCATCGTGCGTCATAGATAGAAATGGCTGCTGCCCTTGGTAACCATCATAAGTTATTCCGGCAGATACGGGAAACAAGCAGCAGGAGACCTAGAGTTAATGAAACTATCCACAACTTGCCAAAACTTTTGGAGCGTTGGGCTGAGCACTTTGAAAGGCAATTTAATCGGTCGGAATTGTTAGGTTACTCGCTGGCCACGGATCGCCCCGCTCCCTGGCCTTCCCTTTGGATCCACATTCTAGCGTAGAAGTCGAACATGAGATCCGACTGCTGAAATTGCATAAAGCCGCAGTACCAGATGATATTCCCCCAGTCGTCTTCCAATTCGAGGGACCTGCTCTTGTGGATGATTTATACGAGTTACTAGTCAAACTGTGGGAGCAGGAAACTGTCCCAACCGACTAGAGCCGCTCCGTCATAGTCCCATTTTTCAAGGGAGTCTCACGAGCGAAATGCGGCAGCCATAGAGGGATCAGTCTGATCTCCATCGCCTCCCAATTGCTTGCCTATGTCGCACTTCACAGACTGACTGGCACTTGTGAACGCCATATTGGTGAAGAGCAAGCCCGGTTTCGTAGAGGTCGTGGCTGCATTGACCCACTCTTCACTTTGCGTCAGTCGTTGGTGCACAGTCACATATATTGGCGACCCACCATTGTCGTGTTCCTCGATAACAAAGTTACTTTCGATTCGGTGGATCGGTGAGCACTTTGGAACTGTCTACTCAGGAAAGGTGTACCTGAGAAATATGCAACTATTATCCGATCATTTTACGAGCGTAGCTCGGGCAGAGTGAGGGCTTACGGCAAGCTGTGGTCGCCCTTTAATATCTCTCCAGCGATGTGAGACAAGGATGCCCGCTGTCACCTTTCCTATTCAACTTCGCTATTTACGAAGTCATGAAGCTTGTATTTACAGGACACGAATTATAAGGTGTGGTTCTGTTCCCAGGAGAACGACTCCTTGACTTGGACTACGCTGATGATATTGTCCTAATCTGTGACAGCTCACAAAGGCGCCAAGCTGCCCTGGAAAAATAGGCACTGGCTATCCGTCACTTCGGGCTTTGCTTCGCACCATCGAAGTGTAAAGAGTTCCTCCAAGATGGGCCTGGACCGCCTCCTAATCTGACCCTTGGTGGGGATCAGCTAATAGTTCTTCAAAAATTCAACTACCTGGGAAATTGTATCAGCGCCCGTGGGATTGAAGATGAGGTCACGAACCGTGTAGCAAAAGCTCGGGGTGCTTTTGTTAACATTCGCCACTTATGGTGCTGGTCTCGGCATCACTCTCGCCTTGAAGGGTAGAGTGTACAATGCAGCGGTACGATCGACCCTACTGTACGGTTTTGAAACCTGACCCCTTAGATCAGCGGACATAAAGAGCCTAATTACATTCGACCACCGGTGCCTTCGCAGTTTGCCTCACATCTGGTGGGGGCCGCGTGATCAACGCGCGTCTTCGACGCCTTGTTTACGGCACAGGAAAAGAAACTGAACCGCTCAGCACCGTTATTTCACGCATCAGGCTCCAAAGGCTTTGGTCACGTGTTACGCATACCAGCCCACCGACTTCCGTGACATGCGTTGTTTGCGCGCTGAGGGTGTGGATGGAAGAAGAGGAGAGGCGGCCAAGCGATGACTTGTTTGAGAGGAATGAAGGCCCTCTCTTCGGAGCTGGCCTCGGTTGGAATGTCTCGGCTCCCTGGTTGGGATCCGAAAGGCGATGAACACGTTTGGCTAGATTCACTTACTGACATGGCTAGGAGCCAGCCTTAGTGGCGTTCATGCTGTGAGATTCTTTGTCCCTCCTTATCCCTCTTAGCCTCTCCCTCCAACCACGATCCTATTCCGTAGCATGTTATAAGTTTACCTAATTTTTTTGTTGCCTATTAGCCGGCTGCGATGCATATCCGTTGCTCGTGGCTCAGCTAGCATGCAACTGTTGTATTTCTTTTCTTTTCGTTCATGTATTGCGTCACATTAGCTGAGATTCTTTAAACCTCTAACTAACGTGTATAATGCTGATTATGAAACGCAAGGAGTTCTATACAATCAACAATGCAGCCTAGTCTTCCGCTGGAGATTCATGAGTTCCTGAGTCCACATGCGCAAAGTCACTGTTGGACAACCTCTCCAGCTCTACTTCAATCGCGCGCCGCTCTCAAAGCTGGAAAAGCACAGGACGCCAACCAACTCACTGAGTCAGGCAACGACACAACGTTGGATGACAGAAATGCGAACCCGAAAAGACTCCAAGCGAAAGGCATTTGCGGGTTAGGAGAAAGCTATCGCTTAGTTAGAAAAATTCTAGGCCTGCTCGCACTGTTTGAAATGGTATCATCCGAAATGTACAAATGTGTCCCAACAACTGGCTGGCTAGCCGAACAACCTCCTCGTGGTGCCAGCTGGGTGGTTCGGGTTTAACCCGTTCCAGCAAATAGTTCGGCGGCAGTGTTCCAGGACGTGGTGGGTTTTCGCCCGGCAAGCGTTCTCCCTATAAAAAGCCACAAATGTCTGCTTATCAACACTGTGACGTGGCGGATGTGACTCGCCACAAAATAAAGTCACTGGGCCGTGGACATCCGGAAAATGGTATCCAACTCACGGACATCGATCGCTTATTCTCACATTCCTACCGATAACAAACAGTCAAGAATTCTGCGGCACCTTCAAAAATACAAGCTACATTCATAGACCATTACATACATATATACACCCATACACTTACATTCACTGTTATGCCAAACATGTTCTCTGTACAGTTTGATCACACTATGTTAGCTAATCATGATCATGCCTGTACTGGTGTGTCTCGCATTGTCGAGAATAAACGTTTATTTATTTATTTATTTATTTAGAACGAAATAGCTCAAAAGATGTGCTTTGGTTTTGTACTGCGTGCTCGACCATTCCAATCGTTAGGTGTTTGCTTATCCTAGTTCATGAAGTACGAGCAGTTAACCGCAGAAGCAGAGCAGAGGATAAACGGGAAGATTACTTCAATTGAAGCGAGTATGCACCAGGGAAGCGTAGCGGCCTCCAAGTAAAGGAATTCTGCACAGTTTGCTTCCTCTGAATCGCAATTAGCCACGTTCCCTGCTCTGTTGTCTTCTCCAACTTTGGTAGAATGCCTGGCGAAAACTGACCGTGCCTACGAGAGTCAAACAATACTCATGACAACGAAAGCTGCCACCACTCGAAAAGCCTGGTTAAACAAATTCCACTAGACCTGACATCTAGCATTAACAAGGATGAAGCGGCCGAACACCAACCCTCTGTGCTTGTAGCTCAAATGTGTCTTGTCGTGACAAAGCCCCCCGTGACATCAGGTAAATATGCAGAGATCGCTGCAAACGTCAGCCGGGAGGCCGCTGGTGCGGCCTCTCCTGTTGTAACCACATCATCATCATCATCATCAACAGCAGTACATCAGCCATTTGAACTGATGCTTCGCTGCCATACAACCATGAGGACCTATGAAATAAAGAATAAGAAGAGGGAGAGAAGGGGGACTTACCTGAAAACCTCAATGCCCTAAGCAAACATTCAGGGTCAAGGCGCCTACACCTTGTGTTAACAACATTCCGTCACAAACAGCTGGCTATCGTGCAAAGATAAGGCGGCATCGGCGAGACAGCTTCCTTGCGGCTTTCACTGCCACGCGTCATAATCAGCCATTACCCAGCAGATAACTCAGCAGCAAACACACTTTAAACAGACAATCCAATTAGGAGACGGCAGCAGACGCGCCACTGGTGTCGGTTGCGAGCCATGTCCTGTAAAGTCTCGAGCCAAGCACAAGGTGAGTCACGTGGGCTCCAACCCGGAAGGCGAGACGGACCAACGGCACCCAGTTTGGTCGTCAGTGACTTCATTTCCCGCCGCCAAGTCAACTTCTGTCCACCTCGAGCCTTGCGCCATCCGACACCTGGTAGACTGAACAAGGCCCTCCTAGGTAAGCGGTGACCAGGCATGCGTAGTACGTGCCCGAGCCAACGTAACTTATTCAGTGCTATCTGTTGTTCTAGCGAGCTAGCATGATCATCACCACCTAGTACTCGCCTACGCACATCATCGTTGCGGACACGCTGGTGCCATCCGACACCAGCAATGCTTCGCAAACAACGATGATCAAAGACTTGAAGGCGCCTCAGATCTTCAGACCGAAGGGGCCAAGTCTCACTACCATAAAGCAGAACGGCCCTCACTGTGGCCTTGTATACACGGCCTTTCAGACGGAGGGAAACTCCCTTCTGTCGCCAAAGATGACGCAGGTTCAAGAAGGCAGCTCTGGCCTTTGCAATGCGTGAGCTCACGTCAGTTTCTATGCGCCCATCATTGCTGATGCAGCTGCCAAGATAATTGAATTGATCAACCATCTCGAGTTCCTCGTTAGCAAGCGTCAAGGGGTCATCGAGTGGCTGGTGGTCATGCAGCAGCACTTTGCACTTTGAAGGTGCGAAGTGCATACCAAATAATGGGACCACTCTGGATAGACTATTCAGGGTTGATTGTGCCGCCTCAACATTGTCGAAAAGCAAGACGATATCGTCCGCATAATCTAGATCAACTAACCGTTCACCAGGCAGCACTTCAACACCTACATCGTGAGATTCCGCAAGGGAACACTCCATGATAGAATCCACGACGAAATTGAACAAAAATGGGGAAATCGGACAACCCTGTCGAACGCCACTTTAGTGGAAAAGCTATCCGATAGGGCACCATAGACCCTGACGCGGCCTCTAGTGTTCGAGTATAGAGCACGAAGGAATTTCACATATTTCGTGGGAACACCTTTTCGCGCAAGTATTTCGAACAGAATCGATCGATCGACTGAATCGAACGCACTCTTGAAATCGAGGAACACAGCTATTGTCGGTCTGCGGTATGCGTGGCGCTGCTCTAGCACCTGCCGCAAAGTAAATATATGGTCTATACAGCCACGTCCTGGGCGAAAACCGGCCTGCCAACCTGGTAGGTGTAGCTCTCAAGATGCTCGGAGGCATCACCCAGTATAGCTCAATGGGTCAATGAGGTACGCAAACCGTCGCACCACGTTAAGGTCCAGTCTCGTTGCGACGGCTGTTGTAACCACCGTTAACGCGAATACAGTGACAGGCAGTAAACAATCAACACTTGTCAGCTGGTCAGGACAAACGAGTACCATCCCTTGTAGATCAACGAAAATGGGCTCCAACAATAGTGACCGAACTGCTGTATGTTCAAATGTCCCTGAATCTATCTTCATCACATTGCGCGGCAAGTTATCGGACGACCAAGACGAATAAAAGTAATCGTAGCTGCTGATGGGTGTAAAAGGCAAACCCACAAACATATTACGAATTACTCGTCATCCGAACTCGCCACACTATGGAGAACCCACACTTATTCGAGTAACACTAGAATCCTCCACCGATGTAGAAAAGGTTCTGCTCTCTGCAAGCTCGCTATAACATGTCTCCTATGGGATACGCATGTATCCAGATGTCCCTTGGAGCGCGCGTCAATCAAAAAGAAACGCCGAAGAGGGACACAGCAAGCAAGAGCGCCTAAACACAAACTTCATACATGTTGTGACAGAGTATCCGTCTAACGGTGTTCAAGAGGCCGAAAAGCACGTTTTAGAACAGTGGCGGTTTATTAGTGAAACACTTTCTTTGGATACTTTGTGACACTATCACTCACCAGGATGCCTCTCTCGCCAAATAATAGATCACGCGGCCCTAGAATCCTAAAACTCATGCTTCAGACGGAACGAAAAGCAACGGATGTTTTGGATCGATGGCGGAGAAAGCGGAAAAGTCTTCCTTCTGAGCTTCAGTTAAAGACCGCAGAAGAATTGCGGAGTTCAAATATCAAAAGCGACTGAAGCAACAAACGTACGGATGAGGATACAAGAGCTCCACTTGACTGCTGCGTTACTCGACTCTGACGCAGGTCTAAAGGAAGATTGCGACGCACCTTGACCGAATCAAGTTGCAAACGAGGTGTCATTATTCCATCAAAAAAACGAGTAACTGCCGACCTCCCATTGGTCGGCATTCTCCCACACGTGACTTCTTCGCCCCTCTGTGGGCTCCTAGAGACCGAAAAACTGGTCTGCTTGTATACGAATGCTCAAGGTCTTTATAATTAATGTCGCTTGCAGTTAAAAGGCAGAGAAGCTTGCCTTGTTGCCTTGACGTACCGCTCCCTAACACTACTTCCAAAACCGACTGCCACCTAGCGGCTGCTTCTAGATGCAGTCTAAGGCGAAAGTAAACTCGCATCCTCATCATGGGTGATTTCCAAGTACATTGTGTAGAAACTCCTGTCACGATCGGAGAACAATTCAAAGTCGATCTACATGATCTAGTAACTACTGTTCCTCTTTACAATCACATCACTTTGCCCACACGGTACAAAAGAGATAACAGGCCATCTGTACTGGATCTTGAGCTTAACAACGAAGAGCCTATGATTGATATGTTGACTGTAAACTGCACGTTCGGTCGCAGTGATCACGCAGTCAACAGCTTCAACTTCGTCTGCTGTGCGGAATATCAGAATGAGAACGATGAGACTGCGCAAACCGTCACAAGCTATGATCGATTAGCACAACTCGTCAGCGCTACAACTTGGTCATTGCTTGCCGAAGAACCCCCAGAAGTCGCCTGGCTCGAGTTCGTCAACAACTTCAGTCAGCTGATTGCAGATACTTTAGAGATAAGAGTTTGCAACAAGTGTAAATCAGTTTCTTTGGTTAGGAGCAGAACTCGAAAATGGATGACAGTAGAAACGCAGCATGGCGAGTGTACAGAGAAGCTCCAGCACCAGGAAATTGGGACTACTACATAGCTCAACGTAAACACTGCACTCAACTGAACAGAGAAGACAAAGATGCATTTCAGCAGAATACAGCAAACACCTTAAGTGCTATCCACAAACTGCAGTACAAGCACGTCAATAGTTGATGGACGCTAAGACAAGGATTTCCTCCACTCAGGACGGCTGGTGGCTCAACAAGAGCTTCTGTGGAAGCAGCAAACGCGCTGCGGATGCAGATGTCCCCATGTTGCAGTGGGTTTTGCCACCAAGTGATCTTCCAACCTTTATCATCTCCTCACCAGGACTAACCTACATTACTTTTGCCGCGGAGGCTGTATTGTAAAAGCTGACGTCTCTACCCAAACCAGCTTGCCGAGTGTCGACACCATTCGTCCAGAAGCAATGGAAACAATCTCATGGCAACTGGCAGGACCTTTAGCTCAGTTTTTACAACGCTGCTTAGAGCAGCAGCAAGTTCCCCCATGTGGAAGCTTGGAATAATAACCTCGATCCACAAAGGTGAATGCAGAACTGATCCCTCCAACTACCACCCAGTATCCCTTCTCCCTGTACTCTCCAAGTTCATGGAATCCCATAGTTGCCGATACACTGGTGTGTTATCTAGAAAACTGTAACCTCATCACGGCTGAACAGCATCGGATTTCCGTCGACAGCGGGTCAGGTACAAACAATGTACTAATCACACGCAGTAGTTGGACCGAGTCAAGCTGACGCTGGAGAACGCTTTGCTCTGATGTACCTGGCTTTTTCAAAAGCTTTTCGATCGTATAGATCATCGGATACTACTCTACCATCTTCAGAAATACCGGATCGTTGATCCTATTTTGGGCTGGATGGCCAACTTTCTACTTCAAGGGGTAATTTAGTGGTCAGAGTTCGGAGCTCTTTATCGGACCCCATACAACTCGAGTGTGGTATGCCGCAAGGCTTCAGTTTTAAGTTCCATGTTTGTTTTTGGTGTTTATTAATGAACATGCACAGGGAATCGCTTCAAACTTCCTAATGTTTGCCGACGATTTTAAGATTTGGCGCAGGATCCAGGTGAACGCCGACCAGCATTTGCTTCAGAGTGACCTAGATAGGTATATCAATGGTCGACCCAAAACTTACTGCATTTCAACGTCAGTAAATGCAAGGTACTTGCCATCCGACACCAGAGCAACCACCCATACCGACTCGGAACGAATGTACTGCAACAATCAACTGTCGAACGTGACTTGGGTGTCCTGGTTCAAGATGACTTGGGTTGCTCCAGGCAATCCGAAAAGGCCTCGAAGACTGGAAACCAACACGTCGGGCTGTTACGACAGGCGTTTGGACAAATAAACAGCTCCATATTTCGACAAATGCTCAGTGCGTATGTTCGCCCCCATGTCGAATACGCAATTCAAGCCTGGCATCCATGGCTGAAACACGACCTTAATGCACTGGAGCAGCCACAACGTCGGGCATCTAAGAACGTAATTGGAATGCGCAATCTTTCATACCAGGAGAGGCTGCAACGATTGGGGGTATTCAGTGGAAGCTATCGCAGACTACGAGGCGACCTGATTATGGCATACTTGATTCTGCGAGACCCACATCATGTGTGCCGCCCTTTACTGCGACTCAGCACCAATACAACCCTGAGGGGCCACTCATTGAAACTCGCAGAACAATATAGCCGTCTGGAGTGCCGCAGAAATTTCTTTTCCATTCGTGTCTGTCACCCGTGGAATGCTCTCCCAGAATCGGTCGTCTCTGCACCGACACTAACAGTATTTAAAAGACGGTTGGATGATGCACTCATCCACTTACACTTTGTCACTTAGCACTACGTCTCCATCCTACACCTGGAGTTTACCATGGAATTATTTGCTGTTAACTGTGGGTGCTGTGAATTTAAGCGGATTGCAGGAATACGGCGGAGCAAACGATAAGTCCTTATTTTCATATTTAAAGTACTAACTGTTTAATATTATTATTATCATTATTGTTATTTCGATATCCCCACCAACTATCCAACGGGACTTGTAAAGCAACGCTTCTTAACCCGTATAAATTCATTGTTCATTGAAAGCTCGGAAGAGTCGATATTTGAAGAGTAGCTATTACCAGAGTGGAAACTGCTCCCAAGAAGATCTTATTTTACGTGAAGTGGGGCTTGAGGTATGCAGGCACTGTGCTGGTGCTGCAGGGCTCATATGGATAGCCCTTTGCCTCGAGCCCAGATCACGCATCCTCATTGGCGGCGCACTTCGCTTCCGTATTCGCAAGTGAACAGGTGTCTGTACCGAGTACGATGGCTACCGCCCCCGCTGAATTAGACAGTCTAAATTGACTGATTGAAGATGTACGCAACCTGCTGTCAGGTCTTGACGGGACGGAGCATGCCGGGCCAGATGGAATCCACCTACTGACCCTCAAGTCCCTATCGGGCATCATCTCGCCTTCTGTGACTGAACTCTTCAACAGGTCGCTATCCACTGGTTCGTTACCGCGAGACTCAAAACGCTCAGTCGTAAAGCCAAAACCGAAAGATATTGACCCAAGCAGAGTGGATAACTGCCGGCCGATCTGCTGACCGCTGTTTTAGCAAAGACGCTTAAGAAGATCGTGAAGAAGGGTCTTCTGCAGCTTCCCGATTCGAATAGCCTCTTGAAGCCCGCACAGCATGGGTACACTAGTGCCTCACCAATATACTGCTGACGAGCCACGATCCGTTACGAGTCTTGAACTGAGGCAACTCCGGCGACGTCATCTACTTCGAATTCAGTGGGGCTTTTGACAAGGTGAACCATGAAGTGCTACTCCACAGGCCGAGGGCATGCGGTATTGGCGGCTGACTGTACGGATAGAACAGGTCTTTTCCTGTTGGTCGAAAGTGGATAATCCAGATCGACAACCATCTGACCTACTGGTATCCTTCGAGCGGTAGCGTGCCCCAAAGCACCTTATTGGGACGCATTATCTTCCTGATCCATGTAAAGAATAGCCTGGGACTTAAAATCACCCGTTGCCTATTTGCCGAACATCATTTTTTACATTATCTACTGCATATCTCTCATTTAGCAAAAGTACGCTGATAGATATTTTGTTCACTCAAGTTCCAGGGGCACTGACAACATCTACTCCATCCAACTTTGAATAAATAAGCAAAATATCGCGCAAGAGCACCGATTTATTGTAATTGGACACAAAATTCTACGTCTATTGGAACGAATTCTAAAGAGACATTTTTATGAAACTCGTTTTGAATGGATAGACTTCCCGAAGATTTAGCTAAACTTTTATGATCGTTGCTCGATGAATCTATGACAATGGCTCCACATTTTTCTACCCATATGTAATCTTAGCTTTTTACTAGTAACCTTTTAGTAAATTTACGTAAAGCGTTTACTGACTTGAGTTGACTTGAAATGACATGCCTCAGCTTCTCCGTTCGCCTTGTACATTGTTTCCAGATGACTTTATGGTGTGGAGAGTAATCCACTCACCCACTGACTGTGACCTGCTTCAGCAGGATCTTGACCGCCTTTCCACGTGGTCTGCAGAGGTCAACCTTCCGATCAACCCAGTTAAGTCGCAGTTCATGAGGCTGAGTAAATGTGAGTACAGTCGAATCTACATGATGGCAGGTCAACCGTTGCACCCCTCACCTTTCGTGAGATATCTCGGGGTATTCTCACGCTACGACCTAAATTCAATGGACAACAAGAATAGGCTTTACCAAAGCAGCCTTCGTATGCTTTGGGCGCTCCGACGCAGCTTCAGCACTTGGACTGAAGAGATTGCCACTTCATTTCAATAATACGACCTATGGTGAAGTATGACTCTCCCTAGTACTTTCTTATCACCCGGGGAGAGGTAAAATGGATTGAGCGAGTACAGCATCTGGCCACCAGGCTGATCCCCGATTTACGAGATGTGCCGCACGAAGATCGATGTAAAAGACTAGGGCTTTACACCCTAACTTATCGTCGATTGTGGGTTGACCTCGTGATGATGCTCCGGATCCTACATCCAAGTGATTACCCCATAGTGAGGCCGCTGCTGCATATGCGCATACCAAGCAACACACGTGGACACCCGCACAAGCTTGCAGTGCAGAATTTCGAGCGGGTCGCTCAGCAACTCTGTTCCGAACGAAGAGTGGTGAATGCATTGCACAATTGTCTGCAGCACGTAGCTGAGTGTCTGAATTTAAGAAATTCCTGGACAATCACTTTGCCTATACAAGATATATAGAGCACATCCCAACATAGCAGGTTTTGTACCTGAATGAGGTTAGATGCAATTACACACACATATCTCTTTTTGCTGCTTCAAATCAGTAATCAGTATATTTTTAGCTTGTAAATTTTACCCTACCCGTATCAAGCATTACATTTGGCGACGTTAATTAACATGCCCTTGACGAATACTCAAGCGTTTTCCTGGTTCTGTTCTCTACTTTGCACACTTAGGATCGATGGCGGAAATACTTTATTGGCACAGCGCGCTAACAATTGGTCTGAGGGTAGTGAACTTAGAGCGCTCGTGACGACTGCATTTCGCAAATCATCCCATTGTAATACACTCTGTAACCTCGGTCAAACCCTGCTTGCATATCATACAGAAGGTAGTGGAACCTCGATATCTTATCACAGTCATGCAATAAAACGCTGTTAAGCTTCATAAATCATCTCATTGGTCGCATTCGGACCCATGGCCAAACAGATTATTATCGAAATGGTCTTGTTGCATGGTACTTGTCCTGTTTATCCAAGTGTGCCCTTTTGTAAAATCGACAATAAACATTAGTATCCTTATTAGCACCTGCGGCCGCCTGTAATGTTAACTCCAACAATACTTCTTACCGAGGAAAACAAAGCGAAAGATTTACGCTGTTTTCCTTAGGACCGGTGCACAAGATATTTAGACGCCATCCGTACTGACGACATCTATTTTTACCGTAGCCAAGGCTCTGGACATGTTCAGTGCTCTTATGGGTGTTCATCGAAATATGCTTACCTTTATCTATTGCTTCTCCAAACTATCAGAAATTAGACGCATTTGTGAGCGTGTTAATTGCTCGTGTACTCGTGAAATCACGTTGTGGTGTGTCAAAAGCAGATGCTACTGCGCCCTATGACAGTTAGCACTCAACTATCAAGAAGTCCAGACATTCAGATGCCAACAGCGTCATTATACCGACGTCCAAACAAAAAGGAAATGCTCAGGAGCCACAGATATATGTTTACTAAACATGGATGCAGAAGCAGTGTGTGCCATGTGGCCTGCAGGAGAGAGTCAGCAGACTGGTGAAACTTTTGGTGGATAGAATTGATGCATATGATCCCTAGTCTTTGTCACACTATTTAACACTGTTCGCAACACAGGTTCCTACTACTTGACTGTAGACACCACAAGGTGGGTCCAGCGAGGTTCGAAAAATCTCTTCTGCAGTGTCTGATCTCGGGGATCTCATACCATAACACCCGGAAATAGCTTCTTGCAACAAGTTGTTGTTTGCTGAACTAGGAGAAGGTCTGTTCGACTGTCCAGCTTACGAAGAACCAAACCAAACAACTAGCATCATTCATACTGAAAGACACACGAGAGTTGTGGTCAGTAAACAAAAAATTCAAACTAGAGGACACCCACTAGCATCAATTCATTTGTGTGTTACCGTCGGGGGCGGGGAGAACAGCATAGTTGTCTAGCTAACTGTCGTCATCAAAAGCAGTAGGCCGGAGCTGCAGGAAGGTGGTCTAATTGGTGCAAGTGTGCAGATCGCTGTGACCTATCGAGGAGTAAGCCCCCATCAGGACTGTGGCCCGTGCCATACAATCTGTAGCTTTGTACTGAAGGACAGAAAGTAAAGATGGAGATCGCTACAGGAGCCTTTGTGATGTTGATTAGGGAAAAGGCTGCGAAAACACTGCTAATCTTCGGCGCTTGTATTTCTGTTTCACTTACATACACTGGCGAACCTATAAACTGCTTCATCAGTTACATTCCCAGAAACTGTATCACAGGTGATCCGGTTCAAAGTGTATCACGATCAAAATTGAGATTGTGCGCCGCAATCTAAAACCACAGCACGTGTATCAAGATAACCCTTCTATGAGCTGTTAACCATCGTGAAGCGCGTTTCCCGCTACAGCTCCGTGGCCTCAGCTAACATGCCATGTGCAAGTGCTGGCTACCTAATTTTGAGGTGGATTCTCACAGTCTGGAACAAGCGACGTCACTCCGTACTAAGACTCCGAAGTCACGTTCCTGAGGGCTTGTCTGCAGACCATGCGCCCCAAAGCCTGTAGGTGTTGGCGTGTCGATAGTGGATATAAACAACGTGGCACTTGTCCAATATGAATCGCAGTGCCTTCCTCACCGACTAATTTCAGGCCTCATCGAGGTCACACTGGAGTATCTCGTGGTCCTCCATTCCCTTGATTGCCCGTCAAGCTTTAACGCCGTCTGCGAAGGGGAAAGATGCTGAGTTGGTAACTCTCGCTAAAAGTTATTGAAAACAACGAACAGGTGAGGCCCAAGTACCGAACCCTGCGGTACGCCGCACTCCACTCGAATCGGGTCAGACAGAGATATTCAGATCCTAATCTCCAATTGTTGGTCGCGGAGAAAGTTACCAACCTGTCCTACTACTGGATCGCCGATGCTGTAGAGCTGCAGTTTGTGCGGGAGGATTAGTTCATTCAAGCGATAGAAAGATTTCGAAAATTCCATGTAAATAACATCCATTCATGTCCCCTCGTCGACTGTTTCAATCCTGTTGTCTCATGCTATCAGCAGATTCGTGGTATCTGAGTGACGTTTAAAAAACCCGTGCTGCTCCAGCGTAATGAAATCATAGCTTCCCAATTGATCCATCAGTACGTCCGCAATGACCGCTTCCATGACTTTGGCGAGCACAAGGTAAAGCGTTACCGAGAGGTAATTAGCAGGATCAGACCGAGTTCTCACCTTGTGAATGGGGTTATAATACCCAGTTCCCACGTCGACGGAACTATGTTTTTATCTAGACAACGCTGAAAGAATCCGGCAAATGCTTGAGCTATGTGCATGGCTGTTACCTGCAGTGGTTTAGGGTGAATAGTATTCACTCCAGGAGAGCTGTGTGTGCGAAAGAATAGTAAATTTTCAGCGTCGTATCTGCTGTGATTTTAGTGCTGGGTCAAACTGATGGTGTAGTGACAGGAGCAGCAATAGGGTTCGAGGCTATTACCCCTGGGAAAGTGGACAAATACTGAGCCCGCAAGTCGTTGGCCGCTTCTTTCGCTGTGTGTATATACCCACCAATCGTAGGGAGTCGTGGGATTGGACGCTGCACCTTACGAAGTCTATCCACGCGTCTGTACATAAGCTTGTGGTTCGAACGGATTTGTATTGCTAGCTCCTGTTGGTGGGATAAATTGTCTTCACGAAGCAACTTCACGGAGTAGTTGCGCTGAGTTACGTACGCCGTTCAATTTTCTGAGCTGGAATTGTTTTTGTAAACACGCCATGTCTGATCGGTCAAGGCCATGCATTTTCGTGTTCGGATTCTCAGGAAGGATTTT
The DNA here is from genome assembly GCA_944474145.2 of Dicrocoelium dendriticum. Taxonomy (NCBI): domain Eukaryota; kingdom Metazoa; phylum Platyhelminthes; class Trematoda; order Plagiorchiida; family Dicrocoeliidae; genus Dicrocoelium; species Dicrocoelium dendriticum. Next base: position 45,990,909 of record OX104064.1, on the reverse strand, counting down.
GATTTGATCGGAGGGTTGGCTTTGATGCTTTTGTGAATAGCGACGTGAAGGTTTTCAGGAATGTTTCTCGGGTTTTCTCTGGGGTACGCTCAGTCATGGCGTTTTCAACGAATGAGGACAACGCGTGATACGGCGTAATAGATTGCATCTATTCGTCCTCTGTATCTGGGTATTGGCGTAGCAGAGGTAATCGCACAGTAAAGGCACCGACTCTCTTCGTCCCAATGGACTGCATATATTTGGCCCCTCGACCATGAACTCCTCGCTGGTGAGCACTAGATCTAACACGGATGGATTATTCGCTGTTCTGAACCTGCTGGGATAGGTAACGTAGTTGCACAGGGTTGTGCTGAAGAATAGCTGTTGTGAATTGGCCTTGGACTGTTCTGCCTCAGTTGCTGGAGTTTCCAGCTCAAGAATGTGGAAATCACCTCTAATGAGCATATGGGTGCATTTCCGATTCAGCATAGGGTACTCCTTCGTGAGTTTCATTTTTGAGCAAGTTATCAACGCCTAGAACCGCCTGGCTCATCGCAACAAGTAAACGACGAACACCAGTCGAATCAAAAGGCTATTTCTTCTCTGATCGAGACAATTGTGGTGTGCCCGGTATGTGTCTACCGATTTTCATTGACGCACCGTAAATTGCCGCACATTACGCGCCCCGGAAAGCCTCGAGGAACCCTAACGGCGGTCCGCAGATCCAATCGTTTCTCACAGGATGTACTATGCACATACGCGCGACGTCTGCGTAACCCAAATTGTACGGCGCCACACGCGTGGAGATGAAGACTACGGATGATTGAGCGATCGATACATTCTGGTCAATGTTTGAAGACAAAATCTTTTACGGAAGATTGGATGCGTGTGAGCTCTGTACTGACCGATGTTTGGCCGTGGCACCGAAGTTACCATTACGAATAGGGTTTACTGTGTTAACAATTGGATATCCAGTTGTCAAACAACGTACACCTGATGCACAACTGTAGCTGTTTCACCGCAGCTTTGTTCCCACTAACGTAGACAGACTGACGTACACCTGAGCTATAAGTATTATATTTGCCCGTACTTGTTTCAAAGGTAATGTTAAAACACAGTTATGGTGGGCAGGCCGGTAGACTGAAAACTAGCTTCCAAAAAACCACTGTAGAAAAAAAGGTACCATTTTCAACTAGACCTTTCACATCAGGAATAATAAGGACTTGGTACAGAAATATTTTCTCGCTTTATTATTTTACTTTCCTGTTAAGTGAGCCAAGTTCTATCTGAAATTTCTCTTTCCTAAATAACCTGCGATACTTAAATATAACCCGGTTGTTTCGGTTTAGTGCAGTGCAGTTGATTAACCATGATCCGGGCACAGCGGATGCAGTTACCACGATTTGCGTCGTCAGCTTGCCAAAAAGGAATAATGCTAAGTAATTGCGGTTAGACTTAAATATGGTACTAGCAGAATGGAAACAAGAACGAGGTGCATGAAGCTAATAGCATTGAAGTATGAACAGTTAAACGCAAGAGAACGAATGCAAGGGCGGCCCTGACCCCGACAATGCGCCATATCCGATAGTCTCTAACCATTGGTTTGGACTAGCACGAGGCCCCATTCACGACGACGGCACGTACCTGTTTGACCAAGTCTCTCAGTCAATTTCTTCACATCCGTATGTCACGGCATGGATTGAACACCTCTTGGTTTCGCCAAATTTTGTGCAGGGACGGCGTATAATGCTCGCCGAAGAAGTCCGTTAACTCATGTACGGAGAACAGGAGCGAACCAACTTTGGCGATTCAACTTCAACCGACACTGAAATGAGCCATCAAAGGGTTTCTTGCAAAAAACTAACTGGCGGACCTCATCATTGCTCACCCTTTGTTTCCATCATAGGCGTGCAATATTATGTGAGACCCGGTGATCAAAGACGGTCAAACGTTCGATGTCTTCCGTACGAACTGGTTAAGTCTCAGATGCATACAGTAGCACCGGCCTTATCGCAGTTGTTCACAGAAGTGTAGCTGTGTCACATACTGTACCATAGCATCCACGAACGTAATATGAATCCATATTTAGTGGGTCATACCAACAAGGGATCTTCCGTCTTTTGGTACCTCAACACAGGAACTCAACCACATCACTTTTACCGCGGAATCTATGCTGCAAAAACTTACGTCTCTGCTCAACCGCACCTGACCTGGTGTCGTAACTACTCGCGCAGAAGCACTAGGAGCAGCGTCACGACAACTGGCAGAAACGTTGGCTCAGTTCGTTCGGCAGTATTACTTCATTCTGCACTGTCTAAAGTCATGGAGTCCATCGTTGCCGAGGCATTGGTATGTTATCCAGAAAACTGCAACATCGTTTCTCCAGAGCAACACGGCTTTCGTCGACAACTGTCGTACAAAACAACTTTACTGATAGCCCGGAGTAGCTGGACCGAGTCAGCTGACGCTGCAGAAACGTCCATCCCGTCTACTTGGATTTCTTGAAGGCATTAGACCGCGTGGATCCTTGGATCCTCCAAGCTGCAATATTACGGCATCGATGACCCCTTTTTAGCCTAGATGGCCAACTTTCCTCTACAATGGCAGCTGGTGGTTAGAGTTCGAAACTCATTAGCAGACCCTATGCATGTCGAATGTGGTACGCCTCAGTGCACTGTTATAGAGCCCCGGTTGTTCTTGATCTTTATCAAAGACCTGGCACAGACGATCTCTTTAAGTTGTAAGGTTTGCTGAGGACATCAAGATATGGTGCAGCAATCAGTCGGACGCCGATCTGGATATGCTGCATCGTGACTTAGACATGACACAACAGTGAGCAAACGAAAAGCTGCAGAATGTCAACGTGAGCAAATGCAAGGTACTCTCAATATGACAACAGAGAACCTACTGCTACATGCTCGGAACGCAACTGCTGCAGCGATCTCCCGTCGAAAACGACCTGGGCGTGCCGGTTCAGGATGACTTGTGTTGTTCCCGGCAATCTGAAAAGGCAACGAAAACTGACACTCGATTCGGCGGGCTGCTGAGACGCGCAACCGGACAATTCGAGAGTTTCATTTTCCGACAGATGCTCAGTGCTTATATTCGCCTCCATATCGAATAGGCAATTTACTCATGGTAGTCATAGTTAAAACACGACCTTACCGCACTTAAGAGGTTTCCATCTCGTGTATTTAAATACCTAACCGGAAAGATCAATCTCTCATACGAGCAATGAATGGAATGTTTGGGAGTGTTTAGCTGACAGTATCGCCGAGTAAGCGGTGACCTTATAATGGCATATGGTTGGCGGCATCCGGTTTCGGATTTGCCTGTCACTGTGGCAAGCCACAGGACGCCTGCGCCTACAGAGGGACCATGGATGGCTTGCGCTGCACCACCCACAGCTCCAACCACATACCCCATATCCAGTGTAAACCCGAAGGAATAAGACCGGGAGGCATGCGGATGGGAACCACGTTTCATCAACGGAGCCGGCCCACACTCCTTCACAGGCAAACACAAGTACGCTGTATTTGGGGAATCAAGCGCACACAAGGCGGTGGCTGGACCGTAGTCCGCTCCACACTGACTGCATGGAACCACTCTTCGAGCCTAACACGGCCACAAGGACTGTGCACCCTGTCCCCTCCAGCAACGACCAACTGTCTCCTGGAGCCAGTATGAACGACGTAGTGGGTAATAGACAGGTAGGCACCTTGTCAACATGCACATCAAGCGCAGCCACACCGGGGATATCAAACAACAGCCAAACACACCAGATAATGGCATACTTGACTACAAACCCACAGCGTGTGTGCGGGGAGAAATACTACTGTGTTAAAACCGATGAGTCCATCCCTTTTGCAGTACAATTAGCAACTGCCATGTTAACTTACCTGCCTGACCAAGTCTCTCGGTCATCTGGGTAGCAGCCCACAAAGGTAGACATGACGGAACAAAATACGTATCACAGAGGTTACATAGACTAGACGCAGTGACAAGGGGTTGGTAAGCTGCACGTTACCCAAACGGAGTTTTCTTCTACAAGCAAGAAGCTCGGTGTGCAATAGCACCATGACCGATAAATAATTTGTCTATAACCGACATATCGGAGATCCCAATAATCTCTTATGGCTCTGGTGTTGATTGGAGAAAATTCGCACCAACGACGGCAATATGTGGGCTGTAGGCCACGCATCAGATACCACCAACTTATCACGGCGTTCGGCATGGCGCAGACTACTGAAGAAGCAAGCAACGCTCATAGAATTACGTTCGTCCCGACCCATCACTGGCACCATTCAGCAGTAGACCGATTTAGTCTTCAAGTCATGTGCAAGCGATGAGACATATATTTACAGAAACAGGGTTAGACAGACATAGATATCATGGAACGAGATGTTGAAATTGTCCACCAGTATTCTGACTACAGTACAGAAATCGCTTGATGCAACTAGCAAGCACCTTCTGCGGCGTCACGGTGGTGATGGCGTGGCATTTATTCACAATCTTATGCTGCAATTTCTCGAGCGAAATCAGCTTTTTTCTGTAAACACTTCCTTTCCAATATCCCCACAGAAATGTTCCTACGGGTGACCGTGTGGGCCACTCGATGGGGCCATCACGACCGATCCAACGTTGGCCGAATTCTTCACGGAGATATTGTCGCGCCGAATGAGCATAATGCGCTGGTGCACTATCATGCTGCAACCACCTGGTACTGCGAACTCCGTCAGCCTCCAGCTGTGGCAGTTCGCAAGTCAGGAGCAATTTCTTATACGACGATGCTGGCAAAAGTAAGGCTTGCGTAAAGTAAAACAACATACCGGTCACGTTCCTAGAAAAGAAAAATGGTCCAACGACCGTCTGACCAGTAATTCCAGCCCAGACTATCAGTTTGTCGCTAGCTGAATATGTGAAGCTGTGTAGCTGCATGGATTTGAAGTAGCCAGTAATGTTGTTTGTCTGCTCCATGCAAACGGGAAACGGACTCATCCGTAAACCTTACGGAGTGGATAGAAATGTGATCCAAAAACCAACGGCAAAATGTATTCCGTTTATCCGGATCGTTTGAATTCAATACCTAAACCTGGAAGTTATGAAACCGACGAAGATTGTGTCCCTACAAAATCCGCTGAACCACATAGTGGGTGATGTCACAAAACTGGGCGATTCTAAGTATGCTGAGACCTGGTCTAGCTGATAAGTCACATCCATCGGTGCAAGCTGAAAAATAAATAAATAATTTATCTATTCCTCGACAATGTGAGAGGCTGTTCCCTAATAGGAACAGATCAAGTAATGGTACAAATTTTTCACGACATTACATTAATATATTTTCAGAGATAAACATGGACGCAATTGCAAATTAGTAACACAGAGTAATCAAAAGCGTTCTGCTATATTTTCCTGCCATTTAATCGGGATTCTTCTCAACCACATGACAGATAGTTGGGCCGAGAAAAAGTGTAATGAAAGGGGCTGTTGTCCGAAATTTTATGTGTATTACTTATGAGTAGAAGGATTTTGGCGAGTATCTTTGTTCGTCGCAATCAGCCGACAATTCAGATAAGTCAACTACCTATCCGGAAATGCACCAGACGGCCGTTGCGTTCTATTGGGGCTCGTCAGTAGTGCACATCCTTCGGTCCTCTACGGAGGATCGAACCCGTGACTGCTAGTGGCTTGTGCCAAATGAGTCATGGCTCAGTTGCATGAGCAACGGCCTAGTTGCCACAAGCCGCTAGCAGTCATGGGCTCGATCTTCCATAGAGGACCGAAGGATGCGCACCACTGACGAGCCCCAATAGGGTGAAACGGCCGTCTGGTGCATTTCCGGATAGGTAGTTGACTTATCTGAATTGTCGGCTGATTGCGTCGAACAAAAATATTTTATGTGTATGTTTCGGAAATTTATTCAGGCACCATGGATTCCGTTTTTGAATGCTTTATCTAGGGACTGTGATGTCCCGAACATATTAATCGTGTTTTGAACGATTAACTGCTTACTAATCGCAGCTTAAAATTACAAAGTGTATGGCATGTTCTCATATCACTTGGAGGTTTGTTCCAAATCTTTGAGTATTGGGTTAGAAAGAAACGTTCTCTGATTCTCTTAGCAAATTTTGGAATCATGACCTTTACCTCTTTGTTACGTATTGGATATATGCTGTTTAAAGATATGTGAACACCGTTTTCAAGACTGCGAATTTGACAATTTATGATTCTGTAAAGAAAACATAGGTTCAGCTTCATTATCCGAAGCCAAACTGGGTCAAATTCAAGTTTATCATATCGCTCTCTGTATGTCAAGTTTGAGGAATATCCAAATAGCTTTTCGTGGAGCATCTCTGGACCCTCTCAAGAGAGTGCTGGTCAAATTCCCGCAGATTAGACTGCACCATTGAACAGTATTCCATACATAGAATACATATGTTTTGTAAAGCGATATGCGAGATTCCATGAGGTAAAAATGATGGCAGATATAACCGATGATATTCATGGCTTTCAAAACTCGGAAGTCACAGCGTGGCTTGACGATGTTGTGAATTGATGTGAGCATAGTTCGCACAAATGAAACGATCTCGTCCGCGAGGACAATTTTAAATGTTACTCCAAGTGCGATTGAAACACTTGCAATACCATCACTGCGTGTGTATGTGTGTAAGGCACTGGCAAAAGCCCATGTTTCACGTCAACCTCCCTTTACGATTGGTCATGTGTAAGCCGGTTAAAGCCACGGTATATTGAGACGAGCTTATTGTTCGTGAACTTGAAGCTCCGCTTGTTGGCTACCTTGGATTGTTGTTGTTGTTTGATACGCCGGTGCCGGAAGCACAGATTATTGAGGTATTGCACATCGTTGTTTTTACTTATTTGTAATAGTACCGTATTTCAGTTCATGTCTTGTTACGTTGAAACCAGTGGAGACGCGTTTACGCAAGATTTCTGAGCGGATTGCTCCTTGCACCATCTATTAGTCAGACGGTATAATGTTCATCAAACTACGCAGAAGTCTTCATTGCTGGGCAGGGCACATTACTCTCCAGTTTAATTGCCCAACACAACATTTGATCACACATCCGCTGCCATCATGTTATCCTTCGTCAGTCTGCATCCATCCTCCCATTGAAACAGAACTACGGAGAGATCTCCAAACTCTGCAGTGTCGCAAAGCTCCTGATCTTGACAATTTTCCTCCGACCTTATCCAAAATGAGGGAACATAGTTAACGCCGAACTTTTATCAGTTCACAAATGTATGGAGCGATGAGAAGGTTCCTAACTCATGGGAAGTATCTGTTATGTTTCCGATCCACAAGAAGGGCTCTTGTAGTGAATACACCAACTACCGAGAAATCTCCCTTACCTCTGTCGTGTCCAAGCTTTTTGTGACCATTCTGTCTCGTAGGCTCTCAATTACCCAGGAGAGTTTGCGTCTTGAGGAACAGGCTGGCTTTTGTACTGGCAGTGATTGCAATGACCAAATTTTCACGTTGCGTCGAATTCTCGAACATCGTTATATCAAACGGAGACCAACAATGGTGAGGATTTTGGATATCCGAGCCGATTTTGATTCAGTAGATAGGATGTCACTGTGGAACTTTCTGCTACGGGACGGCATTCCGGCAAGTTTATCACATTCTTGTAAGCGCTGTATAGTCACATCTCTGGCAAAGCTATAGCTTATGCCAGTCTTTGTTCTTCGTCTCCTGTTGCCAGTTGAGGGGGACAAGGTTGTCTTATCTCGCCGTCCCTATTCAACTTTACCTTCGAAGATGTGCTACATCGCGCAACGGAAGGAGCCCAGAGTTGCGGCGTTGAGCATCTACGCGGGAGCAGAGTCGTGGACCTGGACTACGCTGATGACATCGCTTTACTGGGGACGACTCGCAGGCTATTCAAAGTATTCTGAACCACTTGCGGATAGTGCCATTTAAGTATGGACTATAGTTTGTTCCATCCATATGAAAAGTGTTGCTCCAAGGTTGACAGGCCCCTTTGCCTACGCTCACCATTTCGGGTGTCAGCCTAGAGCTAGTTAACAGCTTTACTTAACTCGGTCTTTGCCACACGGCTAAAGGTGGTATTGGCGATGTAATTCCACAACGAATTACCAAAGGTCGTTTTTCGTTTACTAACCTGAGACACTTGTGGCGTTGTCGCGATGTCAGTCGCAAAATCAAAGGGTGAATGTATAATGCCACCGTTTGTGCTGTCCTACTGTACGGCTGCGAGACCTAGCCTGTTCGATCGGAAGATTGGACACGACGGTCTACTTTCGACAACCGCTGCTTGCGTTCGATTGCTCGCGTATGGTGGCAGCACTATGTGCGCAACGCGGAAGTTAGAAGCAGAATCATGGGAGCGGACAGTCCTGATCTCCAGAGTATAAGCATCCAGCACCAATTGCGTTGGCTCGGTCAAGTACTGCGCATGCCGGCTCATCGCCTTCCACGTCACGCATTATTTGTACTTCCTGGACGCAATTTGAAAAAGAGTCGAGGCCGACAACCGATGACCTGGAAAAGGAACAAAAAGATTCTAACTTCATGTCTACCGTCAGTTAGATCCGCACGTCTCCGAGGCTGGGGACTACGTGAAACGGATTCCTAATGATTGGAAGCCTTGGAGGATATGGCGCACAATAGGAGGCAATGGTGTCCATGCAAGTCTACCATCTCCTCGTCACGTAATTATTAATTTCGAAATGTTATCATCTTCTCACTAGACGTGATTCGAAAATAAGCACTTTATTGCTCCACGAATCTTCTATCACAACCGAAGAAAAAAGCACAATGCCAATGACCTTGACATAATAACATGTTAACCATCGTCAACAAAACACTGTACAGATGCAGCGGACCTTCGCCGTATTTCTAGGTCTCTTACTAACCTTCGATTTCTAGAATTGGAAGGTCATCTATCAACGCTAGTGGTTCCCCAAAGATTTGGCTGACATGTCAGATAGTTAGTTGTCTCGTGCAGGACTTAGAACGTTCCAAAGGGTTCGAAATCGATGGGATAACCGTTAGTGCTCGATTACTCGCTAAAATACTTGATTTTCCAGGCAATTCTTACTTTCTCCCGGATGGGACAAAATATGAAAATGACAAAAAACAACAAAAAACGGCGTGTGTGTAACTGGCAAAAATCATTTTTCTTACGTTTTACTCCCTTTCTCACTCTCTTCGCAGAAAATTCTATTCTCATTTTCTACCACCATGGTGTGGATGGCACATTTGTCTGTTTACAGACGGCAACACCTAAGTGCACACTATTTTACTGTACCGCTTGTTATTTACCATTCTACGTAGCAGTTGCTTCAATATTGCTACATCGGGTTCCTTCAAATATGGATGCCCAAGAGTTCAAGCTGTTACGTCTACATGTTGAAGAAAACATCAACAGTTCGTATCGCGTACTTATTCTCATGCCTGCGAAAGTGTCTGTTAGCCTGACCTCTAAACGAAAGCCATATACGTTTGTAGTACGATTGATCATGAGGTCTAATGTGTTGCTATCCAGGTTTTGACAGATCACACTTAAGTTTGAATAAACGCATGTGCATATGTCGTTTTTGAACTGCCATTGGACACGGATAACACCAATCTATATATATATATATATATATATATATATATATATATATATATATATATATATATATATATATATATATATATATATATATATATATATATATATATATATATATATATATATATATATATATATATATATATATATATATATATATATATATATATATATATATATATATATATATATATATATATATATATGATTTCCCATTTAGGCCGGAATGTTTCTGTTCTTCTTGTTGAAGGAGTGTGGGCCGGCTCCATTGATGAAACGTGGCTCCCGTCTACATGCCTCCCGGTCTTATTCCTTCGGGTTTACACCGGATATGGGGTGTGTGGATGGAACAGTGGGTAGTGCAGCACGTGCCACCCATGGTCTCCTTTCTAGGCGCAGGCGTCCTGTTGCTGTCCCCATGGAGGTCTCGGTGACAAATCCAGATATGGAAGCCGCCATACCATCGAGGCACGCCTTAGCAGACATGATCAAAGTTTTACAGACTATATTTCGCAATAGGCACATTGTGTTGCATGTATAAATGGGGGAAGTACATGTGTGGGAAACATCAAAGTTGAGTGGTAATTGATTGCGTCCATGTAAATGTAGAGTAGCGTGGAAGTTAGTAGACTGACTTTATTATGGTAGGTAATTGTATAAAATGTGGCATGTTAACCAGTAACATACTGGATTTGTGTGTCTGTATATATGTACGTGTATGTGTTAGTGGGCATTGTGAGTGAACTTGTGAAGTGTGACTGAATTCGTGAGTTTGTATGCTGTGTTCGCCATCGTATGAAGGGACCAATAGATCTCTTTGATTTGGATGACGTTTGTGAAGTGAGGATCCTCCGAAATGGGAAAAGGCAGTGACTTTATTTAGGGACTAGTCATATCCAGCACATTTTAGTGTTGTTAAACGGACATTTGTAACTTTTTATAGGGAGAAGGCTTGCCAGGCGAAAACCCACCACGTCCTGGAACTTTGCCGCCGAACTATTTGCTGGAACGGAATTAACCCGAACCACGTAGTTGGCACTAAGTGGGGGTTGTTCGGCTAGCCAGCTCTTGGTTTGTTTTCCTTCCAGTGACTGTGGAATCTAGTGAATGCTTCCGGGTATTAATTGACCCGTAGTGTCTGTGTGATGAGGGACAATTCCGACTCCACACAGAGGGCACTGCATATTCTACGGGCTCGATTAAACAGTGTCTTGAAGAGGGAACACTTGCACTGGACCGGTGTGAAGCTGTTGCATTTCTCATATTGTTCAGTCCATGTGATTTTTCTGTAAACAAAGCGCATTATCGAGCCGTCTTCTCGTCCGGTCAACAATACATCCAGAAAAGGCAGACTATTGTCGTAGCATCACTCCTACCTCAGCCAGATGTGCCTGTACACGGGGTATGTGGATGACACATTAGTGATTGCTCTAAGTTTAGAGAACGCGCAGTCTCTTCTCAATGTGCTTAACGACGCACATCCCAAAGCCTTTTTTCACCTGTAGCCTGGAAGCAAACAGTTATCTGCCTTTTCTGCATGTTCATCTGCTGCCGAAACGTTTGTCCAACGTGGGTGTTCAGCATGTGAATCTATGAGCAAAGTTGGACGCGCCAGCACACAGTCAGTTCTGGAAGGGACAACCGAACAGTTGCGACATTTGCAGCCTAAATGCGCAGCACTGCGTTAGCGGTCGAACTAAGTTGGTGAGATTGTAAAGCCATCGCGGTTGTCACTCCAAACCATTTGCCTTGACATGTATCCTCGAGAGTAAATTCCAGATCAGAGACAATATGGGCGTGTTCGCCCCCAACACATCCGATTTCATCCTTGCTGGGTGTAAGCGATAAAAGTAACCCCGAAATTTTGGGTAGCGCTTTTCCACCGGGATCACATCAACGAAAAGGGCGGATTTGGAAAACAACACTGTTTACAAACGAATAACTAAACCTTAACAGTGCATGCCTCAGCAATACCTTTTCAACTCCAATCAGTTACAATGGTAAGCACGGCGGTTTTTACAAGTAACAAGCTGGGTTTCAAAGTGACAATGGTACAAAGTGACGGCACCACAGTGCACAGCGTTCTCATAATACAAGCGAGGCTATGGTATTGACTACTTATACGACTAGAATGAGGGCTGAGAGCACTGCATTAGAATGCAGTCAATCCGTGTGGTGTATTCAGTAGATTGGTTTCAGCTGCACTGGTGTAGAAGAAGGAGTAGACATGTACTTTCAATCGGCGCGAATCCAGGGTGCAGACGCAAAGTCGAATTGAACTGTGCATGAAGTTCATAAAAACGTGAGCGAAGGACGAAACAACAGTTTGAAGATTGGGTTTGATGCTTATAAACAGAAGACAAGGTTGACATGCTTGGGTAAAGAAAATCAATCATATATCCTCTACAGTTGGTGGGTTTCACATAGGGACGAGAACACGGTGGGTGGAATTCTGGCTGTAGTGTGTACCGGTTACGCCTTTGCCACAAGGTCACTGCATCTCGTGTTAGTCGTACTAGTGCTATAGATAAATAGGTTCAATCTCGGACTAAGTCACAGTTTAACCGGAGCATGCGTTCTGCAACCCAAACTCACGATAAGCACCCAAAACCTGAAACCGCAATTGTGCTGCATTCTTTTTCCTATCCGTAGACATAGTATTGGTCAGTAGCCCAACGGTATGTAAACTCCGGTTAAACCGAGTCTACTTGTGTACCCGAAAAAGGAAGATTTGACAATTTATACTAACTCTGAAGATGACAAGTTACCGAAATACTTAAGGACAGCTTGAATGGGACGTGCGCGCGCCAATATCTCCACGCGGGTTGAATGGGTAGTTAGTCGCAGTGTGTTCAGCCTGCGAAGAACAACATGATGAACCAGCCGAGACTATTTATTTATATTAAAACAATGGGTCTGTGGGACAGTCCGATCCATCACATCTCCCCAGCGGTCGATAAACCCAGACTGTTTCGTGCAACTGTGCGTTTCCTTGCAAGCGTAACAGTGCATGGCCAATACCTGTGAGGTGCGCCCTCGTGATACAATAAAAGTGCATCCTAGACAGTGATATCGGGGATGCAATACATTGAAGAATGCAGATTGGAGGGTTGCATGAGTCATGCTCAGGGAACACAAGTGATATGGGACAGTCGTCTGTGGTGAACGCCACTCTGGTGATACATCAGTTCATACGACACCTTTGGCTGAGACCTATCCTATCAACCCGAAAGGTCCAGCAGGTTAGTACATAACGAACGGGATAACTGACAGTTTCAAAAATCGATTAACTCCTGTCATTGACCCCATCACTTCGTTGGCTAAACAGTGCAACTTTGGAATATATTGATTATCCCTCCAAGCCGGGTTAACATGTTACATAAACCTGAGGATGCGGGACAGAAGTGCGTATGCTCGTTTCAAGTTCTTACTTTTCCCACAGAGTACAACAACCATAACTGTCCCCATTTTGTCCCGTCATTCACATTCAAATCCCAAGTACACTACTAGTATTCAGCAGCGTGTCTGCTGGGTAAAAGCTCAAGCAGACAATGTACCTATCTTATGTGGATGGTAGTTTTACCCACACCATCCTGCGGGACTTAGCAAACAACTGCTTTTTTACCCGACATAAGTCATTTTTCATTTTTCATCTATCCAGCAATATATACCAGCTACGCGGTCACAGCAATTGAGAGTTGAATTACGTTGACACTGGGCAACTTTGCACTTATGCCAGTTATCCGCATGAGATGATCAAAGTACATTGACTTGTGCTACATGAGTGCTATTGTAGTGCATTACTAACGAGTAGGATATGGAGAACGGATGTGTGTGATGAAATCATGTAGCTTACAGAGCACTACAGATGTAAAGTGCAGCGTGCGTACTACTAATACGCAGGACGAGAAGAGGCACAGAACAACAGTGAGGCAGAACAACAACATGGTTGTGGCGGATACATGAATTCTATAAACTGCTGGCCTCCGTCGTTCTCCACAGGCTGGCTGACACGCTTGAAAGCCAGATCCACAAAGAGCAAACCTAAATTCGTCAAAATTGAGGCTGTATCGACCAAATATCCACTGTATGCTAGTCGCTGGGGGGCCGCCAAATTTATTGGTGACCCACCATAGCAGTGTTTTGAGACATCAAATGTATGGTGGAATCGTGCAAGCAGAACGATACTGATTTACATGACGAAGCAAGCGGCTAGCTTGTCGTAAGCGAACAGAGCAGTTGCTTGGACGCCTACGCATATTTCGCCTATGCGCTGATTGGTTCGTATTTGCCCATGCTGGAGGGGGTTTATTTAACTGATCCAAAGGAAGAGTCTCAGGAATGCAGAAGCGTCGTCAGTTATAGAATTGATCTAGTTATTTACAACGAGATTTCTACATGCTGGTTATGCTATCAATTTCGCTGCGATTGCTTTAGCAAATAAACCCTTTGGCCCTGAAGGACCGAGATTTGCGACAAAAGGTGTCTTCGATTCGGTTGATCGGCATGCCCTTTCGGAATATCTGCTCAGAAAAAGTGCCCCCGACAAATATGTAAACATTATAAGCGCGCTGCGCACGCAAGACTTGACAGAGCGAGGGTTGATGACAAACTGTCGCCGCTCTTCAATATCTACAGTGGTGTAGGACAAGGTTGTCCGTTGTCATCTTCCGTTCCTAGCGTTGCCATCGACGAAGTAATGGAAACGGCCTTCACTGGACACGACCCAAAGGTGTGGGTCTGCTTCCTGATGAGCAATTTCTTGACTTGGACTACGTCATCTACCTTGCTCTAAGTTGCGACAGCTCCCAAACGCGTCAACAGCACCAGGCAAACTACGCCTCGCCATCGATCATTTTGGGCTTCTCGTTGCACCATCGAAATGTAAAGTCCTTCTCCAAGAGTTGCAAAGACCCACCCCTGCGCTGACTCGTTAAGGTGATCGAACAGAACTCGTCCAGAAATTTAAACACTTAGGCAGCTACATAAGTGTCTGTGGAGTAGACGATGTGATCACGAACCTTATAGCAAAGCTTGAGGCGATTTTACCATTGTCCGTCACCTATAGAGCAAATGTAACACCATACGGCAGCAGCAGAACGAAACTCTAAATGAGTTTAGTTCCTGAGTCCTAACTGCTCTTCCTGACTGTGCCCATAACCAGATCAAGCCAGCCCAATTCGAAGAAGCAATGCTTTTACTGACATTCGTTGGTGGTGTTCGTGAAGAGAAGGCACGAGAGCGCCTGTTATCGGAAGACACAACGACATTGACTTGGGGAAGAGCCTGTGACCTAGTTCGACAACGTGCCAGTCTCGTGCATGAACTAACGACATTTTCCTCGCCTAATCTGTCAACTTCGCAATATGTACATAAAAGCACTCAGACTAAACCTGGAAACACACTATCTCACGCCATACAATGCAGAGAATTTTGTTGTTATCGCTGTAGTGAACAGCTTTCAACACCGGCTGATTTTCAGTATCTTCAGTTTGTGGGAAGAGAGGACACATCCAGAAGGTGTCTTTCCAAACGAAATTCCGTTGCGCAGGGAAACCTTAAAAATATAAAACAGATCACTGAGGAGTTAAACCACCACGACCGTTTTTAATGACAAGATCACCGCGATTCTTAAGTGCGGATTTTGGAGTTATTTGCTTCGTCGTTCTCTGATGCCAAAAAGAAGCGAAAGCATGTATTCTCACTGCTATATTTCAATGCTGTCACAGTAAGCAAGAAAGAACAAAGGAAGCCTAGTGGTGATTTTGCTCCTTAGATGCTAGGCTGATTGAAATTAGATGCTCGAATGTAGGTTGGATGAAGGTTCTAAATGATGGTCAATATAGCTGGTGAATCGTCAGCTGATTAGAGAAGTTATTTTACTAGTGTTTGCGTGACAAAATGTAAAAATGTTTCCTACAAAACCCCTTGTCGTGTCTATCCATGTTGATGAGCAACCTGTAGATTCCAAAGAGGATACCTACTCTGCAGTTACGTAGATACGACCTGATGCCCAATCGCAACTGCCAAAGTTAGATCAGCCTACAATGCAACTACAATCTTACACTGGACAATTGGTGAATCAGTGGGTCCCCTTCAGCCATTTAGTCAGAGCAGTGAGAAGACATATGTTGTGATATGTTAACATTTCGATTGTTCTCATCAGTCGCAAAACATAATACAAGCGGGATTCATGGACAGTTATATACAGGGGGAAAAGGTTGATACACCAATCCAAATGTTAAAATCAAGACCACGGTAACTAAATTGATTGTCTCAATAGTTTCTGTGCACACAACACAGGTTGATAAGCCCTAATAAACAAGGCCTCACTGATTGCCAAGATTAGCGATTTGTTGTTACGTAACAACACCTTGAACGCAGTATCCGGGTTCACCTGATGTCGGTTGCCAAGAGATGCTTGGTGATAGACGATGCGGGACTCCGGTTCATCCTCGGATCCACTCCGTTTTGTTGCGTCATCAGTTGTTCCAACCACCTCGGCACATGTTCAGCTACCCTCTGAGCTAACTGACGGTCAGTCCTGCCTATGTAAATGTCACCGCAACCGCAGGTGAACTGGTAAACGACGTGAGAGGCCGAACTGACTGATGAGTTGCTCTGACGATCATGAAGAACAAGGCTTCGCGTTGTATGAATGAGTCGCAACTGGGCGGTCGCGTAGGTGCGCGTAACGGCGGACCGGAGTTTATGTCCGATATCATTTGATGCGTGGTCTCCTTTGAACGGCAGGAACAAGTAAACATTCTTTTTCTCTGCGGTTAACACCGGTATTTTCTCCTTGGGAGGCCTGCTGTGGATCTGAACGAACTTCTCAGGATACCCATTCGACACCAAGGTTTTGAACAAAAATTCTTCTTCAGCTTGCAACATTTCGGGGCTGCATATTCGTCTGGCTCTGTAGAAAAGCGTTTTCACTAGGCCACGTTTGTATGCGATT
>OX104064.1:45890160-45973869 GCA_944474145.2 Dicrocoelium dendriticum | reverse complement strand
CTGAGACGCACTTCATAATTGAGACCAGATAATCCGCGTGTTGCCTTGGTAGCTCTTCGTTGGGGCTGCTCTAAGAGATGAATTTCCCGTTTTAACCATGGGCACCAAGCCTGGACGTCATATTCAAGTGGGGGACGGATATAGGAGTTGACAAGCATGGGTACCAACCGTCTTTCAAAAACACCAAAAGCTCGCCTCAAAAGTCTCAGGTTCATGTTCGCCACGTTCGCTGCTTTCGAACATTGGAGCGAGTTCCCCAGACTTTCTTGCACAATGAAACCTAAGTCTTTTTCTGTGGTCACGCGCCGTAAAACGTACTGCCCTAAGAGGTAAGCGTTGGCAAGATTGCTGCGCAATGACAGTAGGTGACACTTGGCAGGATTCAGGGGGAGGTGATTTATATCTGCCCATTTGGTGATTCTATCCAAAACATTCTGGAGGAGGGCACAGTCTGATGTTGAGCGAATAACTCTCCAGATTTTGCGGTCATCTTCAAAAATATGCATCGAGGATTGAAAATTATCCGGGAGGTCGTTAATGTAGACCAGAAAAGGAGGGGGACCAAGTACGGATCCTTGAGGAACACCGCTGGAGATGCAGAGGGTTTCCGAGAGGGCATCGGCGACTCTGACCTTGATCGTTCTGTCATGCAAATTTGCTGCAAGCCAGGTGAGTAGGGAACCATGGATACCGTAGTCACGAAGCTTATGAAGCAGAGCTAAGTAGTTGACTCTGTCGAATGCCATCGAAAAGTCTAGGTAAATCACATCAAGGGGGGATCCTTCATCAAGCGCTTTGGTCCATGAATCCCGAGCAAGAAGCAGATTTGTGAGGCAAGATCGTTTGCGCCTAAAGCCGTGTTGGAGGTGAGAAATTAGCTTCAGACTCTCAAAATATCGTGTAATTTCATCTGCAACTAACGATTCCATTACTTTTGATAAAACAGGGAGGAGAGTAATGGGTCGGTAGTTGGCAGGATCCGATCGCTTACCTCCTTTGTATATCGGAGTGACTATCCCGCTTTTCCACTCAGACGGAAGTGTTTGGGAATTGAGTAGACTTTGGAAAAAGCTTGCGAGGTGTGCTGCTATGGTGGGAGCAAGAGTTTTAAGAACTTTGGGTCTGATCTTGTCGACTCCCGGAGCGCTATTTTCTCTTAGAGACCGTAATTTGCTAGCGACAGCTGCTGAGGTAAAAGTGACAGTTGATATGCCGACCACGTTGGGTGAATGCTGGTTTGGCAAAGGTTCTATGGCGTTTGCAGTCACTGTGCCAAACTGCAGAAGTAATGCGTTCGCAGCATCCACAGCAGTAGTCGTTAGGCCACCATCTGTCTTGAGTGGTGGTATTCCTGTTTTAACTTTCCTTCTGCTGTTCACGTACCTGTACAGCAGTTTTGTATTGTTCGTGAATTTAAGTACCATGTTTTTTTGCCATTCGTACTTATCGGCTCTAATCAGTGATGTGCAATAGTTCCTCACTATTTTGTAATTCTCCCAGGTGGCGTCGCAATTGTTCAGCGCGTATTGTCTCCAGATCTCGTCTCTGGTGCTAATCCATTTACGCGTTCTGCTTCGGATCCAGGTGTTGGTCCGGCGCGGCACTCGTAATGGTATGACTTTTGAGGCTGCTTGCGTGACACAGCTAATTTTGTCTTTTAGTTCGTTCCACGCGTCGTCTGCCGTGCTCTGTAGATTGAGGTCCCAGTTGACGGTTGTCGCTAGGCTGTGCAGCACGGAATAGTTGGTTATAGTTCGTCGGTTTTCATGTCTGATTTCAGTAGTATTGGCGTAACACACAAGGCAAATTCAACACTGAGTGGTCACTGTTGCCTAATGGTGGATCGTATGAAATTGTCCTCAATCATCAACTCTTCGTTGGTTAGGATTAAATCCTAGAAGCGATGGCTTATTTGAACCGCGGTGTCTAGTTTGTCGGTGCACGTGGTTGTACAGAGCTGCTGTATCCATAAACTCGAGAATCTTAGATTTGAAGTAAGGACCACTAGAAGTCGCTGAGACAATAGAGGGTACATTAAATCGCCCATGATTAGACAATGTGAGTACTTTTGAGAAACTGCATAATGAAGCGCGTTTAACAGAAAGTCATCTCGGTCTGCGGTGGAGTTCGGGTGGGCCTGTAGACAACTGCCAACAGACAAGCATCCACGTCCCTTCTTCGAAGGTTCACCACCTCGGCCATTAGCTGCATTCGGCAAAACAAAGCGTCGGAGACAGCAAGGTGACGTTCGTTAATAGCCTCACATCTCAGACAATTCCGAGAGTACAGAGGCAACGCCGCCACCGCGAGATGGACGATCATTGGCGGGAATAACTGACATATTCACTGATTTCGATTTCCGTGTCGAGCATGTCATTGGAGAGGCCAGGTTTTCCAGTTACAGCTATGATAATCCAAATTGAATTGTGTAATGTTCGATGGCGCAATTCAGGTAGCTTAGAGTTGAGCCCCTGAGCGTTTAGTGTAGCAGCTCAGTATCATGATGACACATTAGGAGCTCGGTTCGTTGTGGTTGACCTGACACAGCTTGTGCCGGTCTGCGTACGTTTTTTTGTCACAGGCGGTCAGCACATTTGTCTGGACCTGATTTAGGAACAACCGAGTCCGGTTCGTCTGTAATCTGTGGCCCGTACTTTATTTAGGAAACGGTCTTAAACATATTTCAGGTGGCCCACGTTTTCTGTTGTCGTGCCACGCTTGGACGGCCGTTGATACCATCTCAGGTGTAGCCACGGTGAGTTTCAAAAATTTTTGGCCCGTTACCCTGATAGTTTTAAGGTAGGCCCGCTTCTTTGACCGGGTGAGCATCGAAAGTCACTATATTTGTGATGTTTTGTAGAGAGCTCCGTTATGTACCTCCTACTCTTCTATATCGTGCTTCTGATGTTCATTTATATCACCATGGTTAACTTCTGGAACACCGAGGACAATCACTACTTTCTTCGTCGCATCATGTCGTGACGCGACTGGGTCGGATTTCCATTTTTGCCTTTCTACCCATGGTTTATCTGGGAAAATGCGGCGCTGAGAGAGGAATTCTTAGCTTGTGGCCTGTCCAGAGCATCATCCTCCAGGTCGCGTTGTTACCAAATGTTACTCGTAATAACCGAGGTTGTCCTAAATGGCGGGCGAGGATGAATTTTCGGGAAATGCGCGTAATGACTAGTTGCAGGAACGTTAATTTCGAGAGCATCAGCATATCTCTGCCCAGCGGTTTTGTTCTTCCACTTGCCTACCTTTTAAGCGACTCGCTCGTGGGCTCTGGTACATTGAGAACACATAATTGTCAGAGCGTTTGTGTTTGTACACTAACTGCTTATCCTGAGAGTTGTTACTGGTGGACATTTGTCTAGGGTTGAATACTCATCTTGTCCCTTGTGCAGGGAGAGCCTCGCGTTGCTACATGGTCTGCATACGCGGAACGCGTTTGTTGTGCTGTTTGTTGGGTAGCAAATGTTGCTGTCCAACCCGTGACAGGTTGAGCGTGCAGTTTGTGCAATAGCTGTTTAACGCCTTGAGACACTTCACAAAACTTGGGAGGTCGTTCGAACAGGCCTGTCTTCGCTGGCGTCCATCAACAGTGGTAGTGCATTTTTTGCCGTACTGTGTGGCTTCTTTTACTAAATGGCACTCCGCCTTTGACAGGATCTGGGATTCGGGCTACTTAATACACTAATCTGCGACTCAAGTTCAGTGGGTTTTTTACCAAGCTAGCTAGTCCAATTCCTTTAGTTCTGTGACCGTTGGGCTAAACTTTCACATTTCGCATAAGTGCTTGAAAGTAGACCCTAGCCAACGTTTGGGGGAAGCATGCGTCACACACACACAAGCCGTCGATCGACATACAGTGTGTTGTAGCCCCATCGAAGTAATTGGAAGAAAAGTCGAGCATTTTGGTGACCGACGTGTCTGGACCACTATTGACCTTAGTAATTTGTTGTTCATTGGCGTAGATGAGACACTGCGTCGGCCCATCATGTGCCAGCGAGGAACAGTTGGCATTGAAAATATCACAAGGGCTTTACGTGTCAAAACGCGCTAAGGGAGTTACACCGGTAATTGCGTGATCACAAAATAGGCTCTATTTGTGTTATCTAGCGGTGGCACTACAATAAGTAAGGTGTTGTCTAGTAGCCTTAAAAAAGCTCCGTCGAATAGTATCCCAATGTAGTGGGTAAAAAATAAAAAAACCAACTGCATTTTCACAAGCAGGTCTTACCGAATGAGTCTGTCAAGACGGTGTTCAGATTTACCAGAGTGTCGTTAGTAGTACTGCAGAGGAGCTGAAGCCGGTGGATAGGTCTCGACGATCCGAGACGATTGAGTGATACTTCCGAAGATTGTGGCACAAAATGGAAGGCGATAGAGAGAAGTAACACAATTATCCAGGAGCGCGCGTGTGCCAAGCAAAAATGGCGATGAGCAAGTCAAGCATTCGAACTCAGCAATCTGTTCAACAAACCACACCGGTTGCCTAGGTGTACAATGAAATAAGTTTAGTTAGAATTTTACCCAGCCAAACCGGGGAATCTCCAGACTGCTACAGTACTAATCCTTTTGAGGCACAACAGTTCCCTCAACTGTTGAAAAAGCTGGGATTCGCATTGTGAACCGTGCTCACTGATAATGTAGGAAGGATTGCCAAAAATGGCTATGCATCTGGTGACAAGTGAACGGGCGATGGTTTCTGCAAGTGTGTCTGCAATGGGAATGGTTTCAGGGCATCTCGTGAAACGTTGGAGGCATGTCAGGATGTAAGAATTACCACTGGAATAGGGAAAGCTTCTACCGATATCCATGTGGGTATGGTCGAATCTGCTGCCTCGTTGTGCAAAAGTTCCGATGTCCGATTGGGTATGCCGAATGACTTTCGAACGTTGAAGTGCTAAGCAAGTCTTTGCCCATGTGCGAATGTCTTTGTTTATGTTCGGCCACCTAAAGCGTTGGGAGATCAGTTTGATAGTTGCACGTATGCCGGGATAATGCGAAAATAGTTCTGCACATGGATACAGGAACCAATGGTCCTGGGATTACCATGGAAACAGCACAAGCACTCTTACCTGGTGTAGTGTGCATAGGAACTGATTAGATGTTCAGTGAAAGCGGGTTTTAATTCAGCTGCGATTGAGATGATACTGCTTTTTGTATTTGAACCATGCGTTCCAGAACGATGGGAGTCGTGTTAATCAAATCCACTTGCGGGCGTGACAGTGTATCAGCAACAAGGGTAACTAGTCCAGGGATATGGCGGATGTCATTGGTGCACTGTGAAATGAAATCGAGCTGACGTACTTCGCGGGGTGAATACTTGTCTGGCTTAGGCTGTAGAGTGAATACCAAAGGCTTGTTATCTCTGAAAACAATACTTCCTTCCAGAAGTGGTCGGAACTGGCTGACGTTTGAGGATATAGCGAGTAACCCACGGTCAAACGTACTGCATTGAATTTCGTCTGGTGTGAGCTTGCCGGAGAAAAATCCAAGTGGTTGTTGGACTTTATCGCGGTCTGCGGCAAGGCAGGTCCGATAGCTGTGTTGGATGCGTCAACCTTCAATATCAGGGGAGCGTCTGGTTGCCGGTAGAAGCACATCATGGTAGTAGCCAGGGAAGGTTTGACTTCCTCGAAAACTCATGCAGTGGGGTCAGTGAAATGGAACGGCTTAGAATCGCCAACCCACCAGTTCGTGATCAGAGATAACATGTTTGTGGCCTTTTGGATGAAACGGCGGTAAGAGTTATGCATGCCTAAGAAACGTTTCAAGTGTTTCACGGAAGTGGGTATGGGAAAGTTTCTTATGACAGCAAGTTTCTCTGAGTTTGACGAGGTGCCATTACTAGCATTGGTGTGACTAAGAAAGTTCAAGGATGATAAACCAAAAACACCCTTGCGGATATCAGTAACCACCTCGTCCTTGGCCAATCGCAATCCAGCAACCACAGACTCACTGTGCTAGAGCAGACCACCGGGTTCCGTTTTCTCGTCGATACTAGTGCTGACATCAGCGTAATACCTACAAGCGGCTCTTTTATAACTACACTCCACCCGCGACGTGCCTAACAGGAGCTAATGAGACCGGTGTTAAAACGAACGTTCAACCAACCTTACTACTCAGCCTTGGCTTACGGCGACAATTCCGTTGGATATTTATAATCGTAGACATATATCAGCACATAGTTGGAGCGGATTTCCTGACACATTTCAACCTGGTAATAGCTCTACGAAGTCAGCGTTTGTCAGAAGTCAACACGTCGGGGTCACTAATTATTAGTGCCGCTTAAGTCGTGACTAGTTCCAAACTCGGAGGGCTAGTTACTAGTATAATAATAATAATAATAATAGTGTACACGTAGTAAGGATACATAACTGAGAGACTTATCACGTGTGCATGTCTGTCAACTTTAAGTTCCATTCAGCTTGCACTGTGTTGCGACTGGATGCTTCGAGGCTTGAGTACGTGGACGGATGCGCACAGATCGCTTGACCGGGCGTTCCAGTGATGTTATGTTGTGTGGAGCATCGTAATGCGACGGTATATCAGGTTGAATGCGAGATAATGGCATTCCCAGTTGTCTATGCTTGTCACGTGCTGTGGTGTCTCAGTGTGCGTTGTTAGGAGGTCAAGGGCTGTGTTGATGCCGAGGGTATATCACGTGCTGTATAACACGTGGTGTGTGCTTAGGCTTGCCATGCAGAGCAAATGAAAGGTGCAATTCCGTAAACCTGGGTATTTTGAGAGCGCCAAACACACCTTGCACCGTTCACCCAACGATTGAATGGTTCGATCAGAAGGTTTGTTTACCGTTAAGTAACAGGTACCGGTCCGTGGTGGCATTTTAAGAATTACTTCCCAATACAACACAAACGCTCGCTCATCCGGACGCTATTTTATTAAGCTCACAGGAAATGGTCACTGCTCTCTGCGTGAAGACAAGCAAGGCACCAACGGTGAACTTGAAGAAACCTGGGTGCTACTCGAGCACTTCGGCATTCGTGCTTTTTCGCTGCTGCACGGCGCAAACTTGTCCACCTTTTTTGATCTATACCTATTCGTCTTGTTTTTAGTTGCCCCACCTCGTGATACCAGTTTCTGGAATACACTTCAGTGCATCTTATATGTACCCTGAATTCTAATTTCTGGGCAGTGGTTCTCCGAGATTCAAGTGCCCCTACTTGCGTAACTCCAACCGTCGGAGACATAGTTGGTCTCACTCGATAGAGCATTTCAACGGCTTTCGAACGAACTTTCACTTGTTCAAATCCAACATTGCTTGGAGCAGCTACAGGGTAATTTACACTGCTCCGCAGCAACCCCCGTCCAGTCTCTCGGTAACTTCACCAGGGGAGATCCATCGGCCTAGCCACAAAAATTCTCTGTAAAACCCTCGTGTACTCTGTCCCACATTCACGCTGACGCCTTTGACGGGCACGCCAGCGAGGACAGTCCGTAAGCACACAACCGCGAAGTGAACCCTGTGACTTTGGCGTTGACGTCCGAAACAGAACAACTGCTTACCATCGAGGGTGAGTAATGCTGAGGGTTCGTAACATTTGCTCAGCAAGCGCGACGTCTAGTAGGCCATAGTCGAAAGACCTATGGGGATCATGTGTCAAACTTGTTAACTAGACTATTCCGTGTCGCAATTAGTGCAAGCTTTTTCAGACGAGGTGCGTCCAAGTCAAATTTAGTCAGGCCAAGTTCTCAATCAAACCCGATTCTCCATGGATCTGTGTGAAATGCACAACTATCCCATTGGCAACAAGCATGCTCTTATTATCTCTGAAGTGCGACCAACTACTGGCCAAATGGTGACCATCAAAAGCACAACAGTTGGAGTAAACATAGGGAACCTGCAACTCAGGCGTCCTCAGTAAATGCTGCTCCAATCCTGAGGAGAAGGACTGGTAACACCGTAAACAAAACGACACCAATAGCCTAGAAAAGCAACTGCTGTTCTAATGCCACTGTTAGCACACGTATGACCAATGCGGTTTCAATTCGGTGGGAGTAAGTACACGCAAAGCCATGTCCAATCTCTTGACGGAGTGCATAGCAAAAGATCAGGCCGGTACTTGGAAAATTGGGTTACGGTTGCTTCCAAAAAGAGCTGACATTTAAAATTAACGACATCCCCAACTGTGAAGCGAAGCTTGGTTCTCCTGGGGCAAGCACCACCGGTTTCCTGCGGTACGTCCCAGAGTATTTCAATCGCTACCCGTGGCATGGCCAAAAATGCAAAGAAACAACAACCTGTAATGAGCGTGCTGTGTTTCATGTCCCAGAATCAAAGTCGACTTTAATAAGAGGCAGGCAGTTACACGACCTCAACCAGTTAGACGTCATTACTAACCTAATCGGAGTTGTACTGGAACCTGTACGCGTAGTGCGAATCACGCAGTACCTCAACGCTAAGCATTACGAAGAGCCAAGGCTTCTGCACGTTGTGGGGAACTCCATCACCGAAGTGGAATCGGTTACACTGTCAAGAAGTTGACTCAGAAACGAACACTATTCGATCCGCCCCACGGAATGAGCGTTATCGAATTAACAGCAACTTAGAAGACGACCGAAAGGAAACTTCAAGGGGAACCATTCTTGTTCACGGCGTTTCTAAACTTGAAGCAAGCGAGGAGCATTAAATAACCACCCATGACCGGACAATTTTCTTATATTCGTAAAGTACTTTCCTTGGATGCTGTCCTAATGAAATCAGTGTCACGGCTGCGTATCTCACCGAACTATAAAGGATGTGACCCGAGAGTGTTGAAGGTGGTCCTATAGTTAAAAAGACACATGGCAGCATTATCATCATCATCATCATTATACATGTCAGCTAGAGATGGTAAAACACCTCCGCTATTGTACCGCAATACATAAAGGAAATACATACATATACACAATACATAAAGGAAAAATAAATACGACAGTTGAATGCCAGCTGAGCTACCAGCAACGGATACGCATCGTTCCGGTAAGCTACTAGCCGGCTACTAGGCAAAAACAAAAATTTAATTACGTTTTACCCTACGAAATAAGATCGTAGATGGAGGGGGAGGCTAAAGGGATGGGGAGGGACAAAGAAACTCACAGCAGGAACGACACTGAGGTCGGCTCCTTGCCATTTCAGCAAGTGTATCCAGCCAAACGTGTTCACCGTCTTTTGGACCCCAACCAGGGAGCCGTGAAGCTCCAACCGAGGTCAGCTCAGAAGTAAGGGCCTTCATTCCTCTGGACCAAGTCATCGCTTGGCCACCTCTCCTCTTCTTCCACCCACATCCCCGGTGAGCAAACAACGCACGTCGAGGGAGTCGGTGGGCTGGCATGCGCAACACGTGGCCCAGCCATCGGAGCCTGGTGAGTGACATGGCAGCAATGCTGGTACATGTTTCGTTGCAGGCTGCCATCTGAGTTTTGGCTGAAGACCGTCGGCGAATTACTTCTTAGAGATGAAATGTCACCCAACAAACCAAACGCGATGGGAACTATAAAAGAACAATGCACCAGTAGCGCGTCTAATGAGCCCATACAACCTGTTGCAAAAGACAATGAGCAGACACCTTACGTTGTACGCGGAAGAATAGATAAGGGACTAACTACGCAGATGAGTAATAGGAAGTCGAATCCTTCGTCAAGTACCCACCGAAAAAACGAATAGTCGCCGGCTACTCACAGCTCGGTGTAACTTCACTTATAAATGACGCAATTTCGAACAGGACTTCAATCTGCGAATCTTTCATGTATGTAGAATAACACCCAATGGCACATCAGTAAACTTACCGGAATGCGGCTACGTCTGGTCGCGAATGTTTGGAACATTGTTCTCAGTACTGAAACTTGGTTACGCCAAGAAGTGGCTGATGCTGAGGTTGATATAGTAGGAATGTCACCCATCCGGAGCGGCCGCACCAATAGAGGAGGTGCGGTCCTTCTCTGCTACCGCAGCTCCCTGCAGTGTGCAATAGTTTATGGTCTGGAAACTCATATTACCGACTCGCTCTGTTGCCGTCCCAAACTAAGACACAATGACGCATGTCTCCTAGCTGTCGTTTACTGCCCCTAACGTCCAGTCTGGAAATAAAGTCCCGCTTTATACATGCCTTGAACAGGGTAACAAGCACTAGTTACGACCACATTCTCATCTCCGGGGACTTCAACGTACATCAGCTGGAAGTAACAGCATCACCCAATGAACAGTTCAAAGCAGACTTTCATGAACTTGTAGCTGCTATTCCCTCGTACAATCATGGTACCACGTCAACTAGATGCAGGACAGCAAAAAGCCGTCCATATTGGACCTTGTGCGCACGAGTGAATAGCCCATGATTGACAAGTTATTAATATTGATTCCATTAGGTCTCAGCGACTATGTAGTAATAACGTGTAACTATGTTTGTTATATAGACTTTACGTCTGAACACACTGAATTAACTCATACCAGCACACTTTGCCACGTTCTGAAAGAACTCGAGGAGGCATCCGCTTGGGAATTCACGAACAACCGTCCCCTTCACAACGTTTGGACAGAGTTCGTTGAGAGACTCTGTGACATGGTCAACACAGCCTCAGAGACCAAGTACTTTCATTCCGCAAAAATGTCCTCAATTCCAAGGAGCAGGACACGAAAATGTATGGCGATATGGGATGGAGCGTAACGTGCCTATACGATCAACCCCGACTCAGAGACTTGGGGCAACTTCCTGACCAATCACAACCACTGTACTACATTTGTCCGTGAGAACGAAGTAACTTACTAACTGTACCTAGCCAAAAAGTTTCAGGCAAATAACAAAATATTGTACAGGCTTGTCAACCGTCTTCGTAAAGTAAAGCATGACATCCCTCCACATTTCACAACAGACGCTAGAGTAAAAAGCGTCGGATAAGCAGCCAATCCCCTACGACTACAATGCGCCACAATTTTCGAACTTGCAGCCTCTACCTCTCACGTAACATCAAGCACAGTAATGAGTCCATGGTTTACACATGTAAATTTCAACCCAGCAATTGTGCTAAGGATGTAACTCCCAATGTATGTGCATAGCTCTCTGGGAGCAGACAACATCCGCTTAAAGCATTGAAGCACGTGGTCACCAAGCTTGCCGAACCATTGTCACAGTTCTTCCAAAGGTGTTTGATGAACAACAAGTCCCCATTATGTAGCATCGTTGCATTATAACCCCAATTTTTAAGTGCACTAGACGTTCTGATCCTGCAACCTATCGACTAGTGACTCCCCTCCCCGTGCCCGCAGAGGTGATGGAAGCGGTCGTCGCTGAGGCCATAATGGACTAGCTGGAAAAATGCAACAGCCTGGAACCGAAACAACGTGGCTTCCGTCAACACCGGTCAAACCTCACCAATCTGCTAGTGGCACGAGTTATTTGTCCGGACTTAGCTGACCATGGAGTCGGAGTTGACGTCATCTATCTAGACTTCTTCAAAGCTTTCAACCGCATAGATCACCGCATGCTACTTCACAGACTACAGAGCTACAGAATCGAAGATCCTGTTCTTTGTTAGATTGACAGCCATCTTCATCAACGGGGGCTTCAATTGCATGTTAGGGGATCACTCTCTAACCCGACTGAAATGGAATGTGGTCTCTCACAGAGCTCGGTGTTGGGACCGCGCCTGTTCCTTGTGTTTAGCAACGACCTGGCAAGCGTTATCTCAAACTTCCTGCTTTTCGCCGGTGGTGTCAAGATATGGCCGGCGAGTAATAACAAGGTAGCACACGATCTACTTCAACATGACCTAGATGGTCGATGAGAAATCTACTTCAGTTGAACACAGCTAAGCGCAAGGTGATCCATCTGCGTCACCAGCCGGTGAGCGTTTACAAGCCTAGAGACCACGCCTTACAGGTGGCCTCTCAGTAGTCTGACCTAGATGTACTGGTACAGGAAGATCACGGATTCTCAAAACAAGCAGAGTAGGTGTCGAGAACCGGAAATCAACATTCTGGCCTTCTTCGCAGAGCGTTCGATCGGCTCGTGCCCTCAGTCGTCCAACAAATGCTTAACGCCTACATGAGATCGCAGGTGCAATCTGCTATCTAGACGTACAGTCATGGTAAACAATTCTTTGTGCTGCTTTCGAGACTCCAGAACAAGGAACAAGTAAAAAGGTCAAGGGACTCTTTCCTCTGCCAACCAGCTTAGGCTGAAATTTATAAGAATGTGCAGCAGTTGATAGCGACGTTTTTTGGGGGGATCTCTTAACGGTTTACCAGAATCTGCAGTACCAAAACCACATTTGCCACCCGCTGCTGGAACTGAATCGCAACACTAAGCTAGAAGGTCATCTTCTGAAACTTGGAATACAGTATAGCAGGCTTGAATGCCGTAGAAAAGTCTTTTCCTTACACATGTGCCAGCCGTGGAACGCTCTCCCAAATTAGGTCGCCGCTGCCCCAATCTAGCGATATTAAAAAACGACTTGCTAAAGCGTTGTCTCATTTGCATTTCATTTTCTAACTTGTTAGCCAGGGGCTACATAACACAATCAAACGGTGTGTTTCCAAAACCCCAAAAGAATGGAGTTATGGATTCATAGGTTTAATACACGAAGATCTCCGCTTTTCTACATCAGTCTATGGTGGGTCCACCAAAAAGCTTTTCACTTTGTCATGAGGTTTTATTTTCGCAATAATTTCCACCCCACTGGACTTGTTAAGCATTTTTGTATCAGTAATACACCATTGGTTCATTGTCACAATTGCACCTCGGACACACTAGAAGCAGCGAAAGATTTGCTATTCGAGACCCTACAATCGCACAGTTATCCGATATAGTTTATAAAGCGCATTAGTGACATGGCCAAGCGAGTTTGTATGCCAACACTACAAAAGGAGTCAATCTTTACCGTACTGTCATTCTAAGGTCATCACATTAAGGAAATCAGCGGAAACGTAGCTGATTCAGAGAAAAGGGCGTAGAATACGACTGCACGGCGGTTGCTCACGTCAACAAGACTTCTCATGTTTTCCAACAAGACCCCGTAAACGAGACAGGGCATGTCCCGTAGCTTACATAAATTCATGTGTAGATAAGGAAACGGCTGTGTTGGGAGCCCTGACCGTAGTTCAGGTGTCAGCATCAAAGAATATAGTCCTAAGTAATTACTCAACCGGGTAGGGTCGGTGACAGTGGAATCGGTTGAGTTATGATATCTAGCCGCCTCGGCAATCACAAGGCACTTTCTAAGCATTGACCATCGACTCGATCCCGATGAGTCACTCACCGTTTGGTGCGCAATCAGCGGCCCTACATACTCAGGTTGTTGGAAGCCATTGTCATCAATCGAAAAGAGCCGCGGCTTTGTGTGCAGAAACAACCGACTGAACCTTAACTTACCGTGGTAGCGTGAGGCGCGAAGACTGGCCAGCAGTTGGCTAGTTACTTATCATATACGACAACGGTTCTTATATCTATGATTTTTGCACGAAATGACTATATCATCTCAGTTTATCTGTTAATTGTCAATAGAGTAGTTTGTTCTCGTGAACTTAGAACTTACGTAAGGGCTTGTCCAGAAACATGTATAACGTTACGTGCAACGGATCTCGGCGATGTGCAAGCCACAGCTCTTTTATCGTGTATTCGCAGAAGATAAGGGACCATCAAATTGCTGGATTTTGTGGATCAGCAATAAAGACCCCGATTCCGCAGCTTGAGACCATGAAGCTGTTCCAAACGATCAGATGCACTTGGTTGTGATTGTTTTAAAAATGCATAGGCCGTCATCGCAACCGAGCAGGGATGACATGGGCCAAGCTACTTGTACCTCGATTAGTCAGTCTGAATAACCCTGGTTTCGAGCTCTGTCTCGAAGCAAGGAAGCCAAATAGCTGGGTTGTGTTCCTTGAAATCATGTATAACCGATAATAGCATGATTACGCCGCGAAACGATTCATGTGCTATGTGTGAGTTATTCACAGTGAAGCTCAAAAACAAACGGAATACGATAGATCGAAGAAAGGAAAGCAAGAAACAAATAAGTGCACCGGAAATCAATAAAAAGGATCGAGTTCAAGCAAAACCATACAACGAAGACCAATTCCAAATTGCCGGGTGCGAATCAGTCACCATTTGGTAAGGCTAACTAATAACAGTCCTGACTGTGGTTGGGGCTAAACGCTAAAAAGGATAACAGTTGTTCGCACATGCTGTTGACTAGTATGTCAGCTCTCGTTTGGCTGGCTGAGTTGCTAACCTGAGACCGTGAAACAGCCATTGTCCGACATTACAGCAATAATCCCAACATGCCGGGGATAATTGGCTTAGCTCGCTTGAGGAATATGTTTGCTTTGTGTATCACTAGCCACACTGCAGTTGTCAGGGAAGAAATCCAGGTGGGGATGAAGGAAGCGGATCTTTAGAGACATATTAATACTGCGTCAGCATATTCTCTACTACTTTATAAAGTGTGGTACTCTAATATCTCTGAGGAAGTTAGTAGATACTTGAAAATAAACAATGAACAGTAAATTTATACGGGTTAAGAAGCGTTGCTTTACAAGTCCCGTTGGATAGTTGGTGGGGATGTCAACATACCAATAATGATGATGAAGATAGTAAAATAGTTAATACTTTCCATATGAAAATAAAGACTTACCATTTGCTTCGCTGTTGTCCTGCCATCCTCTTAGATTCACAGCACCCACAGTTAACAACAAATAATTTCATGGTAAACTCCAGTTGTAGGATGGAGACGTAGTGTTAGGTGACAAAGTGTAAGTGGATGAGTGCATCGTCCAATCGTCTTTTAAATACTGTTAGTGTCGGTGCAGAGACGACCGATTCTGGGAGAGCATTCCACGAGTGACAGACACGACTGTATTGCTCTGTGAGTTTTAATGAGTGGCCCCTCAGGTTTGTATTGCTGCTTAGGTGACAAAGTGTAAGTGGATGAGTGCATCGTCCAATCGTCTTTTAAATACTGTTAGTGTCGGTGCAGAGACGACCGATTCTGGGAGAGCATTCCACGAGTGACAGACACGACTGTATTGCTCTGTGAGTTTTAATGAGTGGCCCCTCAGGTTTGTATTGCTGCTGAGTTGCAGTGAAGGGCGTCCCACATGATGTGGGTCTCGGTGTTGCAACACCGAACCACCAATTCGGTCACCGTCCTTGTGATCGTAATGACCGACGTCTACTTCAAAGTGGACCGAGAGCAGAATAGAGATTGCGGGTCGCAATCCAACCACACAGCGGGTGCACCAAATGCCATTTGGAAATCTTTACCGCTGTGCCAAGCGTTGCTCGCGGACCTAGGAGCCATAGTGGTCAAGATGTCGACCTCTGAACACTACGCCTCGAGGTCCACCCCAGCTCAGGGTATCTCCATCTGATGAGTCCAAAGGAGGACGAAACCGGTTATGGGGTGTCAGGGTTGGGAGGAGTAACACCGAACCATTCTTGTTGTTCATGAGTAATTGCCGAGGTATTCATTAGCCCTTCCATTTCGGAATAGAATACCTTTGATGACTAGAGTGTTTTCTGAACACGGTAGTTTTGTTGCAGCGGAACAAGTCACGCGGAATCAGGTGGTGTGAGTTGGAACTGATGCTGGACCACTGAGAACGGCAGTTTTCGGAGACCGTTATAGGGACTAGATCCTTAACTGCGGCAGCATCCACCGGCACTCCACAAATGTAGTTGCGGGCGAAGGCTTTTCAGATAAGCATGAACACACTGTAGCACACGACAGTTGGGGCAGGAGGATGGAGACCCCCATTGTAACCTGCTCAAACGGATTTCTTACCCAAACTACTTCTTTCTGTATTGCCTGAGACCACGAAAAGCAGCACCACCCAACTCAGCAAATGAGACACTTGATAACAGAGCCAAGTTGTGTTATTTCGACGGAGTCTCTGAAATGATAGCGAGATTTCTTATGATTTTGGAGTCAAGGTTACCCACCAACAACGGCGATAATCTCAAATAACTTCGTTACGATGAAAGAGAAAATAAGCAAAGATGAAACAACAGGTGACTTGCAAAATCTGTTGCCAAAACTGTGGAAACTACTAGGTAGGACAGGAAGCCATAAGAACATACAAATAAATAAATACATGAATAAATAAATTCGTTATTCTTGGACAATGCGATCCACGCAAGTGTAGACTTGATCTTGGTAAAGGTACAGATGAAAGTGGGGGAACTTATAAACTATGGTGCAAATTAGCCATGAACATTGGAGCCGTGAGTTCCTACATGTATATGGGAGTGCCCCATGCTGAGGCTGATGTTGCATTCTTGATGCTTCTTCACCGCAGTCGGGCTAAACCAACTTACACTTAAACTAGGTCTTTTTAAGCTGGCTAAATTTCATTTCGCTTTATTTGTTTTGTTCTGCAAACCTGAATAATGTTCTATTAACTGGCCACGTTGCTTACACTAATTGCGCTTATCTTCGGTAATTTTGTTGCGTTTGTAGCATTTTAAGTAACTTGTGGACATTTCTTACTTATCACGGATTTGTCGCTAACCAACTTACTTCATATGGTAATTTAGCGAAGAGTTATGCCACCGTATCTGTATGCATTATTGGATTTATTTTATTTCAGCTTGTCGTTTAAAGTGAATGGGTGTTGTTTGATATCCCTGGTATGTTTGCGCTTGATGTGTATGTTGACAAGGTGCCTACCTGTCTATTACCCACTACATCGTTCATACTGGCTCCAGGAGACAGTTGGTCGTTGCTGGAGGGGACGGGGTGCACGGTTCTTGTGGTCGTGCTAGGCTCAAAGAGTGGTTCCATGCACTCAGTGTGGAGCGGACTACGGTCCAGCCACCGCCTTGTGTGCGGTTGATTCCCAAATACAGCGTGCTTGTTTTTGCCTGTGAAGGAGTGTGGGCCGGCTCCGTTGATGAAACGTGGTTCCCATCCGCATGCCTCCCGGTCTTATTCCTTCGGGTTTACACTGGATATGGGGTGTGTGTTTGGAGCTGTGGGTGGTGCAGCGCAAGCCATCCATGGTCCCTCTGTAGGCGCAGGCGTCCTGTGGCTTGCCACAGTGACAGGCAAATCCGAAACCGGATGCCGCCAACCATGTGTGTAGCTATTATTCGAGGTTGAACATGTGCCGCTGCATTTGCGATTGATCGCGTGGATAGTATGAGAAGTGATGAGTAGCGTACGTGATGGGGGCGTGGTTGGCTGGGTGACCATCGAGCAGTGAATTTAGTTGAAGGCGAGTCACATCCGCCTCGTCACAGTGCTGTTAAACCCACTCGTCGTCGCAAACCGAACTCCCTAGTGTCCGTGAATATGGATGCTGAAAACCACCTTGACCTGAAGCACGCCTCGTTCATCGGGAGAGTAAGAAGTAGGCAAGCATGTGAGTTCTTTGCAGCTTGACATTCAAAGCAGAACTCGATCAGTAAGCACTTGCAGCTCTAAAATGCTTACGAAGCTCTGCGAAGCAGGCTTTTGAAGTCGCATTCATGAGCTTGCCTATTCTAACAACGAAACGTCCGCAAACTAAGCATCCAGCTAGAAGAATCACGCGAAATCCTTTGTAGAGTGATTGCTGCAGCAGAAGATGTTCTTCTGGGCCAGGAACTGTCGGATGCTTTGGGAATTGTGAACAGGTGAGTTGTCATGATGAAGTAACCACGAGTTGTCTTACCACAACTCTCTCCTACTCTAACATACTGAGCAAGGCAAACGCAAACGTATGGCTTTGTAGACATTTTAGTTGATCTTTGAAACAATTAGATCCATTTAGTAATTTGAATAAAGCCGTAAAAAGACGAACACTGGCAGATGTCAACATTTCGTATTGTCTCTTCCGTGCCAACACAATAACCCAAAAATATATAAGATGACAGGTAAGGTGAGACCGGAACAAGTTAGAACAGGGTAGGGGGCAGGCGTTGCACCCTTACGCCCAGGGCAGCCGTAGGCTTACGAGCAACTATTTCTGCACACAGAGTGCGGGTTTGATACGGTTGATCGCGATTGCCTTTGCGAAACCTAGGAAATGGGCGTTGGCATGTCTTAACACGAGTGTAAACATTTTGGCCCGAATCAAACTGATGACTGGTGGCCAGTAAATGCCTACCTATGGATGAAGCAGGTGGCTTGCGTGAACAGATGATATGAGTGACCTACGACTGGGTGATTTGACGCTGCAACCATTTAGGTACATGTTCCCTTATTCTGCAGTTCAACGATTTACTGGTACGGCCGATGTAGTGTATACCACGATTACAAGTAAATTGGTAAATACAATGTGAGTTGGCGCCAATAGGTTGTCTTTCCGTCATTGGGGTAACAGGTATTCGATTAGTCCGGTTGATAAGAACAGTTTCGGCAGCATAATAAGCCCTCTGGACTACGGAAGTTATGCGTTTTGTTGTCCTCATATTGGGAAAATCACCCTTAAATGGTAGCTCGATGTAGATTTTCTTTTTAGACACTGTCGAAATCTTCTGTTCCGGCACTCTCGTCTGACTGTTTGTCGATGAGTCTACTTGGATAGCCATTTTTCAACAACGCATCCTTGAGCGAGTTTATCTCATCATCTAAACTGTCGGTAGTGCATATTTTTCTTGCACCGTGGAATAGCGTCTTGACTGAGGTCCGTTTGTACCGCATTGGGGAGAAGCTGGTAAAGTGCAGATACTGCCCTGAGCAAGTCGGTTTTCGGTAAACCTCTTTTGATGGACCCATCTGCTCTTCGGCAAATCAACACGTCCAAATATGGGAGGCAGTTGTTTTTCTCTGTTTCGCTTGTTACTTTCAGATTCGTATGGACGTTATTCAGACGATCGTCCAGACTCGCGATGTGCTCTTCTGATGAGCTAAACACTAAAATATCATCCACATATCGCTTGTAGTAGGAAAGAGGCGATATCTCTACTCTCAACTTCGTTTCAATCATCGACACAAAAAATCTGCTAGCACTGGGCCCAACGGACTACCCATTCCCACCCCATCTATCTGGCGATAAGGATTGTGTTGGAATTGGATACCGATGTTCTCAGTGCATAGTAGCAAGCTGTCCTTTAATAATTTGACTGGCATTGGAAGATTTAAATCGGAGCACTCTGGCATTTCACACACGTAATCAGCTGTTTCATGTAGCGGAACATTGGTGAAAAGCGATTGTACATCCAATGTGGACATGGCTTTATCGGATAGGTTAAACTCATCTAAAGCCTCTGTAAGTTCGAAAGAGTCCTTCAGACGGCGTGAGATAGTCCGCTGCTTTATCGGCGCAAGAAATTCCACCAGCCAACGAGCCGACTTATGTTGTGCCGAGTTTGCCAATGACAAGATTGGTCTAAGCGGGATACCACATTTATGGGTCTTCGGCAAACGCCGGTTTGCTAGATTTCGCAGACGCATTCGCGATCAGCCGTATCAAACCCGCACTCTGTGTGCAGAAATAGTTGCTCGTAAGCCTTACGGATGCCCTGGGCGTAGGGGCGTCACGCCTGCCTCCTACCCTGTTCTAACTTGTTCCGGTCTCACCTTACCTGTCATCTTATATATTTTTGGGTTATTGTGTTGGCACGGAAGAGACAATACGAAATGTTGACGTTTTAGTTGATCTTCTAGCCTTGTGGCTAGAACTCACAAATGGATAGAAGCTGTCCTCTGTTTAACCAGTTTGACAAGTGGGCACCAACAGAAGGTGATTCATAAGAATTACGAAGGAAAGGGTACGTTATCATCTTTTCCACCAACACATTTAGAGGAGGGATGGTTGAACCGACATACTCACCCAGATTTGCGTGCTGATGTTGTAAACACAAATATATCATCGACTGGTATTTACACAAAGTACGCAGCCATGCGAAACTCAGTAGCGCTCAAACGTGTATGTCAACAATTGCCTTGCCATCGCATCGCTACGCGTCACTTCGAGCCTGTTAGAACTCACGACAATTATTCTGGCTACACCTACCTACCTACCTCCAACAGACCAGCATACTTATCAGCCTAATGTCTACAACAACTCTAGACAGAGAAATGAAAAGCAAGATGTTGACAACCTGACGATACCACCTTTCATGCGACATACCTATCATCCACCCATCAATTTACCTCAACACTTTTTTAGCGGAAACGGGAATGGCTCCGCACCCGTTTCCACCATTGACACATCCAGCAGAGATAGCCTATCTTGTTCCACTTTTCTGGCAGTTCATCCACATGTCACAGTTAGCTCGATATCAGATAAAACCCAACCTAGCCTCGGGACATCAATCTTTTCTGCCCGCCCGGTTTTACTAGCGCGAACAGTGCCCTTAGTTGGTCACCACAAACATCCTCATCACTGCACAGATCTTTCTTATCGACTATCCGAGTTGGGGGTTGGACTCAGTGGGTTACCAGACCAACTAGGTCTGCCAACATAGTGGATTTAAACTTCACCCTGGGGATTCCTGACGCACAAATTGACATCTTAGACAACCTTCCGGGTAGTGACCACAACATGCTACGTCTTTCCATCCACTTGTAAATGACTACCAAACTCGACTGACCTACCCAGCATACTATACGAAGCATTGATTGGGAGCGGTTCGGAAAGCATATCCGGTCCTCTAACTTGGATGGGTATTTTCTCTCCACTAGCACCCACATTGCAGTGGAACATTTCCACTACATGATCGATCGCACCCTAACTGCACATGTCCCGCATAATAAACGTGCCATTCCTTGTTTCATGAATGCAAGCGACACTCTGAGTGACTTGAAAATGAGAAAACTACTCGGGAAATTCAGAAAAACTAGACTTCGCGCTAGTATTACAGCTACATGAATCCACCGCCTGCATCAAGCGCCCACAAATGAGACGGCTTGAAAAGGAAGGGGAGAACGCTTTGCAGATGACACGCAAATGAAAGGAACTGGCCCAATTACTCTGTCGTAGGATTAACAATTGAATGTGTTTGATTACAGAACCTATTGATGAGGTGGGTCGCTACGTTAATGACGCATCTGCTATTTGTGAAGCGTTTAGCGGTTTTTTCGCTGTTTCCATGAACGTAGAAACCGACCCTATAACTTGCTGTCCGAAACTTACGACAAGCAGCATAGATAATGTCGAGTTTTCTCTTTCGACCATCCAACAGGCTAGGAAGTCCATCAAACCATCGATCAAACCAGATTCCGATGGCATCTCCCCATCAGTTCTTAAACTTAGTGGACCTGAGATACCCCGGTTTTTGATAAACATATTCACCTTGTCCTTAGAATCTAGCTACTTTCCGGACCAGTAGAAAACATCGTCTATTGTCCCTCGTCATAAAGGGGGTCCAAACAGCACGTCACTAATTATCCACCTATCTATCATACTCCCGTCATCGCTAGATTACTCGAAAAATTAGTTAAAAGTGGAATCATGGACTTTATCCATCGTCATGGGCTATTTAACAAATCCCAGCATGGGTTCCTCAACAAACGTTCCTGTACAACGTGTTAATTGCACTACCTGGATTACATCACAGAAGCCATTGTTTCGAAATATGCAATTATAATACTATTTCTGGATATGCATAAGGCATTCGACAGAGTGCCCCACAAGCGGCTACTGAAAAGAATCGAGTCGTTTAGAATCAGAGACCCACTATTTGGTTAGTTGCCATCGTACCTAAATGGGCGTTACCAGATAGTCTATGCGTAATCATAACTCCTCCCCACGTTCAATCACTAGTGGTGTCATCCAAGGGTGTGTACTTGGTCCTTCGCTTTTCCTACTTTATAGTAACGATATCACGGTGCTCATAAAACATGGCAGGCCAGTTTTGTTCGCCGATAACATAAAGATTTTTTATAAATTTCGATGAGACGAACTCAACAACGCAATGCTGTTCGTTCAAGAACACCTCAATTCACTTGAGAAATGGTGCAACACGGATGCTAAATTTCTCAGCTAGTGAATCATGCATTATGTCACACAGCTGTTTAATCCCTGAAGAGTCTGTTAAACTGAACAATGAACGTATATGTGTGAAACAATCCAACTGTGATCTAGGCATACGATACTCTTCAAACTTTAATTTCTCATATCATGCTGAGTATTAAATAGCATGTGCCAAACGTTCTGTAGCTAACATATGTCGTAAACTCTATACAACCCCTGCCAGACTCGAGCTTTTCAAAATACACTTCCTGTTTTTGAATTCTGTAGCATCATCTATGGGGACATGCGAATGGGTGACAGGAAAGCTTGAGAAAACATGCAAAGATCACTAAGCGCTTGTTCAGTAAATCAACCACCTTGAGTTATCAGGATCGCTGTCAGCAGCTTAAGCTAGAGCCCCTTTGGTTGCGACGACTGAAACATAACCTGATGCTGATACACAATCTCATAAACCAAAAGACATACTCCAATCTCTGGATACTTAAAATTCAACATAACTTCACTCAGAATATACGCAACAAGACCTGTACATTATGGTTGCCGAGAACCAGAACAGCTATCCGATCCAACTTCTTCCTCGTCAGATACGCTGTCGTGTGGAACAGCCTACCAGCCACAATCACGTCTTGCACAAATGCAATAGCATTCCACATTCAGCTTAACAAATTCCTTGATCAAAACTCGATAATGACCATGTTTCCATCGGGTAAACCACCATACGATTTATTTCAGGATGGGCCAAGGAATATATAATCACTGATTAAAACGATGCAAAGAACTCAGCAACAACAAAGTTACTTGATTCCAAATTATTTTGGTATCAAATACTCTATATTACATTTTTCACTCATGCATGGGCATGATAATTATTGTACCCATGATCTGTACACAATCCATGGACAGCTTCCAGTACAATCGGGAAATTTACGTACTATTATTATTATTATTATTATTATTCGATTGGTGAGTTAAAATAAAATTTTTCCATAAAACCACACGTGTCCCTGTGATTCATACTGTTGGTAATAAGGACTATATAACTATATGCCCATAGTCCTTTAAACTCCTGCATCGCCACGAACACGAAAGATCAATGTAGTAACAATATCCTTAAGTAAGGCAAGGCCGATAGTATGTCAGCAGCTGACGGCGTTTGAACGCATGCCACATGTGCCTATATCAAGCCGAAACTTGTGTGTCCTTCGTTGATTGACCACTTACCCCACTATTCCCAATGGCGGCGCTTTCCGCTCTGGCATGGGCCCTTGCGCATCTGTCACGATACCTGTCACTAATGGAACTCATAGTGCATCACTGTTTCAATGATACGTACGCTTTAAAATGGACTTGCAGATGCAATGGAGCAATGGTTTATAACGGGCATACAAGCGAATGCTTGGGATGTCCCGTAGGATGGTTAGGGTGAAAAGTGCAAAAACAAAGAACTATGTAAATAAAAGAACGTGGGAAATACATGACTCACCAAGGGGTATGGAGTAGCGCATGTGCGAGTATTCCTGCCTGGAGTTTAAGAGGGTTATAATACTGTCCATTAGAACCACCTTTAGTAGCTCAGCAAAAGTATCGAATACTCACAATTTCCCTGTGATTTCCGGCGGCTGCTTCTGATCTAGTTTTGTGCCTCAAACGCGACTGAGGTCAAAATTCTTTTCACCTAACGCGTTCAATAATGCTAAAGGATGCTGCATTTTAATCGGGTGTTTCTTTCTGCCATATTTTGTACTCAATTAAGCACAGCCACTATTAAAGTTGTCGTCATGATTGGGCATACCTTGGCATAATCTTATGTGAAGCAACTGTCCCGGCTGGACCGACACACCTAAGGCCGGTGTACGCTATCCCTAGCTGCTAACAATGTGAGCATGCTGAGTCTAGAATAGCCGTTCCTTTAGTTGTACGTCTGTACGCATGAACACGACCGAAAACCAGGTCGATAAGGTACCATTCTTAGTGCGGTTAACCACAATATATTAAAGACCTAGAGGAAAATGTTCAGACTCCGACAGATGAACCCATTGAACTGGCACTGCACCCACAATTAACAAGATATTCCTACTTTGAACTATTCAAGCAAGCAAAACTACCTGCAAGACGAAGATATACTTAACGCCTTCGATGCTACGGCCACTTGGAACCTGATCCGAAGCTGGAAAAACATTTCGCTTTCAACCCTAGTGCTAAGGCTATACCCATACACTTGTTCAGTGCAACTATTTCTGGAAGCATAGACCTTACACATGTACCAATAGTAACTCAAACACAGCACATGTATCGAACAAACGAGTAAGCATTACAGAAGACACCACACACACGCGTGAGGCGTGTACTCCTGGGTCATTTGGTTTATTCTTCTCTATTCTCTCTCCATCTTCTCGCAGCGTTGTCACCGTAAGCTCATTCGAACTGGGTTTACCAGCCCTACACAGTGATCCATCATACGTGGAATTATCTTCTACGATTAAAGTCCGTAACAACATTAATCGTTTTAACTGCCATCCGTGATTAAGCGCAAGCGGATAACTCAGTCACATTTAGGCGATTGCCTTTCTGTCTGACACCATTAGATACAGAATTCTCGAGACAGTCTGAAAAGTCTAAGCTTATTCCAATCCGGTGTTTCTCAAAGCAGCTGTGGAAAAGTTGTGGCCTCTTAATCTGTGTTCAGCACCGTGTTCAGATGAAATTAGCAAGTTCCAGTCACACTCCGTTCCTTGTGGTCTGATCAGCCAGTGCGCCTGCATAACCCAGTACACGGACTGCGCTCATTTGACCTTGTAACCACAGCGTTAGCTTGACCGCAGTGCGCCGCTCTCAACGCTGGAAAGGTGCAGAACGCCAACCAACCCACCGGGTCAGGTAAAGAGAACGCGCAGAATGGCAGAAATGCGAATCCGAAAGGGCTACAAGCAAAAAACTTGCAGGTTAGGAGAATGTCATCAATTAGTTGAAATAGGTTTGGCTTGCTCGCAGCGTTTGGAATGGTATCATCCGAAATGTGCAAACGTGGCCCAACAGGTACGACAGCGAAATAGCTCATAGGATGCACTTTGGCTCTTTGCTGAGTGCTCGACCACCCTACTCGTTAAGTGTTTGCTTATCCTAGTCCAGCAGTGCGACTGGTTAACCGCAGAAGCCGAGCAGAGGATGACCGATAAGATTACTTCAATGGAGGCAAGTATGCACCAGGGAAGCGTACAGGCCTCTAAGCAACGAAATGCTACACAAGCTGCTTCCCCTGAACTACAATCAGCTACGTCCCTATCTACGTTGTCTTCTCCAAAATCGGCAGAACGCCAGGCGAAAACTGACCGTACCTACGAGAGTCAAACCTCACTCATGGCAACGAACATCAGGCACCACTCGAAACGTCTGATTAGACCAATTCCACTAGACCGGACGTCTAGCATTAACAAGTCTGAAGCAACCGAACATCAACCCTCAATACCTGTAGCTCAAATGCCCTTGTCGTGACAAAGCAATTGGGGACATCAGTTACATATGCAGAGATTGCTGCAAAGGTCAGCCGGGAGGCCACCGTTGCGGCCTCTTCTGTTGTAAACACCGTTAACGCGAATAGAGGGACAAACAGTAAACAATCAACACTTGTCAGCAGGTCAGGACAAACGATTACCCTACCTTGTAGATCAACGAAAAAGGAATCCAACAATAGTGCTGAACTGTTGTATGCTCAAATGTCCCTGAATCTACCGCCATCACATTGCGGGGTAAGTTATCGGACGACCAAGACCAATGGAACTCATTGTGCGTGCTGATGAGTGTCAAAGCCAAACCCATAAACCTATTACGAATTACTCGTCATCCGAACTCGCCACACTATGGAGAACCCAGACTTATTCGAGTAACACTAGAATCCTCCACCGATGTAGAAAACGTTTTGCTCTCCGCAAGCGCGCTAAGACACGGATCCTGTGGGATACGCATCTATCCTGATGTCCCTTGGAGCGCGCGACAATCAAAAAGAAACACCGAAGAGGGACACAGCAAGCAAGACCGCCTAAACACAATCTTCATACATGGCGTGCCAGAACATCCTTCTAACGATGTTCAAGAGGCCGGAAAGCACGATTTAGAACAGTGGCGGTTCATTCGTGAAACACTTTCTTTGGATAATATTGTGGCGCTATCGCTCACCAGGATACCTCTCTCACCAAATTATAGAGGATGCGGCCCTAGAATCCTAAAACTTGTGGTTCAGTCAGAGCAACAAGCAACGGATGTTTTGGATCGATGGCGGAGAAATCGGAAAAGTCTTCCTTCTGAACTTCGGTTAAAGGTCGCAGAAGCTTTGCAAAGTTCAAATATCAAAGCACCTGAAGCAGCAAACGTACCGACGATGATACAGGAGCTTAACTTGACTGCTGCTTTACTTGACTCTGACGTAGGTCTAAACGAAGATTGGGACGCACCTTGGCCGAATCAAGTTTCAGACGAGGTATCATTATCCCATCAAAAAACGAGTAACTGCCGACCTCCCATCGGTCGGCATTCTCCCACACTTGACCCCTTTAGCCCTCTGTGGGCTCCTAGAGACCGAGAAACTGGCCTGCTTGTATACGAATGCTCAGGGTCTTTTTAATAAACTGGCCGAACTGAAAGATCGCCAAGCTTCCGGGTCATATGATGTCATTGGTATCACCGAGACGTGGTTGCACACGGGAATGACGGACGCTGAAGTTTCGCTACCGGGCATGTCGCTGATCCGGAACGATAGGCTCACAAAAGAGGAGGGGTAATCCTGTATTACCGAAGCGACTTACAGTGCGAAGCCGTGGAGGATTCAGACTCGCAGTTCCCGACTCTCTTTGGTGCCGCTTGCAGTTAAAAGGCAGGGACGCTTGCCTTATTGTCTTGGTGTACCGCCCCCTAACTCTACACCCGAAACCGACTGCCACCTAGCGGCTGCTTTAAGATGCAGTTTACAGCGAAAGTACACTCACATACTTATCATGGGTGATTTCAACGTACATTGTTTAGAAACTCCTGCCACGATCGGAGAACAATTCAAAGCCGATCTACAAGATCTCGTAACCACTGTTCCTCTTTACAATCACATCACTTTGCCCACTCGGTTCAGAACAGGTAACAGGCCATCTGTGCTGGATCTTGTGCTTACCAACGAGGAGCATATGATTGATGTGTTGGTTTTAGACTGCCCGTTGGGTCGCAGTGATCACGCAGTCATCAGTTTCAACTTCGTCTGCTATGCGGAATATCGGAATGAGAACGATGAGACTGTGCGAACCATCACAAGCTACGATCGATTAGCCCAGCTCGTCAGCGCTACAACTTGGTCGTTCCTTGCCGAAGAACCCCGGAAGTCGCCTGGCTCGAGTTCGTCAACAAATTCAGTCAGCTGATTGCAGAGGCTTCAGAGATAAGAGTTTGCAATAAGTGTAAATCAGTTTCTTTCGTTAGGAGCAGAACTCGAAAATGGATGACAGTACGCAACGCAGCATGGCGAGTGTACAGAGAAGCTCCAGCACCAGAACTTGGGACAACTACGTAGCCCAACGTAACCACTGCACTCAACTGCTAAGAGAAGACAAAGCCGCATATCAGCAGAACATCGCAAAACCTTCAGTGCTAACC
Organism: Dicrocoelium dendriticum; assembly: GCA_944474145.2. Classification (NCBI taxonomy): domain Eukaryota; kingdom Metazoa; phylum Platyhelminthes; class Trematoda; order Plagiorchiida; family Dicrocoeliidae; genus Dicrocoelium; species Dicrocoelium dendriticum. The sequence continues at coordinate 45,946,337 of OX104064.1, read as the reverse complement.
ACAAACTGCTGTACAAGCACGTCAATAGCCTACGAAAGGTGAGGCAAGGATTTCCTCCACTCAGGACGGCCGATGGCCCAACAAGAACGGCTGTGGAAGCAGCAAACGCGCTGCGGATGCAATATGTCCCCACGTTTCAGAGGGTCTTGCCACCAAGCGATCTTCCAACCTTTGTCGTCTCCTCGCCAGGACTAACCCACATCACTTTTACCGCGGAGGCTGTATTGCAAAAGCTGACGTCTCTACGCAAACACAGCTCGCCGGGTGTCGACACCATTCGTCCAGAGGCACTGGAAGCAGCAGCAAGCCAACTGGCAGGACCTTTAGCTCAGTTTTTCCAGCGCTGCTTAGACCAGAACCAAGTTCCCGCCATGTGGAAGCTTGGAATAATAACCCCGATTCACAAAGGTGGAAGCAGAACTGATCCCTCCAACTACCGCCCAGTATCCCTTCTTCCTATACTCTCCAAGGTCATGGAATCCATAGTTGCCGATGCACTGGTGTTTTATCTGGAAAACTGTAACATCATCACGCCTGAGCAGCACGGCTTCCGTCGACAGCGATCATGCACAACGAATTTACTAATGGCACACAGTAGTTGGACCGAGTTAGCTGACGTTGGAGGAGAGCTTGATGTGATCTACCTGGATTTTTCAAGGGCTTTCGATCGCTTAAACCATCGAACACTACTGTGTAAGCTCCAGCATGACGGGGTCGGTGACCCTCTTCTAAGCTGGATTGCCAACTTTCTACTTCAACGACAATTAGTGGTCAGAGTTCGGAGCTCTTTATCGGACCCCATACAAGTCGAATGGGGTGGGCCGCGCAGCTCAGTCTTAGGTCCATATTTATTTTGTGTTTAGCAACGATCTTGCAAATGGAATCGCTTCAGACCTCCTAATGTTTGCCTACGATAACAACATTTCACGCAGGATCCAGGTGAATACCGACCAGCACCTGCCTCAGAGTGACCTGGACATTAGTGGTCAACCCAAAATTTACTGCGTTTAAACCTGAGTAAATGCAAGATACTTTCCTTCCGACATCAGAGCATCTACTCTTACCGGCTCGGAACGAAGGTACTGCAACTATCAACTATCGAACGTGACTTAGGTTTGCTGGTTCAAGTAGATGTTTGTTGCTCAAGGCAATCCGAAAGACCTTGAATACTAGAAACCAACGCGTCAGGCAGTTGCGACAGGCGTTTGGACAAATAAGCAGCTCAATATCTCGCCAAATGCTCAGTGCGTATGTTTATACCCCCATGTCGAATAGGTAATTTAAGCTTGGCATCCATGGTTGAAACACGACCTTAACGCACTGCGGCAACCTCTACGTCGAGCATCCAAGAACGTACTTGTAATGCGCAATCTTTCGTGCGAGGAGAGGCTGAAACGATTGGGGGCATTCAGTGGAAGCTATCATAAACTACGAGGCGACCTGATTATGTCATACTTGATTCTGCGAGACCCACATCATGGGGGCCTCGCTTTACTGCGACTCAACACCAAAACAACCCTCAGTGGCCACTCATTGAAAAGCGCTGTGCAGTATAGCTGTCTGCAGTGCCGCAGAAATTTCTTTTCCATTCGTGTTTGTCACCCGTGGAATGCGCTCCCAGAATCGGTCGTCTCTGCATCGATACTAACAGTATCTAAAAGATGGTTGGATGATACACTCATCCACTTACACTTTTTCACTTTGTCTCCATCCTACACCTGGAGTTTACCATGGAATTATTCGATGCTAACTGCGGGTGCTGTGAATCTAAGCGGATTGCAAGACTACGACCGTGCAACCGATAAGTCTTACTTTCAAATGTAAACTACTAACTGTTTTGCTATCATTATTATCATTATTGTTCCTTCGATATCCTCCCCAACTATCCAACGGGACTTGTAAAGCAGCACTTCTTAACCCGTATAAATTTATTGTTCACACGTGTGCGCTTTATCACTGAAGCCTGAGACTGCCATAATGAATCAGCGCAACTTGATTGCCGATTAAAGTCATGCAATAGAAACCCTTCCTAAAGTCCCAGTTCAGTCTGTGCTAGGCACCAGACCATTACACTCCCATAGTTTATGCAAGTGCTGTTGCAAGCGAAAGATCGTACGTAAGTATTTGACTTCCACCATCTAAATTTAAATGATAGATGGTCTGAACATGACCTCAGATGCTAACTCGACATAGGTATTGTGTTCGGATTAGCCCAGGATTTTTGGCCGCTTCTTGTTCACACAGATTCTGTATGTTTCGCCTCCGCAACTTTATCTCGAATCAGCGTGAGGGTAGAGTTGTGGAGTATGTACCGCACTTTTTTCTGATTTACTACTGCTACCCACGTTGGTTCCATAGATGCAAACGAACAGTAACTCCTCTTCCACACACTACCTTCTACTGTTGTTATTATCTTCTACGAGGTGGCCTACCGTTGGTCTCATTGATTTCAACTTTGACTGATCGTGGCTGTTAGGCGCAACCCCAGTAACTAGAGTGTGCCCCAAGGTTGGCTAGGGCTCGTTGTCTCTACCACTGACTACTAAAGGTCATCGGGCATTTGATTTGGATCACAAACTGCATCGTGTTGTTTACAACTTGCAAGTCTACTGTGACCAGGATATCAAGCACAGAAAGATTTTGTTGATTTAACATCAGTTTGTAGAGGAATACGTTGACAGCACCAAAAACTCTAATTATTGTTAGTCCAAGCCAGATGATAACGAGAAGCGAATGAGCGTAAGGCTCGATTAGTTCGGATTTCGTCGCTCACATCATATTAACGTATCCCACATGAGTATAAAAATCCATGTGACAACCTCCCATGGGATAGCAAAGCTCTCCGAGGACAGGTATGATTTACCTCGCGAAATGCGCCGGCACTTATCTCTGCCTACACCAGTTCGTGTTAGCTACCAGTTTTTTTTTCCTGCAATGGAAGCGAGAAGTATGAATGTACACCGTAAATAAAATTATCTCTGAGTATATTCTGCCCCTCAGTGAAGCCGGTTTCCAGTCTACACAATCCCAGCAACTCGAAAGCTTATTTCTCCCAAAAACGATAAGCCATCCTCCGAAAATACCAGTCAAGGACAGGTTATCGGATGTGCGGACAAATTTTTAGAATTCTCAAGGGATAAATCCACTCTGAAACACGACACTGATGCTGTCGTTAGAAATTGGCAGACAACAGGTGATGCGAATCTCTGACTATTTCTCTAAACCGAAGCAGTCACTGATGGAATAATTCAAGGGGTGTTCTTGGTCCAGTACATTTTCTCACAATGCTTTGCGAGGTACTCCACAGCGTAAGGCATGGTGCTACTCTTCTGTTTGCAGATGACAATACAAGAACGTGCAAATAGCCAGGCAGTCATACATCTCATTCAAGATGACCTATCTGCACTTGAGTCCTGGTGCCAACTGCGCCAGATGACGTTTCCCATGGACAAGTGCAATAGTCTGTTGTACCGATGCCAAGTACCGACAGACGGTTTATTACTATAACGTACATACATCTTGCAATGTAGCGCAGTTCGCGACTTGGGTGGGCGATATTATGTTACCCGCAAGTTTTCTGAAGATGGAGACCTTCAAGCTTTGAAGGCCATTAAAACCATCCGATACAAATGCCATCATTCTTATTTCACGGAAACTTGCATTGCCTTGCATGGAATCTGGTTTATTTGTCTAATTGAATCTGCGAAAACCTGATTAGCATGCTCTTGAGAGAGTCCAACGACGCTTTATGAAAAACTATGCGGTTATTCCTCAAATAGGACATACAGAGAGTAACGCGCTAAACTTGCATTTGACCCGGTCTGACTTTGCAGAATGAAGCTGAACCTAGTTCTTCTTTACAGTATCATAAACCATCGAAAGCAGAGTTCCGAGGACGGTGTCTGCATATCTTTAAATATTAGCTACCCAATCAGCAACAAAAAGCTAAAGATCACGATACTCATTCAAGACCTTTACTGAACCACGGGCAATGCTAGTCTTTAGCAAAGCAAATATTCCCATTTCATTAATATGAAAATATCAGCATCACTCCAGGGTAAAGAAATCTTTTCGGTAAACTCTCATCAAACCCTTACCTTTACATAGCACTGAGTGTGAGGAAAGCGTCCACTCGGGCTGGGATTAAGTTCTGGGCTGTTTGAACGATCAAAAACGATGACTTACGACAGGGACATAGATGGTAAGCCAAGTGAACTAAAGAAACACGCATATACAAGGCTCAGAAGTCCGAAGTATTTAAGTAGGTAAGGTAACAGCCAACTGACTTAGTAAAAGTGTCAGTTGCCAATGGTAGTATTATCGGCCATATGAACCGGTTTTGTACGCAAAATTCCCGCTTCAAATGATGGATGTGCAAAGCCTCGGCGATGGGTAACAGCTGTTTGTGAAAACCTGGAGAGAATCGTTCAGGTAATGAATAGACGACTTTGAAGTTATCCTCGGAAGCTGTATGGCTACATTCAAGGAGGTACGATATGATTAGGCTGTCTGAAGATCCCATTTCGCCTTTGTAAAACCACGCCGGGATGTGCTCACGAATCTTCTGAGATAGAAGCCTCGTAGTGCGGCCTACGTATCGTGCACCACAGGAGCACGAGTACTGATAAACGACCATGTGACGGGTCAACGACGACAGTATATATTTCAAGGGTTTTGAAGCAACGGCTTGCTGTAACAAACAATTCTCAGGTGAGTCGCAAAAGAAGTTTCCTCAATAATGTCTTTCAGGCGTCGGGATAACAAATCAGCTGCAGAATCGCCCTTAAATGGCACTTATATGAAAGGCTCTTTCTTAGGGGTAATGCTCCTAGGTGACTTCCAATTGCGTTCCTTTAAATACGTCATGATAAATTTATCAGGAAAACCATTTTCTCTGATGGCGTCGCTGCTTCTCTGCAGTTCTTCGTTGGCAGTATCCGGTGTAAAAGTACTGCGCGCCCTGAAGTCGAGGAATCTAATTATACTCCACTTATATTGTAGAGATACTGCGCTGTGAAGGTGTACTGCCCAGTCCATGTGTGCTTTCTGCGTACCCTTCTACTGCATGATCCGTCCGAGTTACGGATAATTTCTACATCCAGGAAATGTAACCTGTTTCCGAAATCGTGTTCACAGGTGAAGTGGAGATTCCGTGTGCGTCATTAAAAGCTTTCAGCAACTCTCCCGCATGCTTTTCGAATTTGCAAATTACGAAGGTGTCGTCAAGGTACCGCACGTACATTTCTGTTCCACCGATGTGCGTTGTAAGTGGGACATGTTCCACTTCCACCAAACAAATATCAGTCAACAGGTGCCCCAAGGGAGAGCGCAGGGCCACTCCGTCAACCTGACGGCATATCACACCATTGAAGATGAACTGAACATTTAACTTGTAATAAAGTAGTACCTACTTTAGCAAATTCTCCCGAAACGTTACTTATATGGGTAGTTGCCGAGCAAGCTCACGTACGCAATCAACAGTTTCGAGCAACGGAATGTTTGTGAATAGCGACGGCAACGAATTATATCATCCTTTTTTATCAAGGTTGACTTTGGAGATCTTCTCTAGGAATTCGAACGTGTCTCTCCCGCAGTAAGTGCAAACCAAATTCCGTAACGCCTGCAGCTTCTCCACCATCCACTGGGCCAACAAATGCTGTGGAGAACCCAACATGTCCCAGGTTGGACGCATTGGGGCGCCTTCCTTGTGGACTTTAAGCAAGCCATATAATCTCGGTAGGTGTCCACCTGAAGGCTTGAGCTTTTCGAATTCGTGCTTCGTGATGAGTTTGGCTAGCATCATTCGCCTGAGGCAACCGGTCAGCTGTTTCCCTAACTCCTCGGTGTTGTATTTTCCCGCCATGAGACTCTGGAACTTATACTCGTCACTGAGGATCTGCTGCATCTTACGGATATAATTCCTCCTACCCATTAATACTGTGCCGAAAACCTTGTCTCGCTTAGTGATTATTAATTCGTTGTTTAACCGTAGCTCATTAAGTGACTGAATTTATTCCCCAGTGATACTACTAATACTAGTTGCTTTAGTCATAACGTATTCTTGCAAACCAAGAAAAAGACTGGATTTTTGGTTCACAACATCATTTGAGAAAGTTAAAAGCATGTCTTTAGTTTGCATCATTAGGCTTTCAAACTGATTGCTGATTACTGGTTTGAAGCAGCAAAAAGTGATCTCTGTGTAGCTGCAACTAATGTCACTCAGGGACAAAGACCCGTTGTGTTGTGGCGCGCTCGATATATTTTATACTGGCAGTGTTTGTCCAGGAATTGCTTAAATTCCGACACCTATTTTGCCTCAAGTGGGTGCTGCAGAAGATTGTTCCATACATTCACTCCGCTACGTTCGAAACAGAGTTGGTGAGCGACACGTTTCAAATTCGGTACGACAAACTTGTACCGATGTCCTCGTGTGCTGCTTGGTGTGCGCAGATGGAGCAGCGGCAGCAACATGGGGTAATCTCCCAGATGTAATATCCGGTGCGTCATGATGAGGTTAATCCTTAGTCTACAATAAGCTAGGGTGTAAGCCCTATATCTTACACCGATCTTCGTGTGCCACACCTCGCATGTTGGGAATCAGCCTGGTGATCACACGCTGCACTAGCTCAATTTTTTCTACCTCGCCCCGGGTAATAAGACAATACGCGGAAGAGCCATACTCCACCATAGGTCGTAGTATTGAGATGAAGAGGCGTGGCAATCCCTTCGGGCCAAGTGCTGAAGCTGTACCTGAGCGCCCAAAGCATAAGAAGGCTGCTTTGATAATGCCTATTCTTGTTGTCCATTGACTTTAGGTCGCAGCGTGAGAATACACCGAGGTAGCTCACGAAAGGCGCGGGTTACAACGGTTGATTTGCTATAATGTAGATTCGACTGTGCTCACACTTACTCAGTCTCATGAATGCGACTTAGCCGGGCTGATCGGAAGGTTGATCTCTGCAGACCACGTGGAGAGGCGGTGAGGTCCTGCTGAAGCAGATCACGTCATTGGGTGCGCGTATTACTCTCCACACCTTCAAGTCATCTGCGAACAGCGCACAAGGTGAATGGAGTAGCTAAGACAGATCGTTTACATGGACGAGAAACAAAATCGGCCTTGTGGCACGCCACTGCTCGACTGATACCAGTCGGTCAATTGCTTGTCGACCTGAACCATCCAATTTTGATCAAAAAGGAAATTCTTGATGCATCCGTGCAGCGAGTCGCCAGCACCGCACACTCTCAGCCTGTCGAGGAGAATTGCATGATTTACCCTGTCAAAGGCCTTACTGAAGTCAATGTAAGTGACCTCGACTGAATTTCATTGGTTCAGTGCTTGCAACCATTCGTGCCTCGTCAACAGTAGGTTGGTGACACACGAGCGACATTTCAGGAAATCATGCTGTGCGGGCGTCAAGTGGCTTTTCGAGTCGAGAGACTGCAGAAGACTCTTCCTCACGACCTTCTCGAGCGTCTTTGCCAAAACAGCGGTCAGGCAGATCGGCCGGTAGTTATCCACTTTGCTTGGGTTACCACCTTTCGGTATTGGTTTTACGACTGAGCATTTCCAGTCGCCCGGGAATAGTCCGGTGGATACTGACCTGTTGAACAGATCAGTTACAGAAGGCGCGACGATGCCCGATATGGACTTGAGGATCAGCGGGTGGATTCCATCTCGCTCTGCAGGCTTCGTCCCATCAAGACTTGCAAGAATTTTGCATACATCTTCAATGGGTCAATTTAGGATGTCTAACTCAATAGGAGCCGTACACATCAAACTCGGCACAGACACCTGGTCACTTGCAAATACGGAAGCGAAGTTCGCTGCCAATGCGGACGCGCGATCTGTGCTCGAGGCAAAGGGCTGTCCATCTGAGCCTTCCAACACTCACACCTTGCCTGCAGGCCTCAGGCGCCACTTCACGTAGGCGAGGATCCTCTTGGGAGCAGTTTTTGCGGCGGTTGCAAGCTACTCATCGAAGCTTCTTCGCTTTTTTCTTTTCGCTTTGTTGTAGACATTTCGCTGTACCTTGCGCGCCTTGTAATCCTCGTCCGGGTCAGATAACACGAATTTTTTCCACCGTCTGCTTCGGCGTCTAGTCAGTTTGCTGTACTCCTTGTAGAACCAAAGTGGTTTGACTGGCCCAAATTTCCGACACTTGAGGGGTACAAATCGGGTGCACAAAGATTTCACTCCCTCTTTACTGATAGTCCTAGAGGTTTCAATAGACTAATCCTGTGGTAAAGCAGTTTATCTGGCTCGCTTCTCGAATGAGGCCATTAAAGTCCGCCTTCCAATAGTTGAAGGCTGGCTCCAACGGGGGAGAATACGGTAGCACCAGTTCTAAGCTGGTTATGGTCATCGAGTTGGCACTCGTTCCAAGGGGCTCCAAGAATTGAATGTCATGTACACGTTACTCACAGATGGTCAGGTCTAAGCACAATGGAGTCTCGCGCGCAGCTATGCGCATCGGTTGGTTGATGTGCTTTCTGGCCCCAGTTTCAAATATCAACTCTGTAAACTGGATTGTATCATTGGACAGTAACTGTTGAAATGTAGGTATTGTCCGGTCCAGCTCGGTTTCCTGTAAATCGATCTTATGAGTGAGCCACCTGCACTTCTTTTAAGTGCAACGTCAAGAAAATGAGACGAAGCCCCTGCTTCACTTTCCATAGTGAACTTGATATTAAGATAGCGTTTGTTTAACGTTTCCAAAAGGACTTTCGCTTGTTGGACGGTGTCAACTACAATAAAAGTATCGTCGATATACCTCGTGTAAAACTGCATTGCTCAATTGACATCGCTTAATAACTTACTCCCCAAATGACCCATAAACATAACACCTGGAATCCGTTCGAGAGGGCTACTCATCGTAAGGCCTTCAATTTGACGATACATATCCCCATCAAAGCAAAATTAGACGTCTCTCGTACACATGCCGAGTAAGGTCTTCAATCCATATGCAAGCAGGTCAACTTTGCCTGTTTGCCTCTTAGGAGATAACTTTCTAGAGGCACATGCAATCACTTTTTCCTCCATGTTCTGTCTCCGCGACAGGATCGCTCCTAAACGGATATTTGACGCAGCCTGACAGACGAATATAGCGCAGTTTTCATCGAAAATGGCCAGCGTTGGTGTAGAGACCAGGAGTCTTTTAATTACTTCAAAGGTAGACTGTTGTTCAGAGTCCCAGTCGAAGGTGGCAGTTTCCTTCGTCAGCATTCTCAAAGGCTCCGCCAGGGTAGCAAAATCGGACAAATAGCCTAAGTTGTACGAACATAGACCAAGAAACTGCTTTACCTCAGATGAATTCTTAGGTGGGGGGGCTTCAGTGATAGCCCGAGTATTATCGGCGCCTAGTCGGATTCCACCGGATGATAAGATGTACCCAAGAAATTCGACTTCGGCAACGCAAAAGGTACACATTGGGAGATTAAGCCGAAGACCTAGGCCCTTCAACCGGTGTAATACTGCGAGTAACCTTGAGTCGGGCTCTTCTCTTGAAGGCACGAAAACGCAAAGTTCATCCATGTAAGTGACTTGTCCCGATAAATCTGCTAGTGTGTGTTTCATGAACGTCTGCCAACTGTGGGAGCAGAGCTGAGCCCCATTGGCAAAACTTTATACTGGGGCAGACCGCTCGATGTCGAAAAAGCCGTTAGTGTTCTCCATTCTGCTATCAATGGCATGTGGAAAAAAAGCGTTCTTCAGGTTCAATTTTGAGAAAAGTCGTGCGCCAGTTGTCTTGCCCAGCAACTCATTGACTGTGGGTAGAAGGGACTTTTCGACGACGATCTGAGTATTCAACGCCCTCAAAGCATTGCATATGTGCACAGTATCGTCCTTCTTTAAGTTCGTGACCATGGGATGCACCCATTCGGAACAGTTAATTGGCTCTACCAGATCGTTGGATACCATTTACTGTATGGCTTTCTCTAACATCGCACGATTTGCCAACGGAATAGGACGTGGCTGTGATATAGAAAATGGCTTAGCGTCCTATTACAGGCATGTGCAATGAGTGGCAGATAAAATCCGGCCAATCGTCTCAATAAATAATCTGGGATATAAACTTTCAAGCACGGATGCACTAAGTGTCATGATGCACAATCGTTCGATAGATGGTTTTATGTTAAGAGCAACCATAGCTTTCGCGTCAGCAAGGCTGGGCTGTCTTCAGATGCCACGTACACAGCAGCATCGAACGCGACTGACTGTAGACTAAGTTTCGTCACTTTATGTCCTCGGACGCACACAGGGGCATTGGTGCAAGAGTCAAACTTGTACGAAGTGGGATGTTTCAAATGATAAAACATTCTGGGAGTAGACATCAGAACAAATGTTAGCGAACAAGCTAACGTCATCACTCAAACGTACTATGCAGCAAATCTACGGCTAAGCTTCTACTCAGTGTCGACCCTGAATCAAAAACTTAAGGACAGAATTCCAACGTCAAGTACTTCATTCTGTGTATACACTTTCTCTTGTGTTGATCAAGATATATCGGAAGAACTACCAGGAGACTGTCCGAGGGAGCCAGTGAACACTGTCTAGCTTGGCTGTATAGCGGCGTGACTAGATCAGTGGCAAGCGCAGTGTCTACACACCTGATTGACTCGAGCCACCAGATCAGAGCGCATGAGGCGTTCCAGCCCATCTACCGTGTACCCGGATGTCACACAAAAGCGGTTAGATGTCGTCTACTGGCAGCGGCCGAGGCAATAGCCATCAGGCCTCATGACCGTGACCTATGTGCGCACAAGAAATGTGTCCAGACCATATCTCTACCCTGGTCCCCTGTAACACGAACACATAGTGTGAACAACGCCACACACACAAAGACACTGTTGATCGCCGTGGGGCCAATCACCTAGTTTGGTCACTCAGACCATCTGGATTTTGAACCCGTACCCTTATCTGATGTCTACGTTCATGTCATTCATTTGTGGTGTATTAGACTGATGAGGAACCATTGAAAAACGAGCTTTTTTGCCAACATTTGTTCTGAAGTGAAATGTAATGAAATGTCATGTAAGTACTAGCCATAAAGTGTAGATGGAATGATTGTTATTGCCGAGGTATAATCTAATTCCATCGCAGCTGGCACAGTGGTGTGGGGGCCATGGAGCAAAACTGTACGGATTTCGGGGGAAGGGAAGTTGGGCTCCATCAAGAATATTTGCAGATGGTTTGGCTGATGAGGTTTTCTAATCCCAAACATATTTTCAATAGCAGACGCAGAAGGAGACTCAGTCAATGGTTGTTCAACCAGTGCTACGCGGCTGGGGAGCGACAACACCGGGCGCAACGGTCTCGCTTACCGTAGCTTTTGCAATCTACCGTACGGGCGGGAAACGTCTGACAATCTGCTTTGTGTCGAAAACTTCCACATCGAAAACACAAAACATTCACATGCTGAGACGGCGTAGGATGCATGCTCCGAAGCTTGCTGATATCGAATGATTCTTTGGTGTTGAACAGACGTGAGTGTTCAAGGGCAGTTGTTTTGAGCCTAACGGTCTCTATGGCTCTATCCCAGGAAAGCTTCGTAGAGTGTTCCAGCAGTATTGTTTATCGTATGCCATGATCTGTGATGCCATATTAATTGTTGTGTCAGCATAACCCCTTCAAATCTATTCTTTGGAATCCTGGAGTAATGGCACGTTTTTGTTACACGGATCAAACGGGAAACAAAGTGTTCCAGGGACTCTGAGTCCTCTTGTCTCAAACGGCAACGTTCAGCAAAGACATTAGGTCTGGGCACAGCAACATCCATGCAATACATCTAATGTTTTTGTGACGGTGTCCACTTTTTGTAGTCCCAGTACATCAAAGTAACTCTGGTCCACATTTCCTAATAGGAGACGGAGAAATTTCAACTTTTGGGCCTCCTTGCATGTAGCAGTTGACGGCAGTAAATCCAAGTTATTCGTACAAGATATTTTCCATTGAGCACATTCGCTGTCGGTAGGTTTGACACTTGAATCACACCAGAATGCGTCCGGAGGTGGAAAATGGAGTACCATTGTAGCAGTTCGTAGCCGCGACGCCAACGTTATGCCTCTATATTCACACTATGCCCCTGCGCAAGCAGGGTCTTACGTCACTACGGGCCGAACCCACTAACAAAAGCAGAACAAGGAGCGGACACGCTCTGGACATCTATTCACGAAAGTAAGTCAGATAATGTACAGGCGTAATGACCTTGAGGTTGATCCATCGATGGCCCTCATCCAATCGTTTGCAGTCTGTGGTGCGTGGCGTGACAGAGATGACTGGAACTTGCGGTAGACGCCACAACAAGTTGTATTAAAAGATCCCTGACTTAATCTTTTATTGGTGTTTCTGTAAATTCCGAATCATCGTCACTTAGCCCTCCTTCCTCTTCATCAGCATCAACAGGTATTTGTTATTTGTGTCCGTAGGGGGATACTGCATTCAGTAGATCCTGGATATTAGCTACTGAGTTTGATTCAGTGCAAGCTACCAATTCACCATCCAAATCAACAAGCTCTTTATAAACTATTCCACAGAATTATGCAAATGAAAATGGAGTATGTAACAAAGCAACGACATCCTGCTCGATGGGGTGAACAGATGCGGCATTTTTGAAGCACCATTCCATGGTGTCGGGTTGTAATTTGAACGAAGTGGAACTATGGAACAATGGAACAATAGTTTATTACGGGTAAAATAGCATCGCTTAAAAAGTCCCGTAGGATGGAAAATTATTGTGAAAATTAATTGCATGATAAAGGGAAAAGCGTTGTGGTGGACTCACCATAGACTTATGCGGAATAGCGGAGATGTTCGCGTATGAAACATATAAAACTATAAATCCATTGGTTAGGCGTTTGGCAAGACCCCGTTTGATTGCGTTTCGTAGCCCCTGGTTAACAAGTCATAAAATAAAATGTAAGTGAGACAATGCATCGTCAACACGTTTTTTAAATATTGCCAGATTGGGAGCAGAGACGACATAATTAGGGAGGGCGTTCCAAGGCTGGCACACGCGGAGAGAAAAGAAATTTCTACGGCATTCAAGCAGGCTCTACTGAATTGTCAGTTTCAGAGGGTGACCTCTTAGTTTAGTGTTGTGGTTCAATTCCTGCAGCGGACGACAAATGTGGTTTGGGTTCTTCAGAATCTGGTAAACCATTAAGAGGTCCCCCCGCAAAAGCCGATATCGACTGCTGTAGATTCTTAGAGATTTCAGTCTAAGCTGATAGGGCAGATGAAAGAGGCCCCTGACATTCTTGGTTGTCCGTCGTTGAGGAGTCTCGAGAGCAACGAGATCCTTTTTCTGCCACGGCTGCCACGCCTGAGTAGCATATTCCACATGAGGTCGAACATAGGCGTTAAGCATTTGGGGAAAGATTGAGTGTTCAAACCGACCGAACGCTATGCGAATAAGGCCGAAGTGTTGATTTCCGGTTCTCGTCGCCTTCTCTGCTTGTTTGGAACACCCGAGATCTTCCTTCCCCAATACACCCAGGTCCCGCTCCTGAGAAACGTTCGCCAAGATGTGGTCTCCAATCTTTTAAGCGCTCACCGGCTGGTGACGCAGATGCATCACTTTGCACTTAGCCATGTTCAATTGAAGCTTGTTCCTCTCTGACCATTCGTAAATGCGATCTAAGTCATGTTGGAGCAGATCCTGATCGGACTTGTTACCAATCGCCCGCCATATCTTGACATCATCGGCGAAAAGCAGGAAATTTGAGGAGATGACCCTTGCCAGGTCGTTGATAAACACCAGGAATAAACGCGGTCCCAGCACTGAGCCTTATGGGACACTACATTCCACCTCAATTGGGTTAGAAAGTGATCCCCTAACACGCACTTGGAGCTTTCGTTGGTAAAGGAAGTTGCCAATCCAACCAAGTACAGGATCACCGATTCCGTAACTCTGTAGTCTTTGAAGTAGGATGTGGTGATCAAGACGGTCGAAAGCTTTGGAGAAGTCCAGATAGATGACGTCGACTCCGACCCCATCATCGGCCACTTCCGTCCAACTACCTCGTGCAATAAGTAGGTTTGTAGTGCATGACCGGTGTTGACGGAAGCCATGCTGTTCCGGTACCAAAATGTTGCATTTTTCTAGGTAGTCCATTAAAGCCTCAGCGACTACTGCTTCCATCACCTTCGCGAGCACAGGGAGGAGAGTCACTGGACGATAGTTTGCAGGATCGGAACGGCTACCGCCTTTAAAAATAGGGGTGCTAATGCCACACTACTACATAGTGGGGACTTGTTGTTCATCAAAGCACCTTTGAAAGAACTGTAACAGTGGTTCAGCTAGCTTGGTGGCCACAGCCTTCAGTGCCTTCGCGCGGATGTTGTCTGCTCCTGGAGAACTATGCTCACGCAGTGAGAGTAACTTCCTTAGCACAATTGATGGGTTGAAAATAACTTTTGTAAACAAAGGTGTCGGTAATGTGCTTGATATTATGGGACAGGTAGATGTTGCGAGTTCAAAAATTGGGGCGTATTGAAGCCGCAGGCCATTAGCTGCATCTTCGGCGCTTTGTACTCTACGGCCTGTCGTGAAAAGGGGAGGGATTCCATTCTTCAGTTTACGAAGCTTATTGACATGCCTATATAGCAGTTTGTTGTTTGCCATGAATTTTTTGGCTAGGCTCTGTTGATAAGTTACTTTGTCCTCACGGACAAGTGCAGTGCAATGGTTGCGATGGGTCAGGAAATTTTCCCCAAGTCTCTGAGTCGGGGTTAATCTTGTAGGCATGCCATGCTGCATCCCTTATCGCCAGGCATTTTCGAGTCCTACTCCTTATAATTGAAGACATTTTCGCGGGACGAAGGGGTTTGGTCTCTGATGCTCTGTTGACGACGTCGCTGAGTTTATTGACGAACTCTGCCCAAACGTTGTCAAGGGGACTTTTGTTTGAGAATTCCCAAGCAGTTGCGTCGGCGAGTTCTTTCAATACGTGGTAGCGTGTGATTGTATGAGTTAGTTCCGAGTGTTCAGAAGGATACTCTGCATAACACACATAGTCAAAAGTTATTACTACATGGTCACTGAGACCTAATGGACTATCCATCAATAACTTGTCAACCATGAGCTCTTCATTCGTGAGCACAAGGTCCAGTATGGAGGGTTTGTTTGCTGTCCTGAATCTAGTGGGCGTGGTGACATGATTGTACAAAGGAATATTAGCGATCAGTTCCTGCAAGTCTGCTTTGAACTTCTCACTGGGCGATGCCGAAACCTCCAGATTGTGTAGATTGAAGTCCCCGGAGATGAGAATGTGGCTATACCTAGTGCGTGTTACTCTGTTGATTATTCAAGACATTAACTGAAGCAACAGATGAGGTTCCTACTGCATGAGGATCATGACTATGTAATTTTTCTATGGCCCATTTCAGCAGCTGGGCTCGATAGTGCGTTTTGAAAATGTTGCTTATCCCTTGATTCATAGGTTGAATATTTGGTAGTAGAAACTTAAGTGTAATAGTTGTGCGATTTCTTACATGGGTGTGACTAACACTATTGTCCGCTGTTGGGATAATGAAGCGTTGCTTCTTCATCATTTCTTTGTCGATAATACTGATCTACTCCTCAAATGTGACAGCTGTCATCCACGCAGATCGGTTTGATCTCTAGGTGACTGGAAGCTTTGCAGGAACTAGGTTGCTGGACGCACCTGATCTTGTTGGTTTATCAATAACCATGGGTTTTCGCTTCTCCCCACTTGAACTAGCGCACAATAGAACTGTGACACGTGCTTTGGAATGTTTTACTCTCTTACCTTTCTTACCCTGTACAAAAGGCTGCTGTTTAGCGTCTTCTTGAAACAGAGGCCACAATCGTCAGCGTTATAAATGTCCTCATTGCTGGAGATATTCTCGATGAAGTCTTGAACAAAGACTCCTGGCACTTCAGTGGATTCGCTACAGAAAACTCGTTGGGAACTTGTATATGGGAGTTTAAATTCCTCTAGGTAACCACTGGATGCCTGGAAATCTGCAGCCTCAAAAACTTGCGAGATAGGTTCAGCTATCTCTTACATCATCGGCCCAAAATTCGACCGTTAGCTGCTCAGACTTGCTTGAACCAGCGCAGTGTATCCTCATTGACTTCACCGTGAGAAGTTTTCCTCACGTTACGCTGTAGATCTCCTCTTTCATAGTCGTATCCCTCCAGGTGCTCGTGCTTATGTCATTGGATGTTACTAAATGTTGTCTTGATAACAGAAAAATGCTCTGCCGTCTTTCTTTGGTTGCTGCCTTCCGGAAAATGTCGCAGTTCGTTCAAAGTCAACGCACTGTGGTCTTTTCTTTGGGCCATAATTTTGTACTACCCGTAATAACCGCTCTTAAATTATTCAAAGCACGGAGTTGATCTAAGGTCCACGGTTCTATTTACGTAACAGTAATTACATACAATAACAAGTCAAGTCAAGTCAAGCCACAATTGGTCTCACTCTCAGGCAGGCACCAGATAAAGCCGGGTAAACGCTCGACAATTATTGTTGGCGTAAACGTCAAGCACGCCACCATCCACGGTGCTAATTAACTTTACTTAGACCTGGTGGTCACTCGTGGGGTTGACAATCACTGTACCTCCTTATTCCGATGACTGGCTTCATTTTCTTAGGGATAGACGTAGGCTTGAATATATGTGTGGATGATTGCTGGAGGTTGAACACAAAGCGTCCTTAATCACTCCATAGGTGCGGATCAATGGGTACCCACATTGAGCTAGGTAATATGCGTGCGCGTTGACGCGGTCGGCTGGGACAAACCTACCCATACACATACGCACATTCTGTATCCTACAAACATAAGATTCACGGGTTTTTGAGGTCAGAAGTCCACATATTCCAGTCCCGCTGTACACCATGTTATCAGAACAAAAGAGTCATTCGGGAACCATTGGATGGTAAGCCCTCAAAGGGTCAACACATGGAGGCTGCAGTATTACTAACTCTCATAGCTCAATTGATCAGCCTAGCCTTGACCGAGGTGGTCAACATACAGAGATCTGCTTCCACAGATTTTACCTAGTGAACGTTCAAGCCATGCGCAAGTGGTCAACACAGCTTGGTAGTCAACCTATGGTGGTGGTCAACTTTGGAGATTTTACTGTACATCTGTCTGGGCTGGCTGACCTTATTGCGGGCTGCACAACTCACGAAGCGTGTGTGTGTTTTGACGTGTTTTTGTCTCACTTATACGCCTGGTTTATATAACATTCATCAAACGTAAGCGCCAGTACCATAAAAACCGCTCGGAGCGAACTTGTTGCAAACGATAACGGGGAAACAAGCATTCCGAAGGTGCAACCTCGTCTAGGTCCCTTAGAGAATTGCGGTAAAGTCCTTGAGCTCAGGGTGGCCTGTTGTAGCTGCATTGTGTCTTACTATCCGCAATGTATAGGCAAATCCATCTGTAGTGAGCAAGCCAGACAAAGTTTCTGGAACATTTTGGTTTTGTCCAACATGTCAAGTCATTCCATTTGTCAACTGTTTATCCTTGCGAACGAAAAATTGCGAAAACATGACTGAGATACTCGTGTGTTTTGTAACTACTAAGATCTCTCCATTGCAGGTATATACGGCCACGTTGATTCCTCAACTAGCCAACGTAAGCTCTGACACTAAGTCAAAGAAGAGAGCTTGACGCTCCAACCGCACTGCAGCTTTTGTGTCACTAAATCCGCTGGGTCATCACACCCCCACAAGCAGACAAGCCTCAAACATGCCTGCTTCCACTCCTAGAACCATGGACGCTTTAGCTGGAGATTCAGCCATGACACCAACAGCTCAGAGCCGGAGGCAATCCGTTGCTTTTAATAAATAGGTAACGTACGCATCGACTGCCACGAGAAACACACCCCGAGCGACACGCTTGGGGCGACACTGCTTTCACCGTCAACTTCAGTGCCGTCTTCTAACCAGCCCAAATTACCAGACACAACTTTAAATCGGACACTCGCTCGACAAAACTACGCTACGTTAACTTTCGTGTTCACCGATGTTCCCGAATCCAAACCGGGCACAATAAAAGACTAGTTGCTATACGATCGCAACCGGTGGAGTTCCATCTGCTATGCGATAGGTATTCTGGTTGCGCCTATTATAGTGAGACGCCTAGCGCGATCCGACCTCAGTGCAAGCTGGTGAACCTCGAATTCTTCTAATAACACTGAACTCAGAGGATGAAACAGAGGCTTTCTTGAGCTTAACCGTTCGCTTTTGCAACTCACCGAGGGGAATGCATCTTTTACCTAATCTCCATCGGAAAAGTCGCCCAAAGGAAGCAGGTGACCCACGCGACATTCTTAATAGCGATATCATGAATGCCATATTTGTTCATGGTGTTCCCGAGCTTCTGGATCCTTCTGATCACGATGCGCAAACATATTACCGAGAGCAGTGGTGCTAAGCCGCGAAGCACTCCCTCTGGACAAGGTTATTGCAAAATCCTTGACAAGCGTTCCGTCATCACCTAATTACAAGGGCTGCGGTCCAAGATTAAGGAAAGTAGTATTACACTCACAGGGAATGAAGCAACTTCTATTGGTTGACTGGTCAAAGTTTCGAGCCAGGTTGCCAACTGCGATCCGACTAAAGGCAGCGGGCGCACGGAAAAGAGTCGTAAGTAAATCGACAGAACTTTCAAACGCCGTAAAATGTTTTTCTGTACAGTCCTGCGGTGACACCGACACAACAACACCCATGCACACAACAGGACAGTGCAGTACGAGTGAAACTTCTGTTCAGGAACGCTCAACCATGCTACGCAACTTGCCTAAATTCATAATCAAAAAGAATGATTCAAGGCTGACCACCTAACACTCGGCTTAAAAAGAAACACGAATTTGACATACATCAAAGCACTCCTAACAACGAAAACACTATCCTGTATGTACACGAACGCTCAAGGCAAGCTAAGTAAGTTGGCCGAAGTTAGAGTAATTCACAACTCACAACCACAGGACCTCATCATGATCCTAGAGACCTGGCTAATGCTTGAGATAACAGATGCTTGTGATGGTAGCTTACGTGCCAAACCGCCAGCCAACAGCGCGAACTGGTTTCCACCAATCGGCAACACAATCGGAGATCGCAATCAGTTCGCGGCACCGCCAACCAGTGGCGCACACAAGCTACCGATCGGACGAACAGACCAACGGCTCGGCAAAGCGTCTGGCAAACAAGCGTGGTCCGAATATCCAATCAAAACCCGAGACGGCTCGCAAACGAGTAAGCGACGTTAAGGGGATCGAGGACTGGCATCAGACGCCTGACCAATCAGCATCACGTCAATCCGGTACGCGAACGACCGTCCATAGGCCAGAAAGAGCAGGCACTGAACCGAAACCCATCGGCCGATTGGTTTTTGATCGTCAAGACACAGCATGGGGAACCAATTGTAGCAAATGCCATGGACGAATTACGACCGAACGATTGGAGGCGAAACGCCCAGGATCAAAGGACACTGGCAAATGGAGACAAATGCATGAAAGTGTAGTAGCCGAATAGAAACGGGCGCAGAAAATGGTCATATCTGGTATAAAAAGAAAGCAATTCTCGCCAATAAAGATTTTCGTGTCGCCGCCACCTGTTGTTCTTTCTGCCGGAGGGCCGCTCGTTTTACATGGCGACAGAGGACAAGAAGACACGCCGAACCCCGCATGCGTTTGGTGGACAACCAACGATTCCGCTGCCAGCTCCGTTGCAAATGACCGAGAGTTCGTTGCCGGAGAATTGGAGAATATGGAAGGCGAAGTGGCTAGACTTTGTAACACTGACTCAGTTGGATTCTCAGCCAATGGCCTATCAACTGGCGATGTTCAGGCATGCCATTGGAGACGAAGCCAGGCGGACGCTGCAAACGTTGGATCTCAGCGATGGAAGTCAGGAGATGGAGCTGGATGAAGTAATACGCAGATTCGGCGAGTTTTGCGAAGGTTACACAAACGAAACTTACCAAAGGTATCTGTTTTTTAGCCGAAATCGCCTGCCGGGTGAATCAATCGACGCATACATCACGGAGCTGAAAATTCTGGCGCGGGATTGCAATTTTTGCACCTGTTTACGAGATTCGCTGATCCGCGATCGAATTATAATTGGCATAAAGAATGAGGAACTTTCCAGACGCCTTTTGCGACAGCGAAACCTGTCTTTGGAACATTGCATCGATATCTGTTTTAGCGAATCAAGGACGGCTCAACAGTTTCAGCAGCTCAAGATGGAGTCCACGACGGATCTGTTTGCAGTATCCCGAGGCCGAGAAATTGTATCGAAGTCATCGAGCGCGAATCAACCCAAATGCCAGTTTTGCGGCCGCTCACACCCAAGGCGCAAAGAGGATTGTCCAGCATGGGGCCGAACCTGTATGAAGTGTGCGAAGAAGAACCACTTTGCACGTTGTTGTCAGGCAACCAAAGTCGACTCAGTCGGGCAGGACGATCAGGAAGAGCCGCAGGAACTGGCTATTAACAACATGACAGGACGTGAGAGACCAGTCTGTGTATTCGCAACGTTGCTTATTCAAGGGCGTCCGGTGCGATTCCAATTGGATTCAGGAGCAAGCGTGAACATACTTCCTCACAAATACTGTCCCGATGCAGAATACCGCCAAATACACACACAGCTCAGAATGTGGAACGGATCAAAGTTACAACCGAAGGGCTGCGTTACCATGAAGGCCATAAACCCGAAGGATGGCTCCGAGCATTTACTTGATTTTCTCCTGGTATCAGGAGATTTAATGCCCATCCTGGGCCTTGATTCCATTCAGAGTTTGGGTTTTGTTTCTTTTAATCATGATCGTTTTGTTCACTCGTGCGAAGTCGGTACAGAGATCGTAGACAACTATCCCAGTGTGTTTGATGGTACCGTGGGAAAATTCCAAGGCGTAGCTCACCTGTCGTTAAACCAGTCCGCTAGACCAGTAGCACTACCAGCGAGAAAAGTACCTATCGCTTTGCGTGAGAAGTTCTTAGACGAGTTGCAGCGTTTGATCAGTCTAGGTGTGATTGCCAAGGTCGATGAGCCAACCGATTGGGTCAGTCAAGTCGCGATAATCACCAAGAAGTCAGGCGATTTGCGTGTGTGCATCGACCCTAAGCCGCTCAACGCCGCACTCAGGAGAGAGTATTTTACACTACCAACGCTAGATGACGTCTTACCCGAGTTGTCCAAGGCCAGATTGTTCACGAAGGTCGACCTCGCTTCCGCTTTCTGGCACGTCCAGCTTGACGAAGAGTCCAGTTATTTAACCACGTTCGGAACGCCATTTGGACGGTTTCGGTGGTTGCGCTTACCATTCGGTTTGAAAGTGTCCAGTGAAATTTTTCAGAAACGATTAATGCAGGCCCTAGACGATCTACCCGGAGCTATTTGTGTAGCAGACGATGTAGTGGTTTTTGGGGCGACTCTGGAAGAGCACGACCGTAACCTGAGCAGATTTCTAGAACGCTGTAAAGACAAGAATATCAGATTGAAACGTGAGCAAATTGAGTTACGAAAAACAGAGCTAGTGTTCCACGGACATGTTTTGAGCGCAGAAGGTCTAAAGCCAGATCCGGAGAAAGTTAGAGCCATAAAAGAGATGCCACCTCCGACAGATGTTAAAGCCGTGAGCAGACTAAACGGGATGGTGAATTACCTCAGCCGCTTCCTTCCACGACTAGCCGAAGCAATGGTTCCTATCCGAAAACTTACACATAAGGGCGAGAGCTGGCAGTGGAACACAGAACAGGAGGAGGCTTTCCAGAACATCAAACAACTGATCGCGTGCGCCCCTGTCCTAGCGTATTACGATCCGTCACTTCCCCTTGAGATCCAGTGTGACAGCAGCCAATTCGGTATCGGTGCCGTGCTAATGCAGAACGGGAAGCCCATCGATTTTCGCAGTCGGACACTAACGGAATCCGAGCGCCGTTATGCACAGATTGAAAAGGAGATGCTAGCATTGGTTTATGCCGTAGAGCGTTTCAACGATTACACTTTTGGTCGCCGGACCACTGTATTTACCGATCACAAGCCTCTGGTATCAATAGCCAATAAACCACTGCACGTCGTCCCACGCCGCTTACAACGAATGCTCATTCGGCTCCAGAAGTACGACCTAGACATCGTCTACCAACCGGGGTCGAGGATGTACATTGCAGACACACTGTCTAGGGCATATCTTTCCGATGTGACCGCAACGCAAGAAGACCAAGACATTGTCCATGTCACTCAGCTATTGGCCGTCACAGAGGAGCGTTTCCAGCAACTACTACGCCACACGGAAGCAGACGAGCTGTGTAATCGGCTCAAGGAAACGATACTGAAAGGGTGGCCCGATAGTAAAAACAAGCTGCCAAAGGAGTTGACTCCCTTCTTTAACTTTCGGGATGAACTTGTCACACAGGATGGGCTAATCTTTAAAGGCAACCGTATACTCGTTCCAAAGGCAATGCAACGACCCATGCTGGAGCTGATACACGGAAGTCATTCCGGAGTCAATGCTTGCGTGGCGAGAGCTCGAGAGCTAATGTTTTGGCCTGGAATGACTAGTCAGATACGGGATCACGTTTCAAACTGCTTAGCCTGTCGAGCACATGATGTCCGCCAGCCGAAGGAGCCTATGATGCTTCGTGAGGTCCCGGAAAGGCCGTGGCAGAAAGTCGCCCTAGACATCTTTGCACATGACGGAAAGAATTACCTGATCGCTGTCGATTACTTTAGCGACTATTTCGAGATTGATGCGCTCACGTCTACTAGCACACAGGCCGTGATAAACAAGCTACGATCGCAGTTTGCGCGACATGGGATACCGGAAGAGGTAGTGTCCGACAATGGCCCCCAATTCAACAGCGCCGAATTTCGGAGTTTCAGCGAAAAGTGGGATTTCCTTCATCGTCTAACCAGCCCTTACCACAGTCAGTCAAATGGAAAAGCTGAGTCAGCCGTGAAGGAAGCAAAGAAGTTACTCACCAAAGCCAAGGAGACCAAAGAAGACCCTTACATCATGTTGTTAGAACGAAGGAACATGCCATCTGCCGAAATTGGATGCAGTCCAGCGCAACGTCTGTTTGGCCGTAGGACAAGAACCCTGTTGCCGATCGCCAATACTCTGCTGCAGCCTGAAATACCATCGCAGAGCTTGATGTATGAGCGCTTGCGTGAGCGCATGCTTCGACAAAAGAAATATTACGATCGCGGAACGAAGCAGCTTCCACGCCTGTTGCCCGGAGACGAGGTCTGGGTCGCGCCGACACCGGGAGCTAACGGGTCTTGGAGGAGAGGGCGAGTAGAAGGTCTCAAAGGCGAACGAAGCTACGACGTGAGAGTTGGGGATAGTCTATTTCGACGCAACCGGGTGCAGTTAAGGAGACAACGTGGTGAACAAGCACGGCATCGTGCGAAGCAGCCAACGCAGCCGGACATTTCGGTGGATACGGCAGCACACGACCACAAGACTACACGCAGTGGAAGGCGATACAGCGCTTACGCAATCGGACTACTAAAAAACGAAAAAAGGAAGGATGTGATGGTAGCTTACGTGCCAAACCGCCAGCCAACAGCGCGAACTGGTTTCCACCAATCGGCAACACAATCGGAGATCGCAATCAGTTCGCGGCACCGCCAACCAGTGGCGCACACAAGCTACCGATCGGACGAACAGACCAACGGCTCGGCAAAGCGTCTGGCAAACAAGCGTGGTCCGAATATCCAATCAAAACCCGAGACGGCTCGCAAACGAGTAAGCGACGTTAAGGGGATCGAGGACTGGCATCAGACGCCTGACCAATCAGCATCACGTCAATCCGGTACGCGAACGACCGTCCATAGGCCAGAAAGAGCAGGCACTGAACCGAAACCCATCGGCCGATTGGTTTTTGATCGTCAAGACACAGCATGGGGAACCAATTGTAGCAAATGCCATGGACGAATTACGACCGAACGATTGGAGGCGAAACGCCCAGGATCAAAGGACACTGGCAAATGGAGACAAATGCATGAAAGTGTAGTAGCCGAATAGAAACGGGCGCAGAAAATGGTCATATCTGGTATAAAAAGAAAGCAATTCTCGCCAATAAAGATTTTCGTGTCGCCGCCACCTGTTGTTCTTTCTGCCGGAGGG
The DNA here is from genome assembly GCA_944474145.2 of Dicrocoelium dendriticum. NCBI lineage: Eukaryota > Metazoa > Platyhelminthes > Trematoda > Plagiorchiida > Dicrocoeliidae > Dicrocoelium > Dicrocoelium dendriticum. The sequence goes on along the minus strand of OX104064.1, from coordinate 45,922,231 downwards.
CCGCTCGTTTTACAATGCTGAGATCACTTTAATCGGTATGTCGCTGCTTCGGAACGATAGCACTGAAAACGGGTAGTGGTGTGATTCTTTATTATAATACAAACCTCTAATGTGAAGTTATCCATCATCCGGCAATCCGCGCTCCTTGGTGCCGCCTACGCTTGCGGAACAAGGACACACGTCTGTTAGCTGTAATTTACTGCCCACTAAACTTAACGTCGGAAATTGACTCCAAACTGAACCATGAATTTCCGTTTGTTTTGAACAAGTCCTACACCCACATTCTTATCGCTGAAGACTTTAACATGCACAACACAGAAACGCTTGCAACAGCTAATTGCTAACCACCCTCTTTACAACCACTTAACCTCTCCCACCAGATTTCGAACTTCTAACAAGCCATCGCTACTGGATCTTGTGCTCACTAAAGAAGAACTCATGGTTGACAGGATAGTTACAGGCACGCCACTGGGCCGCAGTAATCGTGTTACTCTACTATTTGACTATATATTCTATGCGGAATACCCTGAAAAGGAGGATGATAAAGTGCATACTGTCACTCATTATAACATGTTATCTACACTTGTTAAGTGTACATCTCGGACTTTCTTAACCTAAGGCCCCACAGACGTTGCCTGGGAAAGGTTCACAAGAACGTTTAGCACACTGGTAGTTCACGCATCGGAACAGAGGTCCTTCCAACGTAAAAACAGATACCAGTAATTGTTGAAAAGCAGACAAAGTAAATGTATCTCGCTGAGGAAGTTGACACGGCGAGCTCACAAGGGCTGCCCGAATGCCGAAGCCTAGACTGCATAAATAACACCTCGTAACTTCTGTGTGAAACTGATCCGCGAAGACAAGGTCACGCATCAGCAGGAGTTAATGAAGCGATTCTGTACGAACCGCAAACTTCTGTACAGGCACGTGAAAAGGGCCCCCGAAAGTGAAGCTCAGGATTCTAGCACTGGTCATGGCTGATGAATGCACGCGGTCAGCAATGGAAGCAGCCGATTTCCTACGGCTTCAGTACTTTCTAACTTCCAAGCAGATACCCAACCTAAATATTCGCCTCGTTTCTATTACTCCCCCGTCGAATTTAGGCAACATCACGTTTACTGCGGAAGCTGTGTTGAAGCATTTGTTATCCTTGCAAATCCACAGTTCTCCTGGAGTCGATAACATCCGACCAAAGGTTCTGCAGGCGAGAGCTAGTGATCTAGCAGAATCACTGCCTGTTTTCTATCAGCGATGTCTAGAAGAGAACCATATTCTACCAGTATGGAAACGAGGGGTCATCACTTCTATCCATAAAAGGAGGTAGCCGCGCTGACCATACCACCTACTGTCCAATAATACTACTACTTGTGCTATTCAAAGTAACAGAAGCAATCATTGCAGATGCGCTGATGCATTATCTGCAAGGTCACAACTTAATAGCCGCAGAGCAACATGGCTTTCCTCAAAAGCGTATGTGTAATACTAACCCATTAATCGCACGTAATAGCTGGAGTAGGGCCGTTGAGGATGGAGCAAGACTCGATGTCATCTGCCTGGACTTCTCAAAAGCGTTTGATCACTTAGACTATCAAATTTTCCTTCAGAATCTTTGTAACCACGGCATTGGCTACCCAATCCTGCGTTGGACAAGCACTTTTCCGCAAGCACATCGGTTGGAGGTGAGACTCCGGGAACCTCTGTCCGATTCAATCGATGTGGATTATTGTGTACCACAAGGCTCGGTTCTTGGACCACTTCTATTCTTGTTGTTTATTAACGATTTGGCAAGATCAATTGCTTCCGAGTTCCTATCTTTTGCAGATGAAATCAAGACATGGCTAAGGATCGGGGGACAAAAGGAACACGGTTTCAAACTAGTCAGTTCAAACGTCCTACAATTCAACATAGACAAATGTCGCACTGTGCAATTCCGCCATAGGCATGAGTAGGTGTATTTGCTTGGGGCATACGGATAGCAGACCAGCTCTCAGGAACATGATCTTGGTGTGCTCGTACGGCATGACATCAACTGTTCAAAACGGGCTAAGGTATCTGCAAAAGCAGTCAACCAACACATCGGCAAGCTGCGAAATTCATTCGGGAGACTTGATCCATCAATCTACCCAATGATGCATAATTCCTACGTGCGCCCACATGTTGGATTCGTTATCCAGGCTTGGCAACCTTGGTTGAAGCGCGACCTGGAGGCATTAGAGGTACCACAACGAAGCGCACAAAAGAACGTAAAGGGCCTGCGCTATTACTCTTATGATTAAGACTGAGGTTGCTGGGAGCTTTCAACGTACGCTACCGGAGGCTGAGCGGAGATCCCACATTAGAGTACCAAGTATTGAGTGATCCCAACCACGTATGACGCCTTCTGCTGTAACTTAGCCACAACAAGCAGCTCAGCTGTCTAATATCATCGTTCTATCTTGGTGAAGATGACGCCGGAATGTACTGTCATTTTGGTCCTTTTTAAATGACCCAGCAATGAACATCTATTTCTTAGGAACCTCGATTAATCGCTTTCAAAATTAGTTTGGCTTCCACCTACAGCGCTATTATTTTCACGGGATGTCCTTTTCCACGTAGTGCTCATAATGCGTTTTGGGAATTTCACACGCATGGAAGATCCGCGTAAAACGAATTGCTAGCTCAAGTGCTTTGGAGTATTGTGCTGGTGACTGATTTGCTCCAAGTTTATGGCAATCCAGCAAAGCGTCATAAACCACGTAGTCGCATTGCGCCTAGCTCACACTCCACCACTGCATCTGTCGAGAAAGTAGAATTTTCTTCCTTGTTTGGACCCTGAGCTGGGAGTGGAAATCAGCACGGTGGGGTTGGAGGCTATCACCATGATCACTAGGCTATTTAACTTCGCGAGTAGAGCTTTGCTTCTGCGGTTCGAAACTGTTTGTCAGGTTTTGGTGCACCTGCCATATCTCTTGGATTGAGACACCCAAGCTCAATTGTGGCTTCGGTTGGCGTTGAGGCCATCCTGTGTCATTCCGGTCATTAGTACCGCATATGAAGTGCACACTTTCGACATCTCTCACACCAACGCACTCCACAATGCGTTTCATCCTTGAATCGACTCATCAGGTCGAGATAGCCTGAGCTGGGTGCTCGCGGAGCTCGATGGCTTAGGGATCATGGTGATAGCCGCCAAGCACAAGGTGCAGACTTCCACTAGCAGCGCAGGCTCTCTCTTCTCTATGAGTTCAAAAAGGAAGAAATACGTCATGGAATGCAGTGATGCGAGGAGACTAATACCGAATCCCTCCACCGGTCGAATACTGCCCCAGAAATCAGAATGGCACAGGCTGATTTCACAGGTAACCGAAACCACAATTGATGTCGCGTGTCACAATCCAAGGCACAGGGCCGGTGTTCCAAAACCCGACAAGAAATTAGTTTTATCTTGCCTGCTAAAACTTCAGCCTTGTCCTACCTCAGTTCTCCCTGTGTCAAGTGCTGCTCTTCCAGCAGGTGGCTAGACCCCCCTGTATTTGGGTGAGCAATGATTGCCACAGCGAATACTACAGCACTTCTTGCCAACTCTGACACCCACTTTTAAATCGTCAAACTTGTTACGATGGTCAAGTGCAATATTGTTGTAATGGGTAATGTATGTTCATGTAATAGCAACTAGTCAATACACACATCAGGTGTCGCAAACACAAGATGATGGGTGTGATCAGAAACAAACCAGTGGTTGTTCTCTCCTTATGAATTCCCGCGTCGCTAAAGGTGTTCATTACAGTTGAATATTGGCTTTCTCGAGCTAAACAAGGCATTCTCTTATCCTAGCACGTTTTGAGAGAAAGCCCAAGGTGACTCAAGCAATAGCCAATTCCGCTTACCACACAAATGTTATTCTGAAGAAAACGGAGGCTCTGCAAAACATCGTCCGAAAATACTGTGTTGGCCATCACTTACAAGATAACATTTCCGACTATACCCGAGAATGTAATTTTGCACCTGCTTGATCACTAAAGTTCTAAAGCAAGTAGCACTGGGCCACATCTTCAAACGTTCACGGACTTCCTGCTAGCAAGTCGAATGCATCGATGTGGATCATTGTGTACCACAAGGCTCGGTGCTTGTTGTTTATTAACAATTTGGCAGGATAAATTGATTCCGAGTTCCTATCTTTTGCAGATGAAATGGCGAAGGATCAGCGGACAAAAGGAACATGGTTTCAAACTTGTCAGTTCAAAGCACCCTACCATTCAACATGGGCAAAGGTCGCACTGGGCAATTCCGCCATGCGTTGGCCATCACTTACAACATAACATTTCCGACTATACCCGACAATGTAATTTTTCACCTGCTTGATCACGAAAGTTCTAAAGCAAGTAGCATTGGGACACATTTTCAAACGTTCACGGACTTCCTGCTAGCAGGTCGAATGCATCACTTTTCCTCTCCTCTAGCTGTATGCAGCTGTTCGAGCTGGGGTACACAATGAGGATCCCATCAGAGTTCGAAGGTGAACAGCTCATATCCATCCAAGAATCCCATTAAAAGCGCATTGAGTAAACCATGTTGCATGCAGCTGTAAGCGCGTTCACACTAGGCTTGCTTGTGCTCCAAGCCCAGGTATCCACAATGCGGTACTTTGAACCTGGAACTTCGCGAATCAACCCTCTCAACTAGTGAATATCTAAGTAGACGCTATTTGGTATAGGGTGAAAATGGATGGCATAACAATACCCCATTGTTCTTTGTCCAGCACATTAACTAATGCAAGCTGTCATTCATACTTATGTTCAATCAAATCTCATTGGGTGTTGGAAGGATAATTCATAGCAAACCCGCATTTTCCGGTAGACTGTTAGACAACAGAACTGCAGTACGCATGGTAGTGTGCTTAAGTCCTGGAACTTTGATTCCTCGTTTCCGAAAGTGTTTATCTTAAACCACAATTGGTGATGTTGTTACATGTATGTAAACAGCGGGTTGACCGAACAAAATCGACTAACAGCCTGTTCACTTTAAACTCGCCTAACCGTGAAAATGTGCGATGTATGTATGCGAATTTTAACACAAACTAATTCAGCCAGCTGTGTGAGCAAGGTTTAGCGAACCAAACAAACCAATGGAGCCAATTTTTATGGAATTAATTTGGCTGAATAGTGGCGCCATGCCGTGGTGTGGCTGAAGGCCACAGCTGCGAATACCACTGTGCAACAAACAAACTGGACTAGAGTGTACTTAGATTGACCAGTTGCTGTCCGATCGAACAGCCGAACATGACGTTTACTGACAATGTGACAGAAAATGCAGTCGGTGAGACCGTTTGCGTGTTCTGCAGAACCATATTCCTCATGGATGAAATGGATTTGTTTGCTTTCATGCAGAAAACTGTGGCAACTGTTGGTAGCGATCCAGTTAGATGGCTGAAATCACATGGTTGGCGGCTTTCGGTATCGGAGTTGTCTGTCACTGTGGCCAGCCACAGGACGCCTGCGCTTACAGAGGGACCATAGATGGCTTGCGCTGCACCACCCACAGCTCCAACCACACACGCCATATCCCGTGTAAACCCGAAGGAATAAGACCGGGAGAGATGTGGATGGGAACCACGTTTCGTCAACGGAGCCGGCCCACACTTCTTCACAGGCAAACACAAGCACGCTGTATTTGGGGAATCAAGTGCACACAAGGAGGTGGCTGGACCGTAGTCCACTCCACACTGAGTGCATGGAACCACTCCTCGAGCCTAGCACGACCACAACAACAGTGCCCCCATCCCCTCCAACTAGTATGGACGAGGTAGTGGGTAATAGGCAGGTAGGCACCTTGTCAACCTGCACATCAAGCGCAGCCGCACCGGGGATATCAAGCAACAGCCAATCACTTGAAACCACAGTAATAAATAAAATGACTCAAAGAATGCATACAGATATAGTGACATAACCCTTCAGTAAATGAGCACATGAAATAAATTGGTTGCCAAAAATATCTGCGAAAGTTTTAAGACGTCAGAACATGTATTTTTTTAAAATGCCAAGGACGCGAAAATGCTATCGAAGTTAAGTAAAATCAGCTCAAGCGACGTGGGCAACTTAATAGAAGGTAATTCAGGTAGATATTAATATGAGGTAAAAATTTAGGACAATATAGCAAACCCACCTCCTGAAATAAAGAGACCCAGCATGCAAGCAAGCAGTTAGCTAATCGAATAAGGCGTACCTACAAACGCTGAGACCGTTGTGCCTACGTTCACATCAGCAGACATCGTCGCTTCGGTGGTGGCCCCGAGTGGCCTCGCTCATGGTTCACTAGGCCTGCCTGACTAAGACACTCCCGATCGCATGTGCTACAGCGCCATGCGCTCGATGTCGATGGAGTACAACCCATCGGTGGCTGCTGCTTCGGCCCTTGCCGCTTCTTCTCAGCAAGCATGAGGGCTTTCGTCTACAACTTGCAAACTGCCTTCTTGATCAAATCGCGCCATGCACGCCGATCAACCGCCTTCGATCCCCATGAAATGCATCCAAGAGTAGAACGTGAAAGGTTCACTTTAATCATGTCCTGGTAACGAGGCTTCTGTTTCCTCACATGCTGCTTCCCACAATTCAGTTAAGCATATAACGGATACTTCGGTATCCGTGTCGAATTCATTCGCCACACATAACCGCGCCACCTCAGATGTCACAGCAACAATATGCAGTCCACTGCATACATTCTACTTCGGCGCAACACATCCGTCTATGCAACTCTGTCGCACCAACCGATGTACAGAGTCCGTCGCAGACACCGTCGCTGAAGCCGCTCGAGATATCTCACATCCAGGTAAGTCGTCGATGTTTCGCTGCCGTATAGAAGAACAGACAGCACCTTGGATTTGTACACCATCAGGTTCGTGCCAACCGTAAGCTGACGGTTGTTCCACATTCGGTACTCTAGCTTCCCGAATGCCGCCACTGTCTTCCAGTCGCGGATACGAAGCTCACTGTGTAGTTACCGGTCAGTCGAAACCACACTCCCAAGGTAGCAGCAGTGGAAGGTGGTTTCCAACACTTCAGCACCAATGCTGATTCTCGGCACCATTGTAGATTGCACTTTCGGTGAAGTCTTAAAGAGACAGACAGTTTGCTTTGTGTTGATGGTGAGCCAGAATTCTGCCGTTGTCGAAGCCAGAGCACTAATCATATGCTGCAACTCATCCGCACTGTGCACAAAAACCACACATAGGAGTGTATCAACTAGCAATGCGCACATCATCGTTTCAGGAATAACAGGTAAGACTAGTTATCGCAGACCACCGGTTAACAAATCCACGCCAGGTGCAACATGTCTTCCGTATCTATAATAGATGGAATCCAGTATGAATGATTTACGTTTGGAGTAAGCGCTTCCACTTCAAAAAGAGCTCCCATTACTTGCGACTACAGTCAAGCCAACAGGTTGCCTTGTTTCCGCAAAGAACAGAAGACTTGTCGAAGAATAGAAACAAATCTCGGTGGATTAATTAAGTGGTCATTGAATGCAATATCAATTTAACTAAGTAGTCGGATGTAGTCCAGTCCTGCACCGCAAATTTGTATGCCGTACTCCCGATAATAACTCCCTTCTACCATCTATCCGCCCGGCAACGGACAGATCTTTAGCTTAGAGAAACTTCACTTAAAGCTGGTTGCTTTTCTAGAGCAGCACTTGTGGGCCCTGGCCCCCCAAATCCTTAACTGCACGCATTGTAGCCATGTTCCCAAATGGCGTACATTGTGTCTACGGTCACTGCGTGTCATAACTCTTTGGATGGTGCCACACGTAACCCATTGCCTAGGGATTATTCGCTTGTTGCGTCTGCCTCTGTATCATTTGGCACCCACGTATAGTCTGTCCCATTACAAGTTGGTGCACCAGGAAACTGCTTTACTATTTGTCGGTCATGTGCAAAAATGTTGCTGTCACCGAATCATAACAGTGGACAGTTATTTCCGAGAATCAAGCCGACCTAATTTTCTAAGCAGAGCGTTAACATGTAGTTTTTGATAGTAAAGTCCGATATCATGAGTTCGAGGTGGAGGATTCTACAAGGATGAAAACAGTTAGTTCTGTTCATCAATATGAAAAGCACAGCAAGATGACAATGGCAGATGAAATCGTTACGTGCTAACTCTTCGGTACCAATAACAATAACCCATATGAAACAAAACCAAACAGTGAATGTGACCAAACGAGCAAACTTGATGATCGAAATGCATCACAGCAATCCGGTCCTTATGTCCACGAAAGTCTGAAACTGACGAATAACTGTTTATGCACACCTAACACTGCCTGCACTCGATTAATCGCAATATCCCCAGTGAACCGGAGAAATTACAGCTTAGAATGGTAAAGCAAAATGTTGTACGCAGCATCGCGCTGAATCTAGTGGCCAGTAATCAATAGGTGTTTACTTATATAGGAACGAATTACAAGCACACTGATGTCGAACGGTAACCCTCGAAGAGTTTATAGAATTATGGTTAACCGCTATGGCTTAAGGACATGGTATATGAGGCAGCCAAGAAACTTTATGTAGAACTACTTTTAAGGGCGATTGTGTCCTGCTAAGGACCACTAAGTGCTTGAACGCTGCTGCGCACAGGACCTGCTATGCTGCTCAAGCTGTCGTCATTACCCGAACCAACAATCTGTCGGCATCATAGCCGGAAGGAGGTCTGCCAATCGGCGCCAGTTCATATTGTGTGCACCAATGTACATGTGACCGCGGAGTCGGTTACGTCAATAGAACCGATAAGGCATTGTTATCCGGGATGAGGACACACGTGTCGCAGAACTCAATCTTTCAGGTAAACACGTTTTGTTCGCTAAAGCGAGTTCAGCATAAATGATAGCCTGACACGCATGTAGGAACCTCGAGATAAATAACTAAGTCATTTCCATAACTAACCACGCTTCTGCACTCATGAGCTTCATCCTTTGAATCAGTTAAACAAACCCGCTCCAGTGAACCAATCAACGCATAGCCGAACTATGCGCAGGCGTCCAATCAACTACTATGTTCGATTGCAACACACTGGACGCTTGCTTGCATAATCCTATCACATCCTTCCCTTTCAGGGGATCAGATCCATCCGTGTCGCAGAATACTCTGTACGCTCATCCGCTCCGCGTCGTCTTTGCTGCCGCTGTCGTTGTGAGTTCTCCGTAAGAAGTCGTGTTTTGATGCAGGTTCAACTTCTCGTTCTCGCTGTAGCCGCAGCTGCACTCGGTTCCTTCTGATTAGCTTCCTCCTGTACTGACTTCATAAGATCTTTCCCCAAACTTCGCGCAATCTTTTCTACCAGGAGAGGCTGCAACGACTGGGATTGTTCAGTGGAAGCTATCGCAGACTACGAGGTGACCTGATTATGGCATACTTGATTCTGCGAGACCCACATAATGTGTGCCGCCCTTTACTGCAACTCAGCAACAATACAAACCTGAGAAGCCACTCATTAAAACTCGCAGAACAATACAGTCGTCTGGAGTGCCGCAGAAATTTCTTTTCCATTCGTGTCTGTCACCCGTGGAATGCTCTCCCAGAATCGGTCGTATCTGCACCGACACTAACAGTGTTTAAAAGACGGTTGGACGATGCACTCACCCACTTACACTTTGTCACTTAACACTACGTCTCCATCCTACACCTGGAGTATACCATGGAATTATTTTGTTGTTAACTGTGGGTGCTGTGAATCTAAGAGGATCGCAGCACTACAGCGGAGCGGACGTTAAGTCCTAATTTTCATATTTTAATTAGTAACTATTTTACTATCCTTATCATCCTTATTGTTATGTTGATATCCCCACCAACTATCCAACGGGACTTGTAAAGCGACGCTTCTTAACTCGTAGAAATTCATTGTTCATTGTTCACACCTTTCTTCCATCGTCCGCTAACTCCTGGTGTTGGATGGATCCACACTTCATCATCTACTGATAGCTCCGGGAGCGCGCGGGTCCCGCGGTCGTAATACTGTTTCTGATCTGCCATCCGTTTTCTTAAGGCACTTTGCAGTTGCTCATGCGATAGCGAGATAAGGTGTAAGAGTTCAGCAGACGCAAGCGTTAGGGTTCTTGTCTTTCTGCTGTACAAAGTTTGCACTGGTCCGAGACCGCTGTTCGGTAACGGCTTATTGCGAATCTCCAAGAACATTAGATACAGGTCCTCGTGAATGGACCTGGCTTTCGACAACAGCCCCTTGGATGGTTTGACCGCTCCTTTGCTTTTCCGTTAGACTGACTGATATGGGCTCCTTTTTCAATGTGGGAATTCCCACATGTTCGGGAAGGTCTGGAACGCAGTATTTGTAAATTGGGGGCTATTGTCGCAGGTCTGTTCCTCCGGTATTCCGTGTCTGGCACAATGTCATTTGAGCTTGCTGATGACTGCCTCCGTCGTGATAGCGGTGAATGGATCGATCTCAAAATAATCACTGTAATAGTCCACAGTGATTAAATAGCCTTTCTCCTTGTCACAGAACACGCCCACCGCTCGGTCCTTCAGGGACAAATGGTTTATTCTGCAAAGCGAGCTCAGCATAAATGATAGCCTGACACGCATGTAGGAACCTCGAGATAAACAACTAAGTCATTTCCATAACTAACCACGCTTCTGCACTCATGAGCTTCTTCCTTTGAATCAGTTAAACAAACCCGCTCCAGCGAACCAATCAACGCATAGCCGAACTATGCGCAGACGTCCAGTCAACTGCTATGTTCGATTGCAGCACGCTGGCCGCTTGCTTGCACAATCCCATCGCAACATTTATCCAAGAGAATTCTGCGTGAAACAGGCCAGCAGCCCTGCTCTCCTCAAGTTCCACTGTTGTGTAAGCCATCGGCATCCGTGATAAGTAAACACTTATTTTTTACTTGTGACCGGATTCACCTCAAAGCTGCTTTCAAAACTTTCGCTGCTTCACACTAAACTTCGATTGCTTCGGTTCACTGAGGCTATGGCAATTATACGAATGCAGCCACTGCTATGTGTGCGCAAACAGTTATTTGTGAGCCTCACGCTGTCGTGGAAACTAGGCCCAATCGTTAGCAACCATTTTGATCTTTAAGGTTGCTTTTTGCTTGGTCATATCCACTGTTTTGTACTGTTTCATATCAGTCGTTGTAATTGGTATTGAAGAGACAATAGAAAATGATTTCCTCTGTCAATTGTTATCTTCGTGGTGTACTTACCCATTCCACAAAGATTCCTTGGCTTCGCACAACATTCCACTTTCTTATAAATTATCTGCTCTGTTATTTCGATCTCCAGTATTCAGGTTCGTGGAATTGCTCAGTACAGATGGATCGTGTGGTGGCTGAGCTACGACCTCCTGCTGTTACTATCAGCCGCATGGATATAATAAAGGATGGAAACCCTTTTCGTTTAAAATATTTGCTTGGCCCGCATTAGAATGCTGCGCCATCACACACAGCAGTATTAGAAAACTTGATGCGCTTGCAATTAAAGCAACACAGATGTTCTCCATGAAAATACTTTCAGTCCCACCCCACGTACCGCTTATGTAAGTAAATGCCGACCGCCATAAATGTGATCGTAATATCTTCGAACAGTAAAAATGAAGATAGGCCTGCTGTACGCAGTTTTTCAGGACAGAGACACACCAATAGCTACGTGCCGGTATGCTAGGAATTTCCGCCTTAAAATCCATGAAAAAAGGACCATGTTATAAAAACACTCCGTTATCGCGCGCTCCTAAGCAGCAGTTTATTTAAGGTTAAAAATTACACGCCATAAATAAATAAACAAATATTTTATTATCGATTTCCTCGAAGCACACATATGGGCCCGACATCCTCAGGCTATCACTTATTCGTCTTCGATAGGAACACATATAAGTTAATTAGAACATGACGTCACTTTTGAATTATTAGCGGATTATTATGCATCAGTTTCGCGGATAAGTATATGAATATGGACCCGGCGAATAACTAGGGGCTCACGGACTCCATAGCCCCAAACAGCAATCCGTTATAACTGGGGAGAAGTTATTTGCTAATACAGCAAGAGCTGCGTCCAAGAGGATCTCATTGGTGGCTGGACTCGTGGTTTCCGATTATTTCCGTTTATTCTATCTGGTTGGGTGTTTAACCACGTATTGATGAAAAACCACGCATGTCAACAACTTGAAAAGTTGTGGTCATACAACCGCCTAGTTCCACATAGAATAAAAATACCCACTGGGGCTGGCTGGATAAAACAGTGGAAAGCTGGAGCACTGCTTTATAGCAGATCAATAAAGCACAGGCTTAACATATCCCGCAGGCTGGTAATAGAAAAAATTGAGATTGAACTGTTACATAAATGCACCTAAGAAAATACACCTTGGCAAAGCGATAAAGTAATTGTATTAAGAGGCGTTAATGGGAGTGAGATAGTGCAGGCAAAACCAAATAAAAAGTTGGGTTGATTAATACTCATAGCAAGTAAAAGCTAATTGCTCACGCCTCTGCACAAATTTACGTGCGTCACTGTGTTATAATTCGAAAGAAGCTACTTAGCCTGAATAAATTCAGAATGTCCGTTCAGGTAACAACGAGTAGAGCGTTCCATTCGCTATTCAATCGCTTTTTGAAAACAGCTAGGGGGCACAGACTATTGAGTTTGGAAGGGCTTCCAGTGTTGGCAGATCCGGAGGGAGAAGTACGTTCCTCGACAACCTAGACGACTGTATTGTTAATCCACTTTCAGGTTACTGCCTCTGAGGTTGGAGTACGGGTTGCGTTTCAGTAGATGGCGGCATACGTGAATGGGGTTGCTCAGTATCTGCTAAACTAATACGTGGTCTCCAAGTAACCGCCAGTAGCATCCACTGAACACTCCGAGTGTCTTTAGTCGTACCGAAGTACTGAAGTTTGCGCAATATCACGAAAATTTTATTGCTCAACCTTGGGGAGTTTCGTAGCTGCAAGGTCACGCTTTAGCAATGATTCCAAGCGTGGATTTCGTATTCGACGTGTACACGCAAGTAGGTCCTCAGCATTAGAGAGAAGATGCATGAGTCCAAAATCTCCAATGCACTTGGCAAGATATTGACATGCGGGTTACCTCTTTTGGAGCGCATTCTGACTGCTAGGGAACAACAGAGGTCGTCCTGTACCAGCACACCGAGGTCACGTTCCTGAGGGCTTGTCTGCAGACCGTGCACCCCAAAGCCTGTAGATGTAGGCATGTCGATGGTGGATGTAAACAAGGTGGCACATGTCCAATATGAATGACAGTGCATTCCTCACCTATCAATGCTAGGCTCTATCGAGGTAGCGCTGGAGAAGCGCCCGGCCGTCCATTCCTTTAATCGCAAGGCAAATTTTAACGTCGTCCGCTAAAAGTAAAATTTCGAGGCGATAGCTCTCGTTAGATCGTTGCAGAAAACTAAGGAAAAGGTGGTCCGAGTACCGAACGCTGCGGTAAGCCGCACTCCACTCGAATCGGGTCGGACAGGGATGTTCAGATTCTAACCTCCAATTTTTGTTCGCGGAGCTAGTTACCGACCCGTCCTAATACTGGATCGCCGATGCTGTAGAGCTGCAGTTTGTGCGGGAGGATTAGTTCATTCAAGCAATAGCAAGTTTCGAAAAGTTCATGTAAATAACATCCGTTCATATCCCCTCGTCGACTGTTTCAGTCGAGTTGTCTCATGCTATCAGCAGGTTCGTGGTACCTGAGCAATATCTACGGAACATATATTGCTCCAGCGCAATAATATCATAGCTTCCCAGTTAATCCATCAGTAGTTCCGCAATGCTCGCTTCCATGATTTTGGCCAACACAAGGTAAAGTGTTACCGAGCGGTAATTAGCAGGATCAGACCGATTGCTTCTATTGTAAATGGGGTTGTAATACCCAGTTTCCACGTCGACGGAACAATGCTTTTATCTAGACAACGCTGAAAGCATCCGGCAAGTGCTTGAACTATGTGCATGCTTGTTACCTGCAGTGGTTTAGGGGGAATAGTATTCACTCCAGGAGTGCTGTGTGTACGAAAGAACAGTAAATTTGCAGCGCCGTATATGCTGTGATTGTGGTGCTTGGTCAAACTGATGGTGTAGTGACAGGAGCAGCAAGAAGGTTCGAGGCTATTACCCCTGAGAAAGTGGACAAATACTGAGTCCGCAAGGCATTGGCCGCTTCTTTCGCTGTGTGTATACCCACCAATCGTAGTGAGTGGTGGGAGTCCACGCTGCACCTTACGAAGTCTATTCACGCGTCTGTACATAAGCTTGTGGTTCGAACGGATTCATTTTGCTAGCTGCTGTTGGGGGGGGGGGGGGGGTAAATTGTCTTCACAAACCAACTGCACAGAGTTGGTACGCTGAGTTATGTACGCTGTCCAATTTTCTGAGTTGGGATTGTTTTTGTAGACTCGCCATGTCTGATCGGTCAAGGCTATAAATATTCGTGTTCGGATTCTCAGGAAGGACTTTGGTTTGATGGGACGGTTGAAAGATTTTGGCTCCTATGCCTTTGTGAATAGTGACGTGTAGATTCTCAGGAATGTTCCCCGGGCTATCTCAGGGGTGCACTCGGTTATGAATGTTCAATTGGCGTTTTCAACGAGTAAGGACAACGCGTGATAAGGCGTAATGTATTGTATCTTTTCGTGCTCTGTATCTGGGTATTGGCTTAAGAGAGGTAATGGTACAGTAAATTCACGTGCTCTCTTCGTCCTAAAGACTGCATATGTTTGGCCCCTCAACCATGAACTCCTGCCTGATGAGCACTAGATCTAACACTGACGGCTTATTCGCTGTTCTGAACCTGGTGGGATCGGTGACGTAGTTGCAAACGGGTCTACTATAGAGTAGCTGTTGTAAATTGGTCTTGAACTGTTCCCCCTGGGTTGCTGGAGTTTCCAGCTCATAAATGTTGAAAGCACCTATAATGAGGATATGGGTGCATCTCTGATATATCATAGAGTACTCCTTGGTGAGCTTTAATTTTGAGCAAGTTGTAAACCCATAGAACCACCTGGCTCATCGCAGCAAGCAAACGACGAACACTACTCGTGGCAAAAGGCTATTTCTTCTTTGAACGACACAATTATGATGTGTCTGGGATGTGTCGATCGATTTTCATTGCGGCACCGTAAATTGCCGCACATTTCCCTCTATGGGAAAACCCCGAGGAATTCTAACGACGGTCCGGAGATCCAGACGGATCGCACACGATGCACTACGCACACAAGCGCGGCGTCTGCATACCCCAAATTGCACGGAGCTGCACCCGATGAGGTGCAGACTACGGATGGTTGAACGATCGATATATTCTGGTCAGTGTTTGAGGACAGAATGTTTCACGGAAAGCTGGATGCGCGTGGGCTCTGTACTGACCGATGTTTGGCCGTGGCACTGAAGTTACCGTTACGCATATTGTCTACTGTGCTAAATAATAGATATCGCTTTGTCGGACGAACATACACTTGATGCAAAACTGCCGCTATTTGTTCACTGCTATGTTCTCATTAAAGTAGACAGAGGAACGTACATCTAAGTAGTAAGTATTCTATTTGCCCGTATTTGTATCAAAGGTAATGTTGAAACACAGTTATAATGGGCACGCCGGTAGACTAAAAGTAGCTTCCAAAAAGCACCATTTTCAACTAGATCTTTCACACCAGGAATAATAACGACTTGGTAGAGGAATATTTCCTTGCTTTTATTATTTTGCTTTTCTGCGTGTGTGAGCCAAGTGCTATCTGGAAGTGCTCTTTCCTAAATAACCTACGATGTTAAAGAGTACCAGGTTGTTTCAGTTCATGGCAGTGCAGTTGATGAACCATGACCGGGCACAGGGAATGCAGTTGCCATGACTTGCGTCGCCAGATGGGAAATAAGGAATAATGCTAAGTAAATGTGATTAGACTTAAATATGGTATTAGCAGAATGGAAGTAAGTAGGATGCGCATGAAGTTAATAGCATTTAAGTATGAACAGTTAACCGCAAGAGAAAGAATACAGGGGCAGCACTGACTCCGACAATGGGCCACATCCGATAGAGTCTTTAACCATTGGTTTGGACCAGCACGAGGCCCCCGTTCACGAAGACGGCATGTAAATGTCTGACCAACTCTCCCAGTTAATGTCTTCATACCCTTATGCCACGTCATCGATTAAACACCTCGTGGTTTCGCCCAACTTGGTGAAGCGACGACGTATGATGCTTGCCGAGGAAGATGGTTAACTGGTGTACGGTGTGCGTGACCTAACCATAATTAGCAATTCAACTACAACTGACACTGAAACGAGGCACCAAATAGTTTCTTGCAAAAGACCAACTGACAGACCTCAACATTGCTCACCCTTTGTTTCCACCAGAGGCGTGCAATACTGCGTGAGACGCAGTGATCAAAGACGGCTAACTGTTTGATGTCTTCCCTACGAACTGCTAAGTCTCAGGTGCATACAGTATCACCGGCCTTATCGCAGTTGTTCCCAGAAGTGTAGCTATGTCACATACTGTACGATAGCATCCACAAACGTAATATGAATCCACATTTATTGGGTCTTACCACTAGGTGATTTTCCAACTTTTGTTACCCCAACGCAAGGACTCAACCAAATCACTTTTACCGCGGAAGCTGTCCTGCAAAAGCTTAGGTCTCTGCGCAACCCCACCTCCCCTGGTGTCGTCACTACTCGCGCAGAAGCACCGGGAGCAGCGTCAATACAACTGGCAGGACCGTTGGTTTAGTTCTTTCAGCGGTATTACTTTATCCTGCACTGTCCAAAGTCAAGGAGTCCATCTTTGCCCATGCATTGGTAGGTTATCCGGAAAACAGCAACCTCATTGCTCCCGAGCTACACGGCTTTCTTCGGCAGCGAGCGTACAAAACAACATTACTGATAGCCAGGTGTAGCTGGACCGAGTCACCTGATGCTGGAGATGACGTCCATGGGGTCTACTTGGATTTCCCGAAGGCAGTCAACCGCGTGGATCATCGGATCCTCCTTACCAAGCTGCAGTATTATTGCATCGGTGACCCTCTTTTAGCCTAGATCGCCAACTTTTCCCTACAACGGCAGCAGGCGGTTAGAGCGAAACTCAAAATCAGACCCTATACATGTCGAATGTTATATTCCTCAGGGCTCTGTTCTAGGGCCACAGTTCTTTTTGATATTTATCAACGGCCCGGCACAGACGGCCTGTTCAAGTTTTTAATGTTTGCTGACGACATCAAGATATGGTGCAGGGTTCAGTCGGACGACAATCTGGATATGCTACATCATGACTTGGACATGGTATAGTAGGGGTCAAACGGAAAGCTGCAGAATTTTAACTTGAGCAAAAGCAAGGTACTCTCTATTTGACAACAGGGTACCCACCGCTACATGCTCGGTACGCTAGTATTGCAGCGCTCTGCCGTCGAAAGGGACCTGGGCGTGTCGGTTCAGGATGACTTGAGTTGTTCCCAGCAATCTGAAAAGGCAACGAAAACTGGCACTCAACATGTCCGGCTGCTGAGACGGGCATCAGGACAATTCGAGATTTCTATTTTCCGACAGATGCTCAGTGCTTATGTTCGCCCCCATGTCGAATACGCAATTCAGGTGTGGTAGCGCTGGTTGAAACACGATCTCACCGCACTTAAGGGACCTCAACTTCGAGGATGTAGCTACGTCATCGAAATGAGCAGTCTATCACACTAGCAAAGATTGGAACGTTTTGGAGTGTTTAACTGACGGTATCGACGAGTATGCTGCGACCTGATAATGGCATACCTGATTCTGAACAACCCAAATCATGTATGTGGTGAGAAGAACTACTGTGTTAAAAACGACAAGTCCATCCCTTTTCCAGTAGCATTACCAACTGCCATGTTGAAGTACTTGCCTGACCAAGTCTCTCCATCATCTGGGTAGCAGCCAACAAAGGTGGCCATGGCGGAGCAAAATATTGATCACCGCGTTTGCATAGACTAAGCCCATTGACACGGGTCGGTAAGCTGCACGGTACCCAAACCGAGTCCACTGCTACAAGCAAGAAGCTTGACGTGCAATAGCTCCATGACCGAAGGTTAATTTGTCTATAAGCGACTTATCGGGACCCCAACAACCTCTTACTTTTGGCTCCGGTATGAATTGGAGAACATTTGCACCAACGGCGCCAATATATAGGCTGTAGGCTACGCGTCGGATACCCCCAAAATATCACGGCGTTCGGACTGACGCAGACTGTTGAAGAAGCAGGCGACGCTCATAGAATGAAGTCCGTCCCGACCCATCACTCGCACCATTCGTCCGTAGACCGATTTAGTCTTCAAGTCCTGTACAATCGATGATACATATATTTAGAGAAGCACGATTAGACGGATATACATATCATGGAAGGAGACGTTGAAAGTGTCCACCTGTATTCTGACTACGGTACAGAAAGCGCTTGATGCTGCTAACAAGCATTTTCTGCAACGTCACGGTGATGATGGCGTGGCATTCATTCACAATATCCTATTGCAATTTCTCGAGCGAAATCGGCTTGTTTCTGTAAACACATCGTTTCAAATATCTCCACAGCAAAACTCCTACGGGTATAAATCGGGTGACAGTGCGGGTCACTCGATAGGGCCTCCACGACCTCCACGTGGACCGAATCCCTCGCAGATATTCTCGCACCGATTGAGCATAGTGTGCTGGTGCACCATCATGCTGCAACCATATGGTACTGCGAACTCCGTCCGCCTCCAACTGTGGCAGTACGTAAGTCTGGAGCAATTCCTTATACGACGATGCTAGCAAAAGTAATTGTTGAGTAATATAAAACAATTACTGGCCAAGTTCCTGAAAAAGAAAAATGGTTCAACGATTTTCCCACCAGTCATTCCAGTCCAGACCACCCGCTTGGCGCTATGCTGAATACGTGATGCTGTGTATCTGCGTGGATTTGAACTAGCCCAGAATTGTTATTTGTCCATTCTATGCAAATGGAAAACTGACTCACCCGTAAACATTACGAAGTGAAAGCACATGTGATCCAAAAACCAACAACAAAATGTATTCCGTTTATCCGGATCGTTTGGATTCAATACCTGAAACCGATGAAGATTGCGTTCTTTCAAACTTTTATGAACCGCGTAGCGGGTGGTATCACAATGTTGGATCATTCTACTTATTCTGAGACCTGGCTTCTCAGATACTTCACGTACAAAGATGCAAGCTGCAAATTCTGCAGTGCTAGTGCCAGGCCACCCTGGTTTTCTGACGTCCCACACACTCCCAGTTGTGTGGAACTTATTTACCAATTGAAACACGTAACGGCCACTGACGGGTCGCATTCTAGCGTTTAGAGTGTTATATCTTCGTGTTGTTTTGGCGGCGCTTAAGTCACACTGACTATACGGCTGAATAATGTGAACCCACTAAACGTAAGACACACTAAGACATTCAGGTTCCAGGAACGTCACCAACGTGAGTGTCAACTCGTGTTCCAATGCTGAGACAGCGACCAACTAATAAATGATAAGAACACCCCCGCTTATCTTGGTCCTCCAAACATTCCGTCCTCAAACATTGACAGAGTGTATCGATCGTTCAAGTATCCATAGCCTGCCCCTCATCGCTTGCTGCGCCGTACAATTTGTGGTACGCAGATGCCGCGCTTGGTGCATAATGCATAAGGTGAGATGCGCATGGATCTCCGGACCGCCGTTAGAATTCCTCGGGGTTTTCTCAGAGCGTGAAATGTGCGGTAATTTATGGTGCATCAATGAAACTAGGTAGACTCATCCCGCACGCACAGTAGAAGACGTGAAGTGCAAGCTGGCACCACTACTCGTTTACAGCTCAATTGCAAAAAAACAGCATGTATAGTTCCCCTGAAAGGAAAAAAAGCTCGAGTTGAACTGGGTCAGCAAAGAAAGTACAGCGACACAAATCCACTGAAAACTTAGTTGTAGCCAAAGTCACGGACCCAAAGGAAGCATTAGGACTGCCGTCAGTTGCTCCTGTACACAAAGAGTGGGACGGCCCAGCTTTAGTGTCACGGCCTTGGCACATTTCAGTACCCTGGCGTTTTGGTTTCCGTAGACAACCGTCAAAGTTGCACCAGAGTCAACTTGATCACCTGTACCGACTAGGTGTCCAGCAGTGGATGACACTGGCAAGTTGCCTACGGCACCTTTCCGGGTTGATAGTGGCGCCGTCGTCTTGGCAATCCGCTTCCCAATATACTCTTCCAACAATTTGCTATTGATCAGCAGTAGTAGCAATTGCAACAGATTAGTTTGCAGCGGGTTAATCCCGTTGCCTTTTTGCTCGTCGCACGGCGGCCACCGCCGCGGAACTTCTCGAATATCGGCGAGCTATCAGCGCCAGTGTGGAGCACGCTGAGCTCTGCCGCAAAATTTATAGACAACTGAAAGAGTGTCTTCACAGTGACGGTGAAGCGTGGTGGTCTAAACAGGCCAAAGAAATGGAAATTGCTACATATGATGATAACAGCAACAGGACGTTTCATATCCTCAGATCCACCGAACGCAAAGTTCAGCCCATTAACTAGAACATATGTAGAAGATTCCCAAATTTCCTATCCTCTACTGCCTTCCTACCGTTCTTTGCTTCATGCTTGTGATTCCCTTTACCGTTTTCCCAACTCCGTTCCCTGTCCCAACCGGACTTTATTACCTGGTTCTCAATGGAGATTGTGTTCCGTGGCAAGGTAATTATGTTTATTTACACTTTACACAAATAGACGACCTGCATTCAACCGTGCATGCATTGACGTATATTCCAAGTTCGGAGCCGACATAATTGTCGCTTCAGGTGGCCTCGCCTCGTGTTATCAGTTTGTGATGTTCCGTCTCAACTCCCTCGCCGTAGCATTGGAATACGGGGGAGAAAGACCTTCCTCACTTCGCCTGTGACCTGACGATATTGCGAAATCATGTACGTAGAGTTCGCACATATGAAACCACCTCATCCGTGAGGACAACTGTAACTGCCACTTCATGTGTACTTGAAAAACTTGCAATACCACCACGGTGTGAGTGTGTGTAAGGCACTGGCCAGACGCTCACGTTTCACGGTAACCTCCTTTTCCGATTGGTCATGTGTAAGCCTGTTAAAGCCACAGTACATTGGGACGAGCTTATCATGCGTGAACTTGAAGCTCAGCTTGCAGGTTACCTTGGCTTGTTGTTGTTTGATACGCCGATTCCGGGAGCACAGGTTACTGTGGCGTTGTACATTGTTGTGGTTAATTAGGTGTAATAGTAGCATATTCCCGTTCCAGTCTTGTTATGTTGAAACCGATAGTGAATCTTTACTCAAATTTTCTAAGCGGATTGCCGCTTACACCATCTGTGATTCAGTCTGTACAATGTTCACCAGGCCATGCAGATATTTTCATCGCCGTGAAGAGCACTTTGATCTTCAGTTTAATTGCCCATCGCAACCTCCGGTTACACATCCGTTGCCATCATGTGCTCCTTTGTCAGACTGCATACATCCTCCCATTAAAACAGAAATACTTGGAGGTCTCCACACTCTGTAGCGTCACAAAGCTCCTGATCTTGACAGTCTTCCTCCGGTCTTAATCAAACTGTGGGGAACATAGGTATCACCGAAATTCTATCACTGTTCACAAGTGTATGGAGCCATGAGAAGGTTCCTAACTCATGGGAAGATTCTGCTTTGGTTCCGATCCACAAGAGGGGCTCGCTTATTGAATGCACCAACTACCGAGGAATCTCCCTTATCTCTGTCGTGTCCAAGCTTCTTGTGACCATTCTGCTGCCTAGACTCTCAGTTACCTACGACAGCTTATGTCGTGAGGAACTGGCTGTTTCATACTGGCAGTGATGACACTGACCAGATTTTCACGTTGCGTCGAATACTCGAAGTTCGTCATGTCAAACGAGGACCAATAATAGTGGTGTTTTTGGATATCCGAGCCGCTTTTGCTTCAGTAGATAGGTCGTCATTGTGGAACTGTCTGCTAAGGAACGACGTTCCCGTCAAGTTTATCATAATCTTGTAAGAGCCATATTGTCACACCTCTGGCCAAGTTAGAGCTTATGGAAGCTTTCTTCTTTGTTTTCTATTGCCAGTTGTGGGCGCCAAGATTGTCCTATCTCTTCGTTCCTGTTCAACTTTAACATCGAAGATGTCCTACATCGCGCAATGGAAGGAGCCCATAGCTGTGGCATTGAACATCTACGCCGAAGCAGAGTCGTGGTGCTAGAGTATGCTGATGACCTCGCTTTGCTAGAGATGACTCGCAGACTATTCAAAATATTCGGAACCGCTTGGGGATAGTGGCATCTATGTGAGGACTGTATTTTGTTCCATCCACTTGTACAGCTTTGCTCCAAGTTTGACAGGCGCCTTAACCTGCGCTCACCATTTCGGGTGTCAGCCTAGAGCTAGTTAACAGCTTTACTTACCTCGGGCGTTGCCGCATGGCTGGAGGTGGTATTGGCGATGGAATTCCACAACGAGTTGCCAAAGCTCGCCTTGCCTTTACTAATCTGAGACGCTTGTGGTGTCGTCGCGATGTCAATCGCCAGTTCAAAGGATGAGTATATACTGCCACATTTCGTGCTCTCCTACTATACGGCTGCGAGACCTGGCCTGTTCGATCGGAAGACATGAGACGATAGTCAATTTTCGGCAATCGCTGTTTGTGTTCGATTGATCGCGCATGGTGGCAGCGCCATGTGTGAAACGCGGAAATTAGGAGCAGAGTCATGGGAACGGACAGTCCTGGTCTCCAGAGCATAAACATCCAGCGTCGATTACGTTGTCTCGATCACTTACTGTACATGCCGCCCCACGGCCTTCCACGTCACGCATTATTTGCACTTCCTGGACGCAAACGGAAAAAGTGTCGCGGAGGACAACCGATGACTTGGAAAAGGAACAAGAAGATTCTAACCTTGTCTAGCGTCAGTTAGTTCCGTGCGTCTCTGTGGCTGGGGACCACGTGAAGCGGATTCCTAATGGTTGGAAGCCTTGGATAATATGGACTGCAATAGGAGGCAATGGCGTCCATGCGGTTCTACCATCTCCTCATCATGTAAAGTTTAATTTTCAACATGTTATCATCTTCTCACTAGACGCGATTGGCAAATCAGCACTTTACTGCTCCACCAATCTTCTCTCCCGATGAAGGAACAGGCAGTACGCCAATGATCTTGACAAAATAACATGTTATTCGTCGTCAAGAAAACACTGTACAGCTGTAGAGGGCCTTGGCTGGATTTATAGCTTCCTTAGTAAGCTTCGACTTCTGGCAATGGAGGGACAACTATCAAGGCTAGTGTTTCCCCATAGATTTGACCGGCAGGTCAGGTGGTTAGTAGTCTCGTGCAGAACCGAACATTGCAAAGGGGTCGAAATCGATGAGCTAACCGTTACTAATCGATTAATCGCCTAAATAATTGAGTTTCCGGGCAATTCTTACTTTCTCCAAGACGAAACAAAACATGAAAATGACTGGGAAAATCATTTTTCTAACGTTTTACTCTCTTTCTCTCTCTCTTTGCTGAACATTATATTCTCATTTCCTACCTTCATGGTGCGGATGGCACATTTGTCTGTTTACAGACGGCAACACCTAAGTGCACACTATTTTACTGTACCCCTTGTTTAATTATCATTCTATCTAGCTGTTGCTTCACTATCTCTATATCGGTTTCCTTCAAATATAGTTGTCCAAGATTTAAGGCTGTCACGTCTAAATGTCGAAAAGGACATCAACAGTTCGTAATAAGTACTTCTTGTCATGCCTACGAAAGTGGCTGTTAGCCTGACCTCCAAACGAAACCCATACACGTTTGTAGTACCATTGATTCTGAGGTCTAATGTGTCTCTATCCAGCTTTTGACAGATCATACTTAAGTTTGCATAAACGCATGTGCATATGCTGTATTTGAACTGCCAATGGGCACGGATGACGCCAATCCATGTATATATGTATACCGAATGAATTCGACGACGATACTCATACTTCATTTGTACGGCCAACTTGGAGCATGGAAGCAGCACTCCAGCGAACGGAAAATAACATTACGAGAATATGAACAAGATGAGTTTATGACAAACATATGTTGATTTCAGATTTTGCGAATCCAACGCTACGTTGATCGATGCGAATTTCGTGGACTGCTCAAAAGAGCGATTGCTCAGGTGTAAGAGAAGGCCCCGTTGCAGGCAGAATAGAAGCACGATGCATACGCGCCCATTCGGTTTACTAATCCAGGCTGATAAAGCGGCGTATGTGGGACCTATGCATGCGTGCTGAGTAATCTTGCATTTCCGAAGTAGATGTTGTTTGAGCTCCTCGGTGTGGCTGCGTCTGATGTGCATGTTGACAAGGTGCCTACCTGTTTATTAGCCACTGCCTCGGCCATACTGGCTCCAGGATACAGTTGGTAGTTGCTGGGGGGAAGGGGTGCACGGTCCTTGTGGTCGTGCTAGGCTCAAAGGGCGGTTCCATTCTGTGTGGAACGGGCTACGGTCCAGCCACCTCCATGTGTACTTCTGGTGTGCATGATTTTCCTACTAGGCTGGAATGCTTCTGTTCTGCTTGTTGAAGGAGTGTGGACCAGCTCCGTTGATGAAACCTGGCTCCCAACCACATGCCTCTCGGTCTTATTGCTTCGGGTTTGCACTGCATATGGGGTATGTGGTTGGAGCTGCGGGTGGTGTAGCGCATAACCATCCATGGTCCCTCTGTAGGCGCAGGTGTAATGTGGCTGGCCACAGTGACAGACAAATCCAAAACCGGAAGCCGCCAACCATGTATGTGTTTGTGAGCATTCTGAGTGAAATTGTGAAGTGTGAGTGAATTCATGAGTTTGTTTGCTGTGTTCGCCATCGTATGAAGGGATCAACGGAGCTCTTCGATTTCGATGATGTTTGTGAAGTGGGGAGCCACCGAAAGGGGAAAGACAGTGATTTTATTTAGTGGCGAGTCATATCCGGCACGTCGCAATGTTGTTAAACGGACATTTGTGGCCTTTTATAGGGAGAACGCTTACCAGGCAAAAACCCACCACGTCCTGCAACACCGCCGCCGAACTATTCGCTGGAACGGGATTAACACGTATCACCCAGTTGGCACCAAGTGGAGGTTGTTCCGCTAGCCAGCTCTTGGTTTGTTTTCCTTCTAGTGCCTGGGGAATTTAATGAATGCTTCCGGGTATTAATTGGCCCGCAGTGTCTGTGTGATGAACGACCATTCCGATTCCACAGAGGATATTGCATATTCTACGGGCTCGATTAAACAGTGTCATGACAAACGTACAATTGCACTGGACCGAGGTGAAGCTGTTGCAGTTCTCATATAGTTCAGTGCGTGTGATTTTCCTGTAAACAAGCCTCATTATTGGGCCGTCTTCTCGTCCCGTCAATAATACATCCAGAAAAGGCAGACAATTGTCCTAGTGCCACTTCTACCTCAGCCAGATGTGCATGTACAGGGGTATGTGAATGACACATTCGTGATTGTTCTAAGTGTAGAGACCGCGTAGTCTCTTCTCAGTGTACATAACTGCGCACATCCCAAAACCTTTTTTCACCTGTAGACTGGAAGCAAACACTTGTCTGCCATTTCTGCATATTCATGTGCTACCGAAACGTTTGTCCAACGTGGATGATTAGCATGCGAATCTATGAGTAAAGTTGGACGCTCCAGCAGGCAGTCAGTTCTGGAAGGGACAACCGATCAGTTGCCACATTTGCAGTCTAAATGCGCAGCACTGCGTTAGCGGTCGAACTAAGTTGGTAAGATTGTAAAGCCATCCCGGTTCCCTTCAGTTGTCACTCCAAATCACTCGCCTTGTCATATTGTAGAGGGGCCGCTTCCAAGAATGGCTCTGGGGAGCTCTTCGGAGCTAGCTGAGAGCGGATCGCGAAAGACGGCTAGCGACGAGCCTGGGCCCGGAACTACGGAGCGGGAATATGTGGACAGCGCAATAAATCAGACAAATACGCCGCTAGCGCAGCCCACAGGACCGAGGCCGAGCCGATTGACACAGCCCAGAACAAGCAAGTCGAGAGCTCTCGAACGACTCCTGGCCGATCCAAATCGGGTGCAGAGAAGCGGAGATCGAGGCGAAAACAGGAAGGCGGATCTTCCAAGTCAGAGCTCCCGAGGCGAAAGGACTGGCTCGTCTCTAACATCCGTACCTGTGTTGCGTTGTGGGACGGAAATCTAGTCGATATTCGATGGCGCGCGCGAGACCCTCATGTGCCCATTTTCGGTGTGCAATAAACGTCTACCCCCTGTCTTGTCGTTCTCGCTACACTGGTGCCGTGACCAATCGCGATGGAGTTGACCCGGTTGGAGCAATTTGCGGCCGGTGACGTGGAGGCGTGGCTCGATGAGTTCGACGGAATTGCGGCTTGCACGGGTGTGAGGGGGATGCAAATTTGCTAATTGCTTTGGGCACACGGTTGAGTGGACGAGCCAAGGCGGTGTATTTGCTCACTCGAAAGGCCAAACCCGGTTGTTCGTTCGCTGAGATGAGGGCTGCCTTGTGTGCAGAATTTGGGAAGGATCTGGAGAGAGAACGAGCACTGCAACGATTTCACGCAGCCAGGTGGGACGAACAGGAGGATTTGATGGTGTTTTTCCAGCAGCTGGACAGACATCTAACGATTGGGCTCCCCGAGTTAGAGGGCAAAGCAAGAGAGCGCCTACTGAAACAGCAGTTTATCCGAAGTCTGCCCGGTCCACTCCATGATCAGGTGAAATTGGCGTCGCTGGTGGGAGACAGCAAAGCGTTGGATCTGGTGACGGTCGCCCAGAATTTGTCGGAACGAGTGACAGTGAGAAGCATCCAGCATGCTGAGTTGGAACAGAAAGTAAATCGCCTGTCCGAAATGGTGGAGCAGCTGTTGTCGATAGAGTCTTCAAGCACCACTTCACAACGCAATGTACGGGTAATCCGGAACGGTCGCCGCTGTTTCCGATGCAACCAGAATGGTCATGTGGCGAGATTCTGCACCAACGTCAATGTGCCCCATTGTTTCTCTCTATCCATGCCGAGTCGGTGGCGAGTACCAGTCCTCCAGGTAACTATAGAAGGTGTGTCTGTCCGAGCCATAGTAGACACAGGAGCGGCAGTGTCAATTACGAAGAGGTTCAATGGGGTTCCAGTAAACCCATCTTCAATCACGATGCAGACGGTCGGCGGGCATTCTTTGAAAGTGACGGGCACGCAGCGGTTACGAATCAGGATAGGAGAAACGCTCATCAGCCATGACATGTTCATCGTGGAGGAGACGACCGAAACCATCATCGGAACCGACATCCTGAAACGGCTCGGTGTCACAATTGACCTGAAAAACGATGTGGTGATCGTGGCTAACGAGACGATCGAGATAAACAAGGGGAGAACCGACCGGGTTGGTGCCCTCAAAGCCGTGCCTGATGGTCCGAACCGTGCAATACGCAACGTACTGAGCAGGTATGCCCACTTATTCACAGACGCGGAAGATGATTACGGATTTTGCAATTGGGTTGAACACCGAATACCGTTGATCCCAGGAGGACAATGCAAGCCAATCTTCAGACGAATTCCACAGAACACCCTGGTGGAGATACAGAAGCAGGTGACCGAGATGGAATCGAAAGGAATCATCAGGCGAACGCACAGCCCGTATTCATCACCCGTGCTATTGACGAAGAAGGCCGACGGAACCTATCGATTTTGCATCGATTTCAGAGAACTAAACAGGGTGACGGTGAAGGATGCATTCCCGATGCCTCAGATGGAAGAAATTTTCTCAAGCCTTCACAGTGCGAAGCAGATATCTCTGATTGATCTCCGCTCGGGATATTGGCAACTGCCGATCGCAGAAGAAGATCGCCACAAGACGGCTTTCAGTGTCAATGGCCAGCAGTATGAGTTTTTGAGAATGCCGTTTGGATTGTGCAACGCCCCGGCTACATTCAGGCGTTTGTTGCTGATGGTCCTCGCGAACCTGCAAGGCGTGGTTGTGTACGGTGATGACATCATCGTCTTCTCTGAGACGGAACAGGAACATGTGACCAGACTTGGAGCAGTACTGCAGAGGCTAGATGAAGCTGGTCTGAAACTCAGTCGTAAAAAGTCGCAGATTGCCCAAAAGTCAATTGTATGCTTGGGTCACATCGTGGGCAATGGTCAAGTCCATCCACTTCCGGAGAAACGCGAGACGATCAAGTGCTTCGCAAAACCAAAATCCAAGCGTCAGCTCCGTTCGTTCTTGGGAGTGGTGGCATATGATTCAAAGTTTGTGCCCCAGTTCGCAGAGAAGGTCAGCCCGTTGTTAAAGCTGCTTCGCAAGGACGTGCCCTTCGTGTGGACAGCTGAAGCGGATCAGGCCTTTGACCATCTAAAGGCAGGCATAGCAGAAGCCCCGACATGTCTACGGCTACCCAATCCTGGTGAGAGGTTCACTGTGGCTGTCGACGCAAGCAACGTGGCCATCGGTGCGGTTTTGTCTCAACCGGCTGGGGTGGTGGAGTACGCGAGCAGAGTGCTGACGGGGGCGGAACAGAAGTATTCAACAACGGAGAAAGAATGCTTGGCCATCGTGTGGGCGTTAGAGAAGTGGAGAAATTACTTACTGGCGAATGAATTCCGGGTCGTCACTGACCACAAACCGCTCTCGTGGTTGATGACGGCGAAAGACCCGCGGGGACGGCTTGCGCGATGGGCCTACCGATTGCAGGAATTCAACTTCACCATTGAGCACGTGGATGGAACGCAAAATGTATTGCCAGATATGTTGTCACGCCCGTGTTTGGACGACATCATGCCAGACAATGCCATACCGGTGCGTGCGATCGCGATGGGGGAGAGGAACCTGCTGGGAGATCAAAGGACAGATGAATTCGTGAATGTGTTGTGCTCTCACTTACGGGCTGGCACCAAACCGGAGGCTACATCGGAGGAGGTGGAGGAACTCCTCAAGATCTGGGACAGGTTGAAGGTCGAAAACGATAACGTGGTGGTGGCGATAGACGGACGGAAAGTGCCTTTTGTTCCACCAAATCAGCG
This sequence comes from Dicrocoelium dendriticum, assembly GCA_944474145.2. NCBI lineage: Eukaryota > Metazoa > Platyhelminthes > Trematoda > Plagiorchiida > Dicrocoeliidae > Dicrocoelium > Dicrocoelium dendriticum. The sequence continues at coordinate 45,893,222 of OX104064.1, read as the reverse complement.
AGAACGTGTGATGCGCATAACTCATGATGGCGCCCATATGGGATTCGAGCGGGTCTTTGAATTGCTGCGGAGGCGAGTGTTTTGGCCAACCATGAGGAAGGACGTCGCGGCATACCTTCGGGAGTGCCCAAACTGCCAAACGAGTCGGGAGATGGAGTCCCCGAGACCGCCGATGCGATCGATGGAGGTTGGTGAGCCACTTCAGTGTTGGGGACTGGACGTCTTTGGGCCCTTACCAGTGAGTCGAACAGGAAACAGATACATTCTAGTGATGATTGACCACTTCACTCGATGGGTGGAAGCCATACCAATCAAGGACCAAACAGGCGAGACAGTGTCGCAAGTATTCGAATTCAATGTGCCTGCAAGGTATGGGATCCCACAGTGTATCATCACGGACCAAGGGCCCTGCTTCGAGTCAAGAGCGTTTAAGTCAGTGTTGGACAAGTGGGGCATCCAGAGACGGCGAACTTCACCGTACCACCCACAAACCAACGGGATGACCGAGCGGTTCAACCGGACATTGAAGACGTGGATAAACTGCACGAAGTTGGCATGGGAAGATGCTTTGCCTCAGGTTCTGATCGCGTATCGGACCAGCATGCAATCAACCACCAAGGTCTCGCCATTCGAATTACTGTTCGGCAGAGAACCACGGATTGCACTCGATACTTGCCTACCGAACCAGGGTGAGTGGAAACATCCAGCTGAGCATCAAGAGCGACTGCGATGGAAAGCTAGAAGCGAAACCAAAGCTCGACAAGCGCGGAATAAGCGAAATTACGACGCCAGGCATGAGGCTCACAAGTGGAGGCCATTCAGGATTGGAGAACGGGTCAAGTTACGGAACAACGATCGGCCGGATCATGACGGGCCGGGCGCAAGCAAGTTCAGAGAACGCTGGAAAGGCCCCTACACCATTATCGACCAGAAAGCGGGCAACTTCTTAATCGACTGCGGAGGAATGAAACGTTGGGTGAATGCTGCTCTCCTGCGACCATGGTACGAGAGGAAGAAAGGTCCTGGAGGAGGGGCGGGTGTAGAGGGGCCGCTTCCAAGAATGGCTCTGGGGAGCTCTTCGGAGCTAGCTGAGAGCGGATCGCGAAAGACGGCTAGCGACGAGCCTGGGCCCGGAACTACGGAGCGGGAATATGTGGACAGCGCAATAAATCAGACAAATACGCCGCTAGCGCAGCCCACAGGACCGAGGCCGAGCCGATTGACACAGCCCAGAACAAGCAAGTCGAGAGCTCTCGAACGACTCCTGGCCGATCCAAATCGGGTGCAGAGAAGCGGAGATCGAGGCGAAAACAGGAAGGCGGATCTTCCAAGTCAGAGCTCCCGAGGCGAAAGGACTGGCTCGTCTCTAACATCCGTACCTGTGTTGCGTGGTGGGACGGAAATCTAGTCGATATTCGATGGCGCGCGCGAGACCCTGATGTGCCCATTTTCGGTGTGCAATAAACGTCTACCCCCCTGTCTTGTCGTTCTCGCTACAATATATCCTCGAGAGCAAATTCCAGCTCAGAGACCTTATAGGCCTGTCCGCCCCCAACACAGCCGATTCCATCTTTGCTGGCTGCAAACAACAAAATAACCCCGAATCTTTGCGTAACCCTTTTCCACCGTGATCAAATCAACGAAAAGGACGGAACTGAAAATCAACACTGTTTACAAACAAATAAGTAAGCATTAACAATGCATACCTCCACAATATCTCTTTCAATTCAAATCATTTACAATGGTTGACACTGCGGTTTTTAGAACTAACAAGCTGGGTTTCAAGGCGACAGTTGTACAAACTGACGGCACCGCAGTGCACAGCGTTCTCATAATACAACCGAAGCTATTGTGTTGGCTACTTATACGACTAGAATGTGGGGTGAGAGAGCACTGGATTAGAATGCAGTCAATCTGTGTGGTGCATTCAATAAAGGGGTCTCAAATGCACTGGTGTGGAAGAAGGAGTAGACATATACTTTTAATCGGCGTGGATCAAGGGGGCAGACTTAAGTGAGGGGTCACGCAAAGTCGAATTGAACTGTGCATGAAGTTCATGAGAACGTGAGCGAAAGACGGAACGACAGTTTGAAGATTGGGTTTGATGCTTATAAACACAGGACAAGGTTGACATACTTGGGCAGAGAAAATCAACGTTTACTGGATCTTCAATTGTATATGCTCTACAGTTGGTGGGTTTCAGATACGGATGACAACACGGTGGGTGGAATTCTGGCTGTAGTGAGTACAGGTTACGCCTATGCCACAACGTCACTGGATCTAGTGTTAGCCGTACTAGTGCTATGGATAAATATCTTCAAACTCGGAGAAAGTCGTAGTTTAACCGAAGCATGCGTTCTGCAACCCAAACTCACGAAAAGCCCTCAAAACCCGAAACCGCAATTCTGCTGCATTCTTTTTCCTATCCGTAGACATAGTGTTGATCAGTAGCCCAACGGTGTGTAAACTCCGGTTAAACAGAGTCTACTTATATACCCGAAAAAGGAAGATTTGACAATTTATACTAAATCTGAAAATGACAAGTTAACGAAATACTTAAGGGCCGCTTGAATGGGAGGTGAGCACGCGAATATCTCCACGCGGGTTGAGTGGGTAGTTAGTCGCAGTGTGTCCAACCTGCGAAGAACAACATGATGAACCAAGACTATTTATTTGTATTAAAACTGTGGGTTTGTGGGACAGTCGGATCCATCACGTCACCCCAGCGGTCGAGAAACCGAGACTGTTTCGTGCAACAGTGTGTTTCCTTGCAAGCGTAACTTTGGATGGCCAATACCTGTGAGGTGCGCCCCCGTGATACAATAAAAGTGCATCCTAGGCTGTGACATCGAGGATGCACTACATCGAAGAATGCAGGTTGAAGGGTTAAATGAGTCATGCTCAGGGAACACAATTGACATGGGACAGTCGCCTCCGGTGAACACCCCTCTGGTGACACATCAGTTCATACGACACCTTTGGCTGAGACCTATCCTATCAACCCGAACGGTCCAGCAGGTTAGTACATAACGAACGGGATAACTGACAGTTTCAAAAATCGA
>OX104064.1:45795537-45889955 GCA_944474145.2 Dicrocoelium dendriticum | reverse complement strand
CTGACTTCCGCCCCGGTATCAACTAAGAACTGGGTATCGGAGTCGTAATCCCTAATGTAGATGAGACGACTTTGGGCTTTGCCGACGTTCGTGGCCACTGCAGCTCGGCGTGGCGGATCATCTTTAGCGGAGTAGAGCTACACGGCTGTACGCACTTACGGGCTTTATTATCCACACGCGAGTGGTATAAAGCAGTAACCTGAGGCATCAGGTTTTGTGCGACGGCGCGATGAACCAGAGCGGTTGCGGTGCTTACGTTTTAAGGTGAGTTTCCTCGATCTGGACGCCAGATCCCCGCTTGAAAGCCAGATCCACAAAGCGCAAGCCGAAATTCGTCAAAATTGAGACTGTATCGACCAAATATCCACTGTATGCTAGTTGCTGGGAAGCCGCCAAATTTACTGGTGACTCACCATAGCAGTGTTTTGAGACATCAAATGTATGGTGGAATCGTGCAAGCAGAACGATACTGATTTACATGACGAAGCAAGCGGCTGGCTTGTCGCGAGTGAACAGAGCAGTTGCTTGGACGCCTACGCATATTTCGCCTCTGCGCTGCTTGGTTCGTATTTGGCCATGCTAGAGTGGGTTTGTTTAACTAATTCAAAGGAAGAATCTCAGGAATGCAGATGCGTTGTTAGTTATAGAATTGATCTGGTTATTTACAACGAGATTTCTACATGCTGATTATGCCGTCATTTTTGCTGCGATTGCTTTGACAAATAAACGTTTTGGCCCTGAAGGACCGAGATTTGCGATAAATGGTGTCTTCGATTCGGTTGGTCGGCATGCGCTTTAGGAATATCTGCACAGGAAGTGTCCCCGAGAAATATGTAAACATTATCAGCACATTGTGCGCGCAAGATTTGACAGAGCGAGGGATGATGACAAACTGTCGCCGCCCTTCAATATCTCCAGTGGTATAGGACAAGGTTGTCCGTTGTCAGCTTCCGTTCCTAGCCTTGCCATCGAGGAAGTTACGGACACGGCCTTCACGGGACACGGACCCAAAGGTGTGGGTCCGCTTCCTGGTGAGCATTTACTTGACTTGGACTACGTCATCTACCTTGCTCTAAATTGCGACAGCTCCCAAACGCGTCAACAGCACCAGGAGCACTAAGCCTCGCCGTCGATCATTTTGTGCTTTGCGTTGCACCATCGAAATGCAAAGTCCTTCTCCAAGAGTTGCAAAGACCCACCCCTGCGCTGACTAGTTAAGGTGATCAAGCAGAACTCGTTCAGAAATTTAAGCACTTAGGCAGCTATATAAGTGTCTGTGAAGTAGACGATGTGATCACGAAACTAGTAGTAAAAGCTTGAGGCGATTTTACCACTGTCAATCACCTATAGCGCAGACGTGACATCACCCTCGCTCTGAAGGGCATGTATGACACGCGTGCACTTGAACATTGATCGCCAACACTGGCGCTCACATGACTGGTTGACAATGACCTTGCCTCACCTTCCATGTTTTATTGACTTTTCGTTTCGGCACCTCTAGCCACTGTAAGGTAGGAAGCTTTCATCAAAACGGTTCCACACTATGCCTGCGTGTTCAGTTTTCGTCTATTGGCTACGGGCTATACTTAACATTCTGTTGACGGGGTTAAACTACCACGAAGTTGCACTTTCCTACACTACTTTGGAATATTCCTTGCTTAAAAACTTACACCGGCTACCTGGAACCGCTGGAAGCACACATTTTGGATTATTTGGAACTATTATCACTGTTACAACAAATTACGGTACTCTTAGATAGCTCCAAAATTAGATTACTGAGACAATTTCTGGGAGAGGAAGGCCAAAAGCATATGATGCTCCCATGTCAGGCGACAATTAACAGCGAGCTAGAACTTCTCAGCGGGTTATGGGGTTAACCACTATACACATACACTGTGCGGTATTCTTTCTCGTCCTTGTGTCAAAACCCTCAAGAATGTCATTGATTTCATTGCGAGGAATCAGCAAGCCCTACCAGCTTGTCGGTATAGTGAAATCCCTGCCACGAAATTCGAAGAGGCGACTGCCTTACAGTGTTTGATATTTGATATCCGTAAGGAACAGGCTCGTGAGAGGCTGTTGCCGAAAGATGAGACGACGATACGCCGGGAGGAGTCCTGCAATATTGTCCAGCAACTGGAGAATATCCATGAACCGTTAGTAGATTTTTTCCAGCAACCTCGTACAAACACAATCCAACCAATCGGCCGCGGAAAGTGTCATTCCGACACGGTTCGAATTACCTTTTACCTATGAATGGAAGGATTTTGGTGAGTATTTTGTTCGTCGCAATCAGCCGACAATTCAGATATGTCGACCAGCTGTCCGGAAAAGCACCACTGATGAGCCCCAATAGGGCGAAACGGCCGTCTGGTGCTTTTCCGGACAGCTGGTCGACATATCTGAATTGTCGGCTGATTGCGACGAACAAAATACTCACCAAAATCCTCCCATTCATAAGTAATACCAATTCGCCCGTACGGATTCCACAAAATGCTATGTCGATTCATAGCTGCCGTAACCGGGAAGTCCTGACGCCGGAAGGCCGACCGCTGTCATCTGCATGGCAGGTGCGTGCATGGCAGTGGAGGATGCGTCGGGCTATATCGCATTTAGCTAACAATTCACGATAGTTAGATACCGTCCTCCATGGCGCAGTTGCATATGCTGCGGGCTAGTTGGCAAGAGCCACTAGCAGCCATGGGTTCGATCCGCCACAGAGGACCGAAGGATGCGCACCACTGATGAGCCCGAATAGGGCGAAACGGCCGTCTGGTGCTTTTCCGGACAGCTGGTCGACATATCTGAATTGTCGGCTGATTGCGAAGAACAAAATACTTACCTTTTACCTGTTATCGACGTGGAACTCGGCATTTATCGGTCGAGAAATGTCTTCATAAATAGGCTAGGTGCCGTCAGTGTGGAAAACCAGGGCACTTGGCCAAATTTCGCCGATTTAAAGCTGCACAGCTGCGACATCACGATTTCTCAAGCAGCCCGTGAAAATCGTCCAGTCTTCCGACGAAGATGACCAGGTAAACACGATTTGGAACCCAACGTCCAGCAGCTGCAGCATTCATCCACCTTGTACTGGGCAAATGGACATGGTAGATAACTTAGTTAAGATGGAAGTTGCTACCGGTGTCTCAGTCACCGGAATCAGTGTTGCATCTGTTAAAAAGCTTTTCCAAGTTATCCCCCTGTGAATGAAGTTTTGTGGACGTACACCGGGCAACGTACCAGTCCTGCGAAAATGCACAGTTCAAGTTAAATATCATGGAGAAAAACAGGCTTTAAAGGCATATGTTCTTTTGAATGATTGGCCAAAGTTACTCGGGCGCTACTGGATTAAATGCGTCCCGGTTACGCCAGAGACAGTGAAGTTCATGTCCATTAACCAGCGCTTGGAGGAGGTGCTCAACAAATAGTCTGACCTTTTCGTGATAAACTGCGAAAACTGGAAGAATGTCAGGCAACTATCAAATTACGGCCGGGAACTCATCCTCTCTTCTTCAGGGCACTTACTCTGCTGGCTAGCCAAACAACCACGATGTGGTGCCAGCTGGGTGGTCAAGGTTACTACCGGTCTAGCTAATGGTTCGGCAGCAGTGTTCCAGGACGTGGTGGGTCTTCTGCCTGACAAGCGTCCTACCTATACAAAGCCACAAATGTCTGCTTAACAACACAACGATGTGCCCGAGATGACTCGCCACTAAATAATGTCACTGCCTCTTGTCATACCGAAAGATCTTACTGTTGTGTATTCTGTCAGCTGACTGGACGGCTAGTCTAGACAGACACGTGCATACAACCCAGACACACACACACACACGCAAAGCGTCTAATTCTCTACTTTCTTATTGGTTCATCCTTCTCCTTGCGAAACCTTAATGTACTCACCCAGTTAGACATTGTTCAGATTGCAGCAGTCCGTTTCCGAGAGTGACCTTTTCGTATACAACATTGGCGTCGCGCCTTACGAACCTACGCCATGGAATTACATTCTCCTACAGTTTACTGGTCTGATCCAACCATACCGAAAAATAGAATCGAGGGCGTAATGCTAGTGCAGCAGTTGATTAGTGGTATCACCAACAACCGAATTCGGGAATGCCTACTTTCCGAAGACGCTTCCAAATTAACTTGGGATAAGGCTGTGGAATTAGCTCGTCTCAAAACATGTACGGCCGAACAGTTGCGATGTTTCGCCACTCCAGCAGACATACAGGAGGTTTCCAAGATCCATCGCTCATCAACTGAATTCCAATCCCCACAGAAATGCTTCCGCTGCGGCAGCCTACAGCATAAAGCCAATTTTACCAAGTGCCCTGCCTTAGAAATGGATTGTAAAAAGTGCGGTAAGCGTGGACATTTTGCTCGTTGTTGTCGTTCAGCACGCACTTCTCAGTTGAATCCTAAAGATTCCGTTTCTAATCAACAGTTACAGTCCTCTGAAAATGTATTTTCCATTGATAACACAAGTACTGTGTCTAACTATCGTTCCAATTGTCCAGAGCCTAAACTACCTATGCCTGACATTCGTACTGTTACAGTTTTTGCACACGATAGAATAGCACATGTTGACATGGAACTTGATTCAGCCTCTCCTATCACTATAGTACCGAGTAGTTTTTATGACATTCACCTACATGACATGCCTATACATCCTTCAGTCTATCGATTTGACAGTTATACAAAGGCCCCGGTAGAAATACGAGGATTTGTGGTGATTGTGTTGCAACTTGGGGCCGTGAAATCATCGGTTGCTGTGTACGTTACCCGCGGAACTAACCGTCCCTTACTCGGACGCAACGCTATGGTTGCACTGGGAGTCACGCCGTCCCTAGCTCATATGCGTATCATGGCAATTAACCTATCAGACCTACAGATACAGTACCCGAAATTATTTGAACAAACAATACGGCGCGCTCCGTCCTCCGTTCACCGCATATGTCTGAAGCAGGATGCTAAACCGGTAGCTATTGCTCATCCACGTCCAATTCCTTTGGCCAGAAGAGAGGCTGTTTCGTCAGCATTACGGCAGATGATTGCAGATGATCTCATTGAACCCATTAACTGTTCTGAATGGGTCCACCCTATGGTTACAGTCCTCAAGAAGGACGGTACAGTAAGAATATGCAATGACCTGCAGGCCCTAAATCGGCAAATCGTGGTAGAAAAGTTTGTGCTTCCAACCGCAGATGAACTAATAGTTAAACTAGCTGGCGCCCGATATTTTTCAAAATTGGACCTTAGGAAGGCTTTCTTTCACATGCCTCTAATTAAGGAGTCAAGACCGCTGACCGCATTTCTCACTATGGACGGACTCTTTCAGTACAAAGTCTTGCCAATGGGCTTGAGTTCAGCTCCAGCAGCTTGGCAAAAGTTTATGGTTCACTCATTTGCCAATTTACCTGGTCAAATAGTATACATGGACGACATCTGTGTATTCGGTAGGACTCCAGAAGAACATGATTCACGACTGCATGCTGTGTTACGTCGACTACACGATCTTAACCTCAGATTAAACCTCGAGAAGTGCAAATTTAATGCTAGTGAGATCGAGTTCCTGGGCCACATTATAACAAATGACGGTATGAAGCCGAGTTTTGACAACGCGCGTGCCATCACCGAGGCTCCTTGCCCACAGAACTCCACTGAAATAAAGCATTTTCTAGGTATGTGTTCTTACAACCTACGTTATCTGCAGGATTTCACAAATATTGCTGAGCCACTGCGTGAACTGACAAAGGAGAAAAGTGTATTTGTTTGGGGTCCACCCCAACAAAAGGCATTTGATGAGATAAAACGCCGCATTGCTTCCACACCAGTTATGGCGATTTTCGACGAGACGTGCCCAACGATTGTCTCTACTGATGCATCAAACATTGGGTTGGGTGCTATACTATCTCAAATTCAAAATGGGCATGAAAGAGTTATTGCATACGCTTCCAGAAAATTGTCGGCGGCGGAGCTTTCTTACTCTGCCGGGGAAAAAGAAGCCCTTGCCTGTGTTTGGGCCTGTGAGAAGTGGAATCTGTTCTTGTTCGGAAGACCCTTCACTCTTCGTACAGACCACGCAGCGCTAACTAGTTTACTTACTCGAGGAACAAATGGCATCAGGCCACTTCGGATACACCGCTGGTATGCACGATTGTTAACGTACGATTTTCAAATTAAATTCCGTCCCGGACGCGAAAACCAGGTAGCGGATGGGCTCTCTCGACTACCCCTCAACGAAACTGAAAATAATGAGGATGATAATGAGAGATTACTGGTGTCTTCGCTGAGTAATGAACCAATCTCAGCCCTGACTAGGGAAGAACTCCAGAAGGCCACTCAGGAAGATGAGACACTCTGCCACGTTCAGGAGTATCTGCTAAACGGTTGGCCACAAAACAATAAGATCACAGGCGAGTTTCGTCCGTACTACGTGTTGCGTCACGAACTTTCATTTATAGATGGATGTTTAATGCGTGGCGAAAAGTTTGTGGCTCCTCGGAGCTTGATACAAAAGATCATGCTATGTGCTCACGAAGGCCACCCTGGTATCGTTCGTACGAAACGCAAGGTTGACGCATGTTTCTGGTGGCCCAAAATGTCACACGAAATAGAAAACCTTGTTCATGACTGCTCTTCATGTCAAAGGGCAGACAAGAGTTCAAGGCCGGTTTCATCCCCTATACAACCCATTGACTATCCTATGCGACCGTGGGCCAAGATAGCTGTTGACATCATGGGTCCATTTAGCTCAGCGCCTCAGCATCAAAGGAACTGTTTGGTAGCGACCTGCTTCTACAGTAAGTGGCCGGAAGTCCATTTGTGTGGAGAGGTGACTACTGCCAGCATTATTCGATGGCTGAAATATATGTTCTCCCGCTTCGGATTACCAGAGGAGATAGTGACGGACAACGGGCCGCAGTTTACAAGCCACGAGTTTCATTCGTTCCTTCAACTTCACGCTATCCGACACTCACGTACAACGCCGTATAATCCAGCGGCAAACGGCATGGTAGAGCGGTTCAATCGATCCTTGAAAGAGAGTATCCAAGCTATTCGCTTATCTGGTACAGGTTGGGAGGATGCAGTTCTACAAGCACTATTTTCTTACCGAACCGCACACCACCGAGCTACAGACAAAACGCCAGCTGAACTCATGCTTGGGCGTGTCCTTCGGACAAAGTTGAATGCCGCACTTCCTATTCCTGCAACCAATAATTCCGACGAGTTAGATCGTCGCCATCGATATCAGACCACTTACCAGAAGCATACTACGCCGCTCCAGCCCGGAACATTCGTGCGCGTGAAGGTAAACGCTGCATCAAAAGGACAACCCACGTTATCAGATCCGATAAGAATAATGCATGCATGTGGGCCAGGCACTTACCGGCTGGAGGATGGCCGCACAGTCAACGCCCGGCGATTATTCACAAGTATCAGACGAACGGGGCAAATACCACCAAACTTCACTGACGAGGCCACGCAAAGCACGCAGCTCCGCAGGACGAGCCGAGAACAAAGACGACCGTATCGATATGGTTTTGACGCCTCATACGATTAAGCGGAGAGGTGATGTTGTGTATTCTGTCAGCTGTCTGGACGGCTAGTCTAGACAGACACGTGCACACAACCCAGACACACACACACACACACACAAAGCGTCTAATTCTCTACTTCCTTATTGGTTCATCCTTCTCCTTGCGAAACCTTAATGTACTCACCCAGTTAGACATTGTTCAGATTACAGCAGTCCGTTTCCGAGAGTGACCTTTTCGTATGCAACACTTACGTATTTCGTGAACGTCAACAACTTCACGGCAAGCGTTCTCCCCTCAAAAGCCACAACACTGCGACGTAGCGAATGTGGCTCGCTGCCAAATAAAGTCACCGCCCCCTACAACACTTTGGCAACTTGACCGTCACCTCATTCCACAATTGCTGTGCATACGCATTCTCTCATCCATCTACAGGTACATGTAAAAAGTGCAATGACCTTACTGTTAAAACGTTTTTACAGATTGGTCCTCATACTTCACTCACCTGATGCGAACTGTGAACACAAGGTCATCGGACCAGTTCCTAACTAACACATACTCCACTCCAACGATCTATGTAACTCTTCTCTTTACGCTTAGTTGACTGCGAATCATTTTGCTGTACAACTTCGATTATGGCTGCCGATGCGTAATAGTAACAAACTTACCTAACACGATGACTTACATAGGCCCCCACATACCTACCACACATATCTACACGCATATATCCAGTATGGTTAACTTGTAACATTTCTGTCCCATTATGTGGTTCCACATTTGTATTACCATGGTCATGCCTTTGAAGACGTGTCTCGCACCGTCAAGAATCAATCATTTATTTATTCTCTGAGACCAAAGGTGAAAGACGAGGTAGACGGATTGCAATCAGCAGGAACAATCGAGCCAGTACAATACAGTGAGTGGGGAACTCCGATAGTTCCAGTCCTGAAGCCGGATGGTTCTGTGCGTATTTGTGGTGACTATAAACTAACTGCTAATCGTTGTTTAATTCTGGATAAGTATCTCTTACATTGGATAAAGGATCTGTATGCTACCCTGGCAGGTGGAAAGCAGAGCACGCAGATCGATCTCAGTCACGCGTTCTTCCAAATTGAAGTAGACGAGACCTCTTGCTCATGCACTAGGATAAGTACCCACATGGGTCTATTCCGATACAAACGCCTGCCCTTCAGTTCAGCCTCGACGATATTCCAAAGGAATATTGACAACCTGATCAAAGATATTCCACTTACTTGTAACCAGATTGACGAGGCTCTGAGTACAGAACGCACAGATGCTGTACATGCACAAATGCTATCCACTGTGCTCGAGCCTCTGCAACTGATTGGGCTCAAACTGAAGAAGTCCAAGGGTACGTTTTTCTCGGATTCCGTTTGGTACCTGGGTTACGGCCTCAATACAATCGGATTACAAGTGTTTGAAGACAAAGTCAAACCCATCCTTGTCAAGCCTGAACCCAAGAATAAAGCTGAGCTTTGATCATGTTTTCTGATGTTTTCTCACTATCGTCACTTCTGACCTAACGTCTCAACAGTATCTGTGCCCTTGTAGGAACTGTTGCACTAGCGGAAGTCCTGGACTTGGAGGCCAGCGCCTCCCCGTATCTCCTTCAATTCGATCCGAGTCGACCACCAATGCCGATGTGTGATCCCTGCCCACGCGGAGTAGGCGCAGTCCTTTGCCACCGGACGGATGGCGGTACCCTACGTCCAATTGCTTTTGCTTCTTGCACGCTGCAACGAGCTGAAATGAATTATGCCCAACTGAACCGAGAGGCCTTAGGGATTATTTTCGGAGTTAAGCATTTCCACCAGTACGTCTGGCAAAGACAGTTCGTTATCCTTACTAACCATAAATTACTGTTTTTATCTCTGGGTGAGAAGAAAGGAATCCAACAGGTCTCTTCGCTTCGAATGCAAAGGGAGGCACTACTTTTGAGCGCCTATACCTAAAACGTTAATATGTAAACGGATCTAGTAATACTATTGCCGATGCACTTAGTCGCCTTGCCCAGCTACACGACACAAAAGGGACAGTTAGGCCGTGAACTTTATCAATCGGAGGTAACACCTTGAACAGACATCCACTCGGAGTGTCGTGGTGCGGCGACTGACGGACTGTGACCTTGTGTTGTCGATGGTAAAAGGGGTATCACGCGTGCACTTGAATAGTGATCGTGAACGCAGGCGCTCACATGACTGGTTGACAATGCCCTTGCCTCACCTTCCATGTTTTATTGACTTTTCGTTTCGGCATTTCTGGCCACAGTAACGTGCGCAGCTTTCTGGTATGGCTTGCCAAAGGCTGATTGCGTGCGTGGGTTCATGCGTGTGTACTACGACTTTTAGCCGTCTTCCGTAACCATTGTTTGGTAAATTGATTCTGACTGTATGTGACTTCGAGTGCCTTGAGCTCAATTTTTGGTGCACAATGATACTTGCTCTTTACGAGAATAACCGTATTACTATACAGCTGTTTTTATTTGCTCTCAGCTAACAAACTGGCGACGGGGTTGTTGCAATCACTAATGGCGAGATCAATTACCTCACTTCAGCCGTTTTAGAATTTTTCCACGGAAAGGCCTGCTACTCAACAATGTCTGCAGTGGAAAACTACGTTCACTAATTACGTGGATCTAGTTGTTCTCCTTGGTGGTAACGGTACAATGGATGATACAACAAAAAGCAAATTCTTGCGTCATCACCTAGGCAACGAGGTGCAGCGACATTTCGAAAGCCTACAATTATGAACGAAACGAATCTTACAAGTTGTTTTCCACTCTCTTGATCGCCTGTGGGGTGAAAAGCCACATGTGTTTAGAGCACGTTACAAATGTAACACCATGCGGCAGCAGCAGAACGAAACTGTAAATGAGTTTAGTTCCCGAGTCCTAACTGCTCTTCCTGATTGTGCCTATAACCAGATCAAGCCATCCCAGTTCGTAGAAGCAATGCTTTTACTGACATTCATTGTTAGTGTTCTTGAAGAGAAGGCACGAGAGCGCCTGTTATCGGAAGACGAAACGACATTGACTTGGGGAAGAGCCTGTGACATAGTTCGACAACGTGCCAGTCTCGTTCATGAACTAACGGCATTTTCCACGCCTAATTTGTCAAATTCGCAATATGTACATAAAAGCACTCAGACTAAACCTGGTAACACACTATCTCACGCCATACAATGAAGCGAATTTTGTTGTTATCGCTGTAGTGAACAGCTTTCAACACCGGCTGATTTTCAGTATCTTCTGTTTGTGGGAAGTGAGGACACATCCAGAAGGTGTCTTCCCAAACGAAATTCCGTTGGGCAGGGAAACCTTGAAAATATAAAACAGATCACTGAGGAGTCAAACCACTATGGTCGTTTTTAATGGCAAGATCAACGCGATTCTTAAGTGCGGATTTTGGAGTTATTTGCTTCGTCGTTCTATGATGCCAAAAGGTAGCGAAAGCAGGTATTCCCACTGCTATATTTCTGTGCTGTCACAGTAAGCACGGAAGAACAAGGGAAGTCTAGTGGTGAGTTTGCTCCTTAGATCATGGGCTGTTTACAATTAGATGACCAAATGTAGGTTGGATGAAGCTTCTAAATGATGGTCAATATAGCTGATGAATCGTCAGCTGAATAGATAAGTTATTTTATTAGTATTTTGTGGCAAAATGTAAAAGTGTTTCCTATAAAACCCCTTGTCGTGTCTATCCATGTTGACGAGCAACCTGTAGATTCCAAAACTGATACCTGCTCTGCAGTTACGTAGATACGACCTGATGCCCAATCGCAACTGCCAAAGTTAGATCAGCCTACAATGCAACTACAATCTTACACTGGACAATTGGTGAATGTATTGGGTACTTTTCTTGTACGCATATCCCACGGCAATTCGACGGATAACATCCGAGTGTACGTCTCCGGGGGATCCGGCCCTAACCTACTTGGTCGCGATACACTTAAATGTCTTCCTGGCATCATGTCAAACGTCAACATTGTGGAAGCTCGTCCGCAGCTCTCCGGAATTTTGCAAAAAACATGCTGCCTTGTTTGCCTAAACTAAACCGGGGTTGAAGAATTACGTAACACATTTCACGCTGAAACCACAGGCAGCACCGCGATTCTGGAAGGCGCGTATCGTACTTTAGGCTCTTCGGGACAAAGTTGAGAGTGAGCTCCGCCGACGATATCAAGAGGGTACAATAGAACCCTTTCATTATTACGATTGGGTAGCTCCTATAATACCTGTATTGACGAGCGATGGCACCATACAGAGCTGTGGGAACTGCACGGTTACGGTGAACCAGGCACTACAACCGGGCCGATACCCACTGCCGAAGACAGAGGACATCTATGCTCCCCTCGCATCCGGTGAACATTTTACCAAACTAGTCCTGAGCCACTCTTGCCAGCAGATCGAACGCGATGAGAACTTGGGTATCTACCTCACCATCAACACATACCTTGGGTTATTTAGTTACATATGCATCCCTTTTGAAGCAACCTGTGTGCCAGGTATCTTCCAACGTATTAGTGATTCGTTGGTGAAAAAGATACCAAATACATCCGCTAACCTGAATGACATCTTGATCACTGGACGCAACACTGCTGAACACCTACAAACTTTGACTGCAGTTCTGCAATGATTGTGAGATTATGAACTTCTTTTCAAAAAAGAAGTGTGAACTCTATCTTCCAAGTGTACATTACCTCGGATATCAGTTGTCACGAGATGGGTTACGCAACCAGAAGAAGACTAGCACCGGCACTCAAAAACGTGAACGAGTTGCGGTCGTTTCTGGAAACGGTCACGCCGTTTCTAGATGCATACCGTCAGCAGCAACCCATTTGCACCCACTGCATCAACTCCTACGCAAAATCAAGCTTAGAATAGGAACAGAGTTCAGCAAAGTGCTTTTAATGCTATTATGAAACTGCTGGCATCCGCCGATCTTCTTATGCATTACGACGCACGGAAGCCCATTGTTCTTTCTTGTGATGCTTCACCCTAGGTCTTGGAGTTGCATTATTGCGCAAACTACCGGACGGCTCTCATCGACCTATTGCTTATGCTTCACGAACCTTGACGGCAGCAGAACGTAATTACTCTCAGCTTGATCGAGAGGCAGCCGCGGTTGTTTTCGGTACTATTCGATTTCATCAGTACCTACTCGGTCGACCCTTTGTGATTTACACAGATCATAAACCTCTCGTGTCACTTTTTGGCCACGAAAAAGCATTCCGCAAATGGCCTCACCTATAATGGTCCGTTGGGCCTTGATGCTCTCTGCAAATACATATCAAATTCAATACCTCCCTGGCCGGCAAAATACCACTGCTGATGCCCTCAGTCGGCTCCCCCTATCGGAAGTACCTTCGGAAGAATTTGCCCCACAGGAACTCGTGAAGCTGATTCAGCACCTTAACAACACTCCCGTTGCCTCAACAGACGTACGCCCAAAAACCGATATTGACCCTATTTTAGTATTCATGAAACACTACGTCCAGTTCGGTTGGTCAGAAATTACGATCAACTAACTCATGTCCTTTCGTAACAGATTGTCCGAACTCGGTCTCCGTAACGGATGTGTACCGTGGGGAGCCCGGGTTGTAGTACCCAAAATGCTGCGATCAGTTCTCCTGGATGAACTGCATGATGCACACACTGGAGTCGTTAAAATGAAGCCGCTAGCCTATTTTATTTGTGGTGGCCTGATTTAGACCGGGACATTACATCGAAATTTGTGGTTGCGTGCCTTGTCAGGAGAATCGGAACGCTGCGATCCATGTGCCAATGCAGTCATGGAAGTAGCCAGAAGCACCAAGGAAACGTATTCACGTAGATTGTTTTGGTCCTTTCAAACGACAGACGATCTTGTTGATCATTGATGCCCATTCCAAGTGGCTCGATGCCCACGTCCTTGCTACAGCAAATTCAGCTAACACAATGGTTACACTGCGCACGACATTTGTAACCTTTGGTCTTCCGGAAACGCTAGTGTCAGACAATGTAACAGCATTCACTAGTATCACATTTTCTGTCTTCCTTACCTCAAATGGCATTAGACACGTAACTATTGCGCCCTATCCTCCATCATCAAACTGTTTGGCTGTGGGAGCTGTGCAGACATTAAAGCAAATGTTACTGAAACAACCAGCAGCCTGACTACGTGTGTGTTTAGACTGTGCCCTTTCCGCTTATGGAAACATGGCAAACGAAACTACAGGTAGAATCCCCGCAGAATTAATGCTCAGCCGTCGGTTGCGTACACGGTTGGATTTATTGCACGGTACCCTTGGTTCGAAGATTTGCGAAAAACAAGAACGCGCAAAGCAACGCTCTGACACCGGCAGCAGAAGCAGGCTCATAGAAGAATCTGATCCCATCTATGTCCGTTTACCTAGAGATTCCGGATGGCAATCAGTCATTGTTAAAACAGCCAAATGGCAAATCACTGCAGTAAAAACTGACGGTAGCAGGACAACCAGACGCCACTTAGATTACGTGCGACCGAGGCCGTCGACCTTGGCAACAACCGGTGAGTCAGAAATCCAGACACCGGAGCTGATCGATTCACAAGTGGCCGATGCTGAACCACCGAACCAAGTGCCTCTACGTCGGTCTACGCGCCAACGTCGGCCAGCGGATCAATTCCAGACCGGATAGATCAAACCACAGAAAGGGGGGGTGCTACGCCTCGCCAGACGCGCATTGCGAGCGTGCGTTCATGCGTGTGTACTACGGCTATTGGCCATCTGCCGTAACCATTGCTTGGTAACTTGATTCCGAGGGTACGTGACTTTGAATGTCTCGCACTCCATTTTTAGTGTACAGCGGTACTTGCTATTTACGTGAATAACCCTATTACTACACAACTCCGTTCCACACAACGTCTGCGTGTTCTGTTTTCGTCCATCGGCTAGGGACCATACTAAACAGTTCATAACGCAGCCGTCCGTTCAACCCCCCCCCCCCTATATGGTTGTGAAACATTGCCTATCAGGTAAACAGACCATCGCTGCCTTCGTAGCTTAGGTCATGTCTGGTGGGAACACTGCGTGAGCAATGAGTGTGTTCGACGTCGTGTGTTTGGTAGCGGAAGAGCCACTGAGCCGCTCAGCTCCATTATATCAAGCTACATGCCTGATAGTTAGGCAACGTGTTGTGCATCCCGGCGCAGCGACTCTTTGCGCTCTTTGCGCGACCGGGTTCTGAATGGAAGAAGGGGAGGGGAGGCCAAGCGGTGACTTGCTCGAACGTGGCGTCTGTTTGTATTTCCCGGCTGCCTGGTTAGGGTCCGAAGGACGATGAACACGTTTGGTTGGATACACTTGTTGACATGGCGAGCAGCCCAGCTTATTGGCATTTGTGTTATGTGTTTCTTCGCCCCTCTCACTCCAGTCACAATCTCACGCTCTGTAAATAGCACATACTTACATTATTTTCCTTTATTTTTAATTTTGTATTCTTTGATGCCTAGTATCTTACCTTTCTGCATGGCACCACGGTAGCCGAGGTGCGTTTCTCACCCTCAGCTAGCGTGTACTGGTGATAACGATAATGGATAAGTGCACAGGACCGTTATCGCAACCAACAATGTTTCTTCTGAACGTCCACTTCTCAACGCTAGGACCAGTGAAGCCACTGGGTCACCAATTTTTGCTTTCGCTAACACTACTGCGCAGAATCATGCACCCGACTCACTCACTGGGCCAGATGAACACCGCATTAATGTAGCGCCTATCCCATTTAAGTTGTACACCCTGTTTACCTTCCTTTTCCCAATAAATTGTGCACTAACATAAGGTGGAACACCCAACCAAACAGGCTTGGTTGCCATTATCAACTGTGACATTCGATTTGTGATGAGTCATCTATGCCCAACTCCGATAAATTTTGGCATCAGGCGCGCTGTCGCGCATCTTTGGCAAGGGATGACTCACCCTACTTGCCCTGGTCACAGAGCCTTGTGAACGGAAGGTATGTTGAAAAGTTGGGTGCACATGCTTCCGGTCTTGGGCGTTCAGACACTAACCGATCGTAACCTAATTTGTTCGGATATGTTGGGACAAGCAATCATAAGCGTAATAAGCTGCAATCCACTGTTTCTCCTTCCGATGTGCCTAAAGCTGCGCCTGGCATCAGGAGACAAAAACGAGCAGCTGCACCGCTACCAGAAATGGAAAGCGCAGTGACAGTCCGTGCAATTTCATTGTCACTCTGACGGCGCAACGGCGATAGTGACTATTCGAGTCATTCGCTAATCGCCGTTGTACTGAACTGAGCAAAATATTACGGGAAACAGTTTTATGATAACTGAATCCCTGTGTTGCGGCTAGATGAATCCCCGTTCGTTGGCAGTGTAATGGTTAGATTCCTCCGAATTATTTAATTTTACCAGTTGCGCAGGATTCTGCATGCAGCTGTGCAGATAACCAGATGCATATGCACGCCTTCCACGATTTCGAATGGATCCCATTCGCTATCGTCATACATCGGTGTTGTCCTAGCTGTAGCCAGACACCCTGTGTCGCAGGCCATATCGAGAAATTATCCTTGGGCTTACCCTGTAGTTATTACTCATTTGCAGAGCTATTAAAGCTATGTTTCAGCACTTATGAATTGCGCATTTTCCAATGGCTGTATTATAGGAACCAAATTCGTAAGAATCTATGAAGCGTGGTAATTCTGTTAGAAAACATAATGCTAGATAAAGGGGCGATCTTCGAAAGAAAACCTGGGTGATCTGAAGATGCCATTATTGGTTAGCGCCAATATTCGCTTTCTCTAAATCATCCCTATGTTGCAAGAAACATGGCTCCACTAAGAAGTGGATGACGCTGTCGTATCTGTTGCGGGACTTACTTGCCACCGAGCTGACTGCTTATGCATGCACCGAAACACAGCCAGTGGGGTCCTTAGCTACACGAATCCATCATGGTTTATTGCAAAAGAACGCATCGACTGTTTTTGCATAATTTAGCAACTGTTTTTTCCTACAATATATATATATATATATATATATATATATATATATATATATATACATATATATATATATCACCAGTCCCAAGCTGGCAGCAAAGACCTTTTATAAAGAATTTACACCAGCTTTCATATAACACCAACGGTTGGCTAGGTATCTTCGCTGAATATTTCCACAGATTTGATGCTACTTTTTTCACCACTCCCGAGTTACCGAACACAGTAAATTTGTGCATCCTAGTAGACTCTGATAGTGTGAAGTGGTTCTCTGTGTGCAATCGGCCCTCGACTGATAGCTCCGATCACACAACATTTAAATTTTTGTGTCATATAAAGCAAGACAAAAAACCAAGCCATCACATGCTGCGAATATCGAAGACATGGTTGGAGACAATGCTCCTCCAGAAATATCGATAGACTTCCTGAAATCGTTGCGTACACAGCATTTAGTTCATCCTTTGACCCTGACGTATTCAACTATTGCGATAATTTGACAACCTATCTAAATTTCTGTTATGATCTCTGCTGTCCTCTGGAAACTCTAGGTCCACGCAGACGGGGTCTTCTTCATTTAACTGAAGCGTCTGAGCGGGCTAAAGGATAAGGCGTTAATCAAAATAGGTGGCACCTCAGTGACATCTCTCACTGTTCGTATCAAGTAGGAGCTACACCGTCTTAACCAAGTGTATATCCGGTCAATACTTGTCGCACACTGTGGAGGATGCTGCGCAGCTCAGCAGAGTTACTCTACTCGGCTTTCAAATTTGGCCATGCTCTACGGATCCTTTCTGCGGAATTGTTAACTTACACTTTTGGCTTCATATCAAATATCACATTTCACTTCGTTTTATCTGGCTGCAGTTGTTATCATGTTGAACTATGCGCGCGATATTTTAAAATCGCTAGTGTCTCCGCGCTCACAAAATGTACTTTTCCGACGAGCAAGCTGTAAGAAATAAACTGAAACCAATTAACAAAGCACAATAACTGCGCACGAAAAGACCGCGCTAGGTGAAAGGTTGCTCTTTGAAATAACAAATTAAGAAGCTTGAGAATACCCATCTTACACATCTAAAACATCCATTCATCTTTAGAGAAAATGGATGCATTAACAAGTACCATCAAGTCCAGAGGATATTCTCAGCTAGGCATTATTTTCCTACAAGAGACCTGGCCTCACGAGGAGGTGGATGACTAAAGTGGCCAGATTTTTCACGGGCCAAAGCGGGACGCTCAACCTACCCCTCTCTCGTTGTTTCAGCATGTGCAGGCCGTACACAAAATGGGAAAGTTAAATATCTGCATGTGTCACTTCACTGCAATAACGATAACGAAGAGTACTTACGTCACTGGTCAGTACAATGGCTGCGCTACTGAAGTTGGTGTGCGGGTTGACATTGTATCATCTGGAACTACAGTTGTAGAGCAATACTTCTCAGATGAATGTGTTTTCCGTAATAGATTTGGGCGCTGCATCCCCATGTCGTGAACTCGTTCGCAGGGATACCCGATGCTCATGTGCTCCAAATTGCGCATTTCACTACAAGCATCGTTTTCAGTGTTTGAACGCTAAGCTGCGTTTTCTCGATTGTCCACACAGTGTTCATGTGCGAGGGTTCTTTCAGTAGGTGCATTAGTCCCAGGGAGGCAAGAAATAAATCCAATTAGTTTTCTATTTGTGCACAAGAGACCGAGTTGGACTGGAAATAGGAAACATTTCTACCCACCGCATGTCAACTTTCTTTGTTAGCAGCTCCAGTCGGAAATTTTGTCGGCTGAGGCAAGACTGCACACGTTAACCTCGGCAAACAGCTCATCGTCATTGCATTCTGGATTTGTGAGTTTAGATTCAAAAGACTGATGCTTGCTTCAACTTTTTCCCAGGACTTTGGTTGTTTCAATGCCACCCAACTACAGCCACTCAGTTTTTGAAATTGGTTTATTCTTTCTTTTAGACTATGAACATAATTGTCGTAGAAGTTGGTGATAATATTCATCACATCTGTTTTTCTGATGATACCCACTTGTTCGAATTGACCAATTCGGATAGTTACCTCGTTTGGAACAAAGCTGCTTCTGCTTCTGTCCCTGCACTTCTGCAGCAGTGTGTACATTACAGACGACACTTCCAGTGCTGAAATATTTCGTTCCTCACTTTTTAGGACAGTAGCGTGAAAAACCTTGTGTATAAAGAGCCATAGCTCAGCGCAGGGATTTTCAAGGAAATACTTACTACTGTAGGACACTACTGTCAAGACAAAAAATAGGATTTCAAGGCTGAAAACTGCTTCGGAATTCTCCCCACTGCTGGCGTGAGATATCTGGTTTTCCCGTATCCTGGAATGCGTTGGTACTCTACCATTTCAGGGTCACAGAACCCTTAGTTCTTCGACACGAAGAGTGTAACTGTAAAAGTAAGCATATATTATCACAACAGCCGTTACAACGTCAGTAGGAAGACAGTCAGCCACCGTTTGCATTGCGTTGTGGACAATGTGGGTCACGCAACCAATTCCCACAAGTTTATATCCAACCGCTGATTTCAATTTCACAAATACATTGTTTTGTCTTCTTCTCTGGACGTCAGCGACATTTGTGTTGGCATTGTCTACACAACATCACACAATTTTTCTGGTCATATTATTTTGTCTCAACACATTGTTTACAAATTCGCAAATGGTGTCCGCTTTGGCATCAGTATGTGACTGCAGATGTAATAGCTTCACTTCAATACCCGATGACGACACAAACTATCTCACAAGGAGTGGGAACACCATTACTTCTTTGCTTTGACAAGTCTGTGAGCATTGACACGAAACTTGCTTTCTTCAATTCTGCTTGATGTTTGTCTCTGGCAAACGGGAACAGAATATTAGTTATTGTTGCCACATATTTTATGCGGGCACAAGCAAACTTCGGCTCAAACATTTTCGCTACCAATTGGCTGCTGCAAGTCATGGAGCGTAAACTCTGGTTATGATATACAGCGTGATAAGTGAAGGTACCTACTGCGGCCGCTAATTAGGCTTCTGTGTTTCAAAACGTTGCTGATCGGAAGTAATTCGTTAAAGGGTAGAAGATGCTGCCGCAGACACTGTTAACTTATGGCGATCCGGTTTTAGTTGTTTTGTGATATCTGCTCTGCCATCGTGAGCAATAGCAAATTTGGATTTGCCAGTGGCACATCGATTATGCGAATCGTTGTCGCGTGTTGCCTTTATGGCGAATGTAAAAGCGCTCTCCAATTGAGCAGTCATCTTACATATTCGTTTAAACATGATTTTCCCACCAACTGTAATTAACGCAGGTGTTCTTCACTAATGACACAAAAGGTTCATCCTCAGCACTTTTCTTCCCTTTTTTGCGCTGCCGCAAAATGCTCCTTGCCGCGTTGCCCACTCACGCAGTAGACTATCCCGTCCAACTCATGCCCGCCCACTTATTTTGGTTTTCTGGCGTGTACGTACCCCTACCGATTGTTTTTATGCCACGTACATTCTACATCCTCAATGCGGGACATGCTGAGGTCTCCGACCTCCAAGCGGGACATTAGTGCGTCCCGCCCAGTGTTTATAAAAATTCGGGACGACAGCGTGAAATGCGGGACTGTCCGCCTGAATCGGGGCGGATGGCCACCTTATGGATGCCGCACCTGCATCGGTAGAAAGGTTAAAATGTCCTCGGGTCGACCGCACTTGCACTTTCCGTAACCGTGGCGGTGGAGTCATCATTTACAACAACACTTCTTGGTGCGTATCTACGAAAGTTTTGTTTTGATTCTCTTCTCAACGTATTAGTTGTTTAGTTCTGAGGTGCAAGCCGAAATGTATCAGTGGGTACCGCTCAGTTTTACCGGCTAACAACTATATTTCTCCCAAATGTCTGAATGTCTGAAACCTGAAGCAGAAAGCATTTGCGACGAGTTTACTGCGGCTGTAATGGTACACATCGATTGTTCACTATGTATTTTGCTAGTGAGTTTAATCCATTTAACACAGCTTTTTCAAAAGTCTTGGGCTACAAAACATCTTAAATTGACCCACTAGATCCAATGCAACTCATAAGCTGGTATTTGTCAACAACATGAAGCTGTTCTCCTTGTGTAATAGAACGCTGCTTGGCAGCTCTGATCACTCAACAAAGTGTGTCCTGTAATCTTCGTTAAGACGAGCCATAAGGTGGTTACTTGTTGTAACAACCGCAAGTTCCAGTGGAGGCATTGTTCCTCACAGAATACTGATCGGCTGCGAGAAATGGTGTCATCCAGTGACTTCAATTTATTTTTTTGACACTGGTGTATCCACGCAATGCTATCAGTTGACAAGCTACTTGCACTATTGCTCTGACATTCGCTGTCTATGCGAAACAGTTCATGCGTGAGGACAGGTTCTCTTCCTTCCACCTGAAGTGGCTACGAGACAAGAGGATAAGGTTTTCGAAGGAAAAAGCAACACTTCAGTACAGTCACTCTCTGTCCTTATAAAGGATGAATTGCGCCGTTTCAACGTGTGCCTTCAAGTTGTACTTAAGAATAGTAGCTGCCGTGAATCTGGAGGATGTTAAAACAACGAAGCGTGCTCATTCGACGTACATCAGCTTCTGACACAGATTTCGAGAAACTGAACCACGACTTCTACAACTGCTAAAACCATCCGATCTCTGGATCATCCTTTGCCCAGCCTAAATTGTCAATAGACTCACTGCCCCCTGTCGACAGCGGCACCGTACATAAGTTACTGAAACACTCTCACACAGAGAAAGAAAGTGGTCCAAACAGACTGCGTCTCATTGTCCTCAAGGAATGCGCTGACTTCCTGGTCAAACCACTGGCCACTTTATAAACATGATGAATTCTACAACATATACTTGCCGACTGCCGGAGTGGCGTCATTATCACACCGATACCAAAAATGCGTACAAGCAAATATTGATCAAGTACTTGTACTTCGGTAGCCTTAAAGATGTTCGAAAAAAGCATTCTTGAGAGGGTGGTGACAAATAGCAGGCAAATGATACTCTTCGATTCTTCTATCACATTTCGAAGTCAGCCCAGGGCGCAGTAGCTTGTCGATTCTGTCAGCACTGAACAATAGAATCAAGTTCGCCCGAGCCTGGTTTCTGGACAACGGCGACGCATTCATCTGCGCAAACCGTGAATTGTTGTTGAAATATCCACTCGTTCTTATGTTGAGGGATTATTTTGCCGGCCTTACTCAGGTTACCCGATTTGGCGGCACTAGCTCCTCACCCCTAACCACAGCACCGATGTTCTTCAGGGAGCTATTCCATCACCATTACTACTTTTAACTTATGTGAGCTCAATACCAGTCTCAGGAGAGGCAACCCTGCTGAAGTACGCAGACTATATTATCTTGGGTGTCAATCAGTTGATCACTGCCTCTGCAGTCAGATTGCAAGGTCTTCTTAACGACCTCACATTTTCATCCAAGGCTTGGACGCTTAACGTGACAAAATGCAATGTTATCGTTGTTTCACTGCACTGAAGAGATCGACGTCAACAGCTTAACCAGGAATGCCAGAAACTCAACGTCGATAGCAAGAGGTTGCACTCTTCCACATCGGTAAAGTATTTGATTGTCGTGTTTAGTTATGATTTACCTTGGCCAGATCAGATGAAAGAAACGTTCACAAAAGTCCGCAGGTTATTGTCCCAAGCCTCAATCCTGCGAGCTTCATCTAGCCCCATGCTTTGAGACTTCGCTTTGTCACTGCCTGTTCTTCCACACTGGATGTACCGCTCATCAGTGATTCTGTCTGGTCTATTGGACAAAGACTTCATCTTAACCTCCAGCTCGGTAAAACACTTGCCACGATACAGCCGTGTATCAAAACTGACGTTTGTTCATATACTTGTATCCACTCACAGTGGTTCTTGCAAGAGACAAGCATCAACAATGATCGCAGACACAAATCTCACCCTTCATTGTGTTTTGTCGGAGTGGGTGTGTGACAATCTCGTCAACCAGACAGAAGTGCCAATCCGTGTATGCTCTTGCGCGAGCGTACAATACTTCAGTTATCCTTTAGAGAGTGCGATTTTGTCAGACCGAAAAAGTTGTTCAAAAATTAACCACATGGGTGATAATACGGATATGTCTAATTTTTTTAATTATTGCTCCACATTTTTGAGTTGCATTTATATTAGCGTACTGGCAGCTATCCTGCTGTAGCGGAGTTCCAATGCCTACTTTGTTAGCATACCTCAGTTTTTGTTAGAAAGTGGCGTCAAAGATACTGGTCGATACAAGTCAACTCCTTCATGCCGCTTTATCTGAATGTTTGACAACACCGTTTACTAAGGGGAAGTACTACTTGATATATGTTCGTACACAAGAATACCGCTCGTCGGTCATTGCTAAGCTTTCGTGTCCTGTGCAGACTCACACCTGTCGTTTTAGACCCAACCAGCAGATTTGCGACATGCTATCGTTTCTATTTATTCTTTGTCAACCCACTCTGTATGATACTATATCAGGATTCATTTGTCATCGGTACATTTCTGAGCTCGTTTATGTGGTACCTAAATATTCACAAGCCCAGCGTGCATAAAGCAATCTATAGACCGATTGACCTAGTCGCCTTACCTGATATCACGACTCTTTACGAGCATGTCCTCTAACTCAGTGGTACACGACCTTATCGACACAACCGATATAATAATAATAATAATAATAATAATAATAATAATAATAATAATAATAATAAAGTATATTTCGCATCAGGTGAGAAGCGGTATCCATATTTGCCACAGATCCTATGTGTACAGGGTAAACCAAAGAGTTCTTCTTACCCTTGTCTGTGTTTCTGGCAAGGTATGTGTGTATGAGACACTTTTGTAGTTTGGATGTATTTCAAACATCGATGGCTAGGTACATTTGTAGAGAGATCACGGATGCCAGCCGCCCAGCCAGCACATGAAAATCAATCGATTTCCAGCGCTTGTGTTTGTATGTTACCTTGAAACTTACAGCCAACCACATGGCAGGTAAGCATCGATTTGTTTCGACCAAGTGTGTAGTTAACGCCTTTTTCGACAATTGGTTGTAACGGCAGTTGTGCAAAGAAACCTTTTCAATCTGTGTCGATTCTGTCTTCTTACTACTGAGCAGGATTTATAACAGTCTGGCGACGGAGATGGTTGATCAAAATGTTATCATGCAAATGTTACAAAATCAGCAACGTCAAATGGAAGTTCTCGCACGAAATTTTTCAGCACACAAATCAGAGGTTCCAGAGGGCAGAAGTGATACTCAACTTAAAGTTGCATTGGCCAATGGAATTCAAGAATTCAGTTACGACCCAGACAGTGGCAATACATTTTTAGCTTGCTACAAGAGATATGAAGACGTTTTTATTGTCGACGGTTCAGCATTGGATGAATCAGCAAAAGTACGGCTGTTGATGTAAAAACTTGGATGTTCTGAACACACAAGATATTGCAATTGCATTCTACCAAAACACCCAAAAGAGTGAAATTTGCAAGAAACCGTGGATAAGCTTACCATAATTTCTGGAGAGCGGACATCTAATAATATCGTTCGTTATAATTGTTTAAAGCTTACTAGAGCAGAAGACGAAGACATTGTGACATATGCAGGTAGAGTGAACATGGAATGTGAAAGGTTCCAATATAAAAGAATGTCAGACGATCAATTCAAAGCATTGATTTTTGTATCTGGCTTAACATCGCCCGGGGATTGCGATATCAGAACCAAATTATTAACAAAACTGGACTTCGTTTGTGACATTCCCTTGCACGGTTTAACCACCGAATATCTCAGAATGATGAACCTAAAGCATGATTCACAAATCTTACAATCAAACAGCTGTTGTTCAGACATGACTTCTGTTGTTAAAATTACCAAATCACACGTGGAACAGAACAGATTTCCAAAGCAAAGAGGCTGGTTTCAACGACCACCTACACCGTACTGGAATTGTGACGCCTGGTATTTTGCACGCTTTTATGTATTTCGATTCCATAAATGTCAAGATTGTGTCACATTCGGTCACAAACAGGGACACAGTGTCCTTGTGTTAAAGCAGCACCAATCAACCCGATTCAAAAGGCAGTCAAACCTAGTGTCCACTACATACAGTTCTCGTGGGCAGCATGGCCGAAAGTTTATCACGTTATTAATTAACAATTTACCGGTTGCCTTATAACTTGACACAGCTTCCGACATAACAATCATTTCATATTCGACTTGGAAGAGCATTGGCGAATCAGAGTACTGTGTTACACAACTTACTGCTCGGAACGCTTCTGGCAAGCCAATCGCCTTTTTGAGACAATTAAACTGTAAGTTCACATTTCGAAAAATAAATACAGTGGAACACGTTACATTGCAACAGAAAATGAACTAAATTTATTAGGCATTGAGTGGATAGATGAGTTACAATTATGGGATATTCCAATCAGCTCAATTTGTGATTCCCAAACTCAGAGCTTGCGAAATATGCCTTCAAGTGATGTCGCAACTGTTTATACAAAAGTGAAAAATGATATTTTGACAAACTTGTAGGAAAGTATGCTAGTGTTTTCAAACGAGAACTTGGGTTGTGCACCAAAATTCGGGCTACTTTGTATGTCGCGCCTGAAGCAAATCCAGCATTCCGTCATAAAAGGCCAGTACTCTACTCAGTCGTCCCATTGGTTGATGCAGAACTGAATCGCTTGGAGAAATTGGGCGCGCCAACCAAGGTTAAGTATCCAACTTGGGCTACTACCATTGTGGTAGTTAAGAAGACCAATGACACAGTATGCATTTGTGGTGATTTTGCAAATGGACTAAATGATGTACTTAAGACTCACCATTATCCATTGCTAATTCCGGATGCTTTGTTTGCGCAGTTAAATGGTGGCAAAATATTTGTAAAATTAACCTGTCTGATGCCTATTTACAAGTCGAAGTTGATGAAGAATCAAGACAGCTTTTCACCAATAATCCCCATAAGGGTCTACATTAAGACAACAGACTGCCGTTTGGAATTAATTGTGCTCCCGCAATTTTTCAACAAGTACTGGACACAATGCTAAACGGGTTGCTTTTTGCTATGTCTTACGTGGATGACATAATAATCGTAAGCGCCTCAGTTGAGCTAGATCTGGCACACCTAAATGAAGTGTTTGACAGGATCAGGAGTTCCGGATTTATTCTGCGAATCGACAAATGTGTGTTCTTCATGTCTCGAATTTCGTATCTCGGTTCAAACATCGATGCCCGTGGTCATCTTCCGGATCTATCAAAAATGATAGCAAACCAACAACTACAAGCTTCAAAGGACAGGAAAACACTTCAGTCGTTTTTGGGACTAGTTAAGTATTAGAATACACAACACACACAGTATACGCGTTAGCTAGAGGTGGGAAACACCTCAACTTCTGTGCCGCAATAAGTTCAACTTCAAGTTCAAGCAGGACTGGAACGATAGGATAATCTCGTGAGTGTTCCTTCTTCGACGGGTTGTTGAATCAGGAGTTGGCGAACTTTGAAATACTGATGGACCTAAAACAAAGATCGCATCACACCCTGTCCAATCAATTAATGCCCACGTATCCTGCCCTAGCAGTCCCTGCTGGGCAGGTTACGTGAAGTAAGAAAGCGAAAAAGTAAATGCAGAAGGCAAAAGAGAAATTGGAAAGAGCTAAGCAAGTGGAATACCAAGATATTTGAGTCATACATGAAGGAAAAAAGGGAATTAAAAGTAACAGGTGTAAGCCGGCTGAGCTACCGGTAACGGATGGACATCGTTCCGGTAAGCTACCGGCCGGCTACAATACAGCATAAAAAATACTTTACTATACAAAATTATAAAATGCTAAATAATGAGATAGCGGTTGGAGGGAATACGAAGATGGATGGGGTGGGACAAAGAAACCCACAACACGAACGCCACTGAGGTCGGCTCCTAGCCATATCAACAACTGTATCCAGCCAAACATGTTCATCGTCTTTCGGACACCAACCAGGAGCCGAGACAATCCAAATAATGCCAGCTTCGAAGTGAGCCTTCATTCCTCTCGATCAAGTCATCGCTTGGCCAACACTCATCTTATTCCATCCCCACTACGGGCGCGCAAACAACGCACGTCGCGGGAGTCGGTGGACTGGCATGCGTTCCACCTGACCGAGCCATCGGAGCCTGATGCGTGAAATAACGGTGCTGAGCAGTTCAGTTTCTTTTCCTGTGCTACAAAAACAAGGCGTCGAACACTCGTTGCTTACTCGGTGCTCCCACCAGATGTGAGCTAAACTGCGAAGGCACCGATGGTCGAACGTAACTAGCATCTTCGGGTCCGCTGCATTGAGCGGCCACGTTTCACAACCGTACAGTAGGGTCGAACATACCGCTGCATTGTAAACTCTATGCTTCAGGGCGAGGGTGATGTCGGGCCGCCGCCATAAGTGGTGAAGGTTAGCAAAAGCGACTCGAGCTTTTGCTATACCGTTCGTGATCTCATCTTCAATCCTACGAGCGCTGATACAACTTATCAGGTAGCTTAATTCTTGAACGACTTTTAGCTGATCCCCACCAAGGGTCAGCGTAGGAGGCGGTCCAAGCCAATCTTGGAGGAACGCTTTGCATTTCGATGGTGCGAAGTAAAGCCCGAAGTGACGGACAGCCAGTGCTAATTTGTGCAGTGCCGTTTGGCACGTCTGGAAACCGTCACAGATTCCGGCAATATCGTCTGCATAATCCAGGTCAATAAGTCGTTCTCCTGGGAGCAGATCCAAATCTTCCAAGTCGTGTCCTGTAAATACAATCTTCATGACTTCGTCAATAGCGAAGTTGAAGAGGAAAAGTGACATTGGGCATCCTTGTCTCACACCGCTGGAGATATTGAAGGGCGAATACAGGTTGCTGTAAGCCCTCACTTTGCCCGACCTTCGCGCGTATAATGATCGGATAATAGTTGCATATTTCTCAGGTACACATTTCCTTAGTAGACAGTCCCAAAGTGCTCACCGATCCACCGAATCGAATGCAGTTTTGATATCGAGGAACACGGCAACGGTGGGTCGTCAATATATGTGACGGTGCTCCAACAACTGATGCAAAGTGTAGATGTGGTCAAAGCAGTCACGACCTCGACGAAATCCGGCTTGACCTTCATAAATATAGATTTCACGAGTGCCAGTCAGTCTGTGAAGGATGACATAGGCAAGCAATTGGGAGGCGATGAGGTCAGACTGCTTCCTCTATGGCTGCTGCATTCCGCTAGTGAGCCTTCCTTGAAAATTGGGACTATGACGGAGCGGCTCTAGTCGGTTGGGACAGCTTCCTGCTCCCACGGTTTCACTAGTGACTCGTATAAATCATCAACAATAGCAGATTCCCCGAGTTTGAAGAGGGCTGGAAGAATATTGTCTGGTCCTGGGGCTTTATTTAACTTTAGCAGTGGGATGTCAGGTTCGACTTCTGAGCGAGAGGGTGGATCCAAAGGGACAGGCCAGGGAGCAGCGCGATCAGTGGCCGGCGAAAAATCTAACAATTCCGGCCGATTAAATTGCCTTTCAAAGTGTTCAGCCCAACGCGAATCGACAAATTGCGTTCTTCATGTCTCGAATTTCGTATCTTGGTGTAATCATTGATGTCAGTGGTCGTCGTCCTGATCCATCAAAAATTATAACAATCCAACAACTACAAGTGCCAAAGGACAGGAAAATACTTCCGTCGATTTTGGGACTAGGTAACTATTACAATAACTGTCCCTTATATGCACTCGCTAAGGATGCCATTAAATGAACTCTTGAAAACTAGGGCAAAATGGGTATGGTCCCCAGCTTGTCAGTCTGCATTTGACGAAATAAAACGCATTTTAACTTCTGATCTTGAACTCACACACTATGACACGAAAGTACCTATCAAAGTTGCTGCTCTGTCGCTTCAGAGTACGGGATTGGAGCAGCACTCTTGTACCAGTTTCCGGATGGCAGGCAAAAAGCGGTCAGGCATGTTTCACGCCCTAGAACAACAACTGAACGGAATTACAGCCAATTGAAAAAGAAGGTTTAGCAATTGTGTTTGCAGTCAGAAAGTTTCATAATATGTTTCAGGGTCGGAAATTCACCTTATGTACTGCTCACATGCCTCTGTTGTCTAAAATTGGTAGCAAGAAAGGAATTCTTGTTCATGCCGCAAATCGCCTACAACGTTGGGCAAAAATACTTCTGGCATACGATTTTACCATTAAACGCATCCATTCGGAATGCTTTGGCCATGTTGACACCTTATCGCGCCTGATTGCTAACAGATCAAATTCGCAGCCACATGAAGACACGGTCCTTTCATCAGTGGAAGTTGATGCTGAGATAAAACCCATCTTTAAGGAGGCTATACGAAACTCACCAGTTACGCATACTGCCATTTGTGAGTCTACGCGGTCACATAGCTGTTTGTCCTTGAACCGATTGCTTGTACTTTCGTTCTCAGTCATCTGTCGTCTACTTTCCGTTCGATCGCCATATGCTATGGAGTCGGATCTCCTCGAGTCGCTTGGAATTCCTATTCAAATCCACTTGAGGGAACCGTGAGCTTCATAAGCGTAAGGATCGGGAATAGTTGCGGTCGGTTCATCCACAGTTACTCAAAATTCCTCAGGTGTCAGTAGACATGTCTCTGAAAAACCCGGGAAGACGGGCAACGGATAAGAAGCAGCCGAACAGCCAGACAAAAAAGTTGTTGGAAACGCTTCTGAAGTTGAACGACATGCAACAATGGATTACTTGTTAAAACATTGTGTTCTGTGCAACTTAGTTGTCACAAAAGTTATATATAAGAGTTCGCACAAAAGGATGAGGAACAGGAACACACGAAGAGATGCGACGTGGGCGGAACGCCCAAGGACTCGACGGCATTGAAGCGGGGAAAAGGTACGTGAGCGTCAATATATACAGGCTAGGACGCAGTGTCTCGCTTTGTAGTTCACTCATTTAGCTCGTTAAGAAAAGGGAGCTATTACAAGCTGCATTGAAAGCAAGCAGTGAAGCTGGACTCCCTTGCACAGCTTAAAGCCAAAGGCTTTGTAGCATGTAAATGGTACGAGAGTACCAGTACATACGATGCTAAGGCGTTGCTTCCCGTGGTTCGAGTGAGTCGTCTTAGATTTCCAGGAGAAAAAAAGTAAGATTTAAAATGTTCGACTCTGACTGTGATTGTGTGCATTTTATACCGTATATTAGCTACGACTTTTCTGACGCTTGCAACCTTTTGGCTAGACGTAACTCATACGCAGTGCTGCTCAATTCATGCTGCGAGGAAGTGGCCATTTACAGGTTATGTAACAATGCTTGCAGTGTAACGTCGTCATCACATCGTGATTTCGCTTCAGCCCAATTAGTTGACAGTCATATTGGTAATCGGTGAATTCGCTTTGGAAAGTCTTGAGCAACGCGTCTCACTCGACACCAATTCGAGAACAAGTTGGCAGTGGAACACCGTACCATTAGCAATCGAATTTTATGACAATAATAATGCACACCTCGGCAGTGACGCTACTCTCATTCAGTGCACCGACGTCGAAGGGAAGCAACAATTGATAATATGGAAGTCCGCATATTGATGAACAATGGACAATGTAGTGTGGCAAGCGGTAAGCCGGTTGGCTGCATTAGCGCAGACAGGTGTGGTTGTGTGTGGGCGACGGAATCAGACGCGTGCGGAGCAGCGCTCAACGGAATAGCCCAAAATAACTGATAATATCATGCTAAGCATGCAATAGCCAATAGGAGTGAAACAGTTAACAGGTTGGTGGGAGCGGCTAGTTAGGACAGAACAAAGGTGAAAAATTGGCACTACTAGCACAGGCTAAACTGTACGCGGCATGGAAAAATAACTCGTGCAAATATGTGGTATGGTGGTTACGCCATGTGAAGTAACCTGGTCATATCAGCTGGCTATGAGATGTCCGGTGGTTTGGAGCTGAGAAATTACAAGCACGGACGCTGTGCACACAATGAGCATACATTGGGATCATAGGGAATAGAGACCATGATTGTTCTACAAGTACATTACACGCTAAAACTTCGACACGTTACCAAAGGCGGTTGTTCACACTACCTACCTGTTACCAGGTGGAAACTGGACTGGCGGAGCCGACATGTTTAGCACCCTCGCTTCCTTTAGGTAACGCAAGAGATTTCGTGGACTTATTGAGACTAGGACAATCCATCAAGGTAAGGGTGACATAATCTTTTTCTAGTCACTTGATCTGCCAAATTTACTACCTCCCGACCAGAGAAGACGCACAGATTGGTGCTGCTTACACAAACAAAATTCGTTTGTTTTCCATTCAAAAGCGTGCACCCCTAAGTGACTCGGAAGATTGTTTCCTAACGATTGGCCTTATCATTTACAACAGCACTGGCTACACTGCATTAAAGAAACGACCCTTCAAGACTATCTGATGTCTTAATCGCTCGGTGGAAAATATCGTACGACTTTAAGCAACGCTTTCCTCCACCGCTTTTTCAGTTTTACGGATAAAGGTTTGCCGTTCCAATGCGATCATCTCACGTGTTACGTAACCTTTTGCTTCCACATATGCTGTCCTGTCGAGGTTACAGCAGCGAACAGACAGATTTTCTTCATCCCTACTGAAACAACAAAGTTACAAGTCCAAAATGACCACCAGCATCAAAAGCCTAACGTTGGCAATTAAAGCATAACTAACAAGACTAAACAGTTTATACATGGAAACGGTACTGGGCAACCGTAGCTGCTGGGATCTCCGGAGACAGCTGAAGCAATTCTGAGGCAAAAGTACCTCCGCTGGTACTGTAATAGTAGACGTTGACAAACTCAATTCTGAGTTTAGTTCTTCTCCGTCCAGCGTTTCCCCATGGCCCTCCATTGCTAGCTCAGCCCCAGCAGCCCTATTTGAGCGAGGTGACGACAACTGGGAACTCAAAAGATTAGTCAAATAAATCCAGTGGCACTGATGGTTTATTACCTGTGGTTTTGAAGCTGTGCATCGATTACTATACATTGACTCTGACTGGTATTTTTAACAAGTGTCGCACGACCGATGTCATCCCCGAGAGTTGGAGCTCAGTCAGGATGACACCAGTACCTAAATAGAAATCTCAAAATTATCGACCAATGGATTGTACTACTGGAATCTTAAAACTCCTCCAAAAGCTACCAGTCCTGAGGATTTCCACTGCTGTTTATGCTGATGATGTCAACCATTTTGCATATAGACCCCAGCACACTATGCTGCATGCTGTCTCGTAACTTGTGCATCCACTAGCGTCTAGGTTGGATAAAACTGCAGGTTTGTACGGCTTCCCTCTCTTGAATATTCAAATCCCTTCGGGATTACTGACTAATTTGTGCTGCGCAACCTACGTTATTTGAACGGAGGCCACCCTGATATTTGCAACTTTGCGTGAAATTTTCTCTTTAATGAGTTAAGCGACGAAAATTCCCATTTGCTCCGCGCTAAATTTGGCGATTTGCAAGTCGCGATTCTCTCATCCTTTTTATTCTCTTTATATGTCGAAAGTCATCCCA
Organism: Dicrocoelium dendriticum; assembly: GCA_944474145.2. NCBI lineage: Eukaryota > Metazoa > Platyhelminthes > Trematoda > Plagiorchiida > Dicrocoeliidae > Dicrocoelium > Dicrocoelium dendriticum. The sequence goes on along the minus strand of OX104064.1, from coordinate 45,857,885 downwards.
TATTACAAGCATTTATTGGATGCAAATATGCACATGATGTTGTCTTGGGGTGCAGAGCTTCTTCCATTAAAATGTCTACGCTTCAATGTGGTTTAGACGAACTTGTGAGTTGGTTGACTTTGCTCTAATTATTTTGAAGGACTCGGGTCCTCAGGCAAAGCCTTCGATTAAATGTACACCCGAAAGGCAGCGGGTCTAGCACATGGTCAGTTCACTGACTCATGTGGATTGGTGTCCTGGATCTTAGCCGTGAGAAGGGGGTAACCCAACTCCCACCCATGTGTCGCCACAAGGAGGCGTCCTGGACATGAGCCAATGGCACAACAGCAGCACCTGTGCGTAGACCATCTGTCAGGATCTATCCACCACCAGCCTCAGCGGATCATAGGCTCTCCTGCCGCGACAAAAATACATGCAAATAAACAAACAGACAAACACACGATAAGCGAAACAGCATTAGACTGCCCTGGGGATAGGGGTGATAAACCTGTCTCAGTTATTTTGCGTTGGTCAGTTTGTTTGTTTGCAGGCATCTTTGGTCGCTTGTGTTTGCCTGTGAAGGAATGTGGGCCGGCTCCGTTGATGAAACGTGGCTCCCATCCGCATGCATCCCGGTCATATTCCTTCGAGCTTACACTGGATATGCGGAGTGTGGTTGGAGCTGTGGGTGGTGCAGCGAAAGCCACCCATGATCCCTCTGTAGACGCAGCTGTCCTATGGCTGGCCACAGTGATAGGCAAATCCGAAACCGGATGCCGCCAACTATGTATGTATGTGTGTCCCATGTTGAGGCTGATGTTGCATTCTTGATGCTTCTTCACCGCAGTTGGGCTAAACCAACTTACACTTAAACTAGGTCTTTTTAAGCTGGATAAATTTCATTCCGCTTTATTTGGTTTGTTCTGCCTCCCTGAATAATGTTCTATTAACTGGCCACGTTGCTTACACTAATTGCGCTTAGTTTCGGTAATTTTGTTGCGTTTGTAGCATTTTAAGTAATTTGTGGACATTTTTACTTATCGCTGATTCATTGCTAACCAACTTACCCATATGCTAATTTAGCGAAGAGTTATGTCACCGTATCTGTAGGCATTATTGGATTTATTACATTTCATCCTGTCCTTTCAAGTGATTGGCTGTTGCTTGCTATCCCCGATGTGGCTGCGCTTGATGTGCATGTTGACAAGGTGCCTACCTGTCTGTTACTTACTACCTCGTCCATACTGGTTCCAGGAGACAGTTGGTCGTTGCTGGAGGGGACGGGGTGCACGGTCGTTGTGGTCATGCTAGACTCGAAAATCGGTTCCATGCAGTCAGTGTGCAGTGGACTACGGTCCAGCCACCGCCTTGTGTGCGCTCGATTCCCCAAATACAGCGTGCTTGTGTTTGCCTGTGAAGGTGTGTGGGCCGGTTCCGTTGATGGAACGTGGCCCCCTTCCACATGCATCCCGGTCTTATTCCTTCGGGTTTACACTGGATATGGGGTGTGTGGTTGGAGCTGTGGGTGGTGCAGCGCAAGCCACCCATGGTCCTTCTGTAGGCGCAGGCGTCCTGTGGCTGGTCACAGTGACAGGCAAATCCGAAACCGGATGCCCCCACCCATATCATGCTCATCAAAATGTTGTGTTGAGGATAATCTTTTGCACCAATTGAGATATTTAAGATACATCGGGTCATAGACCATGATTGTGAACAATTTTGTCTGTTGCAAAAATTCTTTATGGTCAACTTTCTAAAAAGCGGTACCTTATAGAGAAAAATAGCTCGTATTTGATTTCAGCATGCCCAACTTATTTAAGGACAACTATTCATTTCCTTGCAACAAAAATGTTGTTGTGCAGTCTTACTGAGTCTTGGAGCACCCGCCGTGTGTCTGGATTGCTATACATTCTCAATTGAGAAAACGGTGTGTTTTGAAGCACACCTCTGCCATTTCGATCACGAAGGATGCATCCGAAGTAGAGAGTTTCGGAGCTACTCTCCCCGCGACCGGTTTCGTCCTGTTTTGAACACTTTAAGTGTCTGGTTCCACTCCTAATTCAGACTATCTTCCAACTGAAGAGTCCGAATCAAGACGAAACCGGCCGGTCGTGGAGTGGAGTGTTTTGAGAAAGCAGCTCCGATACTCTCCACTTCGGATGCGGTTCCAGTGATCGAAATGGCATAGGTTTGCTTCAAAGCAAACTGTAGCCTCAATCGAGATTGCGTGTCGCAATCCAGACACACGGCGGGTGCTGCAAGACCCAATAATGAAGTTCTAACCGATGTAACAATTGCTGCTGTGGACCTGTGGCTTAGTGGCCGAGACGAAGTGGTCAACCAACGTGTCGGGTTCTCATCTCAGCTCAAGCTATCTGTACGTGCCGAGTCCAAAGCAGGACGAAACCGGTCGGTCGTGGAGTGCCGTGATGGGGGAGAGTAGCTCCGAAATTCCCCACTTCGGATGCGGTCCCAGTGATGGAGATGGAACAGGTTTGCTTCAAACTTAACCATAGCCTCAGTTGAGATTGTGTGTTAAAATCCAGACACGCGGCTTGTACTCCACTACCAAATACTAGACACACATCTGGTTTTGCGTTTGAAATGTTCACAGTATTGTTGGGTTATGACACGCAACCCGTTTGTTCGGTTCACACAGTATCTTGAGCATGTCGAGAGCATGCATTCAAACTACTAAGGCGAAGGGTCTGCAATTACATAACCAAACTTCATTCTCAACGGACCCGTTTCCATGCGACTGATGTATTCATTTAACTATGGCTTGAGGAGCATATTTCTGGACATATCAGCCGAAAAGCTTACTTGCATATAAAGAGGGAATTTGTCCAGAACCATCACCATTGTTTACAACACTCACAGTCGTTAGTACCTCCGAAAGTGTATCACCGAAAATTTCCACAACCACGCGTATGGGCAGTCTCACAAGTATTCAGAGTGGTGGGTTAACTATGGTTTGGGTAACCAAACACCCGAGTACTCAAGACAGCTCGTCTTGAATTTTTCCGCAAAAGTAACTTCCCGGAAATCTCAATCAGAAGATGAATGTCGGCAGACGCATTTATTTCCCCTCAGCTCTTCAGGGCTGGTAACCAACTAGATGATTAAAAGTATTATTCACTTTAAGTGTTCTTGTTCCCATGACTAGCTCTATCGACAGTGTCGCAATCTAATTAACAAACCATTAGAGAGGTTATTTCGAAACACTTGTTGTGTGAATGGATTGCGAAGCACAATCTGAATGTGGACTGCTATTTGAATCAAAGTAAACCTTGTTCCATTCGATCACTGGGGCCGTAAGTGATGAAGCAGACGGTCGAATGACTCCAATTTGCTGGTTACTGGACGCAAAGTGACCGGAACTGACTAATGGCTCTTTTATGCGAGTGACACGTAGATACACACAGAAAACAAATATATTTTCAGTGCATGGACTGCCCAACTGACAGTTGTTTACGACCAGAGGTGAAATGTACCCGAGGGAGTTTTTCGGGTGCATTGCAAAGTCGGCATTGATCGGCTCAGTGAATCGGAGCCGGTCAACTCCATCTCAGACCGGCCCAACAGGGTGTCTCTGAGAGTTGACTAACTGTGCTGACCACATTACAAACAGCACCTCCCCTTGTCTCTTCGAAGGCCACACATGCGCATGCATCAAGTTGGTGAGGGCGTTTCTGTGCTTAACCGGAACATATTTCCATGCCGGTACCTTCGTACGGGTTGCAGTCGAGTCGACTACCAACTCTACCTTTGGTAACGCATCAGTATTGCCTGAGGACTACGCGTTAGTATTGCAGTGAAGGGTTGCACCGAAAGGCACCGACTTTTTGGGACCAAAAACTCGATTTGGTAAGCTGGAAAATAAATTAATAGGACAGTGTTTTATTTTGACAAGCATGTGTAATATTCGTCCAGTTCAGTACCCCAGGTTCCTCTGTGCAGCAGAACTCGAATTGGTGGGCGGAATAACTTGTACAGTCAAAGCTGTCCATGGCGACCACTCAAGGGACTGACAAAAAGTGGTCGCCTTGGACAGGTGGTCGCCATGGACAGGTACATGCATAGGCGACACTACTTATGATCGACTTCACATGTGTGATAAACCCCAAAAGCGCGAACTAGATCTGTAAACCGACGGCTTCTGCAATCAGTTTTAGCTTCTAATTAAGGAATTAGTAGTAGGGTATAATGTGGAATATATGTTTAATAAGGTAGCAATAAAGTTACGGTTTATGAGTCAACATTTTAAAAATTGATCTGCAAATCCTCGAAATCTACAAGCTATGGAAAAATCGTACACACACACACACTTCTGTTGTCAAAATCATTTCCTACCAGATGAAAAAAGCAAGTATAGTGGTCTGTTGCTTGCGTTGAAATGTAAGACGAATATAGTTTTTCCTTCACGTTCATTATAGCTTCGAGCATATCAATGTGTCTGTTATGGATTGAACAGGAGCGTAAAATATCAACAGCACCCGGTGCATCTGTGAATGTATACGGTTGCAGAGCGTCTGAAGTATCATGTTCCTGCTCGTCGTCTAATTCCTTGTTTACATCCTCAGCTGCTAAAATTGATGTGACAGGAAAGTCCCCGTTTATTTCCGTTGTGTTACAGGTTTGGAGATAAAAATCGACCATATGGCTGTCATCCAGCTGGTATCCAAACAATTCCTTTGAAAGAGTATCCAAAGCAATAGAGGTTGAAGGAGATACAATTTGCTCATATGTCTCAGGTTTAGTTTGCATTGTTCTCTCAGAAACGATTTCTGCAGGAATGGAAACCCCGCTTTACAAAAGCATTTAGAGATTGTTGAGTCCTCCACATCCTACCATGCAGTAGCTATCCAGAACACGAAGTCCAGTGAATTTACGCGTTTCTTGAGCTCAGTTCCGGACATATCTTTGTGGGATACCATGATCGTAATATGATGCAGCAGCTGTTTTTCTTAAGCTTCAATTTAATTTTATGAACAACACCCTGATCGAGTGGTTGAACTAACGCAGTGGTGTTGATTGGCAGGAACTGCAGTTTGACATTAAGTAGCTGGAATTTGGGATAGCAAGTGGCATTGTCAACAAACAGTGTGAGGTTGCGCCATTTTTCTTTTATAACTGGCATCCATCTTTGAAAATAGCTTCAGTTATTCATGCCTTCTTATTACTCTTGTAAGCTACCAGTAACTCTCATGTTAATGTTGCTAACAATGCAAGCCTTAGCTGCGTTCCCAATCACTCAAGCGAGTTCTCGCTCCCCAACATGTTGGTGCTCAGCATAACTGTGATACGCTCTTTGCTTCTTTTCCCCACCTACGCATTTCTCTGCTTTCACACAAAACCTCTTATCCGACGTCGCTTTAATAGCATTCTGGTTTCATCTAAATTAAAAATATGTTGTGCGGTGTAGCCAGAACATATTTCGGGTAATTTTGCTGTCCCGTCGGATGCAGCACACATATCTGGGTCACCACGTTCGCCCGATTGTTTACCAAACACACGGTTGTGTCTACTGATGAAAGTCTGCAGCCGACCGTTTAACTCTAAAATCTGGGTTCTGTAATTCTTTTGCGAAGTGCAACGCTTGTTTTTGAATCATGGGTCCAGATAATGGGATTTTTCGCGCTAGTGCTGACTGGCACCATTTCCATTAAAGTTTATGTCTTCGTTATCCGTTCTGCTACTATTCTTTCTTTTCAGCCTTGGTGCGTTGTTCTCTAAGTCGTTCGAGACGGCTTTCCGCTTTAATGTTAGACCGATTTGTGCCTTTCCTACTCCGAAATTTTCCGCCAACGTTAGTGAACTTTTCCTTCTTGACTTTGTCGAAGCACTGATATTCTTTCTTTAAGTGTTAATACATTTGGCTTTGCTGATTTGGAACTAGCTAGTTTGTCCTTCGTAAGAATCTTCGAAAAGAACTATAAAAACGAACATGAATATTCAGTAAGGATGTGCCTCATCAATACCTGCCCAGTGCTGAAAACTGACTGACTACACAGTAAACATATGCGCACAGAAAGTGATAGTCACAGTACTTGCGACTGTACAACAGTATCATGAAACCCAGACTGCGCGAGGGGAGTCCCACGGCCCTTTTGTTGGGTAACATGGCTTTATCCGATTGGTTCACTGCACAGCCCATAGTGCGATACATGGGTGATATCCAGGAGAGTACTGAATAACTGAACAAGTCTGCTTTGAAGGTGGTGTGACCCCTGGGGTGAGAATAAACCAGTGGTATTGTTATACAACATGAACTAGTCAATTGAGACAAGCGCGCCTCTTACGTTCTAATCTTCATGGCAGGTCATGGGAATCGAAGGCATGATCTGATCACGAAGGCAGTTGCCGAAGTGCGGGAGAAAGACCTCATGCATGCAGAGAAGAAGCGGCAAGTGCGGAAGCGGCAAGCACCGATGGGTTATACTCCATCGACATCGAGTGCATGGTGCTGTAGAACATGCGGTCGCGAGTACCTTAGTCAGGCAGGCTTAGTGAGCCATGAGCGAGGCCACTCGGAACCACTACTGAAGTGACGACGGGTCCTGCAGAGAACGTAGATAGAACCGGCGCAGCGCTTGTAGGTACGCTGTATTTGATTTACCATCCGCGTGCTTGCGTGCCTGGTCTATTTCAGGTGGTGAGTTAACAATTGTTTCCTAATGCTTTTCTTTCTCGTAATAATCTCTACCTATAAACTTGCACACGTCGCTGAAGATAATCATAGTTAATTCCGATAACATTTTTGCGTTTGTATCATTTAACTTAAAATATATTTTCTGACCTCTTGAACTTATCGCGGATTCTTTTGTAGTCAAGTATTTATAGGATAATTTAGTGAAGAGTTATGCCGCCGTATTTGTAAGTATTAACCGATTTATTTTATTTCATCTTGTCGTTTCAAGTGATTGGCTGTTGCTTGATATCCCCGGTGTGGCTGCGCTTCATGTGCGTGTTGACAAGCTCCCTACCTGTCTATTACACACTACGTCGTCCATACTGGATTTAGGAGACAGTTGGTTGTCGCTGGAGGGGATGGGGTGAACGGTCCTTGTGGCCGTGCTAGGCTCGAAGAGTGGTTCCATGCACTCAGTGTGGAGCGGATTACGGTCCAACCACCGCCTTGTGTGCGCTTGATTCCCCCAATACAGCGTGCTTGTGTTTGCCTGTGAAGGAGTGTGGACCAGCTTCGTTGATGGAACGTGGCTCCCATCCACATGCCTCCCGGTCTTCTTCCTTCGAGTTTGCACTGGATTTGGGGTGTGTGTGTGTATGGATCTGTGGGTGGTGGAAAGCAAGCCACCCATGGTCCCTCCCTAGACCCAGCCGTTCTGTGGCTGGCCACATTGACAAGCAAATCTGAAACGTAATGCCGTCAATCATGTTTGGTCGTACCCTTCACTGAATAAATATTATGGCGTGTTATTTTTAAAGGCACTGATTAGACAATACGAAATGCATGTATTTGCTATTCTTCATCTTCTTAATTCGGATTTTGTTCTGGTCGCAGCACCATATGTATGGTATTCGTAGCCCGTCAGTTGCAGGTGATCTGCAGATTACGACATCAGCCATTGTACTCGCTGTTTGTTGTCTTCACTAAGGCATTTGACGCAGTAGGCCGCAAGAAAATGTAGCCGGTATTCGGTAAGTTTGGTTGTTCGAGTAAGTTCGTAAGTTTAGTTGTATGTCTGCACGGTGGTACGTGGGCGAGTATGCAGCTCTGTGGATAAATTCATCTGGACTTTGATGTGATCTCTAGTTTGAAGCATGGCTGTCTCAGTCATGCCCCGTTCAATACGCACAGTGTAAGTATGCCCGTGCATCTGAGACTGCTTGTAATTTCCATGCCCGTTTGGAGCACCATATTGATAGTGGGTTGTTGAATATCGGTCGCTTCGGGACGGGAACCTTAGTATTTGAGACAATCATGCATACATTGTTGTTTGACGACGGTTGCATGTCGTTTGCGCACAGCGCGGACGAGCTGCAGCGCATGACGACGACTCGCTCTTCGACAGCGGCCAAATTCGAACTCACTCTCTGTCTTGTTCAGCAGACACCAGAAATAGGATACGAAGATCTGCTGCGAATCAATATCAGTGATGATGTTTCGGAAACCACCTCCTGATTTTGCCACCTTGGGAGTGTGATATCTACCGACCTGCAGGTAGCCAGCGAGATGCGCATGGGAGTACCGTATTCTGAAAGCTGGAGCTTCGGATGTGGGACAATCATCAGCTGACAATTAAGACTATGCTAATGGTTAACAAGTCGCTGGCGTTGTCCGTTCTTATAAATGGCGATGGAAGCTGGTCGCAATATCGAAAGGGCGGACTGTGACTTCGTCGTCGCTTTCAAGAGCGCTGAACGACTTCGAGGTGATCCGTAGCAACCAGACTGTGCCTTAATGTGATGCGGTATGACTAGCTCGTCGACCAATTGAGCTATACCGAGTGGGACACCGAGGCCTCTTCAGAGCTGCTCATACCAGGTTGGTCAATAGTTAGAAGTCCGAGAAACTTAGCTGCTGGTTCTGCAGCTTGGGGGTTGGAAATGGGATGGCGTCCGTTACTGTAAAACTAAATCCCTGATACTCCTTGCTGCCTTGGGAGAGACGTTTGAGCCAAACGCTTTCACTGCGAAACCTAATTGTCTCCCTGTTTAAGTGTGGGCCATCTGGCAGTAATTCGGTCCACGTACAACCATGACTATCTCTTCCAACTTCAACAACCTATTACATCGGCGGTCGCGCAGGTTATCAAGGGTCGCCCTACCTGCTGCACACATCACGGCGGATAAGCAAAATATGCTACTGGTGCTCCCTTTCGTTCTTTCACACTCGTCTCTCTTATTCCACTCCCAACTCCCATTACTACCCTTCCTTCCATAATTCCCAACATAACTGACAGCAGCCGCAATGCCACTGGAATTACACCATATGCAGCTACCTTCCCGCAACATTCACCGGACGCCCATCGGCGGTTCAGTTTAATGGAACAACTAGGATCCGAGCCCAGAAGTCCGGTGGATCCAGTAGCGACGAATCGCACCGTACTAAGAACAATAAATAACACCGGTAGGATAGCGCGGTTGGATGTAAATAGAAGCTAGAGAGAAGTCGTTAAACTAACCAGGACGGAATGCAAATTAACAACCAGATGCAAGAAACCGAATGCTGGAATACCAGTGACTTCGTGATTGGGCCACGTCTGACACAGTCTCCAACATCGGCCAGTGGCCGAGTGGTCTGCGCTCCTGGTGTGCAACCATAACGTCACAGGTTTGAATCCGCGTAGGGGTGGACGTCCTCACGATATACTCAGACCGCGCACGACTGGTGGTGTTTACGTGGCAGCGAAGCGCCGTTACGTCGTACAGTTGGTGCTTTATTTTATTTTATTGTTACAGTCTTCAACCATTAGTGTGGATCATCCTGAGGCCCAACCCACCAGCCTAACAAAGTCTCAGCCAATTTCTTCAAGCTTCTGTGCCAAGTCAAGGACTGGCCACCACACAGTTTCGCCCAACTTGGTGCGGCCACGGCGTATAATGCACGCCGAGGAAGCCGATCCGCGGGCATACGGAGGACATGGCATAGCCAGCTTAAGCGACTAAAATTTATTAAAAGCGCGAGAATTACCAGAAGGCTTCTTGTCAAAAACCAAGCAGCAGACCTTAGCATTGTTCACTCAGTGTTCTCACCAGACGTGAGCAATGCACCGGAAGCACCGGTGGTCAAATACTGCCAAGCGTTCAAAGTCTTCGTTGCGAACCGACCAAGTCTCTGATCCATACAGTAACACAGACCTTATCGCAGCGTTACACATCCTACCTTTCACTGCCAGGCTGATATCCAGCCGTCTCCATAGATGGTTGAGTCTCTGCGAAGCCACATGGGCCTTGCTGACACGCGAAATAACTTCTTCAGTGATGTGACCATCAGAGGCGACATATCTACCAAGGTAAGTAAACCGATCCACCAGTTATAATGGCTGTTCGGTGATAGCTAATACCGGAGGTGTGTCGGTCCAGTGCTGCTACTACACTTTGCGTTTTGAAGGCGAAAAGTAGAAGCCGAGGTGCGCAGCCCAACCCGTCAGTCTATCCAGTAGTATTTGCACAGTTACTGCGTCGGATCTAAGGAGAACTATGTCGTCCGCATACTCCACATTTGTCAGTCGGCCGTCTGGCATAACTTAATCTCCGGTAGGGTCTAAAAGAGTCGTTCATGACCATTTCGATCATCAAATTGAAGAAGAAAAGAGATATGGGACAACTCTGGTGAACCCCACTTGTAGCGGAAAACTCAGCATAGACTTTCCCGTAGACCCTTACACGGCCTCGGGAACCAAGGTAGAGGGACTTCAGAACGTAAAGGAGTGTAGTCGGCACCCCCTTCATGGATATGGAGTTCCACAAGCTGCCGCGGTCAACTGAGTCGAAGGCGGCTTTCAAGTAAAGGAAAACCACCATAATCGATCGTCTGTTTGTGTGATTAATCTCTAAAAGTGGTGAAGAGTAAATATGTGGTTGATGCAACTACGGCCAGAGCGGAAGGCAGTCGGGCTTTCAGTGATTTGGTTCTCACGGGGACTAGTAACTCGTCGAAGCATGATACCTCCAAGTTTTGTTGCAATGGAAATAAGGCCAACCTCTCGATGATTTTCGCACAAAGTACGATGACTCCTCTTGCAAATGGACATGACAGTTGACAGTCGCCAGTCTGAAGGCACTTCTTCATTATCCCAAATCGTAGCGACAAGAGAAACAAGTCCAGTCAAAGAAGACTCGTCCCCATCGTTCAACAAATATGGGGAAGGTCTTCCGGTCCAGGAGCTTTGTTTCCTTTTAACATAGGGCGCTCATTTTGCGTCTATTCCAAAGCAGGAAGTGTGACATCTACTTCCTACGTCGGCTCAGGAGATTCGGCAAGCGGCAGTGTCGCAGCAGGCCTGTTGAACTGCTCCCAAAAGGTTCCGCCCAACGGGCTAGTCAACAACGCTAAGAATGGATCAACTGTCCAGCTTTCTCAGCAGCTGTCTCGCTAACTGATGGCTTTCTCGGACCCGTGTTCTGGATGAGCTGCAATGTCACTCTGCTGTTCCCAATAGCACTAGCTTTCTTTATCTTACTGGCCGTTGCCATTAACCAACGTTCCCGGTCGATTCGAAGACCCCCTTGTCAGACGTCGTTTCAGGGCGCTACGGACACACTGAAGCGCACTATCCACTGCCACTTGCTTCCATGCTTTGATCAAACTGATCGATGCTCCAGAAATACATCCACAGTCGGGTGCACAGCAAGCGTCAAAGGCCTTTTCCATGGCACACTTGAGACGATCGCAGTCAGCGTTCGGCTCACCAACCGCATTCCTCACTGACAATTGGCGAGCCAGTCTGTTTTTTTATTGTTGAACCGTAGACTGCGAATTCAAGTTACTGGTAAGAAGGTTAGAAGATAGGCGCTTCTTTGAAGCGGGAAGAGTGAGAGCCAAGCGTGTGCGCACTAGAGCATGGTCGGAGTCCAGACATTTGTTGCAAATTGACCGGCAGTCTTGGACAGATGTGTATCACCTGCAGCTGATGGGAATATGGTTATTTTGGGTCCAGCTCACTGAAAAATTCGGTGGGCGCCAGATGATGTGGTGTGAGTGTTTGTGCTGGAAAACAGCGCTACTAATGAAAATATTGTGGTCGGCACACAGTTGGAGGAATCGATTACAATTGTGTTTTCGACGTACATCGTCTCCGAGGCGCCCTCCTAGGTGCTGTTCAGGATTTAAAAGATGACCCAGTTGGGCATTCAGATCACTAGCAACAATCACGATGTCAGTATTCTTCTTCAAATAGGGAAGAAATGAAAGACGGTGACAGAAATCCCCTTTGGTACCCTCCGAAATGCAGTCGGTAAGAGCAAAAATGATGACGATGAAAATGAACCTTGAATTCACACGATAATTATTAACCTCAATAGAAGTTCGAAGTCGAACCGTGCACATGCGGCTATTCACCGTTATCCATCGCGACGAAAGTGGACCTTAATGTGGTGCGATGATTTGTATATCTCAGTGATCCATTGAGCTATGCTGGGTGATGTCTTTTGCACCTTCCTTGGTTAATGATTGGAGGCCGGACAAACTCAGTCTCCTGGCCTTACTCCATAAAACGGACTCTTTGTAGCACAGTTCCAGTGCCCTGCTGCCTTGCCGTAAGGTCTTTTGCATGATAAGATTTGATTGAGAACTCCAATCGTTCTTCTGTCTAGTCCTGGGAAGCATGACAGTATTCTGCCCTAGCAAAACAACTCTATGAACTTCCCTTCACACCATTCCTTGATGCTCTGGCCGTCGCAGAGGACAATAAACGATGCCCTATCCGCTGCATCGAGCAAGGTGGATAGGGGTTTGAATGCCACTGCTCAGGCCTTCCTGGCTTACGCTTTTTCATCCTTAGCGTTCCACTTCAACTTCCTTTTTATCCCCCTGTTTTCAACCCCAATGCTTGGCCCTCCCTCATCTTGCTTCAATAGTCGCGTATCCTCTAGTTTCAACTCACACATAATCGCAGGGAGTCGCTCCAGTCCAGTCGACAAGTCCATATTCGACCAAGAGGATATCAGTACATCCGTTTCGCTTTGGCGCCCTCGATTCTCGCCATGACTGGCATATTTCAACGTGCGCAGTTTGCTACAGATTGGCCAACAGGTAGCACTTGCTCGAACACTAGTGACCCTATCGATCGATAGTTGACGTTTATCGGGAACCCGCCCACAAGATTCAAGCTCTGTGCTTAACCTGCAATCCCCATATTCGACAAAGGCAGCATATTCTTCTTGCGTCTATTTGGAGATGACGCAACTTTAAGTGCTGCTCAAGCTGGCGTCGGCATTGTTTCGAGTCCGCGGGATGTATCCGCTCTTATCGATTGGATCCCATTTAACAACCGGATGTGCGCCGTTACATTGGCCGACTCGTTCAACGCTTCGAAATCACGCGAGGACAAACATTGTCTGTCTGTCATTGTGGCTTACGCCCCACAAACTACAGCCCTGATTCGGTGAAAGATGCTTTCTATCACCATCTCAACAATCTTCGTTCCAGAAAATGTACGGACAGTGATTTTTGTTGTTAATCTAAACGCTCTAGTCGGAATATTGTCCCCTTGTGAGTTTAATCTGGGTGACCAACATGATATAGACTCCCGTAATGATAACGGTCAGCGGTTGCAAGACCTGCGTGAAAATGCTCGTCTCTTTCTCTAGAGCACTAACTTTTGACACCGTATCCGCATTAGGGTGACTTGACACCCACTAGCCTCGGACCAGCCATGGACGCAAATAGATCACATCGTGATCGGTTATTGCTGGAGAGGATGCGTTCGAAACTGTCGCTTGATTTCGAGCACGAGGGTGGATTCCGATCATGCTCTTGTGTGTGCTGAGCTTCGGGTGAATTTCGGGGAACGTCCGCAACGTCGCTGGGATCGCTTAGACACTAGCCAACTGGCGAAACCATTGTTCGGAAGACGTAGCAAGGTTCACAGGCGTCCGGGCTGAGAAAGCGCCCACCGAAAACCGTTGAAAATCGCTTGTTGCATACTCCCCAAACGTTAGTCAGCATGCAAGTCTTCATGTGCCAAATCAAATTGCTAACCTGGAGACTGAGTCTCAAGGCAGGCTCTGGAATTTATGGATGCTCGTCGACATATGCCGGCTGGAAGCGAATACAGTGAGACTCACAAAAACCTTAAGGCAAATCTGTGCGCTATCGTGAGGAGAGACCCCGAAGCCTAGTGGTCTCATCGTGCATCGGAAAAGGAAGTAGCGGCTGCCGTTGGTAAGCATCGTAAGTTATTCCTTCGGGTACGTGAAATAGGCAGCAGGAGACCTGGTGTTAGCTAGAACATAAGCAACGAGAGTGGACAGCAGATCCACAGCTAGTAAAAACGCTTGGAGCGTTGGGCCGAACACTTTACAAGGCAATTTAACCAACCTATGTTATCGCTTACTTTTTCGGGCATTGCTTGCCCTTCTCTATGCGCCGTATCCTTGGAACTTCCCTCACATACGGAAGTCGAATGTGAGATCAGCTTGTTGAAATTGTTTAAGGCCGCAGGGGCAGACATAATGACCCCAACCCTCTTCAAATTGGGAAGACTTGTTTTTGTGGATTTACACGAGTTGCTCATGGAACTTTGGAAGCAGGAAACTGTCTCGACAGACTGGAGCCGCTCCCTCATTGTCCCAATTTTTAAGGGAGCCTCAAGTTTTGAATGCGGCAATCATAGAGAGAGCAGACTGCTTTCAGAAGCCTCTAAATTGCTTGCGTCTGCCATACTTCACAGACTTACTGGCATTCGATAAAGTTAAGGTCTTGAGGAGCAAGTCGGGTTTCGTCATGGTCGAGGCTGCGTCGACCATATGTTCACTTTGCTTCAATTGTTGGAGCACCGCCATGAGCATTGGCGACCCACCGTTTTCCTGTTCCTCGGCATTAAAGGTGTCTTCGATTCGGTGGATCGACGGGACTATCTGCTGAGGAGAGGTGTGCCCGATAAATATGGAAGCATTATCCGAGTGCTGTATGCTCGTAATTCAGACAGCCTGAGGGTTTATGGCAAACTGTAGCCGCCCGTCAACACCTCCAGCGAGGTGAGATAAAGTTACCCGCTTTTGTGTACGTCCGTCGCAGTTAGACACAGACAGACAGCCACCACAAATCCAGGAAAGCGCCAGACGGCAGTTTCGTCCTATTGGGACTCGTCACTGAGCCATGGGTGACCGCAACAGAGCGCCATGACTGGTGACGTTTTGCAAAAAAATCGTTGCTTTGGGGGCTAGCCCTGTCCACCGCACATGCATAACACGCAAGACAGTGGAGGGTGAGCCGCGCTATATCGCAGTTAGATATCAGGCATGGTGGTCCGCTGCCATTACCCACGGCTCAGTGACAAGTCACTGACTCGCAAGAGTAAGGTCGTGGGTTCGAATCCGGCAGGATTTGGCGGGTGCGCGCTACTAACGAGTCCCAGTAGGACGAAACGGCCGTCTAGCCTTTTCCTGGATGTGTGGGCTGCCTGCTTGTGTCTAACGGCGACAAACGTACACAAAACCTAATCAATCCCCCTACAACTTACAAGCTTACCCGTTGTCACCTTTCCTCTTTAAGTTCACCATTGATGAAGTCATGGAAGCAGCGTCTATTGGACACGACCTACAAGGTGTGGAGCTCCTTCCTGGTGCGCGACTTCTTGGCTTAGAGTTTGCGGATGACATTACACTCATATGTGACAGCTCCCAAACGTACCAAGCAACGCTGTACCGATTGGTACTGGCAGTCAGTTGTTTTGGATTATGCTTTGCTCCACCGAAACTCAAAGTCCTTCTCCAAACACTCGGTTTGCACTGCATGCGAGTGATATAGCAACTTGGACTCATCCGAGGAGTGGTCACGCTCACCTGTTCGACTATAGCATCGTACGTCAGCGTGATATGCTTGAAGTCTGCATGACATGTGTACTGAGTGGAGCTGAGTGTGGCACTGATCACAAATTGATGCGGACTAAAATGGACATATATTTTCGTAAATCTATGTATTTCACTCCCGCCGTGAATCGGAGGCGTAAATTTAACATTCTCTGCCTCGGTACTGTGGCGAAATGTACTGAGCTGGAGAAGGCGATGGCTGCACGCCTGTGTGATGTGGACTGCATAGCCACTGTGGGCGATCTGTGGCACAATATTCGCCACCAGGTGACAGCTACTACTGAGGAGACGATCGGGTGCGCAAACTAAACAGCCCGATTGGTTTGATGCGAGCAATGCGACAATTGGCGTATTGGTGTCGGAGAAGAATGCAGCATTTGCTGCACATGTGGCAGACCCCAGTGACTTGGAGAAGAGTCCGTTTGGCAAACTTCGGCGGTGACTGTTCAGAGAGCTCCGTCACATTAAAAATGCATGGTGGATGGAAAACTCGAAGCAGCTGGAATGTTACGCCGAACACCGCCTTGAAGGCGGTGTATGGACCGAGGTTGGAGCCGCTGAGGACGCTGCTCGATGGTAGCTCAGGCGCTACCTGCCCACGGATTGTAGACATAATGCAGATCTGGCGAAATCAGAGATTGATTGGACTACGTTGAAAGGGCTGCAACAACAACAGATGAAGACGTGTCTCGCCAACACACCGACACCGGAAGTATATCCAACAGTTTTTGTGAAAACTGTGTACAACTTTTTCAACCATCAACCATGAACCGTGAGTATGACTAATGGGCGTTTCCGTAGAGCTCGGACCACTTTTATCCTTCATTTTGTATTCATCTTATGTAGTTTTTGTGCCCTTTCATTTGAGTTGTATTTTATCCATAAATTTACAGCGACTTCACCGTAATTTTTATGTGTGCTTTTCACTCCGGATGAGCCTTCTAATATAGCTTTCTCTGATAGGAAGCATTCCCTCGCGTGTTTTCAGCTTGATCTTCAGTTTAATCGTTTAGGTTTTATCCTTTTTCATTTGATATCCTTTTTTAGGAATATACGTGTTTTAATTGGGAATAACTTTTAATTTTAATTCCATCCCAATGAGGCTACGTTTGGGTAGGAATCATAGCTGCAGGGCGCCGACAGGTGACGGTTGACTGCTGGTCAATTGTAGTCAGCCTAGCGATCGTGCAATGTGTTTTGAAAGACACTAGCGAGCTACCGATGGTATACTAACAGGATATTGACGGCTCTAGATAGAGGTTAAGATAGTAACAAACATTTTGCTTGTCTCCATTTTCTTCTTTTTACACCACGCGTAGCTCTGATTTTATCCTAAGTGTATATACACCGTTAGGAAGCAACTTCCTTATTTCTTTTAAATTCGCTATTAGCTGTGGTCACAATGTTGTATTAGCTGAGGCCGTTTACCTAGTTATGCTGTTGTTGCTTTCTTGTGTTTTATCCCTGGTATTACTCTCTCGTCGATCTTCACCTTCGTTAACGCTCCACCCTTCTTATTCTAGTATTATCTATCTTTTATTACGTGCCCTGAGGTCTACAGAGAGACACTTCTCTTAGTCAACCACCAACATCATGAACTTTACGGACATTAAATCATCTATGTCGCATACTTTACACACCGCCGAGCCAGCGTTGAACCAGCTCTTTCCTACCCCGCCTGTGTCATCTCTAACAGCGAATTCCCAACAAAGTCTTTACACCCGGAGACATCCCAATGACCAACGTCTCCGGGATGAGAAATTAACATGTCAAAGCCCACTAATCGCTTCAGATCAGCTCGGACTCCAATAATTCACTATCGTCTGATGCCCCCTACCGACTATGACGTCATAAAGGCATCTCGGACGGCAACTACTGTCACTCAGTGAACAGAATCAGATCGACAACTTTTACAACGTGCAACGGACTTGTGGTCGACACTTACATCCCTAAAGCAACTCCTTCCCGGGCTGCAAACTCAGCATCCTGTTCGGACTACTGCGGCCATTAAAAGACGACCACAATATCTAAAATGGCGACGTCCAACCTAGTCCAATTACTCCTCTAATGCCGCGCCGGATATCTCGACCGCGTCGCCTACTGCCCAAGGGGAACCTTTACCGCCGTTGATCGCCATCCACTTGCGCTGGATCCCAACAGTTCTCCAATCGCAGCCTCTCCACCCCTGAATCGACCAACCCCTGATACCTCATCTACGACAAACCTTGAGCTAAATGACTTTCCACCGGTGTGCTTTGTCCTCCCTTACACATGTAAGATCGGTGGGAACTTTCTTAATACAGCAGCCGCATCCCGGAAACATCTTGCTACCCACAGAAGCGTCAGCTGGCAAAGCATTGGAGGCACCTTTTAATTGGAAATCGTTTGCCAACCGCCTGTATGCAGTCTCGCACATCCACTGCGATCGTGGATGGCCCAACAAAGCTTTCATCATCAACGCCCCAGCTTTAACTCCACCAACGACACGAATACCATTTTGCACACGCCCACCTCGATCCACCTCCTTCATCCCAGCCGCGGACAGGGGCCCGTGAACGGCCCGCGGTGCAAGCTCCTAACTGTCCCCTTTCATCACCTGCGCTGCAAAATAAGAGCAGTGGATCCGCTGGTTGCTCTTTCAGTACATCAAACGGATCGGCCTCGGCCGAGACCATAGTCATCTCTCGGACCCGCGTCCAGTCACGTTTAGCACCAGTAGCCCGACATTCCGCATCACGGCGACCATACGCAGTACTTCACCGACTCCCTCGGTAGCCGACATCACCGCCACAAACAGTTCCTCCTGCTGAAGTTGATTTATTAACATTCACATCTCCCGCCTCCGGTCCGGCGACGATCTCTGGAACCTCCTAGCCTCCTCTTGTACGCTGTGCTCGCGGATGTTTAAATCTAGGAGCAGCCTACGGCGCCATTTGGCGTCCCATCTTAGGAACACTACGTGTTCACTTGCCACTACTCCTGATAGGAATACTTCCAGTTTCGAATGTCCAACATGCCGCCGTAATTATGCGACCAAAAATGGCCTCTCACAGCTATCGCATTGAGGCTGGACCTTACCGTGGTGCGATGGTTTGGGTGCTTAAGAGATCCGTTGAGCTACGCTGGGTGGTGCATTTTTGTACTTGCAGACCCACTCCCACCAGGTTGGTCAATGGTTAGAGGCCAGACAAACTCAGCCTCCTAGTCCTCCAGGTTGGAAGTTCGAATGAGGGTGGCTCTTTATTCCTTAAAACGGACTCGTTGTGGCCCAACGCCAAACCCGCTGTCTTGTTGTCAGGTTTTTGAACCAAAAGCTTTGGTTAAGAACCCTGTTCGTTCTCCTGTCTAGGCCTGCGCAAACTGACACCACACTGCCCGCGCAATACCAAGAATCATTCGGCAAACAGTTTCTTGCTGATCTGGCCACGGCAGAGGATAATCAACGATGACCTGTCTGTTGCATCGAGCAGGGTGGATAGGAGTTTGGATACTACCGCTCAAGCCTACCCAAATGCTTATCCATCCACTTAGGTTTTTTCACTCTTGCCGTCCCATTCCAACTTCACTTTTATCCCCTCCAGTTTTCAACCCCCTGATTCTTGGCCCTCCCCCAACTTGCTTTGATAGGCTTTTATCTTCTAGTTTCAACTCACATGTGAACGCGGAACGTCATTCCTGTCCTGTCGACAAGCCCATGTCCAAGCAAGCGGCCAACCCCATTTCATCGACTTCCATTTAGAGCCCTTGATCATCCTTCAAGTTGGCATGCCTCAATGTATGCATAGTGCTACAGATCGGTCAACAGGCAGCACATGCCCAAACATTAGAGTCCATCTCGATCAATATCTGCTGCTTTTCAGAGACCCGCCTACAAAATTTGAGCTCTGTGCTCACATTGAGCTCCGCTTCAGGTGACACCAGCAGCACTTTTTCATTACACCTATCAGGTGACGATGCAGCTTCTAACACCGGCCAAGCCGGTGCTGGCATTGCCCTGAGTCCCCGGGCTGAAGCTGCTCTGGTTGACTGAATTCCAATCAGTAGCGGTTGTGTGCGGTCCGATTGGCCTGCTCGTTCAAAGGATAGCGCAGCGCCGAAACTCTCCTAAGGTTTGTCTACTTTGTCTGAGAAACTAGTAAATAAGCTGAGAATTTGGTTATGCACTGGGGTGTAGCAACGTTCCATTGACTGTCTAGTGTCCTGTCATAGTAACGTAGTCGGGTTTAAGGTAAATCAACTTCACATCAGTTGATTTAAGTGATCAGACTTTCCGATTTTCTCTTTTAATATTGTCAAATTCGCAAATGCTTCGGCTTCGTATGTAAATCTGCGGTTCTCGGCCGCACGATTTACAAGGAAGGGGTACAGCTTATTTTACCTACCGTTACAGAAAGTGACCGAGCAACCTATCAAACCGAGAACTACAGACAGTCAATAGCTAACAAATACCACACGTTTTCAATCAATAGTAGTTTTGGGTCTTGACTTTAAGCTGGCAAAGTAGTCTTCATCAGGTGAGGTGCACTTTTACCAGTGCACCGCTAGTGTAAGACCTTAGTTACTTTTTATAGCTGTGTGAAGGGGGACAGCATAGTTTGTTTGTGACCCTGTCGCGCCAGTTCATTGGGAGGACTGCGTATGTGCCTGGTCGTAAATGTCAGGACCCGAACTTAAGAGCCTCAAGACCAATAGTGACGTTCGTATATGAATAAAAATTGTAGCTTTCGTAACATTTCAATACAGACCCAATACTTGGTCTGATTCTTATGTACAACGTCATTGTATGGTGAATCAAATTGTTCGACTGAGAGATGATCTCTGTAGAAGACATCAGCAACAAAATGTTGTGAACAAGGTATCCTCAGGGCTTCATTAGCAGACGAATACCGCCACAATAAAGCAGACTAGCAAGGACACAAGAAGTTTAGACGCGGTGAGTCATTGAACCTAAGTAGGTGATCGATAAGGCTGCGTGATTGGGCTGATGGATGTGACCTCAGGTGAAGTGACGTGACGGCATTGTTAGTCATGCTGGCCTGTGGCCAAGGTGATGAAAGAGTTTGGACGAATTTTCCTGTGCACAGGAGCCGAACTGCGATTGCCACCGCAATCTACAGCAGGAGGCATTTAACCGCTCGTGTGTGACATCCGCATCCACTTTAGATGGAACAATGGTTTATAACGGGTAAACTACACAGACTTAACATGTCCCGTAGGTTGGTAATAAAAGAAAGTTTAATGTTACATAAGTGGACCAATTAAAAAGCCCACCGATGAAGTGATAGATTAATGGCGTTAGGAAGCGTGGTTATTGACGTCAGATGGTACAGGCAAAACTAAATACAAACTTTTAATAGTTAATACACATAACATGTAACAAACAGATTGCTTCCCTCTCTGCTCAAATTTACATGTGTCACTGTGGATCATAATTCCAAAGTGGCTAGTTAGCCAGCGTAAATCCAGAAAATCAGTTCAGGTAACAAACTGTAGAGCGTACAGTTTGATATTCAATCGTTTTTTGCAAACAGCTAGTGTGGAGACACAGACAACTGAATTTGGAAGAGCTTTCCAGGGTTTGCAGACTCGGAGAGAGAACCAACTTCGTCGACAATCTGAAAGACTGTATGGTTGACTCACTTTCAGGCTATTGTTTCTGTGGTTGGTGTTCGGGATGAGTTTCAGCAGGTGGCGGCATACGTGAGTGGGGTCGCTCAGTATCTGGTAGACTAATACGAGGCCTCCACGTAGTTGCTTATAACATCCACTTAACGCCAACCGTCTTCAGTCGTTGCTGGTACGGTTGCGCAACATCTTGACAAATTTTCTTACTCGGCGTTGGGGAGTTTCGAGGCTGCAAAGTCATGCTGTAGCCAGGGATGCCAAGCCTGGATTGCGTATTCAACGTGGGGAGTCACGTAGGCATTAAGCATCAGGGAGAATGTGGATAAATCCAAAGTCCCCCAATGCCCTCCCCAAGATATTAACATGCTGGTTACCCCTTTTGAAGAGGATTCTGACTGCCTGCGAACAACCGAGGTCGTCATGTAGCAGCACACCGAGGTCATGTACCTGAGAACTTGTCCGCAGATCGTGCGCCCGAAGTTTTTAGTGACAGGCGCATCGAAGGCGGATGGGGACAACGCGGCACTTGTCCATGTTGAACGACAATGCATTCCTCACCGACTAATGCCAGGCCTCATGGAGGTCGCACTGAAGGATCTCGTGGCCGTCCATTCCCTTTATCGTCAGCAAAATTTTAACGTCGTCTGCGAAAAGTGAAAATTTCGAGACAATAGCTCATGTTAGATCGCTGATGAAAACTAAGCACAGGCGATGCCCACGTACCGAGCCCCACGGTACGACGCACTCCACTCGAATCGGGTCGGGCAGGGATGTTCGGGCTCGAGTACATCCTGCGAATTGATTTGGTGGTCTGAGTGCGGCAACACTGCGCTCGTCACATTCTTCCCCACACCGCCATACAGTCAAACTTTGCAAAGCTCTAGAGTTTTAACAGATAATTGCCTGGTCGTTTTCCCGATATACTTTGCTCGACAAGTGCAACAAAAACTATACACGACGGAAGAAAGCTGGGACCGACGTACCGTGTCTTTGAGTTTTTGGCCCACAATCAATTTTGTGATGAAGCTTTCACACAGGTCGACAGCAAAATACGTTCTTTCTGTTGTTATAGAAGGCCTTCGGGTGGTCCGTTCGGCTGTCGCTTCATCTTTAACCGGTAATGATAACTATATTAACCGCTTCTCCAAGAAAACTGGTTTTGGCTTTGGTACCCGCAGTTCCATCTGCCCGTGCATGCATTTTTTGTGATGTCCGTTACACTAGAATACGCTTGGGATAAAACACTTCATTTGAAAGCGTATCTCCCGTATATATCGTCCACGCCCTCCCCAGTAGGCAACGAAGGAGATTTCGTTTCTGACACAAAACGGAACAAAACTAGCGAAGTGGGTATATTGTCTATTCCAAGTTTTCTTTGTATGCACCCTCCTGCTCATTGACCCATTCGGTGCCCTATTGTTTTAGACTTCTAAAAGTGCCAACGAGTCAATACGTTCTAACGCGAGAGTGAATGTTATGTTACTGTGTGCAGAGTTGGTGGGCCATTGGATCATTGGTGCGCACTCCATTATGGCCGACAGCTCCGTCGCATTGAAAGTGCATGGTCGACAAAGAAGGCGAAGCAGATGGAATGCTATGTCGAACGCCGCCAACACAAGGAATTCTTTGACTCGTTGAAGGCGGTGTATGGACCGAGATTGGAGCCGCTGAGGACGCTGATCGACGGTAGTTCAGGCGCTACCTGCACACAGACTGCAGTCATAATGCAGAGCAGGCGGAAAAACTTCGACTGTCTCTTGAACAACCGTTCGGAGATTGACTGGCCTACACTGAACGGACTCAAGCAACACGATGTAAAGACGAGTCTGGCGGACACACCGACACTGGATGAGATGCAGAGAGCACTTGCTCAGGTGCGAAACGGCAAGTGGGCTGGGGTCGACGGGATTCCACCGGAACTAGTGAAACACGGCGGACCTGCGCTAGTGAATGCGCTGCATCTTTAGGACAACGCGTGTGGGTTGAGGAGAAGTTGCCTCTTGAGCTGAAGGATGCCCTTGTGCTACTACTGTACAAGGGCAAAGGGAGCAAGCAATGTTGCACGAATTATCGTGGCATCAACTTGCTGAGTTGTGGGCAAGGTGATTGCCCGAATCCTACTCAACCGCCTCGTCAGTCAGGTTGTGGATCCTAACGTGGCGGAAGAGCAATGTGAATTCCGTTCGGGTCGCAGCACTATAGATATGGTGCATGCGGCTCGTCAGTTGCAGGAGAAGTGCAGAGAACGAAACCAGCCACTGTGCTCGCTTTTTGTTTGTTTCACCAAGGCATTTGATACGGTGAACCACGAGGCATTGTGGTTGGTGTTGGTTAAGGATGGTTTCCCGCGTAAGTTTGTAAGTTTAATTGAATATCTGCACAGTGGTATGCGAGCGAGGGTGCAGCTGAGTGGAGAGACCTCGGATGACTTCGCAGTTGTCTCTGGTGTGAAGTAAGGCTGTGTCGTAACTCCTGCCCTGTATAATATATATATTCATGCCATGAGGACTTATGTATTGGAATCGGCTTTTGCTTACAGTGTTCGTGTGGAGCACCATATTGATGGTGGGTTGTTGAACATCCGTCGTTTCGGTGCGTGAACTAGTCTGTGAGACAACTATCCGTATGTTGCTGTTTGCTGACGACTGTGCGCTGTTTGCACACAGTGCTGATGAGTTGCAGCACATGACTAGTGCTCTGGCTTCGACAGCGGCCATATTCGGGCTCACCATCAAGACAAGCAAAATTGCCTATCTCTTTCAGCCTTCACCAGAGATGCAATGTGCAATGTTGCCGCGAATCAGCATTGGTGCTGAAGTATTGGAAACCACCTCCCACTTCTGCTACCTTAGGAGTGTGATGTCGACTGATCAGCAGCTACACAGTGAGCTGCGTATCCACTTCTCGAAAGCAGCGGTGGCATTCGGGAAGCTAGAGTACCGAGTGTGGAATAACCATCAGCTTACCATTGGCACGCAGCTGATGGTGTACAAATCCATGTTGCTGTCCGTTCTTCTATACGGCAGTGAAACGTGGACGTTGTACTGGCGGTATGTGCGATATCTCGAGCGGTTCCATCAGCAGTGTTTTCGGCAGATTTTGCGCATCGGTTGGGAAGACAGAGTTGCTGACACGGAAGTGTTGCGACAAATTGGAATGTATGCAGTGAACTGCATACTTTTACTAAGACACCTGAGGTGGCTCGGTCATGTGAGCCGTACGGAATCAACGAGGATACGGAAACAACTATTATATGGTCAGCTGAGTATTGGGAAGCGGCATGTGGAGAAACCAAAGTTACGTTTCCAGGACATGATCAAAGTGAGCCTCACACGTTCTAATCTTGATTGCAAGTCATGGGAATCGAAGGCGCTTGATCTGCGTGCATGGCGATGTAATCACGAAGACAGTTGCCGAAGTACTGGAGAAAGACCTCATACATACAGAGAAGAAGCGGTGAGTGCGGAAGCGGCAAGCACCGATGGGTCGTACTCCATCGACATCGAGCGCATGGTGCTGTAGCACATGCGGTCGCGAGTATCTGAGTCAGGCAGGCCTAGTGAGTCATGAGCGGGGCCACTCGGGACCACTACCGAAGCGACGACGTGTCCTGCAGAGAACGTAGGCAGAATCGGCGCAGTGTTTGTAGGTACGCTGCATTCGATTTACTAACCGCGTGCTTGCATGTTAAGTCTATTTATTTCAGATGGTGGGTTTTTCCATTTTGTCCTAATGACTTTCTTTCTCATATAAATGCCCACCTATACTCTCTTCTATAAACTTGCACACGTCGCTGAAGCTAATTGTAGTTAATTCCGATAACATTTTCGTGTTTGTATCATTTAATTTAAAACATATTTTCTGACCTCTTGAACTTATCGCGGATTCGTCAGTAATCAATTATTTATATGACAACTTAGTGAAGAGTTATGCAGCTGTATCTGTATGTGTTATCCGATTTATTTTATTTCATCTTGTCGTTTCAAGTGATTGGCTATTTCTTGATATCCCCGGTGTGGCTGCGCTTGATGTGCATGCGAACAAGGTGCCTACCTGTCTATTACCCACTACCACGTCCATACTGTCTCTAGGAGACAGTTGGTCGTTGCTGGATTATAGGGGGTGCACGGTCCTTGTGGCCGTGTTGGGATCAAAGAGTGACTCCATGCGGAGCGGACTACGGTCCAGTGACCGCCTTGTGTGCACTTGATTCCCAAATACAGCGTGTTTGTGTTTGCATTTGAAGAAGTGTGGGCCGGCTCCGTTGATGAAACGTGGCTCCCATCCACATGCCTCCCGGTCTTATTCCTTCGGGTTTACACTGTATATGGGGTGTGTGGATGGAGCTGTGGGTGGTGCAGCGCAAGCCTCCCATGATCCCTCTCTAGGCGCAGGCGTCCTGTGACTTGCCACAGTGACAGGCAAATCCAAAACGGGATGCCGCCAAAGATATATATATATATATATATATATATATATATATATATATATATATATATATATATATATATATAATGGGGTGTTCTAGCGGTTGAAAGCAACATGAAGTCGAAGACACGGTACGTAGCAATAAACATATGTATAACCAGCAGTTCAACTGATCTGACATAGCCAGGCTTCGAATCGCCTATTGGGGACCTGCTGCCATGCGGGATAGCCACACCCTATCTGACCACGGGCCGGTACGGCTTAAAAGCATGCAAACCGTCATCATGTGGACTATTTATGTCCGCTGTTATGAGCAAGTTGGCTGTCACCATCGTAACAATTTTTAAGGTCGTAGTTATACGCTAAGCACTCCAGCGATCCAGCCTATACCGTTTTCGTGTGTTTTGAGTCTCCCAGTTGTAGTTTGCACCAGTGAGTCTATACTTATAAGTAAGATGTTTAACACTCACCTTTTGTGTTGCTGCTGATCAGCTGAACCTTACATCTCCTATGTCTTATGATATTTGCATATAATTAGTTATCTTCGGTGCTACTATAGATCAACCTCAGTAGTTTAAAAGCCATAAAGCGAAAATAAAAGCTATCTTCAATTTGATTACATTGATACCGCTGGATAGGCACAAGCTGGATGTATTGTTATCTGTGTATATATATATATATATTTGCAAAAGTCTATGAATAGACATAATGCCATCAGAAACCATGGGATCCAAACGAAGGTACAGAAACAGTAAAATAAAACACAACACAACAATGTCCATGGTTTCCTCAGAGGGCGAGATACTACCCGGTTGCCCAAGCCGAAGTAGGGTGTTGACTTAAGGGGCACCACCCCGAGCCTTTGGCTGAATAGCCTGCCCGCAAGGCAGCGGAGCGAATTCAGGGAATCGCGCCCATTGGGAGCCGGTGACTGATTGCTCAGTTCATACGCCTTTCGTTTGTTCCTTTGTCAAACAGGGGCCCAATGCTCCCCAGAAGTACAGCATAAGGTTGCTGGAATGCGATGCTTCGCCAGGATGGAGCAACGGGCAGTGACTTTATTTAGTGGCGAGTCACATCCGCCACGTCGCAGTGTTGTTAAACGGACATATGTGGCTTTTTATAGGGAGAACGCTTGCCAGGCGAAAACCCACCACGTCCTGGAACACTGCCGCCGAACCATTTGCTGGAACGGGAAAATCCCGAACCACCCAGCTGGCATCACGAGGAGGTTGTTCGGCAAGCCAGCCTAGAAATATGGCGTTCGTTTCAAAAAAGGTCTCACAAATGGGTTCTAAGACAGAAATTAACGTGGACAGAGCTGTGTCAGTCAGTAAACGGGAAAGGAAACCTATTTTCATGGAACTGCCTTGCAAAGGGGAAATAGGGGCAGAGATGTTATCTCGCCGTCTCTCGCACACCCTCAGGAATGCCTTCCCAGCGGCGAGAATATAAATCCGGTTGACCAGCAACCCAATGGTGAGAACAAACCTCAAGTATAAGTTGCCTGTTTCACTAAATCAATGTGGTTGCTCGTTCCCCTGTTCCTATGGAGCAGGCTACTTTGGTCGTACGACACAACGTTTATCAGAAGGGTGAAGGAAAGCCATCCAGCCTGGTTCGGAAATGGAGGTCGAAAGACCACCACCACTGCCATCGCCGCACATCTTGCGGATACGGGTCACGCCACCAAGTCGGCTGATTCCTTCATCTATTTGAATATCTATCAAGCCCCAGAAAATCGATGAAGTATTTCCGTAAGCTGTAGAGCTGCAGAAGCTGTAGAATCCATCGCAATTCGGTGCTACGAACCAGGGCTGTGCACGAAGAAAATGTTTACTCAGGTTTTGAGTCTACCTTAGCTAGGACAGATTACAGTTAACTCGTGCGAGCGTGTGACTACAACGGGGACCTGACCGACGATATTTGTCATTGCGCATTAGCATCAATTTGGCTGCATAAAGACCAGTTGGGTCTACATAAAAATATGAATTTTTATGTAATGGTACAAGTCTGATGATGAATTACCGAAAACAAATGTTCGCTTACACAGAATTTTGATTGAGCAGTGGGTTTTCAACTCAAGTACGTGAGATATGGCAAGATGGTCATCTCAAGCAACCTAAGTGCACATATAAATGTGACTATTAAACAGTGACCAAACAGTACCAATAAGTTACGACTCCAGATTTTTACATTTCTGTTCTTATTTTTTATTCCTCTCATAGAATGCGTCAGATGTACGTGGGGTGATTGAAAATTTTGGAGCTTGCCGCAGAAATCAGATAGCCCGGCAAGTTTTTTGTAATCTTGGCTGAATCACGGGGAATGTTGTTCTTCAGCAATCCAAAAATTCGAATGAACCAGTGGAGGCAGAATTTGGGTAAAGAGTCCTTTTCGGTAATTCGCATCAGACTCAAACATAATATGATGATGTGAAAGTGCTAGATGTGCCGGAGTGGGCTGCGTATTGATCAGAATGTTTGATCCCAACAGGAACAAATCAATAAATCACGGGGTCATGCAAGGTGGCAAAGTATGTACAGGGGAAATCACAACCGAAGTTGTAGGCCACGTTAGAAGTAAAGGAAGTACAAACTGTTTTTGTACGCACAATTCTGGCTTGAGGGTGCGGATGTAGATAGCTTCCGCAATAGACAGGAGATACTTCCGGAATTCGCTCGAGAAATGCTCAGGAATAGTATAGATGACTCTGAAATCGTTTTCAGTCCCTTCGTGGCTGCACTCTAGAAGATGAGACAAGATGGAGCTGTTACTAGACTTCGCTTCGCCTTTGTAATACCACTTCGGGATGTGTTCGCGAATCCTATGAGATTGGCGCCTCGTTGTAATCTATCCATTTTCCTCATTTGTACCAATTCATATTTCTACTTCTTTTACTTTCATATCAGCAGCTTCTTGAATTGAACAACATTTGCAATTTGCTGAAAATGGATAACTAGGGGCATCGTGTAGTGCTCAATTATTTCTGTCTCAGAGGAATGTCACCATCTGAAAACCACCAAGATATACTCAATAGATCACATGACATAGCGCCTTCATATGCCGTAGTTAAACGATAGGTGCCAGGATTCAAGTGCGTCAGGAAAAGTATTGAGAATAAGCCCAGATCAGGAAGACGGTCAACAGCCACCACTACAGAAAATCTTGACGCAGCAGTGGATATGATCATCTAATAAAGCCGACTAACAACTCATCAGGTAGAAGAGATTTTGGGCATCTTCTCGAAGAGCGAGCGGATACTATTCGGACGAAAGACTTAGGCTATTCCAAAGTTTCCGCTCGACGGGTGCCGCGTCTTTCGACTCCTGAGCAGAATTGCTTTCGATATAAATAAATAAATAGAGTTTTATGCCCGATTATGCGGGACCCGCCATTATAGGCATGGCAAGTAATGCTAAAGAACAATTTGGCACTGTTTAAGGCAGATAGTGTTAATTTTCTTTCCCGAATCCTCACTATGGGTGAGTGCTAGGTTCACTACTTTCAACTATAAAAAACTGAATAAGCAGAGCAGTAGTAACGTGTATGATGTTCTATGCGAAATAAGTCCAAGGTAACACCTTCAAATGGCAGGATGATAACGTCTGTTTCGTGGGATTCCTGAGGTGTGATGATGATTGATTTCCTTGAAAGAGGTCATGCCATCACCCGGAGGTAGTATTGAAAGCTTCTGAAACGTCACAGATAAAAACTTGAGAAAAGAGATCAGGAATACTGACGAGATGAGCCGTTTTCCACGATGTCGATGCCCCAACTCACATCACTTCATTGCTAAGAAAAGAATTCATGCTTGCTGATTCGAGTCTTTCCCTCACCCACACTATTCTCCAGATCTGGCTCACTCTGACTTGCACCTATTTCAAACTTGGATTAAGCTTTAGCTAGCAACCAGTACTTCAACGAAGTGACAGCACTGAAGCCCTAGAAACGTTCTTAGAGGCATAATCTAAAGCTTACATTTCCACTGGGATAAAGACGCTTCAACCCTACTGGAGCAAGTGTGTTGCGTTTGAGGATTACTGTTTTGAAAAATAAAAACATGGAAGAAGCTATATCACGTTTGGTTTCTTTAAGCCTTGAAACATGTTATTCACCCTACGAAACTGTTCCCTGTGTTGTTTTGTATGCTTGCACTTAATTCACCTTTTACACCATAATAATAATAATAACAATGAGAAAAGGAATAATGGGTATATTTCTCATCCAGCGAGCTGTGATCATGCTTGGCACAGATTATTTATGTACAGGTGGTATCATGATCTTGCATGTACAATGAAATGTTATGTTTTATATTTGTCTGCGTTTCTGGCAAGATGCCCCGTGTGGTTGTGTCTTATGCGATGGTAGGAGGCACATTTAAGTCGGTAGACGCTTAAACAGGCTGCTCACATAAGCTTTGCTTTGGTAGTTTTCACTTCGACCATCTTACGTGACTTGGCAAATAGCAGTTGTTTATTTGTGACAGCGTATTTTTCATTGATCAGTTCGGGGATGATTGCTTTTCGCATCTCCTTGGCTAACAACCACACACGTCACAGTCACCCCTAGCGGTTCAGTAGGAAAAACTGGTTGGTCATCGCCCAGGCAGCTAAAACTCTTCTTTTCCAACGGAGTCGGTAATAAAATTTATATTATTTAATTCCGGATAGTAGGATGTGGCACACTGGGATGCATGGAAACACGCTCCCCTATGCAGTAAATCCGTTTTCAATACATATTAATCTACCGAAACGGAGAAAACTACAATTCCGTGACAGTTAATCCATTCTTGGATTATACTGAGTGGACACTGAAGGAAGCAAGGACGAAATTTAACTATTGTGAGACGCCACGATGCCGCCGTGTTGGTGCATTTCAGGTGCAGAAACTCCGCCCTTGTCCCACCAGCACCCAAAGCTAGCAAAGGAATTATCTTTGCAATTCTGTTTCTTACCCG
The DNA here is from genome assembly GCA_944474145.2 of Dicrocoelium dendriticum. Classification (NCBI taxonomy): domain Eukaryota; kingdom Metazoa; phylum Platyhelminthes; class Trematoda; order Plagiorchiida; family Dicrocoeliidae; genus Dicrocoelium; species Dicrocoelium dendriticum. Next base: position 45,827,392 of record OX104064.1, on the reverse strand, counting down.
ACATTGGGAGCAGTTGTCCGAAATTACGGATACAATCTGGCCAACGGTTTCCTTAGCAATATGTGTCATCGCTGCATTCATGCGAAGCCATCCCTGGCTAACGGAAGACAAACTGTACGTTTGTATTATTGTGCAGGTGCAAGCGCGCTCTTCTTTCGTGGTCTCTCGAAGCGCTTAACCCAGATGGACTAACGAGCAGACATAACGGACACACCCAACAAGATCAGCTAGTACTTCGTTTTTAATTACCACATAATCATGTCGACTTGCAACGTTCCTCTGTAGGGTAAATACGAAAAGCAATAGAGCAATCCACATGACAATTTGAGTATAAACCATGCTAATCGACAGTACATCCGGTGAGTGCATGGAAGCGATCCAAATGATATTGTGAGGTATACTGGCGGAAATTGTTGAACAATCCCAAGGGGAGATGCTTACATGTACACCGGATCAAACGATTACTGCGGCTTTTGTAAAGCTCTGAAGTTTGGTTCAATACCTACACGACTCATCGGCAAGTTGACCCGCTCTAACCTTCCATGTGTCAATTACAGGCTCGTGCTGTCTCATGGTTGGGTGCTGTCATTTATGTCACCGTAAATGACAGTTGCGGAAGTGATCACATATATATTTGCATTACAATTCCAGTCAGTATTCATTGTTATGCCTGTTACCAGTGTGAGAAATACATTCATTCCGCAGAGCGACAGCTTCACACCAATAGGCCCCACTAAACAAATAGGTTGCCACTAACTGACGGTATTTCGTGTGTATTCTAGGAGCATGAAAGCTAGGAGATGACGGTATCACACTGTAGGGGTGCGGAAGGTAACTAAAGTCAAGAAACTGCCTTATGCACCCTGAGAGGGGGGGAAATCCAACAAAGGAGATCGAACTTGACTTGGGCAGAGCTGGGTTAGTCAGTAATGGGGGAATAGGAAGTTAGTAGTATCGGTCGACCCAGTCAAACTACTTGCGTAAATCAGACAACCGAACGGTTACCGGACAGTGCCGATAATTCAACGGAACCACAAAACGGGCGAGGACCGAAACCGGCCCAGTCTTCATGAACGAGATCAGACGGCGCAACGCAAGCCCCACAGAATGGACAGAGAGCGGATCGCGAACGACGTACGGTAACTGGCCTGAGCGAAGGAGAACAGAGAATGTATTCATCGAAAGGTCAGTAAATCAAAAAGAAACAAACAGAAACGCCTTTGTCGGTGAATCCAGGAGTAACCCTATGCACAGTGGTGCAACTGTGATCAAGCAAAAAATTAGTTTTAATACAATTCCAGGCTGGTCATAATGAGATTTACGGAAGTGAAGATATGGGGTCAAACAGGCAGCGAAGCTCCATCAATTTGAAGCGAAACGAAACACGGAAGTGCCAAATAGTAAATTCCCATATATGGTTGGTTGTGGGACGAAACATGACCTATATATGTGTGGGCGTGTGACAGCTTGTTTAACTGTAGCCTCATGCAATAATGCGGTTTCTTGCCGTTGCGTTCTTGCTACAATAACACAGTATACTATGGTTCGCGTAAACATCACTTCAATACCGCTAGACTGCAATTTGCGTTCGGCATCTAGACCAAAACAGCTGACGGCTGGGCTAGAGTCGATGTCACGCATTTAGACTTTCCGTAGGTCTTTAGTTACCTGGTTTAGCGTATCCCGCTCCAAAGGTCGCAGAACTGTGGTATTAGCGATTCAATAGTGTGACAGTGTTAGAGGAAAGAGGCACAAAGATCCGAGTATGCAAAGTTTGTAATTCGTGATTTCATTTTGTTGAGTCCATTCCTTGACATCTATCTTTACACATCATTTCAGTAAATTCACTGACTATTAAGAATGGTTGTATCCCGTGGCGAACAAAATGTCCCCGTGGCGCTAACATCGTTGCTTGCTTGTCACTACATCTGATTGGTGTTCAAGTTGGTTATTACCTGTGAGCTTCACTCAGTCGGTATCTTCTTTGCCCTGGTTGATTTCGGAGGATGTGCGACTGGTAGCACTCTTTGTTATATAGCAGCACCGTTTCTCCATGCGAACCATCCCGCTCCTTCTATTTTCGTAGTTAGCACTGCTGTAGTGGGTGGAGACATGTTGCTGGACCGATATGTGATCGATCAGCAACATTCACCATGATTGTTACCCGTTGTGAAGACTCTGGAATTCTAGTTTGACTTGGGTATCACATACCGCAAGTTTGGATACCACAGCCTCGTCTCTGATTGTTTTACTTAAATGTCTTAGCGAGAACCATTGCTTTGGATTCTCTATCCGTCTCCGACGATATTAAGGTTGGTGGTGGGGCGATTTTGCTGAAGCACGGTACTCTTCGTTCCGAATTCGGTCACCCTTCAGCGTGGACAGCAGTCGAGTTGCGCACAAAACCCACAGATATGTTTGCCCTTGAGTGGCTCTTCAGAACAGTTCCAGGACTGACGCTGCAAAACTTGACGCGGGGTCTTCAACTTTGTCCGTATTCTACATTCCTCTTTCGAGGAATTAGCAACACGTGCGCCTACAAGGATACCATTTATAAACTTATCGTTTTACTCACATAGTGCTCTATCTACAGTTAATGACATGATTATTTACACTAGTGAAATTGGGAACTGTTATGTGTTTCCACGCAAGTGATAGACATATTTAGATTTACGCCAAAACAAAGTGAGAGAAAGCTACAAAAACCGTAACAAATTTGCAACGAAGCATCGTGCTGGATGGAGGGTTGCTCTGTGGAAGAAAACTTTGTCCAGTATGAGCATACGCGTTTTTCCTTAGCACCAATGTCCGCCCACTTCTTGGAGGACTGCAAGACTTAAAAGCAACATCTGCCATCGCGAATACGCACAGCTAGGGAGTAATTATGCTACAGGAAACCTGACTTCACAAAGAGGTTGAAGACACTATTGTAACAGTTGACAGTTTCATTTTCCACCTTGCTGAACGCCCATGCACGTTCCGCAACCGGCGTGGTGGTGTTATCCCCTTTATTAACACTTCCTGGTGCTCATCAGTGAAGAACATGTTCTGCTATTCGTCGCAACGCATCGACTGCCTAGTTCTAAAGTGCCCACCAAAATATCTAACCGGATACAACTCAATACTGCTAGACAATACTTATATATCCCCCAGTTATCCAAGCTCAGAAGCAGACAAACTTTACAATGACTTGACGGCTGTTGTCATTGTATACATCGACCATTCCCAATGCATAGTTGCTCGTGATTTTAATAGGTTTGACACTACATTGCTCACAACACTTGGACTACAGATCATTGTGAAACGCGCCACTAGGTTAGAGGCAACCCTGGACTTAGTGTTTGTTAACAACCTGAAGATATTTTCAGTCAGTACTCGAGCATCACTTGGAAGCTCTGATCATCCGATATTCAAACGATCTCCTGTCTTCTACAGCAAGACGAACCACAAGGTAGTCACTCGTTGCAAAGAACGTAAAATTAAACGGAGATAAACTAATCCCCAAACTCAACTTAACTGTAAGAAATGTTTGCCTGTATAGATTGCAGTTTGTTTTTTTCGATGCAGATGTCTCAACATATTGTGACCGCAAGATAAGTAATCTGAAATTCTGTTTTGATCTCTACTATCTGGCAGAATGTATTCCCATTCGTGCTGACCGCTTCTCCTCACCACTCTTCAAGCAGCTGCATCGACTTAAAGCGAGAGCCTTCAATGTTAAAGATTGTGCCTCAGTAAAGTTTCTTTCTCTACGCATAAGGGAAGAAATACACCACCACAATCGTGTCTACGTCCAGACAATTCTGGGACACAATAATTACCGTGAGATTTGGCAGAGGAGGAAACAATTTATTGGAGTCGCACATAATAGTACGAACTCTGACATAGACGTAGAAGAATTAAATCGCAAATTCTGCTGCTCTAGCAGTGACTCACTCCCCAACTCGTCATCAGCACAGATTCAGTGGGCTACAGACTCATCGCCAATTGACGATGTTGCAGCACTTCACTGAAAGCTCATTCAGCTAAACCCAAGCAAATCAAGCAGACCTTACCGGTTGTCTCCCTTCGTACATAACGAGTGTGTAGATTCATTAACCCAACCGCTAGCTGAGCTGTGCACCATGTGCCTAAACCAAGGCAACATCGCAGACTATTGGAGAGCTGTAAGCATAACGCCAATACCAAAGAAAGCGACAGGTAAATATCGATCTACTGCGTGCACATCGGTGGCTTTAAAGGTCTTCGAGAAATTCATTCTTGAAAAATTGCCAACCCAATCCTGTCTAAATGACGCACATCAATTTGCATACCGACGTTCGAGGTCGACACAACACGCAGTGGCTTGTCTAGTGCACGGAGTGTTATCGTCTCTAGACAGCGAGAACAAAACCACACGAGTAGGCTTCCTTGACTACACCAACACCTTCGGTTGTGTTAACCGTGAAAGCTTGTTGCATGATCTCCTGGCTTCTGGTATCCAACCATCAATAGTTTTCTTGCTACAGGATTATATTGCCAAGCGTACTCAGATAACCAGGTTCAACTGCAGGAGCTCCTTGCCTCTTACCACTACCTCCGGTGTCCTTCAAAAAGCCATTTTGTCACCATTCTTATTCCTCATCTATGTTGCCTCTATCCCTGTCCCTGAAGAAGCCATAATGCTAAAATACGCCAAGGAGGTGCTACTTGGCGCCATGCACCCAATTTCAGCCGCTTCGACGACGCTACAATGTTGCTTGAACATAAACATGCATTTGTCAAATACCTGCGGCTAATCAGTGAATGCTTCCAAGTGCAATGATGTATAGTTTTCGTTACACAAGGCAGATCGTTACCAGAACCTCTTCACTGACTGTCCCCAACCTCACATCAGTGGTGAAGGCCTGAGCTTCTCGACGTCAGTGAAGTACCTGGGAATCACAACGAGACATGATTTATCTTGATCAATTCAGGTGAGTGAAGTATTCACCAACGTCAGGCGACTGTCCTTTTACGTCTCACGTCTTCTTTATTCTGCAGTCTCCCACCAGTTGATCCTGCCATCCATCATTGCATGTGTTCTACCACACTGCACCTACTGTTCTCCTGTGATCTTTCCAGGCCTATTGGATAAGCATTTCAAACTACTTCATAGGTCGCTGAAACACACATCTCGATGCATTGGCATTTCTAAACCAACTTTAGTTCAACCCATTGTATATGTTCATGTTAATTCATGCTTAAACTTGCATCGAAAATACTCATTGATATCAGCCATTCTTTACATAGCGTTTTAGCCAACTGCAAATCTATACTTCCTCAACGCGACGAAAATACAGAGCCATGTATGCCCGCAAGCGGCCCTACGGCTCATCTGCCAAATCTTATCTAGCTAAATTGCTGCTTGATCCGCATATTATCATTCAAGAACTAAACAGCAAATTGTGTTAGTGCACCTGTACCACACATGAAACATTGCTTTGGCCGCTGTATTTTTACAGTTTTTGCATGTACTATTTTGTTTTTCTTCATCTTTTAGATCGCGCGTGTGTTGCAGCCGAAAATTCGCCCTTCCTGCGTTCATAAAAGCGAATTCTTGACTTGGATTGACTCGACTTAAGGTAAAACCGAATGTAGCATTAAGAGGTTCTCTTCAAAGTAATCCCCATGAAGTGTATTACTGTGGTCTTAGTGTGGCAGTGTAGAATGAAAAAGTGCATTAAACTCCAAGCGGATTACCGACGGCCACACAGTGATTTCATTATGACGTGCCAGATAGAGGGTGATCTGAACCATGGCCAAGGTAACCAGTCATGACACCAAGCTAGAAGTTAACTGCTTCAAACCAAACGTTACAGCTATCCAAAACTTTACGAAGTGCAATCGTTAATAGTGATAAAACTAGTGGTAATAATATATATTTTTGGACTTGCAAGGCACGACCTTCAAGGCATAATCAAGATAGAACCAGTAGACTTCATGGGAACATTCAAAGGACAGTATGGATGCAGGAAACAGAGTAATGGTATTATCATAGACGGTTTCCTGGCTCCGAATTACAGTGTTCCTCTTATCTGAGGGGCATGGGTGGATGTAGGAAGAGATTCGGGTGTAAAACGCCTTTCGTGGTTCCTCGGTTGCCTATGAAGTGAGCCTAGTATTCTTACTTGCAAAGTAGACGGTATACTTCTTATGATCCTAACACAAAACTCAGTGTGGTAACCGAACTAACTTGTCTTTTACTTGAGGTGACAGTAAGAAAAACGTCTAAAGATGAATTCAAAAGCATAGCACATACTTTGGGAACACCTTGTCTTAGACCTTGTTAGATTCTGGAAAAGTCAGTGAACAAAGAAGACATAGATCAAGTTGGTCTTCTTTCCTTTAGCTCTGGACTGCGCATGACGGCTGAGTCCAACCAGGAGGGCTCAGTTTGTGTTGTCTAACCGAGTGGTAAATCGGTCGGTAAGACGCTTTGCCAGTTGTAAATTACCGCGCAAAACAATCTACGGCAGTGTTCCAGGACGTGGTGGGTTTTCGCCTGGCAAGCGTTCCCCCTATAAAAAGCCACAAAATTCCGTTTAACAACACTGAGACGTGGCGGATGTGACTCGTCACTGAACAAAGGCACTGCCCACAACTACACAGTAACAAGTTGACTAAAGCCACGTTTCACTATTTCCTCGTTACGCACAAGAAAAAGATACTCTCTGTCTACACATACTGTCACCACTACCTTTATGGTGCCTTTACTGTTTATTCTACCCACACATGAACCCAAATTATCGTCACCTCACTGGTGACTTTGTCCCTCCTGAGCGCTTGTTCCATGTCTGCAGTCTGTACAACTTTCGGCCACTGCCGATTACATGCATAGCAACGCGTCTGTTGTGAAACATAATTGCTTGTAAATTTTGATCAGGCCTGATTTGATGTGCCTCGATAAATTCGAGCATAAACTATTTATTTATTTATGTATCATTGTTAGCGTGTCCATGAAGCAGGCGCGTTCGAGTAATAAGAAAGATGGAAAGTTGGGATAAAACTGTACGAGGATTGCATGGTTGGCTACCGTGTTTGTTTGGGAGCCACAATAATAGTGTTGCTGAGCAGAGACAAAAAACTGGGATGAAAATGGATAGAATTGAGTTGATAAAAATTGCCTTTCCAGCTCACACTTATTGCACAACCGTAAGGCAGGCAGAGTTGAGTAAACAACCCATGCAGAGTGCAAACGAAAATAAGTAAGTTTCGGTTTGTAATTTTCTTTCAGCGCACACTGTGGTATGACCTTGGGGTAGGCTTTCTCCGATGGAAACGTAAGGGCGATTGGTGAAGCGGACTCTTTCGTCAAGGCAGAGAGAAAATGTAGGTTGCGATATGTCAACATTTCGATTATTCTCTTCAGTCACAAACACCATAGGATCAGGAACAAACCAACGATTATATACATAGAAAAATAAGAAACATCAATCAAAATATCGTAATGAAAACCAAGACGGACTTTGACAACTTTCGGTTTCATCTCCCATAAAGCTGCCTGAACAAGTGAGGACGATGTATCTACGGCACTTACTGGTTGCTTGTGGTTAAGTCAATCAACTTTCGGTCCGTACTGTGATAGTCGTTGAAAACTGAGCGGAGGGAGTCGCCTGTCTCAGTGCGGTCAACCAGGCGATCGATCGAGTGGGCGAGTGAGTTTCTAAATATACAGCTTTGCCTCAGAGTTGTGAATAGAACGCTAGTGTGTTGAACAGGTGGGACTTGTTTCTCTTGACGCGGCTGGCAAAACCAGGCTCAAAATACTTACCTCAGACGCTTTTTCTGCCCTGGAATTTCAATACAACAACGGTTTCTAGGTATAACACTACAGTCACGTAGAAACATTTCTGAAAGCCTGATGCGATCCCCAGGCTCTTACTTCCACAGGAAGTCACTTCCGTATTACGGTGTAATTTATTAAGCGAATTTTCTTAGGACATTAGTTTTTGATTTGGATACTTGAAATGTACACTCAGTATTCCTGTTCGCTTGTGACTATACACACAGGTTACGACACGACCCGCACACACATGTATTATTCGGGAAAACAGGGGTCAGCAAGGCAGTGACGGAGGGACAGTCTGTCCGGCGTGGAATCGCAATTTGCCCCTTTATCTGTCACAGGGACCGTGCACACTGTCTACCAAAGTAGCGATTGGCATTTTCCTGTAGCTGGTAATTTAAACTGACAGGACAAGACGGATAGAAACTGTGTGACCATTCGCACGTGACAGTCTGACCTAATGTGTTACTGGGACTATACCTTTTCACAGTCAATTGCATCTATGGCGCCTTCAAATTCCTCCTTAACTAAATCGTGTTTCGACATAGATTTCTTAAGATGGTCCTTAAAACTAACAAATTACATCCAAAGGTTGCATATTATTTGAGTGGTTCCTGGTTGGGGATATGTAGCGTGTCAACACCACACCAATTCCAGCCCCAGCAGCCTGTACTCTTTAACAAGCGGTGAAATTACCGACTTGGTGGCAGCGCACACAATCAGCATTAAATTTGAGGATTGATGACCACTTGCAAATCGACTGAAGCAGGAGTATTGCGGAGAAATCCGGTTTGGCCTCATTAGTGAACACGGCACATGGACTAATACATTGTGTCCCATTGCTGCAAGCTACTAAACGTAGAGCAAATGAAGCTACCGGAACTTGTTATGGGCACACTCACACACATAGATACACACACAGCTCAAATTCCAACTGACCGCACATTCAGTTATACAAATGCATTTAATTAACCGTACTTAACGGATTAGGAGTTACTGGACTTATTGACTAATAATGAATGGTGCGAAGAACAACTTTAGGTGCGAAATATGATTCGATATTACAATCGACTTTTCAGCCGCAACCAAAACATAACTACTATCGGATGCTTCGCCATGCTGATGATCGGGAAGGCCTCCTGTCTGATTGTAACTGCCAAAAAGTTGCATGCGGTTAGCAATGAGATTAATAGACATTCGCGCACATTTCAGCCGCAGTACTGGTTGGCGCCATAGGATAACGCTTCGCAAGCGTTCTCCTTATAAAACATCATATACTATGTCTGAAAAGATTGTGGCTTGGTGAATGTGATTGCCCCCTGAATAAGGTCATCATCTTCCTCTTCGGCACAAAATCTAACCCTTAAATTGAGTTTTAAAGACCTGCGATATTCGCCTTCTGTCTCGCTTGTGTCAGTTCAAATGACCTATGAACTGACAAAGATGTCACAGGTTCTGAATGTTTATAAGTCTCTTTTCTCTCACTACCACGTTTTGGTCTATGTGGCATGTGGCAGTGCTCCCCAGAGACATCCTCCTAGTTATGCCAAGACAACCGGGCGCTACTCTCCTTTTGATGTATCATATAATCCAAGCACTCTACTACTATAGTGACTTGTTCCGTCATTACTGTAAGTACATTACAACATGTTGCCCACTTGTCTGCTCTCACGCTATCTCATTCACCTCTTTAACTATAACTCCTAAACGATGAACAAAGTAACCACCTCAGATAAAAGCGACACATTATTATCTCCTAACTTAAGCATACGGTGCCTCGCAGGGAGCAGCCAAACCCGAAGCCACCCATCTTTGCTCACACGACCCAGAACATGATGCACTTTGATAATGTTTAACCTGAGTACTCTAAAGAAGATTGGACAACAAGCCTGAATTGTACACACCCTGAAAACTTTGCTATTGATGTTTGTTGAATATTAGCTAAACGACTTCAGAATCCAGCACGGGCTACCAATTGTCATCACCAATTCATACATATACTAGTTTCTGTCTCTACCATTTGGTGACTGCCTACTGCATCTGCAAACGCTGGTGTTGCGATCAGCTGTATTGCTAACTCCTAACCCCCTTGAATGAGTTTCAACTAACGGCCGCAGATACACTATGAGGCCCGTGACCTTCATATGGTTGGCAAACGCTGACAGCAAAACTAATTTTGTGAGGTTCTTCGCAGTCATTTTCCAAATCACATAGTCGTCCACATGCCCGGAAAAGCACTAGACTGCAGTTTCAGCCTGTTGGGCATCATCAGTAGTGCGCATCCATCGGATCCATCAGGATTCGAACCCATGACCACCAGCGGATTGAACCGCCAGTAAGTAGCTTATGCCACTGGGCCATGGGGGACAGCTTCGGACCGTCATGATTTATAAGCTAACTGCGATACAACGCGTCTTATCCTCCACTGTTGTGCAAGTTACGAAGGTTGCAGAGGACAGGGTTGGCCCCGAAAGACACGACGTCCACTAACAGTAGCTATGTACAACATAGCAGTCTAGTGCTTTTCCGGGCATGCGGACGACTATCTGATTTGGAAACTGGCTGCGAAGAACCTCACATAATTACATCAAAAATCCCCTACTCATGAGTACATCAAAAGTAATTTTATCTTCAAGTCAAATGAAGTCAAATCAAAATAGGCCTTGTGAACCCTACTGGGAATCTTTTGAGCATTTCACACTTACACTGTGGATGTAGTGCGATATAACATTAGCATAAAATTGCAACCATAGAGTAAAAAGGGGAAAACATGCATGCGCTTCACTACTCCTCTGTACTCAAATAAGTGTTGACGCGTTGTGCTCGTAAGTCGCTTGGAGTCCACAAGAAAATGGGATACATTTGGTAAGATAGTGATTACACGTGTGAGAAAACAAAACCCTACATTTAGAGCGGGTAGACGAGCAAGAGGGCTTTAGACAAATCAGCGGGAGAGGGGTGAAAAGGGTCATTTAAAACCTTCACCGAAAAGTTGTCAGATGCACCAAAAGGCTTAGTAACCATGAAGTCAACCAGAGACTCTGGGCAATCCAATACACTTGGAAATGAAAGTAATAGAAACGCACAATAAATGTTCAGTCTTTGTGAAACATCAGAAAAGTGATAGGTGAGCATAATGACCAGTGGGGAAGAATACAGGTAGTCACGAATCTATAAATTAAGGATCAGGGTAAGGAAAGTATTTTGACTCCTAGGGGATAGAATGATAATTTTCGCACCTTGTGGAACCTTTCATCAGCGTGTGTTGATCAGGATAGATTATGAGATAAATATACACCAAGGCATATATATATATATATATATATATATATTGCAACAGTCTATGAATAGACATTGAGCCATCGGAAACCATGGGACTCAAAAGCGGGTACAGAAATAGTAAAAGAAAACACAACGCAACATATCAAAATCCATGGTTTCGTCAGAGGGCGAGATACTACCCGGTTGCTCAAGCCGAAGTAAGGTGCTAACTTAGGGGACACCACCCCGAGCCTTGGGCTGAATAGCCTGCCCGCAAGACAGCGGAGCGAATTCAAGGAATCGCGCCCATTGGGAGCCGGTGACTGATTGCTAAGTTCATACGCCTTCCGTTTGTTCCTTAGTCAAACAGGGGCCCAATGAGCCCCAAAAATTACAGCATAAACTTGCTGGGATACAATGCTTCGCCAGGATGAAGCAAGGGTCAGTGACTTTATTTAGTGGCGAGTCACGTCTGCCACGTCACAGTGTTGTTAAACGGGAAAATGTGGCTTTTTATTGGGAGAACGCTTGCCAGGCGAAAACCTACCACTTTCTGGAACACTGCCGCCGAACCATTTGCTGGAACGGGGAAATCCCGAAGCACCCAGTTGGCATCACGAGGAGTTTGTTCGGCAAGCCAGCCGAAGGTACTAAACAGTTAATGAACTGGGTATGTTGTGCTCGCTTACGACCATGGGCGAGATGTGTTTGCCACAGTCAGACGGTTGTCAACGCATAGAAAAGAGTAAGATACATCGCGTCATTTGGAGGCGTGGAGAGCGAGAGCTAGGGACGATGACTACTGCAAAAGCTCCTCCAACACGATTTGGAGAGCCGTTAATGATGTAGCAATTAGAGAAATATTGCCTAAGGTTACATCGTCAACGTATTTACATCTAATAAAGTTGGGAGGATTGAAAGCATTTCAATGCATAGAGAGAATAGGAAAGGAGACGAGATTGCTCCTTGTAAGACGTTCCAGTCCTCACTAAGAGTGAGGGATATTCTACGGTTTAGCTACACAAAATGAGGTCGGGTTACGAAGTAGCTGCTTATCCGTTTGCACACTACTGGTTGTACACCATTCGCGGACAGGTGCTTAAGCAAGATTGGTCTGTCGATACTTACAAAAGCGTTGGAGTAGTCAAGGAAAAGGAGCCACACATTCTTACAGTTCGCATCTAATGAAGGCGCTATAGAGTAAACAACGGCATCCAACATGAAACCTCGAGGTCTATATGCAAACTGAGATACGTCCACGGCCAGAGTGCTTGTTGAGATCCAAGGCACAAGTAGTCGCTCGAACACTTTCTCCATGACGGATGTAAAGGCGTTCGGAGGGAATCTCGGAGCACGTTCTTTGGCACGGGTGTTATTCTGGCAGACCTCCAAATGGGATTAATTCCACCGTGTATGCACCGATTAAAATAATTCGTCAGGGACGTGGTAAAGATATCGGCACACACTTTCAAGACAACTGGTCATAGAGCATCGGGTCCACTAGTCTTTCTTGATTACAGGTTCCAGAGTTCACAGTTGACTTTAACGTGTTGGAATATAAATTTTAGACCAGAGCCAGATAGAAGCGAGGGTTGAAGGATGCTTCGTGAGAAGAAGGGCAGAACTCAACATAATTTTATTTACATCCACAGATCCAAACTGCTTATTGGAGCTTTTGCCACACAGCTGCTTTAAAAGTATCCACAGATCTCACAGTTGTGGTTGCATAAAACTGCTTCAACGTATAGGTTATTCAGTCATGTAATCTCACTTTTCATTGTTGGGAAGAAGCGTTTGAGGCGTGCAGTCGTTTTACGCTTGTAGGCTCGTTCTGTTTTCCTTCTAAGTTATTGGAATGATGAGTAGGCGAATCTATCTACACTTAGGTAGATGGTTTCGACCGGGCAGCAAACATTGAAGCAAAACTTAAGGTAGCCATAGAAATGCTCGCACGGAATGGACAGAACTTCGTTGCTGAAAACTATAAATTCAATATTACTTAGCATTTCCTGGTGTCTCGCAATACTGGGTGATAATAATAATGGGTATATTTCTTTTTAAATGAGAAGCTGCGTCCATGTCTGGCGCAGATCAAATGACATGGACAATCTCGTCGCTTCACAGTTTTGAATGGCTTAGTAGCCAATGAACCGGAGTGTGCGTCACCATAAACAACAGGGCACACTTTTATGATACAATGATCAGAATTACTGAGTGGGGCACGTTTTGTGCAAGACGGTACAGTCGTTCGGTGTGTATAGCAACACCAACATGGACAGCATAATACCAGAACTTTGCTAGCTTCTGCCTTATGAACCACAAAAGAGCTTTAGTCCGTACGGCTTTTAATACATCTCGTCAAATTTTCTCTCCGGAGACTACGGAATGTGAACTAGAAAGCCTCACTTCCACATTACAAAAGAATGGATACCCCGAGCGATTTATAGCAAGGTGCGCGAACATACAACCGAAAGTTAGACCATTAACAGATGTTCCAAAGAAAAAAGTATTCATAACCCTGCCGTTTAAAGGAGACCAAGTTGATAGATTTCGGCATCGTCTTCGTCAATCCATTGAGAAGTGCTATTACCTGGCTGAGCTAGTGGTATTGCACCAAGTCAGAAGGCTGCTGTGCAAATCCTACCTGGACAGACCATGCTGATGTTACTGTTTCGTGTAACTACTTTCTTACCTGTACTTGCGGTAGGAAGTACGTTGGTGGAACTGAGCGAAGGCTGTCAGCGTGGATTGCAGAGCTTGTCCGGTGATACATGGTCGCAAATGGCCCGAAACTACCCATTAGCTCTATTGATTGCCCTGCTTGCGAAATCAACAAACAAAGCAATCCCCGTCTACTTCAGTTCGCTGAGGCCTCGGCGATTCGGTGGTTAAAGCCAATTTTGTGCAAACAAGCTGACTTCGTGACCAACCTCGCCCTACCCTGGTGAGGCTAGTGTCGTCTTTTCTCTGACCGGGTCACGTAAAATCACCAAAGTTTGACTGATTTAAATTTGCACCCATAAGATTGCACTTTGTTTGACTTGGCTACTTAATGTGACCTTTCCATAAATTGTCTGTTAACAGCTGAGGAGAGTACGCGAAATTACTGAATTCAATATATTCTGTTAAAAGGTGGCTTCTTCTTGTTCTGTTGAAAATCTTAATCATTTTGTTGAATACGCACAAGCTCCTTGTATATCTTATACATCTAGGTAGTCTATTCCATATCAGGCGGAACCTTATATAAGTTCTCTCTGACTGTGACAGTGTATGGAGATACTACAATCATAATCTCCATGTCGCTTGTTTCATAACTGGTTTCCAACTGAAATTGCACAGTGGCGTGTTCACTATGCATGTTATGCCACACAATTTTGTGAAAGAAACCAATATTTAAACCTGATCTACGCAGCCATAAAGGCTCCAGTTTTAATTCATTACATCTCTCTCTATAAGGAACATGTGTGGAATAATCGAAGATGAGTTTGGTGAAGGTGTGTTGAACATTTTTTATGGCCGTCAGGTCACATGCACGTAAATTGTTGAACGTACCGCTACAGTATTCTAACAAGGGTCTTACATTTATGTTATATGTCATGAGCCTTGTCTCCATCAGTTTTAGTAAGTGATTAACATGTCCTGATATTTGCATTGCCTTAGGAACAATGTAGTTTGCATGTTCACTGAACTTTAAGGAAATGGAACATATCAGCTCTAAAGCACTGACGGAAGAAGATACCAGAGTGAGAAAGCCATGAAGTCGAAACAATCCTGCCTCAATATGGCATCGGTAAGTCATGATATTGCCTTTTGATGTGGAGAAGTGCATCTGTCACTTCGCAGCCCAGCACAGGATGGCTTGTAGATCACACACACAATATTTGTTACTTCCATTGTATATTGGGATGAATAGAACCAATATGCCACCTTCGAATAATCTGCAAACAAGTATGAGCTTCCTAAGCGTACGAGAGATATAAGATGGTTTATGTACAATAAGAAAAGAAGTGGACCCAAAACGCTGCTTTGAACGACTCCACCGGTACCTTGTTGGGGCGTAGACATGAACCCAGTTATGTTCACTGTCTGGGAGAATCCTGTCGGAAAGGATTTAAAGCAAGAAAGAAGTGGATTTAATAGGCGCAAACTACCCAATTTCGATAATAACCTTTTTGTACGGGACTCGATCGAACGTTTGCTGTTTGTCAAGATATAAGACAATGCATTGAAGACCAGAGTCAATCGATCCGGTGAGATTATTTAAGAAAGCAATGTGGCATGTTATGCAGGAACAAGCTCTTATATGGGCACACTTCGAAGGTGTCAGAAGACTGTGCGATAAAAGGAAAAAGTGAGTTTTTCTTTTACAATTGTCTCCACCAATCGTGGTAAGATGTAGTAGTGACTAATGGGGCGATCATTGCTTATATCTGTTTTAGGCCCAGATTTATATAACGGTATAACAACAGATTGCTTTCATCTTTTAGAATACTGGCTGGACTGTAAACAGAGGAAAAAATATCTAGTAATAGTACTGGTATTTCGTCACCATCGTACCTGATTGCAGCCGAAGTGATGCCATCTGGCCAGAACAATGAGATTGTCGAAGCAAGTTAACCAAACATTTATTAACTCCGATGCTGCAGTCTACCACTGAGATAATATCGGGGGTGACAGATGACACTGGAGGTACCAGAGTCACTTTTTTCGTTGCTGAAATCTTCAGCAAAGCCATAGAAGTAGGCGTGTCAAAGACACTGACATCTGGTGTGATATTATACGAGGGTAGATCTGTTTGTTGCGCTTTCCTCATCTTGAATAGCTTGCAGTGGGAAATACGTTCCTCTTCTTGTCGTTGATGCGTAGCTTCCCTGGCATCCGTTTTAAAAACCAGCCTTTGTAGACGTAAGAGCACGCTAAAATCACGAGCTTTTTCATACCTTCGAGCAAATGTGCGCATTTTATTTTCTATCTTTTTTCACTTATAGTCGTGCTAGCCAAAAGTCGCACTAGCTTTCTTTCTGCTGATAGTCAATAATAACAAAAATAATCATTGTTGTGATAACACAGTGTAGATACTACCTGGAGGTCATGGGAAAGAAAGAAAAGATTCCAATTTTGAAACTGATGTATACTGGATGATCAGTTCCAGCTTACACTTTGTAGGATGAATGGACCAGTGGGGGTTCGAGTTCCATTTTGCTGGCAACTGCTTTTTGGTAGCATTCTGGGAGGTCACTTAGTTCCTCAGTGAAAATGGAAATAGGGTCTGAAGTAAAAACTAGGTCCAGCACACTTTTATCGCTTGTAGATGTAAGAGTATGCTGAGTCCATCCTTCAGTCATAAACAAGTTATCAAACTTTGCGTGGTTCTCGGTTGGTACTAATCTAGACCAACGTATGTCAGACAGGTTGAAGTTCCCACAAATGACCGCATTTTGCAGAGTATGTCCCGAAATGTAGCTAAAAATATTTACTAATTGGATCTCTTCATACTTGCTGTCACTAGGTGGACGGCAAATGCAACATACTATAGATCGCTTTCCATTGAACGACAACATTAGCCGGACGGAATCAAGAGAGGGACTGATAAGCGAAAGTGCGTACTCAGAAACAAACAGATTTTGTGAGTAGAAAATAATAGAACTTCTACCCCTACCGGTCTTTCGATTATTTCTGATCAGTTTAGATCCGTCAGTTGAAATCATTTGACTTGACACATTTGTGTTGCACTAAGGTTCAGTTAGCAAGACAAGATCAGGTTTATTAAGATACATAAAGGTACGGAGTAAGTGAATCTTATTTAACAGTGAATGTTACTGAAGTAACAGCATTCAGTAAGCATTCCCATTCAGGTTTAAACCATAATACTCATTAGTAGTTGATTCAATGTTAGCTACATAGCTATCCGCAATAATTCCCTAACAGTGCGATTTACCGCATCAGTCGGTAGTAAAGAGGAGGCGGAATGGCGAAGCAATTCCAAAAATTGGGGTAGTTTGGGAGAGTTTAACATATGCGAGTGAGGAAGTATTGTGAAGTTACCCCAAGTAGGTGGTAAAGGAGGTGGAGACAAATAAAAAGGATGACAACAGTGAGGGTTTTATTTATTCGCGCAGCAATAGTAATGGGCTTAATGACCAATGAGTCCGTAAGCGCATTCTGAAACATTAGGGGTTTATGTTTTACAGGTAACGTGGGATCCTTGTTCTTATTAGACATGGTAGGAATTTTTGGTTTCATTCCGACAATAGTAGGGCTATTACTAGCAATAAAAATCTCTCGAAGCTGAATGCTGTCCACATTAGTAGACGGTACGTATTTAGATATTTTTCTTCCTGGTATAGGTGTACCTTTCGATGCATTAAGCGTACTGGCGTCTATACCCCGCGAAACAATTCAGTATAGTTCTGTCACCGGTTGGGAACAACCAGTCACTTTTAGATAAGTATCTGAATTCTTACTGGACGGACGAGTTTAAGACTGTATCACTACAGTCGGATCTTGCTCTGTATCTGAGCATGAGGAGACATCATGTGGACCGGTAATCCTCTCACAAATGTCCTCCATAGCATTTGGAGAGTCAATGGTGGCTGCAGAATGATCTCAGTCGACGGTTGTGCCTAGCGGGTCAATGCAGTTTGCATCGGATACTGTGTTACATTGATTTCAGTGAAAAATAAGTGGAATTGTTTTTCATGCTCTTGGTGAGTTCTCGGTAAATCTAGCATGATTCAATTAACGTTGAAGGGGGTTCTGTTTGAAAAGTGATTACCTTGTCTAATCTCGCAATAGACCTCACAGTTGTATGATTTGCAATTAACATATTAGCAAAACGTTCGCTACTGAATCGGAAAAGCGTTGGGCATGAATGATGGAAAGAAATTTTCCCCTATTCTATTGCCGTTAATATCGTTCATCGGTATGCTGTAGGCCTCCGCGACTGCATTCCTGAGAGTTGTAAGCTTCATGTCATCCGCCATGCTGAGGGCGATAGAGTTGTAGGCACGATTGTATCTTTCAGCTACCTCAGACGCTACAGAATTTAGGAAGCCATTTGCCCCATTCATATACCTCTGCTTTGTTTTATATGGTGGATCAATCAAATAGCAAACAGACGTCAGGCTATCCCCAACAGAATTCAGCCGCAAAAGTTCGACATTTTGTGCATTTAAGAATTCCTCCAATAATGCAATTCTGTTTATTAGAGAAGATACAATATCAGTAATAGTTGCTGAACATTTACATGCGGCATGTTTATGATCATTAAGAGCTAGAAGGTTTCGGATGTATAGATTGGGCGTCGCTTTGCGTTTTGGTAACTGACGCTTCATGACAGGTGAATGCACAGATCCACCATTCGTTTTTACAGTACTAACGGATGGGCCACATACATGGAGGTTTGCAAGCGATTTATTCCATTCCTGTCTCTTCCTTGTATTAAAGGTTGGGCTTCGCGCTTTGACAGAGCTAACGAACATTTTCAGTGGTTTATCAGTGGGTTTTTAGCGCTTTTAAAACCTATCTAAAATGTAAGAGAGTTAAACTGAGGTACAAAAGACCACCGTTTCAGATACAATGATCGATAAAAAACAACAGGGTATTTAAGGGCGTCCAGTTATCTAAATTCCTCCCAAGTACGTGGAAGAAACCAAATGTCCTGGAGCTCGTAATCGTCAGGCTGCGAGTGCTACACAGCGAGAGCAGCCTGCAACCGTTCGCATTCGCTGAACCAATACCATGCGAACCGATAAGACCTATCCACACCGATGCATCACGCCCAACGAGTGCGTTGAAATCACCCAGCAGAAATAGTCGGTCGCTCCTCGGCACAGACCGTATCACGGAGGATAGCTCAGTGTAGAACTGATCACGCGAGTCATCAGGATAACACATGGTCGGACCGTACGTGCTTATAAAAGTAGCAAACTTACCTCTTCCGAGTCGCATGCGAACAGTCATCAGCCGCGCGCTGATGCCCGTTGGTTCACCCACCAGCTGGCCATTCAGGCGGTCGGATATTGCAAATCCGACCCCATGTTCACGTGGTGCTGAGGCGGCGTTCCCCACCCAGTAGAATGTGTAGCCAGCACCTGCTTCATGTAACTTACCTTGCTCAGCGGGCCGAGTTGCACTGAGCGAAGCAATATCGATGTGGTAATGCGCCAGTTCCATCACGACCAAGGTAGTGCGTCGCTCGGGGCGCTCACTGGAGTTCCGGTCCACTAGTGTACGCACGTTCCAGCACCCGATGCTGAGTGTTTTGCGTGCAGGCATACGATTGCATTGGTGGGCAATCGTACGCGAGGTGGTCGTGATGCTTCCGAGGTTTGCTTGAGGGACTCCACCCGGAGTCTTTGGCTCAATAGCCTGACCCACAAGACACTGGGGAGCAGATCCAGCTCGGAAATGTTATTCCAGAGACAGATTGGGAGCTGCTTTCAAGGCCGTCACACGCAGCCTTGGAGGTACTGGAACGATTATTATATGTTTTGCGACTGTAGTAGGATACGCACATGCGACCAGTGCAGGATGCAGGTGGATTTTGGCTGGTTTACACCAATTTGAACAGGGGCTGCCTGGTTTGAGGCGGGCAGTAGCAAACCATTGAACACCCGGAGGTGCCCTCTCACCGTCAGATACAATGCGGGTCGCTCGTGCTCTACGCCAATCGAGCTATGAGCTTATAACCCGTAGACCTGTTGTCTCCCATGACTAGGTTTTACGGGAAAAGGGTCATCGATCACTTCCTAACCGTCCGAGGAGCATGGACTAGGATACTGGCGGGGCGCCCACATCTGACAGTAGAACGACACGCGTCCTCAGACAAGGCCTTCGAATAAATGTACACCCGAAAGGCAGCGGGTCTAGCACATGGTCAGTTCACTGACTCATGCGGATTGGTGTCCTGGATCTTAGCAGGGAGAAGGGCGAAACCCAACTCCCACTCAGCGGTCGCCACGAGGAGGCGCCCACGACATGAGCCAATGGCACAACAGGAGCATTAGTTGATAGACCATCTGTCAGGATCTAGCCACAACCACCCTCAGCACACTATATATATATATAATATATATATATATATATATATATATATATATCCTGTTCCTGCATATGCACAAAGCCTTTGATAGTGTGCCTCACAGAAGGTCACTAAACAAACTGAATGCTATAGGCATTGGAGAACAGGTGTTATCTTGGCTGTTTTCATGTCTATTTGGCAGACAGCAGGTGGTGCGCATGGGCGACCATTTCTCTAAACCGACAGCAATCACCAGTGGAGTGATTCAAGGCAGTGTACTTGGTCCCCTTCTTTCTAATTTATATTAACGATATATTCCAGAGAATAAGAAATGGTGTGGCATTTATCTTTGCTGATAACATTACATTGTCTACTCACAACCACGTGTAAATACGCAGGAAGCCGTATGTCTCATTCAGGATGACCTATCTGCCCTTGACTCCTGGTGCGACCTGTGACAGATGTCATTTACCCTGGGCAAGGATAATGTTTGGCCTTACAAATGCCAAGTACCGCCAGACAGCTTATTACTGCAAGGCGCATATATCTCGCAATGCAGGGCAATTCGCGCTCGGGCGTGCGGTATTCAAGCACGTTTAACTTTTCTGAACACTGTGACTTTCAAGTCTCGAAAGCATTGAAGACCATCGGTTATAGCTGCCATCATTTTTACCTCACGGAATCTCGCATTTCGCTTTACAAAACGTATGTATTGCTGTATATGGAATACTGTTCAATGGTACAGTCTAATCTGCGGAAATCTGACCAGCACGCTCTTGAGAGGGTCAAGAGACGCTTCACGAAAAAGCTATGTGGATATTCCTCAAAGTTGACATACAGAGAGAGATGTGCTAAACTTTGATTTGACCCAGTTTGGCTTCGGATACTGAAGCTGAACCTATGTTTTCTTTACAGAATCATAAATTGTCAAATTCGCAGTCTTGAAAACGGTGTTCACATATCTTTAAACAGCAGATATCCAATATGTAACAAAGAGGTAAAGGTCATGATTCCAAAATTTACTACGGGAACCAGAGAACGTTTCTTTCTAACCCAATACCCAAAGATTTGGAACAAACTTCCAAGTGATATGAGAACATGCCATATCCCTTGCAATTTTAAGCCTGCGATTAGTAAGCATTTAACCGCTCAAAACGTGATTAAGATGTTCGAGACATCACAGTCCCTAGATAATGAATTCGAAAACGGTATCCACGATGCCTGAATAAATTTCCGAAACATACACAAAACATTTCGGACAACATCCCCTTTCACTACAATTTTTTCTCTGCCCGAACATGTCATGTGATTGTGAAGAATCCCGATTCAATGGCAGAAAAAAATAGCAGAACGATTCTGATTACTCGGTGTTACCTAATTTGCAATTGCGCTGGTGTTTCTTTCAGAAAATGTATGAATGCATTGTCATAGAACGGTTATAACATTATTTGTTCTTCTAGCTCAGCTATCTCTACCTGATGAGTCTAAACCAAGACGAAACCGTCGGTCGTGGAGTGCAGGGATAGGAGAGAGCCACACCGAAACCCTCCATTATTTGTTCTGTTACTTTTAGGGAACAGCTTCTCACATTGTCGAGGGATATACTAGTCATCTATTTAATTATATTCTCTACCCGTACCACCTTCTTCTCCCCCCTTTATTGCTCACTGGCCTCGTAACCGAAGCTATCAAACCGAGATTCACATTTCTCAATGGGACATTTGACGTCCACGCACTTTTTCAGATCGGCCAACAGCAGCACTAACTCTCACTTAACACTCCCTCGGTATTGGTGTGTACTGTCTCCGAAACACATATACAAGATAACCGCGTCGTGACGAATCTTGCACTTTCTGCTTCCGAATCTGCTGACAACGATTACACTCTAACCGCCTCTGGCGATACGAAGGAAATAGCTCGATGTCATTATGCTGTCCGTTTCACCCTCAGTAATCATGACGAATACAACCTACTCGACTGAATGCAAGTCAACAGACGTATATGTGCTGTTCGACTTCGAAACTCCATTGCAGTGAATAACAACCGTCTGAGGATATCGCGTATTTTCAGTGCTTCTGTTTATCCCCCTAGTGACTTCAGTTCGGAGGGTATGAAGGACCACTTTTATCATCACATGGAACTACTGAGGCTGTGATTATTGCTGGTTACATGGATGTCTTAGTGGGTCGCCTTGTGGACTATGAACAGCACCCGGAAGGCTGTTTCAGGGTGTAGGCAAACCGAACGGACAGTGGCGATCGGTTCCTACAACTGTGTGTTGACCTCAATGCGCATAGTGGCAGCATTGCTTTCAAGCACCAAAGTTCACATCGTGTCACATGCGCCCACCGAACCCCTCGATGATGTTGACCCCAATTGACCTTGTTACTGTAGGCCACACATAGCACACCTCAGTTCAAGAGCGTCAGTCAATTTTGAGTATATGTCTGCATCCAGACCAGGCTGTATACCATTTCCCGGCCAAGTTGTCCTCTTAGGCAACAGAAATAAACTGAGGGGGAATTCAACATGAGTTTACTCAATTAATTTGTTCCGTGCGTACGCCAGTCACTTGTGCAGATGTGTAGGTGTGCGTGTGTAGCCCGTTGCGTTCAGTCAATTGGACCTCAGACGCACTAAGTCATAGGGGGTGCAGATGGGACGCTTTAGCTCCTACGCACGGAACAAATTAATTGCGTAGACTCAGGTTGAATGCCCCTCAGATTATCTCTGTTGCCCAAGAGGACAACTTGTCCGGGAAATGGTGTAGTTTCCCCCGGTTCACCTGCAATTGCAGTGACACCTATATATGGGGTACCAAATGATTCCATAACCCAGACGTACCTATGGCACCGTGGCGTGCCGTACACCTCGACCACGCTTCGTGAGGTTTTTAGCCTCGTTCGACACACAAAGTCAGCAACGATTGTCCACCCTGAAGAGAGTGCCACAGAATCTCCTGTCTTTGCTACTTAATGCCCCATTGTCCCGTGCTTGCGACACTGAAGGCCGTAACGTTGCAACGAAGGCCGCATGCGTCCTAGTCGTGGCCCATCCATTACCGCTCTGCACCGTTGGTGCACTTAGAGTGGCCAATACGAGCTCCCCTATATATACTGTTTCCAGTATGGTTGATGCTCACAATCTCGGCTTGCCCATACGTCTCCGTTTGAATCCGTCTCCATCTTACCCCGTAACTAGTTGCACCTCGGCGCAGCGCGAACACTTCAGGTGGGTAATCATACGGTGCAACTTAACATCTTTTAGTTCACTCTACACATAATGTCAAGAGGAGGCCCACGCATGCGCCATCCGGTGGAGGTTAAGGCAAGAATATTGAACACCTATGAAAAAGGCGATGACTGGAAGCAGGTTGCATCCATGTTAAATGTCAACCTGAAGACTTGTCGAAGTTGGATTAAAACGATAGAGTACAAGGAATCAAATGGAAAACGTCGCGGGGCACTTCGAAAATCATTGACTAACATTCACGTGGATAATAAATAAATAAATAAACAAAGAAATAAACTTTTATTCTCGAAAATGCGAGGCACACCAGTACAGGCATGATCATGTTTAGCTAACATAGTGTGATCAAAATGTACAAAGAGTACATGTTTGGCATAACAGTGAATGTAAGTGTATGGGTGTATATATGTATGTACTTGTCTATGAATGTAGCTTGTATTTTTGATGTGCCGCAGAATTTTTGACTGTTTATTATCGGTAGGAATGTGAGAATAAGCGATTGATGTTCGTGAGTTGGATGCCCTTTCCCGGATGTTCACGGCCTAGTGACTTTATTTTGTGGCGAGTCACATCCGCCACGTCACAGTGTTGATAAGCAGATATTTGTGGCTTTTTATAGGGAGAACGCTTGCCAGGCGAAAACCCACCACGTCCTGGAACACTGCCGCCGAACGGGTTAAACCCCAAACACCCAGCTGGCACCACGAGGAGGTTGTTCGGCTAGCCAGCCTGGTAATGTAATTAAAGCCATCACCGCGGCAACAACATTAAGTGGACCAAGTGACGCACAGGACCTGTGCCTCGTCCATCCTCAAACCCCAAATGAAGCCCCAGTGAATTCCTACAAGTTGTTATTGCGCAACCACAGTCGGAAACTGCTTAGTCGATACACAAGCCGATGGCTACGGTAGTCCTCTCCTTGGGTTGATGAAGTGCTTTAAAGGAACTCAATATTTTGCATGACGAGTTTCGCTCATACACCGTTTAGGAGGACCGGCTGGCATGGAATTTCGGCAAGTGGCGCCTGAAAGGCGGGGACAATGTGTAGAACGGTGTAGACCGGTGCGTTTTCGGGTGCGGCCTGCTAACCGAGCGCAATGTGGATAGGTCTGCGTTTGATGGATGTAGCCATCCGAATCAGGGTAAGTTCGCGCGCAGTGCGCAACACCTGAACGAATCGTCCTTATCACCAAAACCTCACTTATGGCAAGCAGTTTCCGACTGCGGTTACGCAATAACTACTTGAAGGAATTCACTGTGGCTTCAGTTGAGGCTTGGGGATGGACGAGGCACAGATCCTATGCGTCACTTGGTCCAGTTAATTTTGTTGCCACAGTGATGGGCTTAATTACGTTACGAAATGGTCAGCCATCCATTGAGTCAGTTGAATTTGGGTGATAATTCAGTCACTTGGTGCATTAGGTTTTCAAACTGGGTTTCTAGGTGAACTTGAGCGTAATTCGGTTGAGTGAAGCAAAATTTCGGTCCGAGAGATAAATCTTCAAGCTCCAGCTGGTTCAGTGGTATACTGGATAGGTTGTATACATATCTATCTGGATTCATTGGAAATTTCGGATCTGGTTGACTCGGATGTAGGCCTGTTAAAAGCTTCCAATGTCTTCTTTCTCCAACTTTTGAGCAGATTTCTTTCATGTATTGCTTAAAAGTATCGCTTTGAACTGTACAAAGCTATAAGACACTAGGCTGGTAAAGTGCACAAGGTCGCTCAAGCTCTGATATTTGGGACTGAATACATTCCATCAGATTGTAAGCATGTCGTTTAAGGGAATTTGCAGTCAGACGCACATGACACCGCCAGAGAAGTTTCCAGTAGGATTTGGGATATTGATCGCGCTGCACACACTATTGTATAAATCTAATTTTCGTCTTTGCTGCTGCAAGCCTGGCGTTAAACTTCAAGCATTTGTTGAGGTTAGCAAAAGCTGCGGGCTGCCTGCTCTTCTTCAGGTTGTAGAATATGCCCATAGGAATGTAAGAAAACACGGTTGCCCAGTGAAGCAAAAACCAGTATGTCACCCAAATTCACGTTATCTTGCAAGACTCAAGAAAGTGCATGCGTGATACAGTCCAGAAGGACAGGACCGCCGAAGATGAAACTAACATTAAGGAAGTCTTGAAGGAATTAAAACAGCTGCATGTGATAAATGACTCTATATTTGATCGATTAACTCCCAGCTTTATGGTTTACCTAAAGTACACAAGCTGCATGATCCCTTACGTTCTATAATTGATACATCGGCATCCGCTTTTCACTCTGTTGGAAAATAGTTTGTCGAATTACTGGAACCCGTACGTAATGCACTATCCATACACTCTGTAAGAGAAACATTTGAATTTGTTGAAGGAGGACGGTAAACCGATGCTCTCCTTTGATGTGGAATCACTTTTCATCAACGTCTCGTTGTTAGAGACCGTCAATTTCTTTGCGAATGTACAACCGAAAAACTAATAAATGTTGATATTCCAGTTCCGAAACTAAAGGAATTGATCCTGCGATGCACCCTTAACAGACACTTCCTGTTTGATGGAATTAATTATCGGCAGATTAATCGAGTCGCTATGGATTCGCCCCTAAGAACTGTTCTTGCCGACGTTGTTGTGTCCCCAGGGGTTCGACTTAGCAGCTTCTTAGATTGCGCCACGCGAGTCAAAAGACAACGCACCGGACGAGAAGTATATTTGCGAAACACTGCACGGGCCGACGTGGGTATGAAACACTCTGATTACAGTTCAAATCACGGCTGAGTGCTAATTTGAATTTATCGATCTCAAAGAATCACGGGACGTGTGAATGGTTTGGAACAAGCGGTAGTAACAAATGTTCTGCAACACAGAAAACTCTGGTCTGCTTGTAACAGACTGTTCTGATACAAGGCACACGGTTACTTGGGGAAATTGGGCACTTACCTTCCCTAACAAGTCAATTTGTTTCGTTCCTGTGAACATTTGACTTTGGTCTGATTTAACAGACGTCTTCCTCACAAAGCTTGAACGCGGTCATATCCAACCTGTTATTGCTTCACTGGGCAACCGTGTTTTCTTACGTTCCTATGGGCATTATCTACTAGTTCTTGAAAAGCTTTCCCAGACAACAGCTGGGAGGAATTCGGTCAAGAAAGTTCAAAATGTGACCTTAACAAGCTTAGATAACACATTATAGTGCGTGACAGTATTACTTTATCATCCTTCTTTTCAGGATATTCCGCGTAGCAAATATAGTCAGAGAGTAGAGTAACATGAGCACTTCAACCCAGTAGTGTGCTTGTAATTACCCCGTCAATCATGAGTTCTTCGTTAGTGAGCACAAGGCCCAGTACCGACGCCTTGTTAGCAGTTCGAAATCTGGTGGGAGAGATTACGTGGTTGTACAGAGGGTGGTTATCAATTAGTTCTTCCAAGCAGGCTTCAAACTGCGTCCCTTCGGTTGCTGGCTTTTCTATGTCGTGCACGTTAAAGTCTCCAGCGATAAGAATGTGGGTGTAAGACTGATTCAAAGAAACTGAAAGACTTGGTTCAGTTTGGAGTCCATTTCCGACGTTGAGTTTGGTGGGCGATAAATTACGGCTAGTAGACATGTGTACTTGTTTTGCAACCAGAGGCGGCATGAAAGCGAAGCAGGAGCTTGGATTTCCGGGTGATCGATAACTTCACATCGGAGTTTTGTATTATAGTAAAGAATCACACCGCCACCCCTTTAGGTTCTAGCGGTCCGAAGCAGCGACATACCGGGTACATTGATCTCAGCATCGGTTAACTCAAGGTTTAACCAGGTCTCTGTAATCATGACGGGGTCCCGCGGTTTTGAGGCATGAAGTTCTCTACGTCCGGCCAACTTAGTAGAATGCCTTTGGCGTTTGTGTACACGCAAGATAGGGCTTTTGTTGTTAGAAGTGCGCTGCTGGATGTCAACTTTGTGTTAGATTTTAAGCCGGCCGTTAGGTGACCGGTCATTATTCCTTTTCTGGGTTATGAAGTACAGTCAAGTTGCATGGCATTATTAAGCGTTCCAGAACAGACGTTCACTCGTGCTTTGCTCTGTCCTGTTGTGTGACGTGGGTGCTGTTGTGTCGGTCTCTCCGCAGGACTGTGCAGATAAAGAATTTGCAGCGTTTGAAAGTTCTATCGAATTGCTTCCTACTTTTGGCCGTTCGCCTGCTGCCTTTAACCGGATCTCTGTTGACAACCTGGCTCGAAACTTTACCCAGCTATCCAACAGAACTTGCGTCATTCCATCGGACGTAATATTAATTTCATTAGTCTTGGACCGCAGCCCTTGTAGTTTGGTAATGACGGAACTTTTTTCAGGGATTTAGCAATAACATTGTAAACAGAAAGTGCTTCGCGGATGTAACACCACTGCTCTCGGTCATGTGTTTGCGTATCGTGATCAGAAGAATGCAGAAGCTCGGGAACACCATGAATAAATATTGTTTTCTTGTTATCCCTATTAGGAATGACTTGTTGGTCAAATATTTCTTTTGGGCGATCTTTCCAAGTTAGATCGGGTAATATGCGCACTCCGCTCGGTGAGTTGCGAAGACGAACTGCTGAGAGCAGGACCGTCTCTGTCTCCTCTGGTGAGTCTAGTGTTACTCGAGGAATACGAGGTTCACCAGAGTGCATTGAGGTCGGGTAACGCGCCACGCGTTGCAGCATTGCAGGCTAAATCCGAATGCCAATCGCATCGCAGATGGAACTCCCCTGTTTGCGATCGTCTTGCGACTTGCCTTTTATTGTGCTAGATTTGGATTCGGGAACATTGGCGCACGCGACAGTGTTGGCTTTATGGTTTTGCCGGCAATTTGGATTGTTTAGAAGGCACCACTGGCGTTGACTGTGAAAGCTGCGTTGCACCCCGCGTGCTCGGTACAGAAGATGGACCTTGATACCTATCACACAAGTATTTTTATTTCGTCATTGAACCGGTAGTCCCGAACTCGGAGAGAGAAGACACCAAACCGGAAGGCAAACGTATTATGGGCTTAATGACAAGTACATCGAATGCGGAAAGCACAAACGGAAAACAAGCCAAACAGAGCAAGAATAAAACGCCATTCGGTATCGACCAAGGTGAGAACGTTGTCCGATCGATCATGTGTGTGTGTGTGCTGCTGTAACATCCCTTCACGTGGCAGATGAAATCACATTTGTAAAACGTAACGTTCTATCTGTTTGGGTGTACGACGTGGATTCCGAACATCAATCGGATGATCAGTTTCTTCCTTCTGGGTTTTGTCCATCTCTTCACGCTCTTCCGTAACACCTCCTTCCTCCTCAGCACATGGTGGGACCAAGGTGCAGGGACGGATGAACTCAGTGTGTATGCGTACTGTTTCTCCACTTTCTAGTTGTACATCGACCTCAGTTTCTGAACTTGTGAACACGGTTCCTAGTTGTCATACCTGTTTATGCGCGAGTTTGGGGTACACCTCTCGTTTGGATGCCAAAACCTGGGGTTTAGCTGGTGGTCGTCCACTCTTATGCATGCGTTGTTGCTGGCAACGTCTGCCCTGACGGGGATCTGGGAATAGTAAGTCTAACCTCGTACGTAGTCGACGCCCAAACATAGCCTCCTCTGGGCATTTTCCGATGGATTCCAGTGCCGTGGTGCGATACACGAATAAGAATCTGTCAAGTTTAGTGCGCAAAGAGCCATGACCTTGCTTCAGGAGACCGGCTTTCACGGTTTGTACCGCTCTTTCTGCTGACTTTTAACGTTGGGTGGTATGGCGCGGTAGTCATGTGTTGGATGCCACTACCTTGCAAGTATTTGTTGAACACTGCACTGGTGAATTGCGGACCGTTATCTGTGACCACTGTTTTCGGTATACCGTGCTTGGATAAACCACAACGTAACTTATTGATCGTAGTTTCCGTGGTAGCGTTAGCGACAATATGAACATCTATCCACTTGGAGTACGCCTCCACCAGGAGTAACAACATTTTCCCTTCAATCGGACCGAAATAGTCAACGTGGACAAGTTCCCATGGACTGTCGGGCAACTCCCAAGGGTGAATGGGGCCGGTTGCTTTGTCTTTTTGATACTTCTGGCATGTAGCGTAAGTATTCAGAAGAGCTTCGATATCTCTATCGATTGCTGGCCCCCGTCAGTATGACCTGGCCAGAGCTTTCATGCGGACGATCCCTGGATGAGCATCGTGTAACTCTCAGTACAGCTGATCTGAGTGCCGTTGGAATAACGACGGGAGATTCCTGCAAGATACATCTTTCGTGTAGGCTTAGCTCAAATCGACAGTTGTAAAATGGACGCAGATCGTCAGAGGAACGCGGCCCCCAATCCTGCAGCATCATATTGTAGGGGCGCGGATCTCAGTTCACACAGAAATGCCCCGGGAGCAGCAGGAGATCGGGACTAACGCGGAGACTGGGAACGGGAATCGTCAACCCAGCTCGTGGCCTAAGATGCAAGCCGGTAATGGGTCGTCAGTGACAAACGATACCGCGGCCACGCCGAGAAGAACAAGAGGCGACATGAAAGGGAGCCCGATTTTCCCAAGAAATATGCCTTTATCTACGGCCCCAGGAATCGGCCCGACCAGAGCAACACAGCCCCGAGCAAGCAAGTCGAGAGCTTTGGTACGAATCCAGTCTGGATAGGCTGCGACGCAAGGGAGCAGAAATGTGGGCGGAAAACGGCACATTCAATGTTCACGTCGGATCAGCCTAATGGCGCTGAGTGGACACCACTTCACTCGGCGGAACATGGTGGGTCGTAAGTGGGAAACGCGGCTATATTTGTGTGTGTGCGTGGGACATGGGTGTGAACCTCTCAGCGTACAATAAACAGCGTTCTCCCCTACCGTGTCGTTCTCGCTACAATATGTTTCACTTTCGATAGGACCGGATCGCGCTCGGTACCTTTCCTAACCATATCACTTTATATTGGTGTCGTGTCCAGTTGTTGCAACAATCGAATAAACTCGCATGATGCTACACTTTGTTCATCCTGTTAAGCAACCTGCGTCAGTCTACTGAGAACGTCAGCGACATTATAGTGCAAACCAGCGATGTATCGGATTTGATAGTTGTAAGTAGAAAGTAGAAGTGCCCAACTTACCATTCAAGGTGCGTTCAATTGCTATATGCTTCGTCCCTCCCCGAGGAGCAAGATTAACGGTTTATGACCAGTCTGTATCTCGAACCGATTGCCCCACAAATACTGATGGAAGCGATGGAGCCCGAAAATCACTGCCAGTGCCCCTTTGTCCAGTTGTGCATAATTCTTCTCAACAGCCTGTAACGTGCGAGACGCGAAAGCAAGAGGGCGAATGGTTCCATCGTGAATCTTATGCCCTAGGACTGCTCCCACTCCAAAAGGTGAGGCATCACATTGTAAGACGATAGGCTTGTTTGGATCGTAATTTACTAACATTGGTGACGAAGCAAGTAGAAATGTCGCTTTCTCAAATGCTTGTTTATCTCTTTCTTCCCATGACCACTTGGAGTCTTTCTTTAGCAAATCGTGGTGGTGCTATAACGGAAGCAAGGTTGGGTAGGAACCGACGATAGTGCGATAACATTCCAACGAATGAACACAGCTCTGCTTCGTTACGTGAAGGAGGTGCAGAAATAATGGGTTGTAATTTGTCTTTTCATGCATGTAAAACATGTTTATCCAATCGATAACCATGGTAGTAAGCGGAATCAACCATAAAGCACATTTGGAGTGTTTCAAACGGAAACCGTGTTCAGATAGCCCATGTACTGTATGGTCCGACGTGCGCAGATGTTCCTCTTCCGTACGACCAGTAATTAGTAGATCATCGAAGTATGCACAAGTGCTCTGTATATCACGGACGATGTTGTCAATTACTCTTTGGAAGATAGCCGTGGCTGAATTAATCCCGAATGGTAGTCTGGTGTTTTGAAATAAGCTTAAATGTGTACTGACCGTAGTAAGATGACGAGACGTCACAGCTAATTCCACTTGGGAGTAAGCATGGCATAAATCCAGTTTAGTAAACTTGACCCCGTCCGCTAAAGTGGTGTATAAATCCTCGACTTTTGGTGGTGGGTACCGGTCTATGCTTGCACCGCAATTTATGCTTAGTTTGTAATCGCCACAAGTCCGTACGCTGCCGTCGGGTTTAAGCACAGAAACTATCGGTGCCGCACATTCAGCCTGCTGAACTGATACAAGTATACCTTCTCGCTGGAGCCTTTATAACTCTTCCTCCACCTTGGGCCGTAAGGAGTAAGGCAGCGTTCTGGCCTTAAAGAATTTCGCCATATGAATCTTTGCTTTAAAATTGTTCAGTTTTCCCAACTGATGTTTGCTGAATACATCTGGATATCAAGAACGAAAGACCGAGGGTGAACAATTGTTTTCGATGATTCATCTTCAGACCTGTACAATCATATGGGTGAAATCGCAATGGGTAAGTACAAGGGGATTAACGATCAGTTCAAATGAGATTGATCACGTGTCGATCAAAGGCATGAACCAGTAAAAAACAGCAAACTAGGGCTGAGG
>OX104064.1:45762960-45795037 GCA_944474145.2 Dicrocoelium dendriticum | reverse complement strand
AAAACGGAGTCATTCATGATGATTTCGATTAAGAAGATGAAGCGACAGATTGCCAGAAAATAAGGACGAGAGTCTCAGATTTAGTTCAATAAACGATGTGAAGCGAATGAACACGTCTCATCGGAGGTTAACTGTTTCGACTCTGTGCTGTTAATTTGCGATAGTTCAGTATGGGTTAACTGCATGCAGGAGCAGCTGAAAAGTCCAGTGGTAGTTTCTGTTGGGGATCGTACACGACGAAGACGCAATTCAAAATGGGACGCTACCGCAACCCCAATTGCTAACTGAGTTCCTCATCAATGAGCACATTACAATACGCAAGAGTAACATTACGAGTTTGTGTAAGAGAAGTAAGGATTGAGATATCCGTTAAATTAAGTGGATGGCTCACTGGTACAGATTGGCGCGAGGTCGCAATGAGTAACAGTAATTCAAGGAGTATATGGTATGAATATAATAAATTACCACCCGAAGAGTTCGGTCAGCAGTCCGAAGCTCCGGGCTGGAAGCTAAAGCAAACCAAACCTAACGAGTAGCTCATACAGAGCGAATTGATTGAAAATGCAGCTTGCATAGCAACAGTCAAGAGTGATCAGTTTAAGGTTGGACTGAGGAAACCAAATTTGAAGCGAAAAAACAGCTAGGTAAACAAGCTTGCTTTTGATGGTTCACATTAGGCCAGCATACCACAGAAAATAGGAATAAAATACGAACACAGGGTATTTAACAAGGATGAATCAATGAAGCGAATTTACCGATCAGCGAGATTAAGTGACGGCACTGGCTAGGGTAATGTTGATGGAAGGGTTAAGTGCGGCATCGTTAAATGGGACGGCTTGAACTCATGGTAGATGAGGAGCTTGTACAAACTGTGTTTAAGCACAAAAGTTGAGGTTTCTGGAGCCGAAAAGCGATCGCCTCCGCTGTCGCTAAAAGGCGACATCGAAGGGCTCGCGCGCGGCGTCCAGATATCCGGTAGATAGGCTGGAAGGCTTCTCGCAAGTTGACTTGGTGATCTGAGTCGACCAAATGACACAGCACCGCATTGGTTACTGTCTTTCTCATGCCAGTGTAGAGCCACGACGGAAAATGTTCCCTGACTCTCTCAGACAGTCACCTGATCGTCTTCAAATATAACTTGCTCAACAGGAGCAAGAAAAGTGCTACACACAGAAGGAACTATTCGACCTAGGTATCATGTCTTTGAGATGTTGACTCACGACCGGCGTAGAAGTGAAGTTGACACGAAGGTCAGCTGCAAAGTAGGTTCACACGGTGGAATTGCAGAGCCTTCGGGTAGTTCGTTCCGCTATCACATCGCTCTTGGAAGGCTGCACACAACAACATAGTGTTCATCACAGAACTTGAAAGTAACGACTCTTTGTCATCACCAGGACATCGGACGGGACAGCACAGAGGAGAGCACACAGGAAGACAACCTGGAACGGCTAGTATATCCATTATGTCTGTTTGACTTCAATAAGTCAAAAACGAAACCTTGTCCTTTGTCTAACGGAAAGAGCGAGGAGAATATGCACGGAAAACACGGTCTCGGATGAGATATTTCATTCGATGTGTTCTCGAACAAAACTTACCCGGAAAATTGAACCGGAAGCACATGCAGACGTGAACAGCAAAAGCCCAACCAATTACCGCAGAAAAGCGGTTAATCTACTTTCTTTCGGCTGTAAAAGACAGTCGAAGTGTTGAATGCAATCTGTATGAACGGAGCACCCGAAGTACCACTCACCAGCATCCTCAGTGACTGCAAGGTGTATACATACACTGCCTTCAGGGAACCAAATAATTCAATATGTTTGCGGCGTTCGGCCACGCACACTCCATCCACCATACATTATTGATACAACGAAGCTCCCGAGTCAATCGCTGACGTATCTCGTGAAAGTGACTCTCCTTCTCGAAGTAGGCAGGGTCCTCCACATGTACAGCAAATGCTGTATGCTTCACCGACACTAAAGCACCGGTGTCATCAAACTAATCGAGCCGCTTAAAGTTTGCGCGCTGCATGGTTTCCTCGGCCAAAGCCCTCAACTGTTCACGGATGTGGCACCACAAGTCGCCGACTGATGCGATGCAATCAACATCGCTAATGTGGGTAGCCGTCGGTTTCTCCAGCTCCACCCACTTCTCAACAGTTCCTAGGGAATGAACATTAGACTTGAGCCGGTTCGCAGCAGGAGAGCAAAGTATATGGAGACTGTGACTGAATTTAATAGTAGGAAGGTTTCTGTACAACTCTATCGAATTACGAAAAATCAAAAACATTTAATTGCGAATCGTCAGTGGTAGTGTTTGGTCAGTTAATCGTTTATCCTTGTTCGGTTAGGAATTCATATTGGTGTCATTATTTCCGGGCATACGATGTCTTCTTTTGCATTGTATGTGCACCGTTTCGTGAAAGCACAGGTTTTCGAAATAATCGTTGATATGTGTTTTAAAACACATCACAGAATCGGCCTCTATTAATCCTTCTGGTAGTGTATTCCATAAGTTTACGGTTCTTCGTTCTATAACAAGTTGATGTGATACCTTGTTCATGCATGGAACTCTGAGTTTGGAACGGTGTCCTCGGGTGTTACAGGGTTCCCGCAGGTGAAATATTGGCCGCAGTATGGGGAGGTGATTCAAGTGTAGTACTCGATGGGTCATAATAAGGTCAATTCTTATTCGGCAGTGGGATAGTGTGTAGAGCCCGAGATTTCCACAAAGTTTTTCATACGGAAACCTTTGTAGACTCGGTATCATTCTAGCTGCGATATGCTGTATTTTCTCCAGCTTTTCAGTTTCCCACTGAGTTATCGGATGGTAAGCTGGCGCACCGTATTCAAGGATTGGTCTAATGAGTGAGGTGAATAGATGAGGGACGGTTTCTTCGGACCATGTGGAGAAACTACGTCGTAATGCTCAGAGCATACGAAGTCCCGCACGGTACAATTTCTCTGTATGTTCTAGTGATCTCATATCATGTCGCGAGAGCACTCTTAAGTCACTGACAGATATGTTAGGGTGGAGCAACTGACCGTGCAAGGTGTATGATCGAGTGGCTGGACGTCTGGTGGTAATGATGAACTCCGACTTGCTTGCCTTAAGTGGGAGTTGCATTTCAGTGGACCACGTTGACAGTCGATCTAAGTCATGCTGCAGGCGAGCGCAGTCGTCCTGGTTCTCAATGATCCTCCAGATTTTCAAATCATCTGCAAACAGGGCACATGGTGACTGAAGCTGCTGCGGAAGATCGTTGATATGAATAAGAAATAATACTGGCCCAAGTACAGTTCCTTGAGGCACGCCACTGATCGATGGGAACCAGTCTGTCAGGTAGTCATTGACCTGTACTCTAAACATTCATCCAATGATAAACACGTGTAACCACTGAAGTAGCGTGTCACCGATTCCGTAGGTCCTCAGTTTATGAAGAAGTACCTCGGGGTTCACTCTGTCAAATGCATTACTAAAGTCGACGTACACCACGTCAACATCCTTCCGTTCGTTGAGACCTCGTACCTACTGGTGCTTTGCGTACATCAAGTTGGTGATGCAGGATAGCCACTTCGCAAAGCCGTGTTGCGCTGGAGTCAATAGATCCATCGATTCGAAGAACGACAGCAGACATTTTTTCACAATCTTCTCGAGAACTTTGGATAATATCGAAGTCAAACAGATCGGTCTATAGTTCTCTACTTTACTCGGATCACCACCCTTGGGAAGCGGTCTCACTATCGGGAATTTCTAGTTATTGGGGACGGTTCCTTCAGAGAGTGATTTATTGAGAAGGTTTGTCACGGCTGGTGAGATGATAACCGACAGGGACTTGAGTATTAGTGGGTGAAGTCCTTCTGGTCCTGGGGGCTTTGCACCATCGAGATTGACGAGTAGCTGATACACGTCGACTGCATCACATTGTAGGCTGTAGCAAGACTGGCGCAACCTGTGCCGATAGTGAAACAGCCGTCGGTTTAGTGGAAAATACGGTGATGAATTGCGTAGCCAAGGCGTCCGCGCGCTCCGCGCTTGAAATGAGCGTTTGTCCGTCCAAGCTCTCTAAGACCGGTAGGTGGCCCCCAGGTTTCAGTTGACGTTTCAAGTAGGCAAATATTCTTTTGGGTGCACTTGTGGCCGAGGATGCTAGCTCATCTTCGAACTGTCGGCGTTTCTTGATCTTTGCGGCGTTACATAAGTCACACTGTTTCTTGTACACCGTGTAATCTTCATCACAACCCGAGCTGGTGTATCTATCCCAAACTTTACGACGCCGTCGCACTGCCTATACTCTGTATCAAACCAATGCGGTTTGACAGGTCCGATTTTTTGAATACGAACGAACCGAGTACGAAGCGAGCTAACCTTCCCCTTCATTAATGACCAATAGGCCTCAAACTAAGCATCCTGTGGTAGTGTCCAATCAGTCTGACTTGCAGCTTGGACGAGCCCGTTGAAGTCCGTCTTCCAATAGTTGAATGTCGGCTTCCGTTGGATGTAACACCGTAACGGCAGTTCTATGCTTGCCACAATGGAGTAGTGTTCGCCAGAGGTTCGAGGACCATCATCTTGTTCAGCTTCTGCTCGCAGCTCGTAAACCGTAGGTCCAGACAAGATGCCGAGTGCGGAATTACGCGTGTCGGTTGGATGACATGTTGCGTTTTTCCAATTTCAATGATCATTTTAGCAAATTGAGCCTCAACATTGCCATGACCGGGAAGAAGCCGAACCTCTGGCCAGAATATTTTAGGTAAATGTAGATCCCCCATCAGTAAGAACTGAGGGCGGCTCATGTGCTTCTGTACATGTGGTAGCCAATTGCAACCACGGTTTAATGGGCTCCGGTAGATAACACCCACTAGTAGTTCTGCGCGTCTGAAGTGGATTATGCATCACAATTGCTCGCATAAATTGTCCTCGCTCCGTTAGGTGCTGGTAAGTTCACTAGATAGTGACGATTTTATGTACGACAGAACACCATCGTAAGCCTTTGATTTTCGGTCGTATCGGAAACAAGAGTATCCTGACAACGCGACTTCTTGGGGTATGACGTCGGAGTTCTGCCAAGTCTCTGCAAGTCCTAAAACGTCCGTCCGCTCCGAGAAAGCGAAGTGGCACAGTTCGTTACGTTTGTTCATTATGCTGCACACGTTGGCAAATGCCACACGGAGGTCCTGGGAGGTACCGCGGGACGTGCCTGGAGGTTGAGCAACCGGTTGATACGGGTTCGTACACCCTTCTTGATCACCCGAAAATTTACGATTTGTAAGTCAGTCTCACTTTCTTCAGTATGACCTTTGAGCTCGATGACCACAGTCTTCAAACGATCCCTGTCTTTAAGTTCCAAGTCTCGGCGGATGTGAACTTTTATGCCTTTCAGCCTTGACAGACGAGACAGTATGAGCTGCGCATATCGTGATTTGCAAAGGTGATTCGCAGAGATCGACAACTGGTTAGTTTTCTAGCCAAGTTGGTTTACTTGTTTAATCGTCACTCTGTCTTCGCCCACATTCAAGAGTCTATCGATGAGCCCCTGGAAGAACTCAACATCGTGATCATAAAGTATTTGAGGGTTTTCATCTTTTGACTCCGGTATGTGGAAGATCATGAGATTATGACGCCTTAGCGAAATCAGTGATGAACCTGTGAGAGCAGAACCAGAGGCGCTTATCTGATTGGGTTGTTGTTTATCAGCAGGGGATGCATGAATTCGATTACGTGACCCCTTGCGCTTTTGAGTGATCCATGGAGCCTCGGTGTTGAGAAGTTCACAGACAGGGTCTGAGAAACTCACGGACCGATTAGTAAAGCAGCATTTCGTAGGTTCCGAGTCTGAGTCTTCAATCGGTGGAGAATATTGAACCTGAAGTTCGGCCGGGGTCGCAGACGCTGATGGTGGTGCAGATCGCGGAGTGACAAGAGAAGGAGAGGTGACAGAGGTACTTTCACCTGGTGAACGGTTTGTTTCTGTCTGGAAGAGAGGTTTTCCCGTAGTTGTTGGTGGTCGATGTGTATGCTATCTTGCACCGCGACATTTAGCACATATAACTTGGGAAAACCAGTGTCGGATGTCGAGAGATTTTCGGAACACGTCAAAGGGATAAATCAATGCACGAAATATGGAACAAAACATCACAGCCGAAGCAGCGAAGTGCATGAACCTTATTTCCTACAACTTTCAAACACGAACCACAAGTAGCTTGAGACTGCATCACAAGATAGAGTAAATCCAAGATGGCGGATAAAGAGGGCGGTAGAGCAAATCAATGAGATCTCCGGATTTAGCCGAAGAATAGCATCCAAATTTGCAACGATTGGAAAATACGCCAAAAGAAGAATATTGGTGAATAATCCGCACAGAAAAACCACTGAGAACACAAATCCGAAGCAAACGTAGCATTGTACACAATGATCCCAAAATCTGCGATCTGAGCACGAAGGCAGTTGCCAAGGTGCGGGAGAATGACCTCATGCATGCAGAGCAGAAGCGGCACGTGCGGAAGCGGCAAGCGCCGATGGGTTGTCCTCCATCGACTTCGAGCGCATGGTGCTGTATATATATATATATATATATATATATATATATATATATATATATATATATATATATATATATATATATATATATATATATATATATATATGACCCTATCTGTGTGAAACTATCCAACTGTGATCTAGGCATACGAGACTCTTCAAACTTTAATTGCTCAGAACATGCTGAGTATCAAATAGCACGTGCAAAACGCTCTGTAGCTAACATATGTCATAAACTCTATACAACCCCTGCCAGACTCGAGCTTTTCAAAATACTTACACTTCCTGTCCTTGAATATTGCAGCATCATCTATGGGAACATGGGAGTTATCAGGAACGCTGCCAGCAGCTTAAGCTCAAGCCCCTTTCGTTGCAACGACTGAAAAATAACCTGATGCTGATTCACAATCTCATAAACCAAAAGACATATTCCAATCTGTGTACACTTAAAATTCAACATAACTTCACTCGGAATATACGTAACAAGACCTGTACATTATGTGTGCCGAGAACCAGGACAGCTATCCGATCTAACTTCTTCCTCGTCAGATACGCTGTCATGTGGAATAGCCTACCAGCCACAATCAGGTCTTGCACAAATGCAAGAGCATTCCACATTCAGCTTAGCAAATTACTTGACCAGAACTCGGTAATGACCATGTTTCCATCGGGTAAATTATCACACGAGTTGTTTCAGGATAGACCAAGGAATATATAATCAATGACTAAAGATGGTACAAAGAACTCAGCAACAACAAAATTTACGTGATTCCAAATTATTTTGATATCATACACCTCATATTACATATTTCACTCATGCATGAGCATGATAATTATTGTACCCATGATCTGTCCACAATCCAGGGACAGCTTCTCGCACAATCGGGAAATATACGTATTATTATTATTATATACATGGGTATGAAGGGCAATAGTAGCACACCGTAAGGAGGGCGTAACGGATGTTGGAATAAAGCGACATCAGGTCATGACGCTCCAAGTGACGATCTGTAACAAACTCCGCATGGTTAGATGCTATGCAGTTCAAGGAATGAATGACGTTAAAAGTGCGTCTTTGTTGTTGAAAGCTTATCTGAAGACAGAACCGACAGCAAATCAGCTTTTTAAACGTATTACCGAGGCGATGAGTCATGCGAAAGCAGTTTCGCTGCTGTGTCCGTGAGATAAATAGGATTTAGTATATCGTCTGTACTACAATGCGACTATACCATTTCCCGGACAAGTTGTGCTCTTGGGCAACAGAAATAATCTGGGGGGGCATGCAACATGAGTCTACTCAATTAATTTGTTCCGTGCGTACGCCAGTCACTTGTGCAGATGTGTAGGTGTGTGTGTATAGCCCGTCGCCTTCAGCCAATTGGACCTCAGACGCACTAAGTCATAGGGGTGCAGGTGGGACGCTTCAGCTCCTACGCACGGAACAAATTAATTGAGTAGACTCATGTTGAATGCCCACTCAGATTATTTCGGTTGCCCAAGAGGACAACTTGACCGGGAAATGGTGTAGAGGCTACAACACCTAAGACATGCCGAAATCGAAAAAAATGATTGAAAGAAATAGGTCCCCTGTCGCATAAATAGATAAGCCGTTTATGACCATCTGTGATGGTTCTCGTGTAGTGGTGGCCATGACGAACGTCGTTTTCCGTTTATTTATTTTCGAGACAGCAGCTGAACCGAAGAATGCTGATCGCAATGAACTGGACGCATATGTGACCCGAGGTGCCGTGGACCAGTCTATCGATGAGGATAGCTTAATGCTGCCCGTTAATCTACGGTAAAGTGCGATTAGAGCATCCGTAACTCCGTTCTTGAGAGTTACCTACACGGTGGACAGCGAGGTCGAGTTGGGGACTAAAACGACATATTAAATACTCAAAGGAGATCAGAAAGCCCGCGTGTCACATCGGAAGCCGGTGTAGGTAGCTCACTGTAGACACGTAATGGGAAGCCCTAAAAGTGCTTGTTAAGGTACGACAATTGAGTGGATTCTGGTGGCCGTTCCGCAGTGCCATTACCCATTCAATCCATTGCAAGTGGGAACCATTGTAGTATTCCACCAACATGGTATATTAGTGGACAGGTCCGGTGAGTTAGCGTGAAGAAATGTATCCGGAATTGGGTTTCCGTTGTACTGTTTGAGATGAGGGCAGTCGCCTGACTGATAGTGCAAAGGTGTGGGCGTGCGCAAGGGAATGGCAACGAGCGCGCATCTCCCTTTTATCGCCAGGTGGTCCAGTGTTCGAGAAACTTCAGGCAGTACTAGCTTTTGGTCAACCCGACTCCCAAACGAAACAGCGTGTGTGTGGCGTGTGTGTACTAGTGTAGGCGCGATCCAGGGCAATGCACCCACCATAAGTAGACCAACAAGTGGTGCGGCGTTTGCGGTGCCGCAATGTGTTACTCGTGAAACAGCGCAGGGTATGTGTACACAACCAAATCGCGAATGTACCGCTCCCCAAGAAACACATTCTTGGTTAAATGCCTGACGTCACTGACGAAGGCGGTATTCAGCATCACCCGAAAGGAATCTGAGCTCAAACTAGTTGTGTGAAATTGTAGGCCCGGATATGGCTTAGTACCTAATGGGATGATAGTGTAGTTCCACACAAATGGTCTACCAACGATACAATGGCCGAAAGTAGGCGCACAGCACCCGTGCACCTGTATGGGCCTTGGACATTCGATCGATCAGGGAGAGCGCGTCGAAGGTGTATGGTCGGTGAATGGCGCAGCTGTTTAGGGTCGCATGTAAACAACAATCGGAACCGATCGATTTATTGGAACGTAGGTGATGTTAGCCTGATGAAAATGAAGTGATAATAAGTGTGGTGACGCCGTGGAGCGTGCGCAGGTGACCGGCGAATACAGAGACTAGTCTACACGTGGTCACTGTCAAAAAGAAGAAAGGTGCTAGATTGTGAAGAATTGGTGTGGTATTCAGAATGAATGCGAAGTGGATGTGCCAGGATGTGAAAAGATGAATCAGCGCGGAGATAGACGCAGTAAACCGCACGGAGGCGTGGTATTACTCAGTAAATCAAATGGACAAGTGGGCATATGCAGAGTATTGATGTTGGAAATACTTCTTTTAACCGTGAATCCTGACTTGACATCGAAATGAATAGTGGTAACCTGGTGATATTTTGACGGGCCATACTCAACGATGCGAGTAAATTCGAACGGCTCACGAAAGTGGGGGACATAACCAATATCGAAATGCGCATAATTCGTCACCTGGAATTACTTCTCCTCCACCGCGTGATAGACTTTGATACATTTAATAGTTTGAAGCCGAGTGGTAGCACTATTCCACAGTTGTATGGGTCCCCAAAGACACATAAGAGTGAAGTGCCACTCAGGCCAATCCTTTCAATGATGAACGCGCCCCAGCACAAACTTGCTCTTTGGTTAGTGAATTTGC
Organism: Dicrocoelium dendriticum; assembly: GCA_944474145.2. Taxonomy (NCBI): domain Eukaryota; kingdom Metazoa; phylum Platyhelminthes; class Trematoda; order Plagiorchiida; family Dicrocoeliidae; genus Dicrocoelium; species Dicrocoelium dendriticum. The sequence continues at coordinate 45,785,055 of OX104064.1, read as the reverse complement.
TAGCCCCGCTGAAACAACAGTTCAATCCGTACAGTCTTAAAGACTCGTTTCAACTCATTGATGATCTGGATGAACTCAACTTGTCAGACAAAGTTATATGTTCCTTGGATGCAGAATCCCTATTTACCAACGTGCCACTACATCAAACGGTTGATTACGTGTGCGAATTAGCTGAAAACGGTGGCTGTTCGCTACCAATTCCGACTGAATTGCTAAGAGAATCTCTACTATTGTGCACGGAGAATGTGGATTTTCACTTCCGGAATACACCATACCGTCAGACTGACGGCGTAGCAATGGGTAGCCCATTAGGTCCTGTGCTCGTTGATTTCTTCATGTTAATGGTAGAAAGAAGCATTTCTACAGAAATAGCCCAGGTGCCATACTACAAAAGATATGTCGATGATATCTTGGCTTTCTGTTCGTCGGAGCAGCAGGTCACACATTTGGTAGAACGGCTCAACGGTACTCATACTAACTTTGGGTTATATGTGAAATAGAACGAAACAATTGTCTACCATATCTGGACATACTCATAACTCGCAGGGAGGATGGATTGATTAAGAGGTCCATTTACCGAAAATCGACTTGGTCCGGTCAGTACCTGCACTTCAGCAGCTTCACACCAGTGCGGTACAAACGGACACTTGTGAAGACTCTAGTTAGTCGTGTCAGACGAATTTGTCCGGCCGACTGTCTGGACGATGAGCTAGTGTTAATTACAGCAACACTAATGGCGAATGGCTACCCTCGAAGATTTATCGAGAAACACAGCCAACCGCGAGGGCCAAAGGACTTGGTGCACACGGCAGACAAGAAGAAAGTGTATATCGAGTTACCTTTCAAAGGTGACTTAGCCACGCTGAAGATAACTAAGCGTATAATTTCGGCTACACAAGGAAGTTACCATGCTGCACAAGTTGTCGTTATCAACCGAACGCGAAATTTTCCCATACCTCCAACGAAGGAAGCTCAGCCTATTGGGGCCAACTCACACTGTGTATACCAATTTGTATGTGACTGCGGAAAAAGTTACATAGGCAGAACCAATAGAACGCTGAAATCCCGAATAAAGGAACATGTGCCAAAGTGGGTTCAACGTGAAGTTGCTCAGATTGCCTACCCTCGTCAGATTCCATGTTCGCGCAGACCACCGGCTTCCTCGATAGGCAAACACCTATTAGACTCGGGTCACCAATTAGAGCTGGGCTCAGCGTATAAAGTTGTGTTACGTCACACTAATCCCCGCTTCCTTCGGTTTGCTGAGGCTGTCGCAATAAGCCGGATTAAGCCAGCCTTGTGTGCTCAGAAACAATTAGTTGTCAGCCTAAAGCTGCCTTGGACGTAGGTGTGAACTTCCGTCATTCGTTTTGCACCTTAAGCTTGTCTGGTTGCACCCACTGTTAGCTATATCTGTGCATATCGGTTATTGTTAATGGTACTGAGGGGACAATACGAAATTCATGCATCTACCAGCCTTCGTCTTTTCGTGCTTTTCAAATTGTTGAAGGGAACTAACTGCTTTAAATTGTTAATTAGCAGGAAAATCCACGATGATGGAAATTGCAATCACTTAGACGAGCAAAATATGTAGTTCATGAGTACACAAAGAAGCGATGGCGTACAGAGCACAGCCGCCCCGGGTTGTCCCCCAAATCGATTGGAGCATGCAGACACGCGTCAACAAAGGAGGGCTACGCAATCCCGTTGGCAACTAAGCTATCACATGTAGTTGGAAGCTTGTCCGCTCGTTTGTGACAATATCTAGCGCGAACTCCAAAAGGGTATATTCCACGTGCGCCTACCCACTCAACGTTGAGGCTAGAATGCGTACGAAACGGCACGAGGACACTCACGAGATATGCAATGTATCACTTAGTAGCCATAATGTCAACTCAGGAAACGCCCACATGAGAGAATAATTTGGAACGTGCGTGTGATGAAGGAAACGCAAGTGTCACTGAAGCCACATTCATACATACATGAAGCTGTCACCGGAACAGGAGAAGCGCATGTGTTCGTTGGGCATCTGCACAGTAGTCGAGTGCATGCAGTTGGTTGAGTCACTTGCATTCGGAATACCTCCGAAAGGTTCCCACGTGGAGCTCCGTTAAATATAACACACGCAAGGGAGAAAAGGATAACACCGAATCGATTTCTGTACCTGATCGGTGACTGGTCCCATCGTAATCTAGGCTAAAGAACGCATAGCGTGGTAAGCATTTAAGTACAGTCGTTCTCGTTTCAGTGGATGTACTCGTCACCATTACCGGTTCGAACAGAAATGGCAGCTGTCGGTAATTCGGACACATGCGCCACATGTCTATAGTATCGAACTGTGTGGTCGGTAGCTTTGATGTGCAGCGTCCGATAATAGAGAGCCATTACGCAGTTAATCATGTTTCATGTAGATTGTTGCGATAGATGGGTGTGCTGTGCTCCACAATCCAGTACGTAATCAGCGCTACTGAGCTCACTGGATCCGAGGGTGTAACAAGAGAGCAGACATTGTTTAGGCGGAGGATAAGCACATGATGAGACTGCAGAGAGTATGTGGTCTAACATCACTGTCTATGGGCACCGGCGAGACGGAGGGGAGTAGTAGAGGCCTAAAAATAGCAATTCATCTCTAGGGGGTGTTTGAAAGAAATATCTCGCAATGGGAGCGAAGCATAAAAATGTGCATTGAAGTGCAATTAGCTAAAAAAAAAAGCATATATTGATGAGTGTCAAAATAGAATGCGAAAGCCTAGCAAACAAGAAAGTTAGGCGATGGTTACACGGGTTTGGTGGAGCGAGGATGGATACCGGATAACCTGCACAACCCCGAGCTTCTTTTCATACGTTAATCTATTGACACGTCCACTTTTGCGGTTGCTGACCAATCTACGTGGCTGTGTAGCTGTAGTGTGCATCGAGGGGAACAAAAAGAGTCTGGCGTTGTGACGAAAACCGATTGGTAACAGGTAGAACAAAGAAGTTGTGAGATAGCTGTGATGATATACAACGCATTCACCCATCAGATAAATTCGCTTATCGGATGATTTTAGGTTAATTTAGTCTGATTCAAAATAATGTGATCGTAGGAACATCGTGGTGTGATGGAGAAAATGGTAACCAGAACCCGAAACTTCACCTTAAAAAGTACCAGATTGGACTTAAGGAGCACAATAAGATAACCCGCCTCCAGGAAATATCCAGTTGCGGTTCCTGTTCGGTTGCATGAGAAGGAGGACAGAGGTATTTTAACACATTCCCCTGCAAGGGGACCGTGTTTCCAACAAATACACACCAGGCCGGAGACATATCACTGTGAACACTCTATAACTGTTTGTCCGGTGACATCACGTATATGTCCCAACCAATTTAAACTGTGGTAGCGTTACGAGTAACACTTTGTGGGGTGAGGTGGTCCCGATCGCGCTGCTAACCTCGCGTGGTTCGTAATGATGGAAACCACAGCACTGAATGCGAGGCTGACTGAGTGAAAGTGCAGTCTAGGGGAATCTAATAAATCCCGATTGCAACTCGAGTCGCTAACATTTCCAGAATCCCGCATAGCGCTGTGATCCGACGCAAACAACAGGAACTCACATTGAGTCTCGATGACCTAAAAAATCTAACCCGAGGCACGTGTAAGCCATACATTACAGCAGTCTCCGTGTTACAAAAGTTAACCTTTCAGGGACAAGAGTTTATTCAGCAAAAGTAATGGCGAAAACTATAGAACGTTTGACCACACCAAACGCCACGGAATATACCGTTCATGCACTTACATAAACAACTTTCTTGGGCCAATGAGGTTCCTTATTTGATTCAGCTAAACAAACAATAAAGAACTAATCCTAACGAGCATCGGTTAGTGTCTAACGATTGACCCCGCCAGGTTTGTCTTTAATTGGCTGCTTGGCTTATTCTTCGGATCCATCTGTACATTGTGATAGGGCACCACTCCCATCAGATTCCGTAGCATTGAAACCGTGAAGTGAATAGCAGATCAAAATAAATGGTAGATGATCGAGAAGAACAAGACGACCGATTGAAGGTTAGCCGGATGCACTGGACCTCTGAATTGGTCGCGGTCCTCCAACTACAATACTACGCTAATTGGCTGACAGCTTCTGACTACGTTCTAACCCATTTCCTGCTAGCGTTTTTCTAACTCCGCTACTGCATACTGTTACCTGTGGGTAGTATACCAGAAAATTGTCTGCTAACTTGCTTTCATCAAGTTGTTCATAGTAAGTTCCCTTGATAGAACAGATATCTACCATGCACTTCGACTGCCTGTCGTTCGGTTTGACCGCGAAGTCGTCTTCTGAACGTCACAACAGAATGATTTTGAGGGAAATCAGCAAGCTGAGAACAGGACATTTTTTTACTTATTTCACGCTAGTAAAGGGTAAGTTGTCAAAAGTAAAAATACCTTACATTTGAAAAGTCATTATAAATTGTATCTGTAGTACTGAAAACAAAATTGTGTGTTTACTTAGTATTTTAGGTTCTAGGATTTTAGATTTTTAACACAAAGTGGCCAAACCGGATAACTGACACACCGCTAATTTTATTGTCGACGTGACTGTTTGGCACTGGTTGATGATTGTGCTCTGACCAGTGAACGCGTGATTGTTCCGAAGTCCCTGCAGGCAAGGGTATTAAGATATTTGCACCTACATCCCCCGGAATATCACGGATGGAAGATTTAGTCAATAGTTACGTATGGATTGGCGGCATCCAGTTCCGGATTTGCCAGTCACTGCGGTCTCCACGGGGGCAGCCACAAGACTTCTGCGCCTAAAGAGGAACTATGGGTGGCTTGCGCTGCATCACCCACAGTTCCACCCACACACTCCATATCCGGTGTAAACCCGTAGGAATAAGACCGGGAAGCAGGTGGATGGGAGCCACGTTTCATCAACGGAGCCGACCCACATTGCTTTAGCAAGCAGAGCGGTAGCATTCATGGCAAAATGGGAAATCATGCGTACCAGACGTACGCAAGGCAGTGGCTGGGCCGCAGCGCGTTCCACAGAGGATGGAACCACTCTTTGAACCGAGAACAATGGACTCCGTCTCTTGGAGCCAGTAATCGAGGTGGATGGTGCTAGACAGGTAGGCTCCTTGTCAACATTCAAATCAAGCGCAGCCACACGGGGGATATCAAACAACCAACATAGTTGAAGAAAAATAAACATGCAAGATTGACACGGAATATGCAGTAGAATAACAGAACTGAGCAAATCAAATCAAGTGGAATACTTTCTATCCAGACCAGAAGGATCTAGTTTAACTGTAAGTAGGTGTAGCCAAACTGCGGTGAAGACGCATGATGTATGCAGCATTAACCGTATGAGGCCTTTTATTGACAACGCTATCCAAGATTGTGTCGCCATATGTGCAATGGACTCAGAAGCGGAACTTCCAAGCAAAATCATCCAACCCTGGATGCCAGCCTCCAAGCCTTGGGAGAGAATTCGCTGGTTTAGTGCAAAGGTTAGTGTTTTTAATCGTGAACGATGCGTACACCGAGTGGCCGAACGTACACCTGATGAACACAACCACGACAGCGGTCACAGTACGAAAACTACAACAATTATTTGCACAGTTCGGTTTACCAAACATCTTGGTTTCCGATAACGGTTCGCAATTTGTCTCCGAATTTTTTGGTGCTTTCTGTGAGCGTAATGTATCACAAGCACTGTAGGTCGCCTCCGGGGCATCCCCAGTCCAACGGGCAAGCAGAAAGATTCGTGGATGTCTACAAGCGTTCAGATCTAAAACTTCAGGGGTATGGACAGACAGAGAGGATCATACAGTTGTTCCAGTTAACTTTTCGCGCTACACCTAACCCCGCTGTACCGGGAGGCAGATCCCCAGCGGAAGCCATGTTCGGACGTGAGATACGTCTTCCAATTGTTGCAATACGCCCTAAGGTTGCGCAACGCCCACTCACGTCAGGTGTGAGCAGAAGTTTTCTACCAGGGGAGCGGGTATACGTGTTGGCTACAAGGCCGAATCACCAAACCTGGCAACCTGAAGTGGTGCGAAGAAGGAAAGGCACTGTGCTGTACGAGGTGTCTATCGGACCGTTGTCTTTCGTTTGGAACGTTGATCAGTTACACAAACGACGGATGTGAGATACAATCTCTTCCACTTCCGAGTTGTCGTTCGATGTACTGATGGACAAGTTTGAACTACCAAAAATTGTGGAGCTCAGTGAACCGATGGAAACGGGTGAAGAGCCATACTAGGGAGACCTATGCGGACAAATCAAGGGATTCGACGTTTATCGTTGAACTCATCACTTCGTTCCCACGAGTCTTAAGAACAATGTGTTTTCAAAGGGGCTATCCAGTGCCTTAAAAGTACAACGTCGTCCCACACTTCTGACCGCGAACTTCACTCTCACCCACTGTTCTGCAGCGGTTCATGTGCAAGAGGCCGCCGATCATGCGAGGCGACCTGTCTGACATCCTCTCACCTTGTCGGCTGTTTTGCCTGTTTCAAGTGACTTGACGTTTGGTCAATACACTGTCCGGTGCGGTGCGGCTTTGCGCCCCATCAACCGCGATTATAACAAAATTAGCCCAAGGTCAACGCCCATGTGTTCTTGTTAATTGTTATATTTGCTGTCAATGTAGCAAGGGGTGACAGCCAGTCTGGTCATCTGATAATTACTAACACAGATTCAGAAAAGATAGATGGACTCCATACTGGGAAAGAAACGCGCTACTACCCTCCATGGGTCTGACTGTAATTATGGTGTCGCGCCATTAGGGAATAAATGCGAAGCCGTTTGTGTTGATCCATCTTGCAGTGATTATCGGGCAATTAGCGCCCATGCTAAATAATTGTACCCACAAACATTCCACAGTTGATAGTTGTAACAGGCGCTAACATTCCCCGTATATATATATCTTTAATTTGTGTAATTTGCACCCTTATTTTCGTCTACTGCTATAAGAATGTACGTCCGGGAATCCCAGTAATAATTAATCAGTTGACGGCTACAGTTGAACTGCGGATCCCAGCAGTCATCGGGCACTTTCCCGCACAGCACAACTGACTGAAAAATGTCCGCTGCAGCGCCTCAAATGACCATTTTTTTCGTGCTCCTGGCTGTCCTAGGAAGACACATTTGGGACGAATTTTTGTCCCTCAGAAAACGTTTTCCAATATGGCTTTAATACATTCCGTGAACATATTTTTCTTGGTTACAAGTGCCATAAATAACAAACGGAAATCGATTCCCAACTTGTAATTGCGCAATACTAAAACCGAAATTCGTCCCAACAGTCTCATGGGGACGGCCAGGAGCACAAAAACAGTCACTCAACGGCAATTAATCGGTCACCCGCTGACTCAAAGTAGGATTTTATTAAAAAGTAAGGGCTTATAGATAAAGACCAATGGTTAAAGCTCCATAATAATATTTAAGATATCTGGGCGGAATTACTCCACTTATTTTCTTCTTCCTTTTACCTCTGCAGGTGACCAAAAACGCGCCCATCTGTGCGGGCATGGTTACCATCATCTGATCACAAAGAAGCAGTATGCTTGTACTGAATTAATCGTGGGGTTTAGAAAGTTTCGGATTAAAGCTAGTTTTATAACTGTCGATCTCGGTTGGGAGGAGCATCACCAAACCACTTCCAACTGTAGATCTGCTTGTTAACGATTAACTTGCTCTACAAACATATTGGTATTGGTTCGCTCTAACACTAACTATAGTTGAACAAGGATACAGGTGTTCGATCGACCAAACCAAGAATGCACTTAAAAATCACATTTGCATTCCGCGTTGCGAACTACAGTGAGGAGGATGGGGGATGAGGTGAGGTGAGGTGAGGAAGTAGGTCTCCAGGGGCTATGAGGCGGAGAAATCAGGTTGAGCTGACACCACCAGAAAAGTTGAGTTTTGCACATCGGCCTTTTCTTAGTCACACCGGGTAACGACGGATATGGTCATTTGTGCACTGCAGTAGAGAAGAGGGACATGAAGATTGGGCTGCGATCTCTGTTAAATGCATCAAAGTTACCAAGAGTAGCATCTTCAGCACAGTTCGGATAAGCGACTAGAATTAGAATACCTGGATGCGGTGGATACAACTGGCTTGAATAACACCACCTTCTTGAGAAAATAAACGATGAAGATGGGAGGCGAGAAAAGCCTGTCCGATGGTTCATAAATAAAACAAAAGGCTAGAACAGAAGAAACTACAAGTACTTGAGAGCGGTGGACCGAATTCGAGATCGCAATTGAGATACTGATTGCATCATGTCTGGCAATCCCCAAACACTGATCTACTCGATCTGTTGACTTGTCTTAGGTCTATTGGTCCGGTCAATTCAAAATTAGGATGAACAAGTTGCGAACGCACCCAGCTTTGGGTCAATGAAGCACGGTGTGGCCAGTCTGTTTAGCACATAATGTCCTCAGTATGATGATACTACCAATGGCCTGAATATTGTGAAAAACGAGAAGTGGACATAGATGAGCACGCATTTCTTGTAACTCAAACCTACCACGTGCGTAGCAGACTCAGCCCGGATGTATGACAGAAAACACATCAGACTGCACAGGCTCGGCAATCTATCCTCGATCATCTCACTAAGCTACATCCCACTTGGTTTCAAAGCAACAATCCTCTACCGTCGCCTGTTCAAGAATGCCGGGTAAACAGTTCACCAGACACCGAAGCTGTTTTAACAAGAGAAAGGAGCCTAGACCGTGTACCGACATTGGCTAGAAGGTGTGTAACCGCAACGTAGTCGAAAATACCAATAATGGTCGCGACTCGATTCGGAGGTGGTGTGTTGATCCTTGATCTGTAATCCAACAAACGACTGTGTTGCACGAATTAAGTCAAACAAACAGTTGTTATGCTGGGTTCAATATTGTAGTCAGGTTGTGTTCATTTTAGCGCCTTTAGATGAGGGTTGATGTAAAACAGTACCCAAGTTTGTGCGCAAATATTGCGAATTTAACGCCACCTGCTCTAAGATACTCAGGTAAGAAGATAATGGATATGTGCAAACTGTGAACCAACGCGGTAAAAGTCAATCGATCGCGCCATGACCGAGCCACCGAATCAAAATCATAGATTGCGAACGGTTTAGGATAGTCAAAGAAGACTCTCAGTAATGCAGTTCAACCTCCACGAGCTCGATTTGCTAACACCGTTGTAACTGGTTAACTCAAGATGTCTAAGAAGAAAACAGGAGCACGGCGGAGCATATGCAGTCACGTACCAACAGCCAGCAAAGGCCAGAGAGAGTATTAGAGAGTGGTTTGCTCCCGGCGGGCTTACTATGCAGCGTGCGCTTATTCGAGCAGAGGAAGTGTGGGGCACCGACCACGCAGGGCTCAAGATCGCCATTGCATCTCGCATAGCTATGCACACAAGCGTCGCCCAGGTACTGCACACTGCCAAGTCCAGAAACAGAGATGGCTGCCCAGTTCATGTGTATATAATAGTTGTCAGTTGTACTCAATTCACAATGCATTCGGATGGTCCGTTGAAAATATTCTCAAGCTGCTCGAGGTCACAATGACTTTTCAACCGCTTACGCCGATCTGTTCACGTCAGCTGCAAGCCAAAGGGGTCAAAAGAGTGTTGGACCGCGAGTTGGTATGTTGCGCTTACCACTTCAGTAGCTACACAACGAGTGTAGTATGCTTCCGAAAAAGGTCAAGCAGTGTCGGCCTGCAAGGCTATGCAATCAAAGTTGTTTGCGTGCAACAATCAATTACATCGTGCAAATCCACACCGAACTGCACGTACCAAATCTAGCGAATGTCGGGATTTGGAGCACCCGCGGTGTGTCTTGGATTGCGACACGCAATCTCAACTGTGGCATCGGTTGACTTTGAAGTCAGCCTCTGCCATTCCGATCACTGGGACCGTATGCAAATCCAGCGAAGTTGACGGAATCGAGAATGCAAACGTAAGCGTCATTCACGCCAAGTCCAAGTCCACAACCAGCAAAGTAGCCTACATCATGAGATGACCTGACGGATGTGTAACACTAGGTACGTGCCCGCTGACACTCTCCCTCGATGTGAAATATATACCGTCGCTGCATCTAGTTGGGGGAAACCGCTAGATCGAGAACGTGGCATGAAAGTATGAACTCGACAGAATTCCACGGAATATGCTTATATTCATCAACGAGACAAAAGCCAAAGTAATTCTATATGGGACCATTAAAACTGGCAGTTGATGAAAGCAGACCTACGGAAGTCTTTACATAAATATGAGGAACCCGTCGCCCAGCACCTCTCCCAGGCATACTCAACTGCTTCCATTCTTCAACACAAAATACGTGAGGTAGACGTGAGCCTACCATGTAGTTCAAAAACGATGTAACACACACAAGTACCTGTATACATGCCAATTCCTCGTGCTGGAGTGATTTCTCTCCAATCCTATGTTGGATGACATCATCTGTGAAACACGACTGCGCAGCTGTTGATCTGTTCCTATTCGGAAACAGTGTCTCGCACCGTTGAGAAAAAAGAGTTATTTCCTTACTTGATCAGGCTGATGCATGCTGTCTTTGTGAATGAAGGCGCAGGGATAGGCCACATTAGTGGTTAGAGACTCTATCATATGTGGCACAGTCGCGAGGATAGCGAGATGACAGTATTCGGTTGCTTGCAACCAGCTGTTGATATCACATTCCGACTAATTTTAACCACCGCTTTCCCAATCTGTTTACGTATCCCCTCTATGCTCGACCTCCCGTTTGTGTTGTCATTTAGTATCATCTTGGAAACACAAGTCGTGTCGACTAGATCCACCGCACTTCGGTACCTAAATCATATTTAACTGGACTGAAACTGAGCTAATGGGCATCAGTACCTTGATGGTCCAAGAGTTTGGCCCCCTACGAGTATACCGAGTGAGGCCATGAGATTCCTGAAAGGCACAAGATCGACCAGAACAGGGAAACGAAGTTAGGAATGTAGGACTCCTGCTCAGAACGAGTAACTGATTGGTGTACGCTGGAATGACCGATTGGTGTGCTCATGGCCGTCCCAATGGGACACATTTCGGTCACATAATGGGCGCTCAGAAAGTCACCCAGTGTGGCCATAACGTATAGTATAAATGCATTTCTCCTGGTCGTTAATATTGCACTCAACGGAAAGCGACTCCCAAGGGGTCATAGCGCAGTGCTGAGTATTTAAGGACAAACCCGAAATATTCTGGATGACCAATACTTGGAGGGAATGAATCTCACTGTGTAGCCAAATGGGCAAGAAAATCGATCACACGCGATGACTGGATGTCGGCTCTTATTAAAAAGAAACGGAAAGAGGCGGAAGTCAGCGCTTGTCCAAAAGACGGTTAGATCATTAAAACGGAGGCGGACGAATAGGGAGACCGATGCAATGGGGGCGATTCGCTGGAGAAACCCAGGTCCAATAGAACGGGATGAAAACGGGACAGGAGCGTCATCCGTGGGTGAGCCCGAGGCAGGCAAAGCAGGTGCAGAATTTGTTGAAGACGCAATAAATCGGACAAAACCGCCGGTATCGCATCTTCAAGAAACAACCCCGGGGAGAGTGATACACCCACGGTCAAGCAAAGCGCACGCTATCGAGCGACTCCGGGCTTGTCAGAATCGGAGGCGTGGAAACGAAGATACACGGGCGAAACGGACATAGAAGATGCGTTCCCGTACCCCCAGAAGGAGCATAGAAGTGCCACGAGCAAAGGCCAGGAGGGATGGTGCAACGTGGGAAAGACACCTGAAGAAACCTGAATGTGCACCTGCGTGAGTGGTAGGGTGGTGTGTGTGTGTGTTCACGCCAATAAAGATCGTGTTTCATTGCCGCGTTGTTCTGTCGCTACAATAGCGCAGTGCTGAGTATTTAAGAATAAACCCGAAATATTCTGGATGGCCAATACTTGGAGAGAATGTATCTCACTGGGTAGCCAAATCGGCAAGAAAATCGATCACACGCGATGACTGGATGTCCGCTCTTATTAAAAAGAAACGGCTGTAAATTGAGGTTGATGGCGTTAACGGTGCATATTTAGGCATATTGTGATAGCATTTTCCTGGTGTTTTGCATATTTACACGAGTGACCGAAAACACACCGAAATGGGACGAGTGGCCGTCCATCTGTGCCGATATGGTCAGTGAAGAGCAACACCGCGATGCACCCAAATGACAGGAGAACTGTGCCCAGATAGTTTAGTCTGAAATAAGCTCAAGTATGAAATAACTTGCATGAGCACAGTCGGGATGCGAGCTCAAGTGGGGTCATGTCTAGGCTAGCTAGAGAGCAGAAGGCACTATGGACCAATGGACTTCAGATAGGGGAACACCGGGTAGAGGTTGTTCAACGACCTACGTGATAGCGAGTACCCAGCGGAGGTGAAACGCACGATAGACTGTTTCAGGTTAATTATTTCTTCGTACTGCATTCAGCGCAATGCCGAACGAGGTAACGCAGACAACAACGTTTGGTGTCTGGGTGGAAGTTACGTTATCGTTTTCGACGTCAGGATTGAGCCTGAAAAAATGCAAAACGTTTAAAGACCATCGCGCAATGGACCAATCAAGCGAAGTACAGCCGGGCTTGCGTTCGAACACGGCAAGCAAATCCAAAACATCAATTGGTACGGTGTCACAAGTCTAGACAGATCTAGACGGATGCTGTAGATCACCAATCGATGGAATATGACTGTGCTCGCTTCGTTTATCCCCATGCCTTAGGCTGAGCTCAATTCCTCTTCGTGCCTCTGTGATTCTAATCTATCGTTCCTGTTGGGTCTATCCGATGTAATTTATCCGCTTCATTTAGCTAAAGTCGTTGACTGCCATTTGAGATGGAAGTGCTATGATTGGGTTATTCATACAGAGCAGTAAGATGGCGAACAGTCACGGTTTTCCCCCGGCTCACTAACCAGACAAACAGAGCAACGTCGTCAAGAACATCGTTTCTCTCGTGTACAATCTCATAGGTTACGATGTATGCAATAATTCAGCCCATTATCGATAGAGTTACGCAAACTGCGCAAGAAAAAAGTGATTATATGGCGCGCATGGACAGCATATGGACAGAGATGAGTGGAGAAGACGGACCAGTACAGTTCCTTTCAAGGGGATGTATACAACCCAAGTGCGGAAATGCGGTAAACTTTTGCCATAACTCATGTCGCGTGATAATGGTAAATAGACCGGTGGAATGCAAGTCAGGAGAGAAAACATGGGGGCAAATAAAAATACGAATGCAAGTTATCGGGATTGCAAGTTAACAACCTGTTGCGAGAAACAAAGTGCACCATTGACCCTGTGACGTATCATATCGGGTAATATAATTAGTAACTGGCACGGTTCATCCGGAGGCCATCGTCCGGGAGACCAAGTGTATCGGAAGAGACAAGGTGGCCAGAGCTATGTGTGTGTGGCTAGGCTCGGACAGCAACGAGGTCGGGAATTCCAGCAGGGGCCAACAAACAGCTTAAAATGAGTACGCTGGTATAAGAGGTCTTGTGACGAGCAGCACCGCCACCGACAACACCGGTCTCTCCTCTCTATCAACCACGGTGTACATCATGGTTTATTAGCGCGTATTGATATATCGTTCAAGTATTGGAAGTGACTAGGAATGAAGCATTATAGTATACGAAAGGGCAGGTGAACAATGCGAGTTTGACAGATATGTAAACGTTCCTGTTTCGCAAGCTACCTCGGATGAGTCCTTAGGAAATGCAAGCGACGGGTCTCGCATGCTGTTTCCGAGGCAAAAGGGATGATGTTTTTGGTTATATTTGGCTACGACTAACGGGATATAAGTATGACAGGCCTTGTTGTTGGAGGGCACCGACACCGTTCAATTACCGATGGACTCAAGAAGTGGAGCTTGAAACCACTTTCTAGTTTGCAGAATTGAAAGCGACAACCGCAGATGTTTACTGAGGAAAGGCAAATGATTTTCCATCAAGTACCAAACACCAGTTACCTCACAGCTGCTCTCTAGCTCAAGAATGCGTCAACCTGCTAAGGATTTCGCGCACCATGTCTGGATAAAAGCCACACTCCCAGATAAAACCACGTGAACCCCACTTCCAAGTCTATCTGAAGAACGCGAACAATCTGACAGATCAGTACTGGATGAACTAGGCAGCAGCCACACTAAACTAAGAAAGCAGAAACACGACAACGACAAAATGGGCATGGTCGGGGATCAGTAAGGGTTGATTACGCACACGGCATGTCGTAATGAACCAGCATGAACTATAAGTGGCTCGTGAAAGTGTGACTATTTTAACCGCGCCTGTCGGCAGCTAAACAGCGGCTTGCCTTTCAGGTGACTACAAAAGCCTGAGTACAATGGAAAATCGGAGTGCATGTACAAGTGGTCGATAAGAGTCAGATAGCAATGAATAAGGATTTCTGATGAGAAGAACGATTATAGAGGAGTAGAACGATCTTTAATGAAATTCTACTGATTCATCCCAGCAGTTCACAAGCCAGATAGTATGAGGACCAATCAGGAAAAGCACCAGACGGCCGTTTCGCTTTGTTAGAGCTCGTCAGTGGTTCCTATCCCTCGGCTCTGTTAGGAACCGATCCCATGATCGCTAGAACCTTGTGCCATTAATCAGTAGCCCGTGCCACTGCGGACAGCGGTGGATCGTCGTAACTAGCAAGGATTAACCGTGATGTTAGCAAAGGAAGTTGAGCAGTCAGTCCATGATGCTGCAAACTGATCGATCAGGTCCAGAGTGAAGGAATAGACCCCGCTTGAAGTTCACAATATGTTGATCCCACATTCAGATACTACAAGGCTGCACTGTGTCATAAGATAAGAATTTGATTGGTAATAAGAAGGCAAGAAATTAGTTAACTTTTCTACTTAATTAACCTTTGAGACAAAAATGCGAGGTTAAACGAATAGATCGACAACTGTAGGTAACCGGAATACGCCAGTAGCGTAAACCCAAAACACTGGACACTCCAAGAGAAGCTTTCACGAATTAGCTGTTCGTATCTGCTATTAAAATGTAGAGTTGAATGAAATTTCAAAACTGACACCGAAAATGATCAGCATCAGAAAATTGGAAAACAATATAGTCACTTCAGTACACGAGCATTATTATTGTACTTCTTGTAGCAGATAAAGTCAACCAAACAGCATTCGAACCATTTACTACGCTCGCTTCTCATACAGTGCCAGTCTTTTACCAACAGTTAACAGATACGAAACATGATGGCGACAACAACCACAAAGATGGGCATGAATTTGTGTGCCATTGTCATCTCTGAACTACTACTGAACTACTACTAAACCGCTGACTGGGGCCTTTTTGCAAGCTTGATAAGATCGGCGCAATGGGACACATTCTTCCTCGCTAGCGACCCTCAGACTGCAGCAGATGAGTTATATAACAACATCCATCGGTCAGTAGATGTGTCGATTCCGCGAAAGCATATAAAAATACCTGTCCCTGGAGAAAGGCCTACACAACACAAATTAGCTGTAAAGCTCAAAAAGTTGCTCAAGGCGTATCGTAAATCCAATGACTTCTGTTTCTTAATAAAGCACCAGCAATTGGTTACTATTAAGGAAAATGCCAATCAGGCCATGCTGATTGATAAAGAAAAACAAGCACTCGGTAGCCAAAATAGAAAACAGGAACTATTCAAATTGCTTAAGCGCAAGACCGCTAAACAGAACCTAAATGTTATCTCGCTTATGTCTGCAGATAAATGCTTAGTGAGTGACCGGACTTATACCAGCGAAATGTTCAACAACTACTTTGCTGCCTCGTTTAATGAATGTAGTGATCCTGCGACCCTGGATCTGCAACATCACACGAATGATCAACTCAGCAACATCACATTCAATCTGTGCGATATCCAAAAGCTCATAAAGTCCACTAAAACCTCCTATTTCACTGGTCCGGACAATCTCCTATCTGCTGTCATAAAGTTCGGGGGAGATGACATCCCCTTGCTGCTACTGAATATGTTCACCTTATCTATGAATTCTGGTATCAGACCGGCTCAGTGGAAGGAGGCCATAGTGATGCCCCGTCATAAATCAGGTTCACTGTACGACGTAAAAAACTACCGACCGATTAGTCACACATCAGTATTGTCTAAAATGATGGAGCGACATGTAAAGTCGAAAACGCTTGAATTCCTATTAACTCGAAACTTAGTAAACAATTCACAGCATGGATTCCTGAACTCCAGGTCCTGCATCACTTGTCACTTAGAATTTTTAAATCACCTTGTCAGTTCACACGATCGTGGGTTATCGGCAATCGTCATCTATCTCGACAGGCAAAAAGCTTTCGATCGCGTACCTCATAGTCGCCTACTAGCTAAGCTCCAAACCTACGGTATAAAGGACCCCTTACTGGCTTGGTTTAGCTCATATCTCTCAGATCGCTCCCAGATAGTACAAATCCAACAACATAAATCTCAACACAAGGCTGTTACCAGTGGGGTGGTACAAGGCAGTGTTCTTGGTCCATTGCTATTTCTACTTTACGTTAACGACGTCTTCAGCGTAGTTAAATGCGGCACACCTTATCTTTTCGCCGATGACATCAAAATAGTGTACTCCTTCCATCCTACCAACCTCAACAATACTCTAATGGAAATCCAACTGGACCTCCATGCGCTTGAGGCTTGGTGCAACACATGGAAAATGTCTTTCAGCACTGACAAATGTAGCGCGATGTTATCCAGGTGAAATGTTAAGCATAATGTTCTGACCCTAGATAGCAAATCACTTACTATCTGTCAGACCATCTGTGACCTAGGGCTTCGCTACTCATATTCCCTTAACTTCTCAGAACAAGCATTTTATGCAACAGCCAGAGCTAAACAACGCATTGCATTACTATTCAAAAATCTTACTCTACGAGATTCAATTTGTTCAATGTATGAATCATTCGCCCGCCCTTTACTTGAATATTGCTCAATGGTGCATAGCAATTATAGGAAGCATGATCGTATCGCCATAGAAAAGGTACAAAGAGCGTTTACAAAGCGCCTTATTGGTACGAGCTTAGTGTTACCCTATTCTGAGCGATGCGACCTACTTAAGCTTGACCCAATATGGCTTCGACGCCTAAAAGTAAACTTAGCACTTTTTTTCCATATCCTGCACAAAAATGTCCACACCCCTAGCATTGATCTATCACTCATGAAACCAAATGGATACAATACACGCAATAGAGAAAATTCTGTGATGGTAAGAAGGTCAAAGACAAACATATCAGCAAACTTTTCCTAAATCGGTAATCCCGCATTTGGAACAAATCGCCGACCGATATTCGTAC
Source organism: Dicrocoelium dendriticum (assembly GCA_944474145.2). Classification (NCBI taxonomy): domain Eukaryota; kingdom Metazoa; phylum Platyhelminthes; class Trematoda; order Plagiorchiida; family Dicrocoeliidae; genus Dicrocoelium; species Dicrocoelium dendriticum. The sequence continues at coordinate 45,767,736 of OX104064.1, read as the reverse complement.
TAGCACATCTGAGTATAACTTTCGTAGAAAGCTTGACGAATATCTCACAGTCAGCAATGTGATTATGCTCCTGCGCTGCCCTACAACTATTCAACAAACGTATGAACAAAGTCCAGACAACATATAACTGAAAGTTGCAAATGACTGTATTAGTCAGATCAACAAACACCCGTTGATTCTCTGCTTACCCTTCTCTTTTATTGCCCACTCCGGATCTGCCTGCCCGAAAGCTCACCGCTGATTAGTGGCTCCACTGATACATCGATGGGTTGGAAGTCCAGGCTTCTGTTATCCTCTTCATCCCATCTTGGCTCACTATACTTCCCCTTGATTTTACTTGGCTCCACTGCAACCATGTGTCAGTCGAATCACTGGCAACTTGGTTAGCTGGACTCCCAAATCCGGTTAACTATCTCTCCAATCGTAACTTCACTTCCGTTTCACCCGCTGGCACATCTACCATTCGTTTGTGAAAGCACTGACGCTTTGGTAGGTAAAGCTCCCGGATCCTTTCTTTACATCTTCAACCCACCTTGCTCCCCAACACTTAGCTTCGGTTTTCACTTGACCATATCTTGCCGGTGAATCAACCGACACATTGTCAACATCGATATGTTTGCCACTCAGGACTACTGTAACCTCGTAAACATATCACTGACGTTCTGTTGGACCAATTCCCTGCATAATCAAACTCCTATCGCAGTTAGCCAAACTACTAAAGGTTCGGCATTCTTGTTCACAGCCCACAACCCACACATCTTAAGTAATCCGAAATCCGTATTGCGCCTCCTAATTGTAAACAACCTCTGCAATACAATAATAAGGTAGTTGCTTAAATATTTCCCTTTTTCACTGCGCAGTATTGTGGGCTTATTTTTTCCCTGTTAGCCAGACCCATACTGCTGTTCCTTATGCTGAGTCCAGAAATTTGGTTGCGAGACCCTCCCCACACTATATTATTCTCGATTCCACGCATGTACATAATTCCCTAGGAAGTTTTCGGCCTCCATCGCACTAATACTTACTAATACTTGCTATTTCCCTTTTATTTACGTTGATCCGGACCAAAACTCGTTCAACGGTACGATGAGATACTTGCTACCGAAGAAAGTTGGATCTGCATAAGAATAAACTACAACTTGAATCCAATCCCACTCAATACGAATCTCCTCGCATCCGATTAACAATTTCAGTTTCAGAGAAAACTTGTACATAATGATCGGTCCAGGGTCTCTGGAACGTGTCTCACCTTTCTGAGAAATATACCTATTATTATTATTATACTAAGTGATTAGACCGAAAAATAGGTCCAGACATTTGCGGTCGTTAATCTGGTGCAGGAAGAGTTCGCTACACCGGAACTAATCACGCGATAATGCGCCACAAGCGAAACGTCGAATGTCGGTGCTGCGTGGCATTGTTGAGGTTAGTACGAGACACACACGGCAAATCAAAGCAGATTTAATAATAATAATAATAGTAATAATAATAATAACATATAATAATATATGTACATATCGCTAGTGTAAGCTGTTCTTAGAATACAAACATATCAGTATATACGGAAATGATCATGTTTGGCATAAATAAATATGGACACCACCTTTAGTATTGCAAATAGTTTTTTGACCACGCTGGACTATTTCATCGGGTGATTTGTCGGATGAGAACCTGGATATCAATTCCAGGTCAAGGAATCTATCAAATTTGGTGCGGAATGATTTTGAGTACTCACATCCCCTGATCGCAGTTCGCAAGCTGTTTTACAAAACGGACGGGGACAAAGTTAGAGCGGATGGTTTTTCTAGCTCTTGGCACAAGTAGGGTACAGTTTTTGGTATGGTGTCTTTGGTTATTATTATGTCTCATCTCTAAATTAGCCAGGTAGGGGTACGTTTTCTGATGCAGCAGACTGTGTAAGGGCATCAAGTTTTTCTTTAGATGTTGCAGCCCCAGGGTCTGGAGGCGAAGTTACTAGCAACGCCACGATATTTTGGGGTAGATGCTTCCCTAGACAAACGTGTGGGGAATAGCCAGTATAGATGTTCCATGGCTTTTCTGCCAATCATCCGCACGCTACCATAAATGAAGTTGCAGTATTCAAGGATGGGACACGTGAGCGTTTTGAACAACTCGTGTTGGGCATGGACTGTATGAACTTGGTGACTGTTCGATAGGTGCCTACTAGACATTTAGTTTTTGTGACAAGTCCTAGTTACCGGCTTTCGTTTCGCTACCGCTTGGTTGTTGCCATTTGCCTAAATGCACCATCTCGTTAATTTGATTAGCCGGTATACGTCGTTCATGATGAAAAACATCTAAGGGTCGCATTTCCGCCAATACCGTTTCTCGGACACCCCTGATTGGTTCTTACTTTTACCACTTTCCATGCGCCTGTTATTCGGTGTTTCCTATCTTGTTGGCTGGCTCAAACGCGTTTTAGTTGCTTCCATCTTCCGTGTCCTCTTTGCGGTCGTTGGATGCAAACAGTCAGCGGCGACACAGCAATTTCTGACGACGGTGTTGGCGAAATAAGGCAGTTTTGTTAGAACAAGTGCAGGCGCTTCTTCAGTGGCAGCAAATGCAGTTTTAAAAGTCACAACGGTAGCTGATCGAATTGTTGTTGCAGGAGCTTAACATCCAAGCAGAACCTCCAGGCACTATTGCAAGGCCTAGCGTGGACGCCATTGCCGCACCGATTTCGGAGTTCATTTTTGACAGATTGACAGGTGCAACTTTCGAGTTGTAGTTTCAAAAGTATGAAGACATTTTCCGGGTGGAGTTGGCGGAACAAGACGACGCCTGTAAGGTTACACGAAATTTGTAGTGCCCAGGAACCCGAGGGACTACATGTTTGAGGAACCCATAAAGACTGACGTAGATATTCGGGGGCAGGGCCCTGTTCACAGTTTGCTACCATTGTTTAACCCTTTGTGTCCTGGCGGTACTTATAAGTAATATTTTGTTTAATTAATAATACTGTTTCCATGCAAGCGTCATCCCTGCCGGTACTCTCGAGGACACGTACAATAGCCTTCTGTCAACATGTAAGTAGGGCCACAACTCCGATACGTTGTTCTACAGTGTTTGGAGTAAGCTTTTGCGGTTCATGTTGAGCTATAGGTAAATTAATTCAGGACTCAAAGGGCTAAAATTGGTCAAACGTAACTGAAGTGGTCGTCCCACCCCTGATTTGATGGTTGGCTATCGATCGGGACTCTGGGTCACTGGCTCCCAAGGGAAAGAGAAAAGACCAGTTTCGGACGGGCAGAGGAAGCGAGGTGCATTGGCTAATCACACCGCCCATTATAAAGGTCAAATGGAACATTCATGCACGGTATATAAACCACGCGTGGAAACATTTGGTAGAGTCAACTTATGACCAACCAAGCAATACCGATCCCGTGCTAATTGGCCGGTTCACCTAGTCGGCTGTATGTTCGTCCAATCCGTGCGGGAGAGTGGCGACTCACCGGCCAAGCTTTGGCCCCGCATTGGCGCCTCGGCTACTTGCCTAGGGATTTCCTTGCTAAAAGTAAAGTTCATGGTTTCATCACCCATACCGGGATCGTGAAGTCCGGGTCTTGCAAGCATCTATTTGCAGTTAGAAGTTGATCCTGAATGCAGGGAGCTTCTTACAATCGACACATCCCGGGCTCTACCAGTACAATACTTTACCATTCGGAGTCAAAACCGCACAGGCAATTTTCATGTAAGTCGTGAATACGACGCTGACATGCGTCGCTAGAGCTGCAGCTTATTTGGATGATTTCATCAAAAAGGACGTAACGCAAGAGGTATTACTTAAACAACTAGATGATTAAAAGTTGATGCAAGCGAACATATGTTTTCAATAATTCTTCTTCAGGCTTGTACAATTATATGTGGAAAAAAACAAAATGTTTGACACAACGTAAAGTTTGGTAAGACAAATTCAGTTCACAGTCACTGATCAAGCACAAACACTGTCCGTCAGGTCACAAATGCGGCGTACCCTCCATTTCGTGAGCCGGATGTCATAGTGGGGGTGGACCAAGGCAGTTTTAAAGTCTGAACGAGCCGTTTCTGAACACACAACTCCGGCTCGCACAATCGAATCGCGATGGTCTCCGCGGATTCAAGCAAACGCTTACGAACGCACTTTGATGCATTGTCTGGTACCTGATATATCACTTTGAATGACAGCCGTTGGCGGCGTGGCCGGTGACGGCGAAATGCGTGGCTATGGATGAGTTGGTTTGTTTTCGACAAGCGGTCATGAGCCAAGCCAGATGGTGTTCTTTAACCCTTTCAGACAAGCGCCTCGTCGTTCGGCCTATGTACCCTGCACCACAGAAACAGGAGAAAGAATAAATACGCATTGATTTGGCGTGGATGGGCCTCTTGTCTTTGGAGTTAGTTCTAACCATCGGATTACCAGCGAACTGGATTTACATTTTAGCTGCTGGGAAAGTGTGTCTGAGGGCATGAGAAAGGCGACGAGTTATGATTTCAGCAGCAATTTCCTCCTTTTATGGTAGTTGGAGAAATATGGGTATTCTCTGGACTGCAAGGGTTGCGGGAGCCTTCTTTCTTTGCCCCATGTTGGCTTCCAGGAAACTTTCAGGGTAACCATTTTCTCTCAGCGCCGAACGTATGCGTTTCAGTTGTTCGGGAAACGTTTCGTTTGAGCAAATTTTTTCTGCTCGACTTATTAGACTGAGGATCAGGTTCCGTTTTAATTTTAATGGAACGAAACTGTGGAAATTCAGGTATTGTCCATTCCACTTGTGTTTC